>CM072937.1:9677964-10277964 GCA_036971965.1 Nyctalus aviator
CCCCGCCCCCCCGCTGCCCGCTCCCCACCCGCCGCCCCCCCGCTGCCCGCCCCCCGCCCCCCCCGCCCCCCCGCTGCCCTCCCTCGGCTCTCCGCCCGCCCGCCGCCCGCACTCACGCAGCCCCGTGGACTCCATGCGCGAGGCGGTGTTGACCGTGTCGCCGAACAGGCAGTACCGCGGCATGGTGAGCCCCACCACGCCCGCCACGCACGGGCCTGCGGGGAGCGGGGTGGTGGGAGGAGGGACCGGGGCTGGAGCTGGGGGCTGGGCGGCCCCTGGGGCCTGGGGGAGGTTAGCGCCCCATCAACCCCACCGGCTCCCCCAAAGAAACACTCCCAAGCGCACCCTGACTGCAGCATGCAGAGGCAGCTCCAGGGCAAGCGCACCCCCCCACCCGCCCGCCCCAGAGAGGAGCGCCCACGTGGAGGTGGGGGACGGGGGTGGAGGGGGGGTCCGGGGGGAAGACCTACCCGAGTGCAGGCCGATGCGGATGCGCACGGGCACCTCGGGCATGTGGCGCATGCGGAAGGAGCCCACGGCGCTGAGGATGTCCAGGGCCATGCTGGCGATCTCCGCCGCGTGCCGCTGCCCGTTGCGCTGGGGCAGCCCGGAGGCCACCATGTAGGCGTCCCCGATGGTCTCCACCTGAGGGGGGCCGCAGGGCTTCAGGACTGAGCGCCCCCCTTCCCCCCGCCCCCGGGAGGGTCCCTTGTCAGGAGGCCCACACTGGGTTCGAGCGCAGAGACACCGGGGATCCTCGGAGCTGGGGGCTGAGCTGGGGGCTGAGCTGGGGCTGGCGGGGAGGGAAGGAAAGGAGTTCTGTCTGGGAAAGAGGACCGGGCTGGGGGCCTGGGGGCCGGCGGGGAGGGCTGGGCTGGGAGGAAGGGCCTGTCCCCTGCACACCCCACCTTGTAGACGTCGTGGGAGCCGATGATGGCATCGAAGAGCGTGTAGAGGTCGTTGAGCAGGTCCACCACCTCGATGGGCTCGCTCATGGCGGAGATGGTGGTGAAGCCCACGATGTCGCTGAAGTACAGGGTCACCTCCTCAAAGTACTCGGGCTCCACGGGTGTCCCCATCTTCAGAGCCTCAGCCACCGACCTGGCGGTGGCAGGCGGCGAGGTCACCGGGGGCCAGCCCAGTCCGGCTGGCGTCCCGCTGCCCTCCCCGCTCTGGCCCCGCTGGCCCCTACGGAGGCAGCATCTGCGTGAGGAGCCGGTCCGTCTTCTGCTTCTCCAGCTCCAGCTCCTCCGTGCGCTCCCGGATCAGGTCCTCCAGGTTGCTGGAGTACTGCTCCAGCATCCGCAGCATGGAGTCGATGATGTTGGTCTTGCGGCCCTTGTTGATGCTCTTGAACTAGTGGGAGGAGGCAGCTGGGGGCGCTGCTGAGGACTTGGCTGCCATGGCCCCCCTCCTGGGGCAGAGTTATGCCCGATTCTCTCTGGCGCCCATTCATTCATCTCCAACTCATCAGGCCCCGCCCACGCCCCAGGATGCCGGGCGCTGTGCTTTCGCACACAGGAAATGGGGACCCCATAAGGCCAGCTGTCCTCAGCTAGTCATTCACAGAGCACTGAAACCAATCCACCCTCAGCGCCAATTCCCAGGCCCAGGGTCTTTCTGCCACGTTTGGCCAGGAACAATTAATTAGCTCTCAATTAGGTAGCTCTCAATTAATACTAAGCGGAATCAAATACTTCTCTCACCCACAGCTCCGTCTCAGGCCCCAAAGGCCTCTGTGGCCTCCACTCTAACTCTGTCCCCACCCAAAACCCAGTGCTCAGGCTGCCCCTGAGGAAGAGCCTGGCGGGCCAGAGGTCCTGCCAGCTGCCTTCCTGCAGCTCCCCGGGTTGCCGGCAGGTGGCCAGCCCAGCCCTTGCCCAGCCCCTCACCAGGCTGAAGGTGCGGTCCATGGAGGGCCGATGGTCCGGCTGCTCCGCCCAGCACTGCGTCATCAGCTGGATGCACTCTATGGGAGCCTGGTCCATGGACACCAGGGGCCGGCACAGCGGAGGGGGGTTCTGCACCCTCTGCACCACCTCTGGAGGCACGAGGGGACCGTGAGAGGGGGGCACCAGAACAGAAGCCTGATGGTTGGAGCTCAAGATGGGCGGGGCGTGGAAGGGGCCCTTTAAATCAGAGCGTTGGTAGGTGGGGAAGGGGGTTCCCGGGAGCGACAAGGGAACCCTGAGCCCTGAGGGGCGGGGGCAGGAAGGTGACAGAGACTACCATTCATTACACATAGGAAGCGAGGGCTAGGATGATCAAGTAGCTTGCTGAGTCCTATAGATGATATATATAATATGATTTGAACCATGTTCAACTGCTGTCTTCCCATCTCCCCCTTCCCTTCCCACCGCTGCCTCCGGAGGCCCCTAAGAACTCGAGAGGAGCCTGTTCCATCCGTTGGGGGAGCAGTTTGGAGCCCAGCATCAGGACGGAGGAAACCACTGACGTCTGGCGCCTAAGACCCGCCCCTGCCTGTCCTGGGGCCTGGCTCTCTGCGCCTTCAGACCCCGGCTTGAAGGGAGGCCTACATGACTAAGTCTCAGCACTGGGCTTGCGGAAAAGAGCGAGGCTGGGTGTGGCCCGGCTCTGCCGAACAGCAGGAGGCCCTTCTAGCTCAAACCCCACTGGAGGGGGCCGTACCCGCGGGGGTCAGCGCCAGCATGGCGTAGGGCGCGCTGCGGCACACCACCTCCTGCATGATGATGCCCACGCTGAACACGTCGCCGGCCAGCGTGCCCCTGCGCTCCAGACCCGGGTCCCGGAGCAGCTCCGGGGCTGTCCACAGCTGGTCTGGGGTGGGGAAGAGGGCGTGGGCGCGCGGAGGGCCTTGGGGGGGAACTGGGGACAGATAACCGCCCCCCCCCACTCACCAATCCCTCCCCTCCCCCGCCCGAGGCTGGCCCTGCGGCCCGCAGCTATCCCCAGGGGAGGACACCCGCAGGGGTCTCAGAAAAGCCCCGCCCTCACGCAGAGGTCCCGCCCCCGGCCCAGAGGAGACCCGCCCCTGGGCACAAGCCCCGCCTCTGGCCCAGAGAAGACCCCGCCCCTGGGCACAAGCCCCGCCCCCAGGCTAAGTCCCACGTGGAACAGGCCGCAAGGACAGAAGGTCGGCTCCTCAGGGATAAGGCTGCGCCCCGATAATGCCCCGCCTCTGGGACTTCACCCTCCTCATCTCAGAGGTCACAAGGCCTTCTCCGCAGCAGGGGTCACGTCCGGGAGATGTGAGATGGAGAGGATGCCAGGCGGAGGGGGAGGATGCCAGGCGGAGGGACAGGAGGGCCTTGGAATTGTGAGCCGGAGAGTCCTACCCTCCGCGCTGGGGGGCTCTGCCAGCACCCTCTGCGCTTCCAGCAGCCTCCCGTGGCCGTGGTCCGTGACTTTTAGCACAAACCTCCCGTCCACCACGCAGTTCCGGGACTTAAGTCGCCCGTGGGCCACGCCTCGGTGGTGCAGGTACCGCATTCCCTGGAGGGGGTGGGTGGGGTGAGGGGCAGCTTCAGCCCCGGGCTCCCCTGAGCTCTCTTCCCCGCCCCCGCCTGCTCGCCCCCCACACACCTTGATGAGGTCCAGCAGCAAGGAGGACTTGAACATCCAGTCCAGCTTTATGTCTCTCTGGGCGAGCAGGTCGTGCAGGGAGCCCCGCGCGCAGTGCTCCGAGACCACGGCCAGCACGGCCTCCCCGGGGGCCGCGGCGCCGTCTGCTCCTCCCGCCAGGAAGAGCCCCAGGTAGAGGGCCACGTTCTCATGCCGCAGCTCCCGAAGCTGGGTGGGGGGGGGGAGGTAGCAGGCATTTGCTCCGGGAGCAAGGTGGGGTCTTCTCTGGGCCAGAGACTCAGGGCTGGTTTTGAAGATGGGATAACAGTGGTGAACAGAAGGTCTATAGGGCACGTAGGAGGGCTTTCTTCAGCAGACTTCTCTCTCTGAAGAGACATCTTCAAAGGCTACCGTTCAGAGACTGAGTATGGGTTTAGTTTAAAGTTACGAGTGAAAAGACTCCTTTGCACTAGGCATCAGGATCTAGGCGGGTTCCGATTTATTAACCATCAGACTTGGAACTATCCAGGTCTCAAGGAAAAACACCTCATGAAGGAGAAGCCACTGGCACCACCACCTCCCCTTCTGATGTAACAGCGTTTGGGGGAAGAACCAGGGAGAAGCTGCACTGCTTTAAAAAAACAAAACAAAACAAAAAAAACTCCCACAAAATACCAGAAATAGCCCTAGATGCCAAAACCAGTTTGGCTCAGAGCATCAGCCTGTGGACTGAAAGGCCCCAGGTTCGATTCCAGTCAAGGGCATGTACCTTGGTTGCGGGCACATCCCCAGTGGGGGGTGTGCAAGAGGCAGCTGATCAATGATTCTCTCTCATCAATGTTTCTAGCTCTCTATCCCTCTCTCTTCCTCTCTGTAAAAAATCAATAAAATATATTTTTTTTAAAAAAAGAAAAAGCCCGAGATGATCTGGCCCAGTGGAAACAGTGTGTCTGCGGACTGAAGGGTCCTGGGTTCGATTCCAGCCAAGAGCATATGCCCAGGTTGTGGGCTTGGTCCCCAGTGGAGTATGTGCAAGGGGACAGTCCATTGGTGATTCTCTTTCATCATTGATGTTTCTATCTTTCTATCCCTCTCCCTTCCTCGATCGAAGTCAATAAGATTATGTTTAAAAACAAACAAACAAACAAAGACCCCACCAGGAATGGCTTGTACTGGTGAGTCACTCTGCCTGAGGCTCCACCCTCCTCCCCAAGTTCAGGAAGTAGAGGCTGTGGTCCCAGACAGAGGCCCTCACCACTGGGCATGCTGGGAAATGGGGGCTAGCGGGTGGCTGATTCCTTTTCTAGCTTTCCTTTGGTTCAGTGACGGGCTTCTTTCCATCTTCAGTGCCTGCCTGCTGAAGTGGTGACTGAGTCCGTTGATAAATACAAGTAGTCCACTTAGGTCATTCTGCAGCCATGACCAAGAGCTTCTGGGGAGGCATCAAGAAAGGAGGCCAGGCCAAGGCTGCATGGTGTTAGGGGGGCATTAAGGTTGGAAGAACCAGAATAAGCCATTTTATAGCCTCTTTGCCAACTTTTCACTTCACTCAGTATGCATCAGCCAGGCCATTCTGCATGAATGACTTGACAGAACTGGAAACCCATTGTTTTACTTTCTATCACTCACTCAACAAACATTCATTGGGTCTCTCTAATGTTCCAGACACTATGCTGGGTGCTGGAAATATAATGGAGGGGGCTCGGGGAAGCCTTCACACGGCTTTCGGGCTAGTCAGGGAGGCAGATAAATAATCAGGCACACCGAGGAACAAAAAATTACATATATGAGCAGCACATCAGAGGAAATAACTGGTGTTATCAGATAGCATGATGGGAAACCTGCTTCAGAGAGGAGGGGACACTTCACTGAGACCTCTCGATCTTTCCACTGGGGGCCTACCTCTGTACCCAGCTGCAGAGAGAAGGCAAGAAAGGAGAAATGATGGCCACCCCACCCCCCATCCTGGGCCCAGTCCTACCTTGGAGAAGGCTGTCTTGGTTGCTGGGCGGATAACTATGTGCTGATCCCCTGGGAATTTCTTCAGCCACACCCAGTCTCCCTGGAGCAGAAATATGAGTAGTGAACTCAGTTTCTTTTTATTCTTTTAATATATTTTTATTGGCTTTTTACAGAGAGGAAGGGAGAGGGATGTCTCCTGCCCCAGGAAACATTGATCGGCTGCCTCCTGCATGCCCCTATTGGGGATGGAGCCTGCGACCAAGGTACATGCCCTTGACCGGAATTGAACACGGAACCTTTCAGTCCACAGCCTGACGCTCTATCCACTGAGCCAAACCGGTCAGGATGTGAACTCAGTTTCTTTCTTTCTTTCTTTCTTTCTTTCTTTCTTTCTTTCTTTCTTTCTTTCTTTTTAAAATATATTTTATTGATTTTTTTACAGAGAGGAAGGGAGAGAGATAGAGAGTTAGAATCATCAATGAGAGAGAAACATCGACCAGCTGCCTCTTGCACACCCCCTACCGGGGATGTGCCTGCAACCAATGTACATGCCCCTGACTGGAATCGAACCCGGGACCATTCAGTCCGCAGACCCATGCTCTACCACTGAGCCAAACCGGTTTCGGCTGAACTCAGTTTCTTAAAACCCCATGATGCAAAGAGCCCTAGAGCCCCCATGTCCACTGCCCCAGAACATTTTCCACGTGACAAAGAGCGTCAGGAGCCAGGAGTTTGGGTTTGATGTCAAACCAATCCACTTGTCAGCTAGCTGGGTGGGAGCCCGGCCCTGGGTAAGAGATGCAGAAGGCCTGAACGACTTTGCTCACCAACAGTCCTATTGAGCAAGCCATTGCTAACACAAATGTCACTGAGGTCATAGCCTTCATCGCCATCTGGTGCATGAGAGAGCGCTGGGGTGGAGTCAGGAGTCTGGGTAGATCAGGCTTTACTATAGACTGAAGGTGAAGTTTAGGCAGCTCCCCTCAAGGCTCTGGGCCCCATTGTCCCCAGCTGAATGGCAGGCTGGCTCCTGGGCATGCAATATCTGCAGCCACACAGGGGCCCACGCTCAGAAGGCCTGAGCTGGTTCAATGATCTGCTGTGGCCATCTTGAATGAACAAGGGGCCCTTCATTTTTATTTTGCCCTGGACCTTGTAGCTGGCCTTGCCTGTTGATAAGGGATTTGGACAAGAAGGGAATTTGGGGAGGGGAGGATGTTGATACAGACCCCTAAAAAAGCATTTTGAAAGAAAAATGGAGACATTCTTAATTGTCACAAAAACTGAAGGCAGCCAAGCGAGTGTGGCTCAGTGAGCTGTGAGCCAGTAGGTCATGGTTTGGTTTCTTCCGGTTAGAGCACATGTCCGGGTTGTGGGCTCGATCCCCAGTTGGGGGTGTGCAGAGGCAGCTGATGGATGAGGCTCTATCATCACTGATGTTTCTACCTCTCACTCCCTTTCCCTTACTATCTGAAATCAATAAGAATATATATATATATATATATATATATATATATATATAATTAAAAAAAACAACCAGCACTGAGGGCTATGTTTAGTAAAAAGGGCCAGCGATAGGAGACACTCAACATTCTTCAAGGCACAGGGTAATCCAATACAGTGAAGAATAACCTGCCCAAAATGACGGTAGTGCTGCTCTGAGCTACGGCGTGATGATTTCTACATGACAGTCTCTGTATTCTCTCGGTGACCTGACCCTCTGGAGCTCTAAATATGCCCTCCCCCTCTGATTGGCTGAGCTCTCTCTCAGCTCTCCCTGAATTTGCTCTCATTAACTCCCACTCATCCACCACTCAGGTTCGCTGAGCCCATCGTTAATGTCCTGTGGCCCTTGGTGGCTTTCCTTCTCCCCTCGAAGGCTCGCCCTTCCTGAGTCCGGGTGGAATTGGGTGGAAATGCCGGGTGGGGCCGAAACATGAGTCCGTTTGAAGCACGGGTAGCCGTGTCTGCAAACTCGCCCTCCTGAACAATCTGTGTCCTGGAATTGTCCTTTCTGTGGCCGGCAAGCCATATCCCAGAGGCCCCTCTGCCCCAACTTTCCTGGAGGTCTGTGCCCTTCAGTAACCTGGAGGCTTATCACTGAGGCGGGAGGACCCGGGGCTCCCAGCAAAGTGGGGGGTGTTCTCAGTGGCCACACCAGGCTGCATGCTGGTCCCAGCACGCTCCCCACCGGGCAGGCTCCTGGCCCCTGGGACACTGAGGTTGGCTCTGCTGACGCCTCACCTGGGTAACAGCTAAGTGACAATCCTGGGCAGGAAGGATTCCTGGTTGCTTCCCTTTTAGAAACGGATGACCTCTCCCTAGATCCTCTGCGGGGTTCCTATCTCCATTTCCTGAGGATCTGACACGACTCTGGGAACAGACGGAGCTCAGCCTCCGGGGCCAGGCTCACCTCATAGAGGCCGATGTTGGAGCTGTCCGCAGGCTGGCTGGGGACGCTGCGGACGTCTGACGCGCTGCGGGCCACCAGACTGGACCGACTACTGCCCGGGGCCCCCTGGAGGGCAGAGGTCAATCCAAGGGGTCAAATACACTTCGGGTCCCGGATGTATTGAGTTCTCAGGCAGAGTTCTGGGGGCTAAAGAGTCATTAGGGAAGGTGATCGTGACAGTACTTCCCAGGGCACCGCACGTGACAGTTTACAAAGCAAACATTCGTTTCCTGTTGGAGCTCCACGCTGCCCCGGGAAGCAGCCAGGACAGGGCCTGTGACCCTCGGTGCGCACACCAGGCCTGGGGCAGGGCTGGGGCAGACACCAGACCTCCTTTCCAGTTGGGGGTTGGGGCGAGGGCTGGGGACCAGATATTTAAGGGATGAGAGTTGGATCCTGGCTCCCTGCTTCTCCCACCTTTTGAGAGCCGCCCCCTGGTGGGTGGAGGAAGGTGATGTCATCCAGAGTCAAGAGGATCTTGTTGGGGCCTGAGGTCATTTGGATGTGAAGCAGCTGGTGCCTGGTGGGGGAAGCAGGTCATCTCCGCAAAGGGGGCCCTCGGGCGCGAGAGGAGGCCGGAAGGGGACGGTGTTGCTGGGGGGGAGGGGGGCAGGTAGCCATCCCCAAACCAGACTCCCTTGGGACTAGGACAGCCTTCTAGGGCCCGTCCCTCCTGTCCCTATAAAAAAAAAACACTCTCCGCCTCTCTGGAGGGGCCCAGGCTTGCTGCACAGCTGCCATTTCTGGCGCGAAGAGAGCCAAGCTGCCCTCCTGCTTCCCTCACCGCCTCACTCACCTCACATAATGGGCCAGGAAGGCCCCCGCCAGCCCCATCCCGAGCACCAGGAGGAAGCCGATAAAGACCAGGCCCGGGTCCACTCCTGAGGGGCAGGGAGAGGGGCCCTGAGGACCACGGCGGAGGGGAGGCACCCTCCCTAGGGAAGCGTGCAGTCAGGCCGTACCCTGGAGGCTCCCGGGCATGGGGGTGGGAGCCGGGAAAGGGAGCTAGCCAAAGGCCGTGAGTTCTGCTAACGGGGAGCTTCTGGGAATGCCAGGAAGAGGGCTTTAGGGGCTCAGCCAGAGGGGGGTCCACGGTCTGTCCCCACTCTGCGGGAGGTCCCCGGTGACGGTCCTGGTGGAGGCTGGGGTCGGCCCTCACCTCCGTTGCAGATGACGCCTGGGTCGAACCAGCAAGAGGGATCGGGCCCCGGCCCCGGGCCCCCTCCAGGGAAATGCACGGGGGTCCCAGCGGAGCGGAAGGAGCCCCGGGTGGGGTCCAGCAGGTACGTGGCGAACAGCTGGTCCCCGGCCTCGTCTGTGTCCAGCAGCACCAGCGGGGGCTCCTCGGCTCCTCCCAGGGACCCGCAGAAACCCGGGGCCTGGGCCTCCTGGGCGGGGTGGGCTTCAGCTGCTCCGGGCACCCAGCCGTCACCCACCGCCGCCCCCGCTCGCGCCACGGCCCCCGCCAACAGGAGCACCGCGTCGTAGATGGTGCCGAAGAGTGGGGACACCTGGGGGGAGGAGGGGAAGGGGCTCAGGGGGCGGGGTCCCGGCCCGTAAACAGACTGCCCTTCTCCTTACCTTTTCCCGGGGGCCCTTCAGCCCTTGACTGTGCTCACTTCCCAGTTAGAGGTGCCCCATCTCCCTGTTGTCTCTGGCTATCCCAATTCCTTTTCCATGGATCTTCCTTCTTCTCAGGACTCTTAGACTCTTCTCACCTTTGGCTAATTCTAACTCTCCTTTTCCTACAGATCTTCTCTTCCTTTTCCTGTTGGTTGCCCTGAATATATATATATTTTTTAAAATATATTTTATTGATTTTTTATTTTTATTTTTTTTTACGGAGAGGAAGGGAAAGGGATAGAGAGCCAGAAACATCAATGAGAGAGAAACATTGAGCAGCTGCCTCCTGCACACCCCTCCCTCCCCCACCGGGGATGTACCCCACAACCAAGGTATATGCCCCCGACCGGAATCGAACCTGGGACCCCTCAGTCCGCAGACCGAGCCTCTATCCACTGAGCCAAACCGGTTTCGGCCTGAATGTATTTTTAATTGATTTCAGAGAGAGGAAGGAAGAGGGAGAGATGGGAACATTAATGATGAGAATCGTCGATCCATCAGCTGCCTCCTGCGCGCCCTCTACTGGGGATCAAGCCCGCAACCTGCACGCGTGCCCTGACTGACCCGCAATGGAAACATGACCTCCTGCTTCAGGGTCGATGCTCAACCACTGAGCCATGCCAACAGGGCCTGACTGTGTTTTTAACGTCATTACCTACCACTAACCAGAAGCCTTGTAATTCCCATTTTTAGTCTTTTTGTTCCCCGAGACCTTACGTAGCCTCTCTATTCCCACTTCTCACAGTGCCAGGCGGCATGGGAAGCACAAGGGGTATATCGGTAGACAAGACAGAGTCCCGCCGGGACCGGTTTGGCTCAGTGGATAGAGCGTCGGCCTGCGGACTGAAAGGTCTCGGGTTCGATTCCGGGCAAGGGCATGTACCTTGGTTGCGGGCACATCCCCAGTGGAGGGTGTGCAAGAGGCAGCTGATCGATGACTCTCTCTCATCGATGTTTCTAGCTCTCTGTCCCTCTCTCTTCCTCTCTGTGAAAAATCAATAATATATATATAAAAAGACAGAGTCCCTGTCTCAGGGAATCTCCTCTGGCTGGGGAGACAGACAAGGATGTCAGGGCCGGGCAGTGGGTGAGGTCCAGGAACGGAGACAGCTGCGGAGACAGGAAGGAGGGCCCTGCCTCGGGAAATGAGCCGGAATTATCCAGGGGATAGACAGCTGGTGCCGGAGAGCGGGAACAGCACAGCCAGCGGCATGGAGGGAAAGAGAAGGACGCATCTAGGGAGACCAAACTAGCCGGTCTGATGGAAGGTCAAGGACGATGGAAGAGAGAGGACCCCAGACCGGTCAGCGATGGGACGAGACCCGCGTTTCTCCTGCAAGAGAAGCCCCTCGGAGGCTTCGGACAGAGGGTGACAGTCCCAGGTCTGAAGTTCAAGCTGATGGCTGGGAGGAGACAGGCCTAGGACAGGTAAGTGCTGAATCTGAGACCATTTGGAAGATTTCGTTTTGAGGTTTGGATAAGGTAACCAGACCTCCCGCTTTTGGTGGGACAGTCCCGATTTTTAACAATTTGTCCCAAGTCCCGCAAAAACACTGCGGGACTTGGGACAAATTGTTAAAAATCGGGACTGTCCCGCCGAAAGCAGGACGCCTGGTCACCTTAGATTTGGACCAGAGATGGTGTGGTACAAACCAGGGCAGTGACAGTGAGAATGGAGAGTGGATGGATTTAGAAGTAAACATGACAGGACTTGATGCCTTGCTTACTGAGAACTACAGAGGGTTTTCCCCCCCATCGCTTTCTGTACTCTCTCTCTCTCTCACTTTCACTCCATCCCACCTGTTCCCATTCCTTCCCGCCTCTGGCTACCCCACATTTGGGTGGGGGGTATTTCACCCCTCCTTCACTCCCAGCACTCTCTCACAGGGCCCTTGTAGTTGTTAGTTTAGATGTTAGACATCTAAATTCCCTTCTATCTTAGTGGTTTACAGCCCCCCCTTTATGCATAGGGTGGGATTAGATGGTCTGCACTGGGATTCTGGTTCTCAGGGAATCTTGGGTATTAGCTGGTTTCAGGAATAAGCCATGGATCTAAAGAATTATGGGCCTTTCTGCTTCTCACAAGATGTCATGGCTCTCAACAAGTTAAAACCACCAGAGGCTGAACCCGGTTTGGCTCAGTGGATAGAGTGTCTGTCTGTGGACTGAAAGGTCCCAGGTTCGATTCCGGTCAAGGGCATGTACATTGGTTGCGGGCACATCCCCGGTAGTGGGTGTGCAGGAGGCAGCTGGTCGATGTCTCTCTCTCATCAATGTTTCTAGCTTCTAGCTCTCTATCCCTCCCCCTTCCTCCCTGTAAAAAATCAATAAAACACATTTTTTAAAAAGCCCCCCAGAGGGAGCACCTCTGAAATCTGTACCCTCTCTCCTTCCTGCCCTCTTAAGAGCACCAGCTGTTTACTATGGTGTCCACGGTGGTGGTGCTGGAGGCGGGTTTACTTGAAGTAGACGGCAAAGATGCTGCAGAATTTAGGGTTCACTCTCATTTCAGTCTTTCTGGAAACGATGCCCCAAGCAAAAGAGACCAGAGCGTTCACACTACCCAGGAGTCTCCAGGGCAGGTAGAGCTGCTCGTTATTCTCTCCCCATTGTGGTCCTCCTCTCTCCCTTGGACTCCATCCTCCTCTCTCCCACCAACTCCATCCTCCTCTCTCCCACTGACTCCATCCTCCTCTCTCGCACTGACTCCATCCTCCTCTCTCCACTGACTCCATCCTCCTCTCTCCCACTGACTCCATCCTTCTCTCTCCCACTGACTCCATCCTCCGCTCATGCCATGACTGTGTCCACTTCTCCACTCCTGGCCCCCAGCCTCCCTGCCCCAATGTGGCCATCCTCCCTCTGCTTTCTTCCCCAGCTCCCCGCCCCTCCTCTCCTCCCCGGCCCCTTTCCCAGGCAGCGGCTACCTGCTGCAGGTTGAGGTCCGGGGGCAGCTCCCCCTGCTCCTGGGCCCGGCGCAGGCCGGCCAGCACGCTGCCCCCGGGCGCACAGCGGCGCGTGAGGGTGAGCACCGCGTCGTGCGCCCTGCGGAGCCGGGAGCTGTTGGCCAGCGCGGCCACGGCCGCGGGGCCGGGGGGCACGGCGTAGTGGAGCGTGTCGAAGGGCAGGAAGACCAGGGAGCCGTCCGCCAGGCCCAGCTCCTCCGCGGCCTCCAGGAGGCAGCGCTGCTCCTCGCCGCCCAGCAGCACCGAGTGCATCACCATGATCACCGCTGCGGACACAGACACGCGCTCCCGGGTCCGCCCGCCGGGGCCCGCGGGGCGCCCCACCCCACCCCCCGCCCGCGGGACCTACCTCTGACCCCGGGCCCCGCCCGCACCCTCCGCAGGGCCGCCCGGGCTCCGGACACGTCCGAGGGCTCCATGGCTGTCACCAGGGCGACCGGCAGCCCCCGGGCCCGGAGCGCCGCGGCCAGCGAGCGCCCCGCCTCCACCCACAGGTCCTGCGGGGCGGTGACCAGGGCCACGCGCGCCCAGCGGAAGGCGCGGAGGAGCGCGTACAGGGCATCGGCCGCCGGGGCCCCCGCGGGGGCCGTGGTGCCCGCCGCCCGCGCCCCCGGGCAGCCCCAGGGCACCAGCGCCACCCCCGCCTCCTGCGCCAGCAGCTCGGCCGGCCGGCAGGCCGCGGGGTGCACGGGGCCCACGAGGCCCGAGACGCGGGCCAGCGCGGCGGCCACGGCCCGCAGCGCGCCCGGCGCCCCGCACGGCTCGGGCAGCAGCGCCACCTCCAGGCGGGGCGCGCCCCGGGCCGCCTCCCGGTTGAGGCGCGCGGCGGCCAGGCGGGCGGCCAGCGCGGGGCGCGCGCGCGCGAAGATGGGGTCGCAGGCCCAGGGGCCCAGCACCCCGACCGTGAGCGCGGCGGGGAGCGCCGGCCGCGGCGGCGGCAGCAGCAGCAGCAGCAGCAGCAGCAGCGGCGGCGGCGGGAGCCACGGCCGGGCGTCCGGACGGCCGGTCATTGCCCGCTTCTGCAGCACAAACAGAGCAGGGGGTACCCCCATCCTGATGAGACACCCCCACATCCCCCGGCTCTCCTGGGCTCTCTCAGCACCCCCTCAGCCCCCCGTTTCTCAAAGTCCCGTTAACCCAGTGCCTCCACTTCCCTGCCTCAAGCTTGGATGACCAGATGGGGTCCAGGAGCCTCCCAGCCCTTCGGCTTCCTGCTCCCTTTTGGCTGCCCCTCTCCCCTGGTCAGAGCCCCCGGGAAGGGGGGGTCAGAGGGACTGGCCAACGCCGCCCCCCCTCCCCAATGCGTCAGGGGAAGAAGGAACCGTCCACGCGGAGGGGCCTTCGCCGCTCACCGTGAAGCAGGGGCGCGGGCCGGGTGCGGGGTCCCAGCCCTCGCACCGGTCTCCTCTCCAGCCGGGCCGGGCGGGGGTGTGGGAACAGCCAGCCCGAGCCCTTAATCCGCCTGAGCTGCTTAGCGCCCCTTAATCAGGCGGGGTGGGGGTGGGGGGGCGCTGGAGGAGGTTGGGACTTGGGGGCGGGGGTATCTGTCCTGGCTTCCAGGTTCTTTCCCCCCAAACCTCCCAGCGTCCCGATCACAGCCACAGGCCCCCCTTCCGGCTGCTCAGCCCGAACAGTGACCAGACTGTGCCCACGGACTGCGGGCGCTCCGTCCCGGGTGGGAGCTCCCAGTTCCACCCCCTCCATCTCTGCCTCCCGTTTTGCCAGTTAAAGCCCAAGCCCCATCCCTTGGCAAAGTGTGTGCCCCAGAGGCCAACCCCAAACTGGCCCGCCTGCCTGCCTCTCTCCTGCCCACGCCTCTCCCAGCCCGGACACATCGGCCGGGCCGTGGGGAGGCAGGACCCCAGGCAGTGGAGACTCTAGGCACAGAGCCCTCCTCCTGACTTGGTGACGCTGGGAAAACTGCTTCATCTCTTGGTGGTTTGTGTGGAAGTCACCTGTGGCAACGGACATCATTTCCTAGATGACAAAAACAAATCGAGTTTAAACGAGAACGTGATGGGCAGCTTGCCCTGCTGTATATCAACATTCACACAAAGCGCCCAGCCAGGTGTGGCTCAGGGGTTGAACGACGGCCCAAGAACGACAGTCACCGGTTTGATTCCGGGTCAGGGCACATGCCTAGGTTGTGGGCTGGATCCCCAGTGTGGGGCGTGCAGGAGGCAGACAATCAATGATTCTCTCTCATCATGGATGTTTCTATCTCTCTCTCCCTCTCCCTTCCTCTCTGAAATCAACAAAAAAATATATTTAAAAATTATACAAAGCTATAATAATTAAGATACTTTATAGTATTTTTTTTTTTAGTGGTAAGCAAATAGACCAACGCGACAGAATGGAAAACACTGAAAAACAACAACAACACAGCAAGGTCTGGCCGGTTAGCTCAGTGGTTAGAACATCGGCCTGCAGATCAAGGGGTCTCGGGTTTAATTCCCAGTCAAGGGCACATGCCCCAGAGGCAACCAATGGTTGTGTCTCTCTCACATAAATGTTTCTCTCTCTCTCCCCCTCCCCTCCTTTCTCCCTCCTATTCTTTCTAGAAATCAATAGGAAAAATGTTCTCAGGCGAGGATTTTTAAAAAGAAACATCACAGCAAAAAATGGAAATTTGATATATGAAGAAATGAACATTTCTTACCTGTGGGGAAAGATTAAGCTATCTCATAAAAGGAGCTGATTAGCTAGCCAGAGGGGAAGGGGAGGGGATATAGGATTAGATCTCCATCTCACGCCACATAAAATTAATTTCAGATTAAAAAATATACAAAAACAAGCGAGGCTTGGTGGTTGAGCATGGACCTATGAACCTGGAGGTCATGGTTGGATTCCCAGTCTGGCACGTGCTCGGGTTCCGGGTTCCGGGCTCCATCCCCAGTGTGGGGCATGCAGGGTGCAGCCAATCAACCACTCTCTCCTCACTGATGTTTCTGTCTCTCCCTTTCCCTTCCTCTTTGAAATCAATTTTTAAAAGTGAAAAAAAAATTTTTTTTTGAGTGTTAAGATCTCAGGGGATTCTCTGTATGTTTGAAATACTTTATAATTTAAAAATGTTTTGCCCTAGCCAGTTTGGCTCAGTGGATAGAGTGTTGGCCTGTGGACTGACGGGTCCAGGATTCGCTTCTGGTCAAGGGCATATGCCCAGGTTGTGGGCTCAATCCCGAGTAGGAGATGTGCAGGAGGCAGCCAATCAATGGTTCTCTCTCATCATTTATGTCTCTCTCTCTCTCTCTCTCTCTCTCTCTCTCTCTCTCTCTCTAAAGTCAATAAAATATTTTTTAAAAATATTTTAATTTTGAGAAAGACAAGTATCACTTGATCTCAGTCATATGTGGAATCTAATGAATAAAATAAACTGATGAACAAAACAGATCTAGAAAGAGAAGCATGGGACAGACTGCGGAATCTCAGAGGGGGGGGGTGTGAGTGGGTGGGCGGGAAGAGGTCAGATAAAGATCTTGTATGCACATATGCATAATCATGTGCACAGACAATAGGGTGATGAAGGCGGGGAGGGGGGGGACGGACAGGGGACAGACTAGAAGGGGTTAATGGAGGAAAAAAGGGACATATGTAATACTTTCAATAATAAAGATTTAATTAATTTTTTTAAAATTTTAAATGAAAATTTAAAAATGTTGACCTGTAGTAAAGTCTCAAATTGATTAGGTGTCAATGTTCATTTATACAGTCCTGGGCATCCTGCTTTCCATAAGGTTTATTTCCCTTACGTCTCTCCTCTGCGGTCACAGCTCCACCCAACCCTCCCATTTCACAGATGATGAGACTGAGGCCCCGAGACTGACTTGGCTTAATCCACAAGCTCCTGGTTGCCCTCCAGGGTTCGTGAAATGACTGGTAATTTAGATAGGGGTGAGGAGCAGAATTTTTTGAACTTTGTTTTTATAGTAAATTATGTAAAATAAAAAAATTTGCCATTTTGGACATGTTATAAGGGTACAATTCAATGGCATTAAATATATTCACATGGTTTTGCCACATCACTACTACCCATCTCTAAAGCCTCTTAATCAGCCGGGACCGGTTTGGCTCAATGGATAGAGCATTGGCTTGGGGACTGAAGGGCCCCGGGTTCGATCCCGGTCAAGGGCATGTACCTTGGTTGCGGGCATATCCCCAGTGGGGGGTGTGCAAGAGGCAGCTGATCAATGACTCTCTCTCATCGATGTGGGGGGGTGTGCAAGAGGCAGCTGATCAATGACTCTCTCTCATCGATGTTTCTAACTCTCTATCTCCCTTCCTCTCTGTACAAAAATCAATAAAATATATTTAAAAAAAAAATAAAAGCTCTTAATCACTGCACACCAAACCCCCCAGTAAACACTAATTTCTCATTTCTCCCTCCTCCCCCAGCCCCTGGCACCACCATTCTACTATTTCGGTGAATTTGACTGCTCTAGGTACCTCATATAAATGGATCATACAGCACGCGTGTCTTGCATATTTCACTTAGCATAATGCCCTCAACATCCATCCATGTTGTAGCGTGTGTGTCAGGATTTCCTTTCTTTTTAAGGCTGAATTGTATGTCTATACCACAGCTTGCTGATCCGTTCATTTGTCCATAGACACCTGAGTTATTCCCACCTTTTGCCCATTGCGAATAATTCTGCTGTGGACACGGGTTGCAAACATCTGTTTGAGTCCCTCCTTTAAATTTTTTGTGGGTATATACCCAGAAGTGGAATAGCTGGATCCTATAATAATTCTATTTTTAACTTTTTGAGGACTCTGCCATACTGTTTTTCTACAGCGGCCGAACCAGTTTATATTCCAGGGGCGGAATATTTCAAATCCATCCTGGTCCCCACGTGGGGCGAGGCAGCAGCCTCCAGACCCCAGCCCTCCGGGTGACTCAGAGCAGAGCCTGTTTGTTTGTTTGTTTGTCACCGCTAAAACTGTGCTGGAGCAAAACACCCCTTACAGAGAGGGCGGGCGCCCTTAGAGTGGCAGTTCCGTGGGAGTTACCAGAGGCCGGATTTATATTTAAAGTTCTATAAATAACCTCGGCTGCCGGGAGAGCTCGCTGTCCGGAAGGTCGGAAGGTCGTCGTTTCTCCGTTCCTTTAGAGGGAAAGGGAAAATGTCTTTCTCCTGAGATTTTTCATCCCTCCTCCTCCCTCCATATAGTCATGAAATGTGGAGAAGTTTCTGTTTGTGGAATCACTGCAGCAGTAAAAAAAAAAAAAAAAGGAGGAGGACAATGATTTCTTAAAGTTTCAATGAGACAAAGGACTTTTAGTCTTTTTTATCCCAGGTGGCCTGAATCTGAGAGGAGCAGACAAGTTGGGGTGGGGTGAGGGGTGGAAGTCTTATTCCTAAAAAACAATTCAGGTTGAGTTAAACAATAACACTAAATCCAAAAAAAATAGAAGGTGAAAGCCAGGATTTCATCAAACTGCAGTCTGTAATAGAGAATAGTGAGGAGAGAACAGAAATACATTGTCTCCCTATTAAATTAAAAAATAAAATTTAAATTACCATTTGTGTGTGTGTGTGTGTGTGTGTGTGTGTGTTTTTCCTGCCTACAGAAACAATGCACATTTCCTGTACAAGTTAAAACATACGTAGTTTGTCTTTTAATTGTTCCTGTAGGTTTTTCTTTAACTGGTTGTTGCTTATTAATTTCTATTTTTCTCTTTATAATATACCTTGGGCATTTTCCCATGTCCTTAGAGATTTACCTCATGTTCCCATGTTCTTGAGTATAGATTTACCTTATTTCCTAAAGTAGTGTTTTTCTGTTTATATTTTTATTGATTTTTTTACAGAGAGGAGGAGAGAGGGATAGAGAGAAACATCAATGAAAGAGAATCATTGATCAGCTGCCTCTTGCACACCCCCTACTGGGGATGTGCCCGTAACCAAGGTACATGCCCTTGACCAGAATCGAACCTGGGACCTTTCAGGATCAGGAGCTGGGAAGATTATTCTGAATTATCCAGATGGGCCCTCAATGCCACCACAACTGTCCTGATAAGAGCGAGGCAGAGGGAGATTTGAGAGAAAAGAAGGAAGTAGATGAGGACTAAAGGAAGATGCTATGTTGCTGACTTGGAGGATGGATGAAGGGGCCATAAGCCACGGGTTAAGGGAACAGAACTCTAGATGCCGGAAAAGGCCAGGAAATGGGTTTTCCAGAAAGCCTCTGAGAGTCTCCAGAGGGGGACCCTGCCGACACCTAAATTTGGGCTCCATGAAACTGCGTTCGGACTTCTGGCTTCCAGAACTATGAGCGAACAAATGTGTGTTGTTTCAAGCCACCAGGTTTACGGTAACGTGTTACAGCAGCCACAGCAAAGCAACACTAGTCCATAGGCCTTTATCTTCTTTCGTATATGTATATGGCACACCTGCAACTGTGGACTCAAAATTAATGTAAGGAAGTTGGACTTTCCCCAAAGAGCAGAAGTATATGTTATGAAATAATTTTTAAATCAAGTCTTAGTGATACATTAAATTTTATTTATTTTTAAAATATTTTTATTGACTTCAGAGAAGAAGGAAGTGGGATAGAGAGATAAGAAACATCAATGATGAGAGAGAATCATCGATCGGCTGCCTCCCACACATCCCACACTGGGGAGTCCAAAACCCGGACGTGTGTCCTGGTCAGAAATTGAACCATGACCTCCTGCTTTACAGGTTGACAGTCAACCACTGAGCCACACTGGCCAGGCTTCTCTTTTTGATGATGGCCATTCTATCATGTGTGAGGGGACATCTCATTGTGGCTTTCGGTTTGTCTTTTGAAACTTCTTTTCTACTCACACCCAATCAGAAAGTTGAAAAGAATTCAGATTCTAGCTGAAACCGGTTTGGCTCAGTGGATAGAGCATTGGCCTGCGGACTGACAGGGGGGAAAGGGGAGAAAGAGCCCAGTTCAATTCCCGTCAAGGGCACATCCCCAGTAGGGGGCGTGCAAGAGGCAGATGATAGATGAATCTCTCTCTGTTTCTAACTATCTCTCTCCCTTCCTCTCTGTAAAAAATCAATAAAATATAATTTTTAAAAAAGGAATCCAGATTCTAGAATTTTAATTTCAGATTGAGAAAAAAATATTGCCTTTTATTTTTGACTACTATGTCTTCTATTTTTGTAATTATTTCTAAAAAAAATATTAATTGCATTACATTTCTCAAATATTTAGGAAGACAGCTACGTTTTGCTGGTTTCCTTTCTCACCATTGTTTCTTTTTTATTGTGCTTCACCGCTTCCTGTGTTCCTGATTCCGATTTGCTTGTGTAGCGGGGGGTACCCTTACACACACATTCAGGAATGCATATGATGGAGGCGCTTTATATTTGTGACTGATCTTGTCTCCTTCCTTCCTCATGCTGACAGGGTCCGTTAATGACCGGCTAACGCACTCTGTTTCCTCCAGAACAGGCGCTGTCCTCGGAATCAATACAGGGTGGGGCAAAAGTAGGCTTACCGTTGTTCATAGGGAAAGTAACACAGTCATTAATAAACCATAACACAAGAGTAAACTCTGTTTCGCATGCTCATTATTGTCAACCTACTTTTGCTCCGCTCTGTATGCGGCCATTTCCACTTGTTCGTCTTCACAAGGCTGTCCTCCCGCTTCTCACTTCCTGCCCCGGGTGGCACTTGGGCACGCTGAGACGGGTGGCTGTCCCTGGCTTTCCTCAGCTGTCTCTGGACCCAGCCGGGCGGGTGGTTTGCTCTCCGGACTGGTGCATTCTGGGAGCAACAGGCCCCAGCTGGCCTTGGGCACGTCATGGCATCCACGTGCACCCTCCATGCCCACGGCCTTCAATGTCTCCTCCCTTCAGCCTCTGAGGGGCCCGTCGGGAGACCAGGCCCCCTCTCACTGTGCCAGGCTGGCAGTGCTGGGTCCCCTGCACCAAACCACAGTGCTAGGCTCTCCTCCTTCCTTCCCTCCACCTGCCTCTCCCACGCTCTTGTCCAAATTCCCGTTGGGCGCAGCTACCTAAGGGGCTTCTGGTTTGAAGCTTCCCCTCGTCCGGTGGCATTAGAACACTCAAGGGGCCAAAGAGCCGCAGGTGGCTCGCGAACCGCGGTTTGCCGACCACTGCCCTAGTCTATGTTCACGAGCTCCTGCAGATCCTGTGGTTGGATTCACTCTCCAATCCCAAACCAGGAAGGGGAAGCAAGAGCGCGTGGCCTGACCTCTTCCACACACATTTCCTTTCCCTCCTCCCACGTCCTCCGGGGCCTGAGGAGTTGGGGTTCGCTTCCTTCGCAGGAAAAGGTAAGCTCTCCTTCTTAGCCGAGGTTGCCACTATGTCTCCCCTCTCTCCTCGTAAGGACCCTGATTGCCACGCCGTCTTCCGCTGAGGTCCCAGGGCTGTTTTCCGTGCACTGGGGGACGCACACCGTGCTTGTGCATTGACGGGCTTGGTTTTTTTTTATATTGGAACCACCAGCTTCCTTAGAAATAGGACGTGGTATGGAAGGAAATAATTATAAACCCAAAGATGTCCTGAGCGCTCATCATTGGCTGGCCTGCTAAATCACAAGGGGTTTTTGTTTGTTTCTTAATATATGTTTTTGTTGATATTTATTTATTTATTTATTTATTTTTAGAAGGGAGAGGGAGAGGAGAGAGAAAGAAACATCAATCTGCTGCCTCTGACCCAGGCATGTGCCCTGTCCAGGAATCAAACCAGCCCCTGGGACGACACTCAACCACCTGAGCCACATCGGCCGTTCCATTATGCTCTGCTTCTATTGTTTTCCATTATATTCTGACTTTCTAACCACACTTTCTTTTTCTTTTTTTTTCTTTTTTTTTTTAAATATATATTTTATTGATTTTGTACAGAGAGGAAGGGAAAGAGAGATAGAGTTAGAAACATCGATGAGAGAGAGTCATGGATCAGCTGCCTCTTGCACACCCCCTACTGGGGATATGCCCGCAACCAAGGTACATGCCCTTGGCCGGAATCGAACCCGGGACCTTCCAGTCCCCAAGCCGACGCTCTATCCATTGAGCCAAACCGGTTTCGGCATTGAGCAAAACAGGTTTCAGCCACACTTCCTTTTCCTATAACTGGTTGGTTTGGGGGCATTGTTTTTTATTGTAGTAAAATATATATAACCCAATATTGACATTGTAAGCATTTTTAAAAATACATATTTTATTGATTTTGTACAGAGAGGAAGGGAGAGAGAGAGTTAGAAACATTGATGAGAGAGTCATTGATCAGCTGCCTCTTGCACACCCCCTACTGGGGATGAAGGGAGAGAGATAGAGAGTTAGAAACATTGATGAGAGAGTCATTGATCAGCTGCCTCTTGCACACCCCCTACTGGGGATATGCCCGCAACCAAGGTACATGCCCTTGACCGGAATTGAACCCAGGACCTTTCAGTCCCCAAGCCGACGCTCTATCCATTGAGCCAAACCGGTCTCGGCATACTGTAAGCATTTTAAATGTACCATTTAGAGGCATTAAGTGCATTCACAATTCTGTTTACACGTCATCTCTGCCTCTACCCAGTGTTCTCCATCATTCCCAGTGAACGCTCCGTACCCATTACACAGCTTCCCCCAATCGCTCCCTCTGGCTCCCCTGTGACTTCCACCCTACTCTCTCCTACTCCAGGGACCTCATGCAGGTGGAGTCATACCACATCTCTTTTTCTGTGTCTGGCAATTTCACTGAGCTCAGTGTTTTCAGGGCTTATCCACGTGATAGCATATATGACAATGTCATTCATTCTTATGACTGACCAATACCCCATTGTAGGTCTGTACCGCATTTCCTATAGCAGGTCCTTGTTTTTATGAATGTGATTGCGAATGACCCAGGTCCCGCATGGTTCAGGGTTCGGGCTCTGGAAGAGAGGCCGCACACAAATGAAAGAGACGAGACCAGAAATAATTTGGAAATATTGGGGGACCAGGCAAGGACTCTGCTTGGGCGCAGACCCTGCCACCCCTTTATTCAGTTTGGGAGACACCCATAGCCCGCAGGCAGGCCATCTCCGGTGACAGGCAGACTATCGTGTCCGGAAGGATTTCCGTGACTGTCCGGTGGGGGAGTTGCTTCAGCCGCCCTGTTTTCCACTGGGTGCACAGCTCTGACCTTTGCCAGAGCTCAAGGGATCCTTGTCCACACCTCTCTGCTAGTGAAGACATGGGGCCGTTTCCTGCCTGTGATATTCTGTCACAAACATTGCTGAGGATGTTCATTTGAATATTTTAATACATTTGTATTTCCTCCATTCCACCAGGGAGCGTTCTTTTCCAGATTTCTCTTCCTAACCCTCTTTCTTCTTCTTCTTCTTCTTCTTCTTCTTCTTCTTCTTCATATATCTTTTTTAAAAATATATATTTTATTAATTTTTTACAGAGTTAGAAACGTTGATGAGAGAGAAACATCGACCAGCTGCCTCCTGCACACCCCGTACTGGGGATGTGCCCGCAACTAACGTACATGCCCCTGACCGGAATCGAACCTGGGACCTTTCAGTCCGCAGACCGACGCTCTACCACTGAGCCAAACCAGTTTCAGCTTCTTCATATATCTTTATTGATTTCAGAGCAGACGGAAATGGGAGAGAGAGAAAAAACATCAATGATGAGAGAGAATCATTGACTGGCTGCCTCCTGCATGCCCCACACTGGGAATCCAGCCCTGATCAGGAATCAAACTGTGACCTGGTTCATAGGTCGATGCTCAACCACTGAACAGGCCCCGACCCACCTTTTTAAGGAGGTGAATGGTCCTTACTTGTAAGTGATTCTCCCTAGTCTATTCACACTTGTGTGTGGTGGTGGAAGCGGGAGAACAGAGGTTGCTGTGGGCTCCTTAGGGATTTGCACGAATCTTTTGCTTCCTCTATTTCTGCTCTCTGCTCCCCACTCCCACCCTGGCTCAGCGAGGGCTGGCACCATGGGTGGGTGCTATGTGAGTGGAGACAGTGCCAACGGGCACAGTTACCGGAGACAGAGCGCCCAACGGATAAGGCAGGGGCTGAAGGGGCTGGAGCAATAGCCCAAGGGCACCTGCTATGGAGCCAAGGGGGAGCCGGGCCACCCTCTCCCCAGCCTCCCCTCTCCGGCCTCAGCAAACCCCGAGGACCTCTGAGCTGTCTGCGTGCAGAGGGTCAAGTAACTGTGCAAGGGCTGGGCTGGGTGGCAGCTGGGCTGGGTGGCAGCTGGGTTTGGTGGAAGCTGGGATGGGTGGTGTCTGAATTGAAGTGGAGGCAGGAATTTGCTGGAATGCCGCACACACTGCCTCTCTGGCTTCCCCACCTGCTCCTGTACCTGCTTTGGCGAGTCCTCACAGGCTCAGGTCTGAGGCAGATCAGCACAATGACGTGGGCACCAGCACAGCCCCAAAGCCCTTTTGCCCGGACACGTAGGCCCCCTCCCCCCCCCAAGGCCCTGCGCTGGCGCTGGCGCCTGGCCGTGCTCAGGAGAAACGGCCCCCCCGCTCAGGAGAGCCGGAAGCCCTTCGGTGGGGGTCTCCGCTCTGCTGACCTCTCTCCCAACAGAAAGCACATTTCCTAACCCTCCAATACTCCGTTCTGTCGGTGGCATTCCCTGTGCGTTTTTTTTGGTTTGCCGGATCGGGTCTTTTTTCTTTTTCTTTTTCATGTTGTATTTCTCCCTTTGATCATTTCCGTGGGATGTGGAGAGAGCAGAGGTCAGTGTGTGGAACAGTCCTTGAAACCAGGAGCCAATGAAGTATACTTGACTGGATTTTAAGACTCTAGTTCATTACTGTTGTCTATTTCTCTTCTATATTGTTCCCTTTTTGATAGTTATAAAAATTAACTCCTAATGGTTTAGCTCAGTGATTCTCAGCCTGTGGGATGTGACCCCTTTGGGGATCGAATGACCCTTTCACAGGGGTGGCCTAAGACATCCTGCATATTGCCGAAACCGGTTTGGCTCAGCGGTAGAGCGTTGGTCTGCGGACTGAAGGGTCCCAGGTTCGATTCCGGTCAAGGGCATGTGCCTTGGTTGTGGGCACATCCCCAGTGGGGGGTGTGCAAGAGGCAGCTGGTCGATGTTTCTCTCTCATCGATGTTTCTAGCTCTCTGTCTCTCTCCCTTCATCTCTGTAAGAAAATCAATAAAATATATATATTTTTAAAAGACATCCTGCATATCAGATATTTACATTACGATTCATAACAGTAGCAAAATTACAGTTATGAAGTAGCAACAAAAATAATCTTATGGTTTGGAGTCACCACAGCATGAGGAACTGTATGAAAGGGTCATGGCATTAGAAAGGTTGAGAACCACTGGTCTAGCATATTCTAAATTCACTGTATGATTTTGGAACGCGTTTTCTTTAGGGTCATAGTTCTGAAGTACAAAGTATTATGGGGAAGGGCTGTGATCAGGATTATTAATAGCAGCAGTTAGATACTTTTTTGAACAAGGAAAGTTATTCTAAATTAACCTAGGTATGTGCAGACTGTTGGGACTCTTGGTGGATTGAAATAAAGGCATATTGTCCAGAATGAGAAACCATATTTTCCACCAGGGGGAGCTGTAGGGCTATGGCTAAAGTGTTGTGTGTTTTGTTTTTTTTTTGTTTTAAAAGAGGAATGTTTCTTTAAGTATTTCTTAGGCCATTTTTAAACACGATTCTCCTGACAGACTCAGGCAGGAACACAGGCCAAACAAGCTAAGGAGAAGTCTTAGTGGTTCTAACCGAACATTCACTGGAGAGCGTAGACCTCAGGCACAGCGGGACTCAGATTTAAACAGCCCCATCCTTCCAGGCTTAAGTTCAACCAAGACCCCACTTACCTACTGGCTTCCATGGTAACCACACAGGAACCTTATTTCCTTTCGTTTCCCCTTTTATTTTGATTTAAAATATATATATATTTTATTGATTTTTACAGAAAGGAAGAGAGAGGGACAGAGAGTTAGAAACATCGATGAGAGAGAATCATCAACCAGCTGCCTCCTGCACACCCCCTACTGGGGATGTGTCTGCAACCAAGGCACATGCCCTTGACTGGAATCGAACCCAGGACCCTTCAGTCCGTAGACTGACGCTCTATCCACTGAGCCAAACCGGTTTTGGCTTGTTTTCCCCCCCCAAACTAGCTCACTTGGAACCTTATATCCTTTCATTTGCCCTTTTATTTTGACTTTTTTTTTTTTTTCAAACTGGCCTCACCTGGCGCCCTGATTCTCCCTCCTCCTCCCCCCTCCCTCTCCCTCCCCCTCTCCCTCTCCCTCCCCCTCTCCCTCTCCCTCCCCCTCTCCCTCTCCCTCCCCCTCCTCCTTTCCCTCTCCCTCTCCCTCCCCCTCCCCCTCCCCCTGGCTTAATCATTAAGTGGTCCTGACCATGACGTTCTGGTCAGCATTCAGTAGTTTTTGGAAGAAGAAGAAGAAGAAAAAAAAGCTTCAGGTCTGTTGACCAGAGAAAGAGTTTCCGCCAGAGTAGAGATAACATCCTCTAGGCCTGTTAGTTTCAGCTCCAGAACAACCCCGCAAACCACAGCTTTGTGAGACTGGGCGAAGCAACACCTTGGCTGACATCCGGCCCAGACGCCATGACCAACTACCCCCTACCCTAGTGCTTACTGGTAGCCACCCCGACCCTGACCAGGACCCGAACTCGCTCAGTCATAATGATTAATGATTTCCCCCTGGAAGTCATCGGGGAGTCAGGTCTTTGAGCTCCTGTGACCCCAGGCATGGCGCCATCTCCTTAAGAAATCCTCACTCTCCTGGCTGCCAGCTCCTGTTCCTGTCTTCGCGGCTTTGATGCACGCAGGCCAATGGCCCCTTTGGTCCGGTAACGCCACGAAAGTCTGAGAATTGAGTCTCCGGACTCTGACGTCTCCCCAGCCCATGGCAGTCCCTGGGCAGCGTGATAGATCGGCAAGGCCTGGGTCACCTGGGGCTGAGGGTGGAGCCAGCTAACCCGGGTGACATGAACGGAGGGTGAGGGAGGAGAGGTCTGCGGACAAAATCAGGCTCTGAGGGTGCTGGACAGGCCTCGGGAACGGCGAGGACACAGGGAGAGGGAGTGAGGTGGGGACACAGGGAGAGGGAGTGAGGTGGGGACACAGGGAGAGGGAGTGAGGTGGGGACACAGGGAGAGGGAGTGAGGCGAGGACACAGGGAGAGGGAGTGAGGTGGGGACACAGGGAGAGGGAGTGAGGTGAGGGCACAGGGAGAGGGAGTGAGGTGGGGACACAGGGAGAGGGAGTGAGGTGAGGGCACAGGGAGAGGGAGGAGGTGAGGGCACAGGGAGAGGGAGTGAGGTGAGGACACAGGGAGAGGGAGGAGGTGAGGGCACAGGGAGATGAGTGAGGTGGGGACACAGGGAGAGGGAGTGAGGTGAGGGCACAGGGAGAGGGAGTGAGGTGGGGACACAGGGAGAGGGAGTGAGGTGAGGACACAGGGAGAGGGAGTGAGGTGGGGACACAGGGAGAGGGAGTGAGGTGGGGACACAGGGAGAGGGAGGAGGTGGGGACACAGGGAGAGGGAGTGAGGTGAGGGCACAGGGAGAGGGAGTGAGGTGGGGACACAGGGAGAGGGAGTGAGGTGGGGACACAGGGAGAGGGAGTGAGGTGGGGACACAGGGAGAGGGAGTGAGGTGGGGACACAGGGAGAGGGAGTGAGGTGGGGACACAGGGAGAGGGAGTGAGGTGAGGACACAGGGAGAGGGAGTGAGGTGAGGACACAGGGAGAGGGAGTGAGGTGGGGACACAGGGAGAGGGAGTGAGGTGGGGACACAGGGAGAGGGAGTGAGGTGGGGACACAGGGAGAGGGAGGAGGTGGGGACACAGGGAGAGGGAGGAGGTGAGGGCACAGGGAGAGGGAGGAGGTGAGGGCACAGGGAGAGGGAGTGAGGTGAGGACACAGGGGGAGGGAGTGAGGTGAGGACACAGGGAGAGGGAGGAGGTGAGGGCACAGGGAGAGGGAGTGAGGTGAGGGCACAGGGAGAGGGAGTGAGGTGGGGACACAGGGAGAGGGAGTGAGGTGAGGGCACAGGGAGAGGGAGTGAGGTGGGGACACAGGGAGAGGGAGTGAGGTGGGGACACAGGGAGAGGGAGTGAGGTGGGGACACAGGGAGAGGGAGGAGGTGGGGACACAGGGAGAGGGAGTGAGGTGGGGACACAGGGAGAGGGAGTGAGGTGGGGACACAGGGAGAGGGAGGAGGTGAGGGCACAGGGAGAGGGAGGAGGTGAGGGCACAGGGAGAGGGAGTGAGGTGAGGACACAGGGGGAGGGAGTGAGGTGAGGGCACAGGGAGAGGGAGTGAGGTGGGGACACAGGGAGAGGGAGTGAGGTGGGGACACAGGGAGAGGGAGTGAGGTGGGGACACAGGGAGAGGGAGTGAGGTGAGGGCACAGGGAGAGGGAGTGAGGTGGGGACACAGGGAGAGGGAGTGAGGTGAGGGCACAGGGAGATGAGTGAGGTCATGCGGAGCTGGGAGACAAAGGGTCCGAGCCCAGCCTACAGGAGCAGCTTCCTCTGCCAGCCCCGTGACGGCAGGCTCTGCTGAACCAGTGACACAGGCACGGGGCCGCAGGGGCATGACACGGCTGGCATTCAGTCCTATGAGGCCGTGATGAAAGGAGGTGTGTTCCACAGGACACGGGAAGGCAGCGAACTCAGAGGAGGCGTGATGAGTGAGCTGGCCTTGGCCTTGGGGATGCTGATGGCATGAGAACGAGGAGCTGGCGCGGATGAAGAGGAGGCTGTGCTCGCGGGTCAGTGGATGGGGATGCTCATCAGGGAACCGAGGTGTCCCCTTCAGGAAGCAATGGGGAGAGGAGGCCAAGGGCCCCGAACCTCCCCACTCTGGGGTCTGTGGAGTCTGGGGGGAGCTTCTGGGCAGAGGAGCCCCTGGTGAAAGAGGACATGGAGGGGGAATTCCAAAACTGTGTTACTGCCGGAGAGACTCTGGGTTAAACAGATCTGCTCACCTCCTCTCCCTCCCCAAACGCAGGAATTAAAAAGGCGTGGATCCATAGGCCACAGAGAATGGGGGCAGGCCCGAGAGCAGACAGGGAAATCAGCACGCTGGAACCTGGGGATGGATGATCCATCACCGACTCCGCAGAGAAGAGAAAGCGCAAAGCCAGCGCTGGCGTTTGAGACATCCCGGGACAGACAGCAGAAAAGATCCCGGAAGCCTGGTAACTGGAGCGTCAGGTGCTCTGTCTATCGATGGATCGCTAAGTCATAAAACACCCCCACGTCTTGACGCACCGGCCGTTTGTAATTTCATGACGTGGACTGATGGGCGACACCTACTGGGCTGGCCTGGGGAGCTGGCCCCGGGCACGGCCGGCAGCCGGGGGTGCTGCTGCGGGAGTCTGTCTGCTCAGCTGGGCTGTCGGTGAAGGGCCTTTTCCTTCTCCTTCTGGGGCCTCCCTGTGGCTTGGGCTTCTCCTGGCCATGAGAGCGTGGGAAGGAGCTGATGGGTCGCTGATTCCGTTCTTCCTCAGGCCAACCCTTTCCCAGCTCGGCGCAGTATTGGCGTCGGTATCTTCGTGAGACTGTTCACATAAGGCAGCTGAATCTCAGAAACGAGGTCGTTGTTGCACCGTAACGTAACCGTGCACATGACCTGGAAAATAAGAGCCGAAAGACATTGGCCCGCGCTAAAGTCATGCCCCGTCGTTAACAGCGAGCCCGGCCCGTCAGCCTTGTATAAGCACAGGCTGTCTTACTCAGAGACCACTCTCAGGTCTGCAGGCTTCCGTCTGACTTTGTCAGGTTCTGAGAGCAAGATGGGCCCTGGTGACACACAGCCTCGCCGCTCTGTGCATTCCCCATCACTGAGCAGAGAGACAATGCTCTGAGTCTCTCATGTTATACTGAATTTCCCTCACTGCAGAGTTCATTTATTCATTCCTTTACACACAGCTACCTTTTCTCCTCTCCATTTATACCCCACCTTAAAAAAATTATTCTTTTGCCGAAACCGGTTTGGCTCAATGGATAGAGCATCAGCTTGGGGACTGAAAGGTCCTGAGTTTGATTCCGGTCAAGGGCATGTACCTTGGTTGCGGGCATATCCCCAGTAGGGGGTGTGCAAGAGGCAGCTGATCGATGATGACTCTCTCTCATCGATGTTTCTAACTCTCTATCTCTCTCCCTTCTTCTCTGTACAAAATCAATAAAATATATTTTAAAAAATATATTCTTTTAAAAAATATATTTTTATTGATTTCAGAGAGGAAGGAAGAGGGAGAGAGAGAGAGATAGAAATATCCATGAGAGAAAATCATGGATTGGCTGCCTCCTGCAAGTCCCTCACTAGGGATCAAGCCCGCAACCCAGGTATGTGCCCTTGACTGGAATCGAACCTGGGACCTTTCAGTTCGCTCTATCCATTGAGCCAAACTGGCTAGGGCAAAAAAAATAATTCTTTATTGTTGAAAGTATTACATATGTCCCCTTTTGTCCCCCATTGACCCCCTCTGCCTGTCCCCAGCCCAGGCCTTCAGCACCCTATAGTCTATATCCATAGGTTACGCATAGATGCATATACGGTCCTTGGTTGATTACCTCTCACCCACCCTCCCCTGCCTTCCCTCTGAGATTCCTCACTCTGTTCCATGCTTCCCTGTCTCTGGATCCACTCTGTTCACTCAAACGTTTCCACCCTTCAAAGGGAAGTTAGTGTGGGTCACTGCGCTGGCCCAGAATGCCTCAGGTACACTGTTCTAGCACAAGGTCCCTCCTCAGCCCACTCCCATACACATGGGACAGGATGCACCTCTCTCCACGGGCTGTGGTCACCCTTAGTCCCAGTGTTGTCAGACGAGGTAAAGACGCAACCCACCCGCCAGGCCCACGGGGATTCTGACATAAAGAACGTTCAGCCCAAACCGGTTTGGTTCAGTGGATAGAGCATCGGCCTGCAGACTCAAAGGTCCCAGGTTCGATTCCGGTCAAGGGCATGTATCTTGGTTGTGGGCACATCCCCAGTGGGGGGTGTGCAGGAGGCAGCTGATCGATGTTTCTCTCTCGTCGATGTTTCTAGCTCTCTGTCCCTCTCCCTCCCTCTCAGTAAAAAAAAATCAATAAAATATATTAAAAAAAAAAAAAAAAAAAAGAACGTTCAGAGGCGCAGTTACCACTTCCTGTCTGAAGCCTCCTTGCCTCTGGCACCGGGTCCGGGACCACTGCACTAGGCAGAAGGAAGAGAAAGTAGGTGATGCGGGAAGAGCTGTAATGGTGCCTCCTCATCCTCTCCTCCTCCTCCTCCTTCTCCTCCTCTTCCTCCTCCTCCTCCTCCTCCTCTCTTCTCCAGCCTCCCAGAAAAGTGGAGGGACATTCCTGTGGCAACCCGCCCTCGGCCAGCACTTCATGCCTTTGTCTCTCCCTGTGACAGACAACAAAGGTTTCCCTTGTCTGTTCCAAGACATGACTGTACCAATTGGTGCAGTGTTTTCTGTTGAAATCTTTTGTAGTATTTCCAGCATTTGCACCAAGTGCACAGAGCCCTGCCCAGAGAACGTGTCCATTCCTTTCAGGGCCCGTTGGCAGCCGTCTGCAGTGCTTGGCTCTCTCTCTCTCTCTTTAAAAAAAAAAAAAAAAAATATATATATATATATATATATATATATATATATATATATGTTTTATTGATTTTTTTTTTACACAAAGGAGGGAGAGGGATAGAGAGTTAGAAACATCGACCAGCTGCCTCCTGCACATCCCACTCCCCCCTCCCGCTGTGGATGTGCCCGCAACCAAGGTACATACATGCCCTTGACCGGAATCGAACCCGGGACCCCTCAGTCCGCAGGCCGACGCTCTATCCACTGAGCCAAACCGGTTTCGGCAGCGCTTGGCTCTCTTACTGGCAGACAGGACAGTTCTCTCTGACGCTGTGTGTCTCCGAGGGCACAGATGCTCCATTCAGTCCATCTCCGTGTTGCTGCAGCACGTGTCATGGACCTGGGCGGCCCCCGCGAGCGAGCGCGGCAGGATATGCACCTGCGGGTTCCCACCACCGCCCCGGCCTGGAAGGGACTCTCCCGGCGGGCTCTGCCATGTCCTGCTTTAATGCAGCCCTTACGTTTTCACAGTGATCTCCACGGAGCAATGAGCCATATGGCCATTCCTTTCGGAGACCAGTTCTCCCTTGCCCTTTTGCATAACCCCACGGCGAGGCCATTAGGCACTCAGCGGATAGAGCGTTGGCTCAGCGGATAGAGCGTTGACCCTGCGGACTGAAAGGTCCCAGGTTCGATTCCGGTCAAGGACATGAACCTTGGTTGCGGGCACATCCCCGGTAGGGGTTGTGCAGGAGGCAGCTGATGGATGTTTCTCTCTCATCGATGTTTCTATCTCTCTCTCCCTTCCTCTCTGTAAAATATCAATAAAATATGCTTTTTTAAAAAGCCCCATTCCTAACCTTTAAAAACAACAACAACAACACGAAAACAGAGCACAGATAGCGTGCAATGCAGCCCGCTGAGCTGAATTAACTTACCGTCTCCCGTGAGAGTGTTGGTCCGCAAACAGGGTGCTTGCTGTTCATCTTGGAACTGCCACCGCTAAACGAGGCTCCTTGTTGGTAGGTGGGGAGCCGGAGGTCCAGCACCCGTTCCGGTGGTCCCTAAGTCGGCCCTCAGGAACCGATAGCAGCTCTCTCACCCGCCAGTGGCACGTTCCTTATGAAACACGTCTGGGCACTCCCCTCCCGTTAGAGTGTTCCTCCAACGTCACTCAGACATTATGGGAATTTCAGGTTCAAGACAGCTGTCTAACCTTCAGTCACGGGGCAGTTTCAGTGAATGTCCAAAAGCAAGCCAGTCATTATCTCTCACGTGGCAAATGCTCTGGTCCCAAACCCCAGGGGTCCTTGTGGAGGGGGGCTTTGGCCACAAAGAGCCCCGGTCTGTGCTGCACTCAGGGCTGTCCCCACCGGCACGCTCCAGCTTCCAAAGGGGCGTCAATTAAAGGGGAACGCTCCCTTTGTCTACCAGGTGTGCCACTGCTTCAGGTTAACAGCCTGCGTGGGCTCAGGCAGTGCACTAGCTCCCAATCAGGATCGGCAGAGGGCACGTTGACAGGCCTTCTGTGTTGCAATACCGGATAGGGGACACATTCTTCAGTCACACCATCCATCCCCTGAGGCAGTGTTTCCCAAACTTCCCTCATGATGAGGATCACCTGGTGGAGTTGTCAAACGACAGATTCCTGAATCCCAACTAAGAAGGGCTAAACTAGAATTTTGGGGAACAGAACCTATGTTCCCCAAAATTCTAGTTTAGCACATTCAAATAAAGGAGACACAACCACTTCCCATAGAGTCTGTCCAAACATGGCAACTTCCACCCAAACTTACGCTTTAATCTCATCCATGTTGCATCCCCGTTTCCTTTCGATCTGACTGCGGTCCCCGTTGGGCCTCGCCAGCAGCTTTTGGAACCACCGTGTACGGAGCCCCAGACCTGTCTCTTCCCTGACCCGGCCGCGTTACCCAGGCCTGGACCCCCGGGCAGGCGTAAGGCCACGGGACTCAGACCCTTTCGCACGTCTTTATTTGACTAGGCGGTGAGGCCATGGTCTCGGGCTGACTGGAGCGCGGTGTCTCATTGTCATCCTTTCCTGCTCCGTGTTCCAGTTCCTCCAGACTGCTGAGAACGAAGCCGGTTTGTTTTGGGCCCTCAGCGTTGGTGGATCGGTGCGGGCTTCCCCCCAAATCCTGCGTGCCGCTTTGCCCTGCCCCCGTCTGCTTTATCCATCCCACTTCTTCATTACCGCTTAATGACTTACACCTTGCTGGGGCGAGGCCCTAATCTCTCCTCTCTTTCCCTATTCCTAATAATAAAAGCGTAAGATGCTAATTAGACCGGACATCCTTCCGGACAACCTTCCCGAGGGAACCAGGCCTGCGAGGGAAGCCCGGGTTCCAGGTGCCAGATGGGAGCCGGTGCCAGCAGCTGGGGGAAGGAAGGCCTGCTCTCTTTTTTAAAATTTTTAAAATATATTTTATTGATTTTTCACAGAGAGGAAGGGAGAGGGACAGAGAGCTAGAAACATCGAGGAGAGATACACATTGACCAGCTGCCTCTTGCACAACCCCTACAGGGGATTTGCCCGCAACCAAGGTACATGCCCTTGACCGGAAATGAACCTGGAAACTTTCAGTCCGCAGACCGACGCTCTATCCACTGAGCCAAACTGGTTTTTGCGGAAGGCCTACTCTTGCACGAATTTTGTGCATCGGGCCTCTAGTTGTCTTATAAATCAGTCTGACTTTCTTTGATAGGTTGTCTCAGCTTAGTTTTACTGTTGGTAGTGGCCCTGAAGCTAGCAGCTGTAACTCAGATGGTTAACCCTGGCCAACCCCCTGCCCAGCACAGTATATTGTCCACCTTTTGTATATGAGGATTTTTGCCAATCTGTGAGGTAGGAAAAAAAATGGTGTCTCACTATAGGTTTATCTTATGAGGAAGTTTGACCTTCTTTTCATGTGTTTAAAGACTTATACAATATCTCCTTTTTTAAAAAAATGTATTTTATTGATTTTTTACAGAGAGAAAGAGAGAGGAATAGAGTTAGAAACATCAATGAGAGTGAATCATTGATCAGCTGCCTCTTGCACACCCCTTACTGAGGATGTGCCCACAACCAAGGTACATGCCCTTGACCGGAATCGAACCCGGGACCTTTCAGTCCACAGGCTGACACTCTATCCACTGAGCTAAACCGGTTTTGGCCGATATCTCCTTTTTGTGAAGTACTTCTTCATATTCTTTGCTCATTTTTTTTTCTATTGGAGAGGTGGTCTTTTTCATCTCAGTTTCTAGAAGCTCTTTGTGTATTAGAGTTAGCACATATTTATCCCAGATTATTGTATGTATCTTGACTTATGTACAATTTAATTAAACTTTTTGAGTAAAACTTGATACACAGTCATCTTATGTGCCCTTTACCCAACTTCCCCCAATGGTAACATCTTGAAAAACTGTAGTGCAACATATTTTGAAATTTTTTCCACACAACTTTTTGAGGATTTTGTTGTGGTGTTATGATTGTTATTTTTTAAAAATATATTTTATTGATTTTACACAGAGAGGAATTGAGAGGGACAGAGAGTTAGAAACGTCGATGAGAGAGAAACATCGACCAGCTGCCTCCTGCACACCCCCCACTGGGAATGTGCCCGCAACCAAGGTACATGCCCTTGACCGGAATCGAACCCGGGACCTTTCAGTCTGCAGGCCGACTCTCTATCCACTGAGCTAAACCAGTCCCAGCTGATTGTTATTTTTTAATCCTCGCCCAAGGATATGATATGTTTATTGATTTCAGTGAAGAAGAAGAAGAAGGAGAAGAAGAAGAAAAAGAGAGAGAGAGAGAGAAAGAGAGAGAGAGAGAGAGAGAGAGAGAGAGAGAGAGAGAGAGAGAGAGAGAGATCAATTGGTTGCCTCTCATATGGGCCCTGACCAGGGATAGAACCTGAAACCTAGGTATGGGCTCTGACGGAGAATCAAACCCCCAACCTTTTCGGTGTGCGGGATGATGTCCAGCCAGCTGAAGCACCCAGGCAGGGCTGTGGTGGTGGGTTTTTTGTTTGTTTCAGAGAGTGGAATTCATCCAGAGCTTCTGGATGGAATGTTCCAAAGCTCCTCTTGCAATATTTATGTCACCACTAGAGGGAGCAGCTATCCCCATGAATCTCATAGTTAAGCTGCTGAGGGAACTTCAGCAGGAAAGGGGATTCCTAAGGAGATCTCTTTCCTCAGGAGTTGTCTCTAGTCCCACAGGGTGACTTTTGCTCTCCCCAGAGCCCATTTCTTGCAGCCCAGCCTCTGGCCCTGGCCTGGTAGTGTGGTTTCTGGCCGTCAGCTACAGCACTCAGCCGCGGACCCTGCTGCTGGAGGCTCTCACGGGGCCTGATGGTCTCGCCCGGGAGCCCCTCTGCCCCAGAGTCAGCCCAGTGGCTGGACACACAGGCACGGCTGGCAGTGCCATGTCCAAGACCCCTTTGGCTTCCGGCAAGCCTCCCGGGTGGTTAGTTCTTCAACTCCCGGAGCCCCTTCCTCTCGGTGGCCCTGCTGCCTCTTTCCCGCTTCAGACGCAGGGGCTTTGAAGTCAGACTCACCCTCGGGCTGCTATCGATCACCCGTCACTTCTGCTGCTTAGGCCACAATTACTGGGCTTCCGACACTTGACCTGTAATTGAATTTTCCTGGGAACTCAGTGACAAAATTGATTCAACCTAATTGAGTCAAAGATCAACTCTCCCTGCCATTCATCTAGTCCCTGTCTCTGCCTGGGCTCTCTGAACTGAGGCTCTGAGACGTTCACAGTTTTGTTTAAAAAGTCAAGGACGAACGGACACCTTTTAAGGACCATTTCTTCAAATGATACTACTAACTGTTGCCTTTATTTGCCTTCCCTGTCTTGGCCAGTGGAGAGGAAAGGAAATTTCTGTTTTTAAAGTTGCTTATGTTCTCTTGAATGCTAAAATGCAGTTCTAAAAAAATTTTTTTAAAATAAATAAATAAATAAATAAATCTGGCCTCGTTCAAAAGCAGGTTTGAAAATGAGTAAGAAATCAGCTTGTAAGTTAGCAACCTCCTCTTTTATGTTTTCATGGTGCAACTCAATAATAAAAAGACAACACAATTTATAAAAGGGCAAAGGGTCTGAATAGACATTTCTCTAAAGATATAACTATGGCCCGGCAGGTGTGGCTCAGTGGTTTGGACCTATGCACCAGCAGGTCAGGGTTCGATTCCCGGTCAGGGCACATGTTTGGGTTTTGGGCTTGATCCCCAGAAGGGGGTGTGCAGGAGGCATCCAATCAATGACTCTCTCTCATCATAGATATTTCTATCTCTCCCTCTCCCTTCTTCTCTGAAATCAATAAAAAAAGATATATCTTTTAAAAAGATATAAATATGGCCTACAGGCTCAATAGTTTTATGTTTATTTTTTATTTTTCAATTACAGTTGACATTCACTATTATTTTATATTAGTTTGAGGTGTACAGTATAGTGGTTAGACAATTATATAACTTACACAATAGTTCAAGTACCCACCTGGCACCATACATAATTATAGCTTTTTACCCACTTGTCTATTGATGGGCATTTGGGTTACTTCCATATCTTGACTATTGTAAGTAATGCTGCAATGAACATAGGAGTGCATGCATATTTATGAATTAATGTTTTTATTTTTTTAATTTATTTATTGATTATGGTATCACATAATTGTCCTCATCCCCCCATTCCCATCCCAAACCCCTTCCTACATATCCCCCCCCCCGTTTCTTATTTCTATGAATATATACCTAGTAGTGGAATTGCTGGGTCATAATATAATTCTATTTTTAATTTTTAAAAATATTTTTTATTGATTTCAGAGAGAAAGGGAGAGGTAGAGAGAGATAGAAACTCAATGATGAGAGGGAATAATTGATCTGCTGTCTCTCGCTCGCTCGCCTCCTACTGGGGATTGAGCCTGCAACCCAGGGAATGTTTCCTGACCAGAAATTGAACCCTGATCTCCTGGTTCATAGGTCAACGCTCAACCACTGAGCCACACCAGCTGGGCCTATTTTCAATTTTTTTTTTTTATAAATGTTTTATTGATTTTTTACAGAGAGGAAGAGAGAGGGATAGAGAGTTAGAAACATCGATGAGAGAGAATCATCGATCAGCTGCCTCTTGCACACCCCCTACTGGGGATGTGCCCGCAACCAAGGTACATGCCCTTGACCGGAATCGAACCTGGGACCTTTCAGTCTGCAGGCCGACGCTCTACCCACTGAGCCAAACCGGTTTCAGCCTATTTTCAATTTTTTGAGGAACCACCATACTCTCCCATTTCGTAGGTTGTATTTTCATTTTGCTGATGATTTTCTTTCTTGTGCAAAAGCTTTTTAGTTTGATGTAGTCTCAGTTGTTTATTTTTTCTTTCATTTTCCTTATATTAGAAAAAATATTACTAAGAGAAAATTCAAAGGGTTCACTGCCTATGTTTTTTTTTTTTTTAGGCGTTTCATTTTTTTTCATGTATCTGTCCAATGTTCCCAACACTACTGAGCAGATTGTGAGTCTTACACTTAAGTCTTTAATACATTTTGAGTTTATTCGTATAAATGGTATATAACCTATATAATAAAAGGCTAATATGCAAATTGCCCTTTTGGCCAGGAGATCAACCAGCAGGCAGGCTGGTCAACCGCCCATATTCCCTCCCCCTGGCCGGGCTGACCAGACCCCACCCATGCACGAATTCATGCACTGGGCCTCTAATATATATATTAGAGTGGCCAGATTATTATGCATTCAGAGATCATAATAATCTGGCCACTCCGTGTATATAGATATATTATTTCCATAATAAAAATGCATATTCAGCCCAGCCGGTGTTGCTCAGTGGTTAAGTGTCGACCAGAAGGTCATGCTTTGATTCCAGGTCACGGTACAGGCTCTCAAAGTTATACCTCAATAAAAAGAGAAGTTAAAATGTGTATACCCTCCAACCTACTTTAGTTCTACTTCTAAGGAATCACCATAAGGAAATCATATGGGATCTTAGCACAAAGATTTCTGTACAAAGATGTTCAATGCAACAATAATGTATTATAGCAAAACCTCACTGCCCAACCTAGGGAATTGATTATGCACCATTATGGCACATACATGTGATGTAACATTCTGTAGCCATCAGAGCTTGGGATATCTGAGAATGCGTGACAACCTTGAAAAATGTTCATATTCATACTATCAACTTATATAGCAACCAATAACTAATACAAGTTAAAGGTGTGAAACATCCCAGCTAGTGTGGCTCAATGGGTTAGAGCATAGTCCTGTGCATTGGAAGGTTGTGGGTTTGATTCCCAGTCAAGGGCATGTCCCTGGGTTGCAGGTTCAATTCCAGGCCCGGTGCACTAGTGTGAGTAGAAAACAAAAGTGGATACACATACGAAAATGTGGGAAAGGAGCCAAAACCAGTTTGGCTCAGTGGATATATCGAGCGTCGGTCTGCGGACTGAAAGGTCCCGGGTTCGATTCCAGTCAAGGGCATGTACCTTGGTTGCGGGCACATCCCCGGTAGGTGTGGTGCAGCAGGCAGCTGATCAATGGTTCTAACTTTCTTTCCCTCTCCCTTCTTCTCTGTAAAAAATCAATAAAACATATTTAAAAAAGAAAAAGAAAATGTGGAAAAGGAGATCTAATACTGCATTTTCCTTGGCCTGGAAATACGGGGCATGCCTGCAACTGTTTCCCACCAGTCCCCTCTTTCTCTCGGATTAGAACTGAGACCTGGCCCCCGTGCTCCATGGAACCTTAGGTCTCCTTTGTGATTCTGGGCTCCAAGCCAGTAAGTTTTGTTCTGTGGAAATCATCAGCATTGACAGAAAACTCTCCACTGCAGTGGCTTGCCTAAGACTAGAATGCCGCCAGGGGGAGCTGAAGTCCCTAGATTCTACCCCAAACTTGAAGATTCTAAAATTATTGCTTCTGTTGAAGAGAAAAACCTTACACTCTACCCTCTTAAATTCAGTACTGAGGGGCTGCGAATTAACGTGACAAAAGATAGATGAGCAAGGTTTATTCACATATGCATGCAGGAGCTGATCAGGGCTGGGGAACAGACCTGAAACCCAAGTACATCCCCTTGACCAGGAGCTGAACCTGCAACCCTTTGGGGCTCAGGCCGACACTCTAACCACTTAGCAACACCGGCCAGGGCTCAGTTGTATTCTTGTTAAAACTGGCAGTTGTACTCTTCTGTTTTATTTTTTAAAATATTTTAAATAGATTTTGAGAGAGAGAGGGAGAGGGGAGAGAAAGAGAAGGAGAGAAGGAGAGAGGGAGAGAGGGAAAGAGGGAGAGAGAGAGAGAGAGAGAGAGAGAGAGAGAGAGAGAGAGAGAGAAACATCGATATGAGCGTGGATCAGCTGCCTCCTTCATGCTCCCTACCAGGGATCAAGCTCAAAATCCAGGCATATGACCTGGCGGCAACTTTGGGGTCCATGGGATGATGCTCAGCCGACTGAGCCACACCAGCCAGAGCTGTTGTCTACTTTTAAAGCAACAAGTAATACATTTTTCAATGGTATACAGAGATTAACACCTCTCTATGATTGCCATAAGACAATTTGCTGATGTACAAAAGCCTCAATCCAGGCTAAAAAAAGCAATTTTGGGGTATAAATGTATAAATTACAAATGGCGGTCTGTATGAGAGATACAAATGCCCTGGCCGTGTGGCTCCGTTGGTTGGTTTGATTCCTGTTCAGAGTACACACTCAGGTTTAACCCCCGGTTAGGTAAACATGGGAGGAACCAATATTTCTCTCAGCAATGTTTCTCTCTCTCTCCCTCCTTCTCCCACCCCACCTCTCTTCTTCTCTCTCTAAAATAAAGGGGGGCCGAAACCAGTTTGGCTCAGTGGATAGAGCATCGGTCTGCAGGTTCGATTCTGGTCAAGGGCATGTACCTCCGGTGGGGGTGTGCAGAAGGCATCTGATCGATGTTTCTCTCTCATCGATGTTTCTAGCTCTCTGTACCTATCTCTTCCTCTCTGTAAAAAATCAGTAAAATATATTTTAAAAAAAATTAAAATAAAGGGGGGAATAATATAAAATAAAGGGGGGAAAGACATTTAAAAAATCAAGAATGGCTGAAACCGGTTTGGCTCAGTGGATAGAACGTTGGTCTGTGAACTGAAAGGTCCTGGGTTCGATTCCGGTCAAAGGTTTCGGGCACATCCCCACTAAGGGGTGTGCAGAAGGCAGCTGATCGATGTTTCTCTCTCATCGATGTTTCTAGCTCTCTCTCTCCCTTCTTCTCTCTAAAAAAAACCCCCAGCCAAAACCGGTTTGGCTCAGTGGATAGAGCGTCGGCCTGCGGACTGAAAGGTCCCGGGTTCGATTCCGGTCAAGGGCATGTACCTTAGTTGTGGGCACATCCCCAGTAGGGGGTGTGCAGGAGGCAGCTGATTGATGACTCTCTTTCATTGATGTTTCTAACTCTATCCCTCTCTCTCTCTCTCTGTAAAAAATCAATAAAATATATTTTAAAAAATAATAATAAAATAAAATAAATAAAATAAATAAAATAAAAATAAAAAATAAAAAAACCAAAAAAACCCCAAGGATGATTTAATAGGGGGGCTGAACCGGAACCTGACATGTTGCCACCCCAACAGCTTATGGGAGATTTTCCATTGTCAGTTGACAAGCATTTAAATCAGTAGACTCTGCTTTGAAGCAGGTACCCTCCATAATGTGGGTGTGTTCACCAATCAGGTGGAGGCCTGAACAGAAAGAATGACCTCCCCAAGCAAGAAGCAATCCTGCCGGCAGACTAGACTGCCTCTGGACCAATCGCAGCTCTTCCCGAGTCTGCAGCCCGCAGGCCTGCCCTGGGGTTTGGACCAGCCAGGATTCTGCAAGGATGCGAGCCAATTCTTTAAAATAAGTCTCTCTCTCTCTCTCTCTCTCTCTCTCTCTCTCTCTCTCTCTATATATATATATATATATATATATATATACACACACACACATACATGTCCTGTTTTTCTGTTTCTTTGAAGAATCCTGACTAATCCATCCTATAAATATTCATGCCCCATGTTTACCTTCACCAAAGACCCCCGACCCCATACAAAAGGGGTCTGCGTACATTGCTGCACACACACACTCAGTTTATGGCTGCTGGTCGTTCTTCCCCAGTCACCCCAAAAGGCGGGGGAGATAAATTGTCAACATCAGCAACAGGATCGCAACCGCCAGGGCCGGGCCGAGGCCGCGGCTGGGAATCCTGGCTTCGGGCGCAGAGCCTGCTGACGTCATCGCAGCGCGGATGCAGGACGGTTCGCTCACCAGCGCTTCGCCATCAGGTATTATTATCACATTGTAGTTTTAAAAGAAAACCCATGTTCGTGGTAAAAATAAAATGCAAAAGTAAAAAGTGGTGCGAATGAAGAATAGTAGTTCTAATGGAAACAATTTAGAAGATGAGAGGCCCAGGCCTTTTTTCTTCTTTTTTAAAATTATTGATTTTAGGGAGAGAGAGAAACATTTTTTTTTTAAAAAAGAAGAACTTGAACTATTTGATGCGTTTATTGGTTGATTTTTTTTTTAAATGTTTTTATCGATTTCAGAGAGTGGAAGGGAGAGGGAGAGATAGAAACATCAATGATGAGAAAATCATCGATGGAGCCATCGGCTGCCTCCTGTAAGCCCCCCACTGGGGACCAAGCCCACAATCTAGGCATGTGCCCTGACCTGAATCAGACATTGACCTCCTCTGGTGCTTGGGTGGACACTCAACCACTGAGCCACACAGGCCAGGCATTGGCTGCTTCTTGTGTGTCCTGAATGGGGATCAAACCCACAACCTTGGCATCAGGACAACGTTGTGACCAACCGAGTTCCCCGGTCAGGCCCTTTAGACATTGTTTTAAAGTCCTGGGGATAGCTAAATAATGGCAAAGGAATTGCAAAAATTACAGTATATTTCAAGCATTTACATTTTAAATGTAATGCTTTCTTTGTACCAATATAAAAAGGACTATACTCTTTAAGATGCTACTGATGTGATCATTTGAAGCTTTGTAAAGAACCTGAATGATAGCCCCAGCCAGTTAGGCCCAGTGGATAGAGCATCAGCCAGTGGACCGAAAGGTCCCAGATTCGATTCTGGTCAAGGGCACATGCCCGGGTTGTGTTGTGGGATTGAACCCCAGTGGGGGACTTGCAGGAGGCAGCTGACCCATGATTCTCTCTCATCATGGGTATTTCTCTCTCTCTCTTCCTTCCTCTCTGAAATCAATTTAAAAAAAAAATTTTTTTTTTAAAAGAGCATGAACTGTATTGAGCATTAAGGTGCTTTTCAACTGACAGTCATTTTTATCTTGCCTCATTCCTAAATCTACCCTCTTTTACTTTAAAATATATATATATTTTTTTATTGATTTTTTTACAGAGAGGAAGAAAGAGGAATAGAGTTAGAAACATCGATGAGAGAGAATCATCGATCGGCTGCCTCTTGCACGCCCTCTACTGGGGATGTGCCCACAACCAACGTCCATGCCCTTGACTGGAATCGAACCTGGGACCTTTCAGTCCGCAGGCCGACGCTCTATCCACTGAGCTAAACCGGTTTCCGCTGCCCTCTCTTATTTGATGTCAAAAGTCCTCCAGGCTTTTGCACAGCCCCAACTATTGGAGTACTTCCTATTACTTGACAGTAGCACCTTTCCCCTGAGCTGGCATACACACTCGTTTCCTATTCTCCCTCAGTAACTTCATAAAATGTCACATGCTCAACATTAGTTTGCCGAAAGCATTTTGTTTTCGTCAGTGGGAATCTTTCTAGTCCTTACTCTATGCATTTTATCAACATGTATATTCACACACATTTTACATATACAGTTATGTTTAGTTTATTTTTTAAAATTTAAATGCCATAATATATGTATTTTCTCCCTTTCTATGAAATATTTGATATACAAGAAAAATGTACGTAATCTGCATAAATTATAAAGCACAGTAACAAACACCTCGTAATCACCTGGCAGCTGAAGAAATGGAAGATCTGCAACCCACAGCCCCCAGTGTCTGCCCCTCCCAGCACCTTCTCCCCACCCCAGGGCCATATCCTGAGTCTGTGTATTTTGTGTCCTTGCTGTTCTTTTTAGTTTCATCACATCATGTAGGTTTTCCTAAATGGTATCAAATTTGCTTTGGCCCTGGTTAGATTTTCCTCTATAGAAGTTTTGCTTCTCTTTTATTAGATTTCTCCTTAGATATTTGATGCTGCAAAAATGGCATTTTGTGGGGTATGAACATATCACTTTTTTAAAAACATGTATTTATTGATTTAAGTAAGAGAGGGAGGGAGAGAGAGAGAAGGATAGAATCATCAATGATAAGAGAGAATCACTGATTGGCCGCCTCCTGCATGCCCCACACTGGGGATTGAGCCTGAAACCCAAGGCATATGCCCTTGACCGGAATTGAACCCGAGACTCTTAAGTCCACAAGCCAACACACTGTCTACTGAGCCAAACCAGCTAGGGCTGAACATATTGCTTTTGTTTATCTCATGATTTTCCATGTTAAGCTTGTACTTTTCCAGCTCCAGACCTGGAATCAGCCATTTCTCGAAGGAGCCCTCGTTCCTTTTTAGTAGAGAATGATGTTAAAAAACAAATAAATAAATAAGAGCTGGATGCTAGGTGTGTTGTCAATGGGTTATTATGGACTGAGCTGTATCTCCCCAAAAAAGATATGTTGAGTCCTATCCCCAGTACCTCTGAATGTGACCTTATGAAAACAGGGTCTTTGCAGAGGTAATCAGTTGAGACCAGGTCATACTGGATGGAGGTGAGCCCCAAATCCGATGATTGATGTCCTTATGAAAAGGCCAGGTGAAGACACGGGGACAGAGGAAACACTGTGTGACAACAGAGGCAGAGACTGGACTGATGTGTCTACAAGCCAGGGAACATCCAGCATCACTGAGGCCCCAGCCTGTTTGGCTCAGTAGATGGAGCATCAGCCCACGCACCGAGACTATCTTATCAGGGAGGATTTACATGACTGTCTGGTGGGAAGTTGTTTCAGCTACCATCGTTCAATTACCATCCAGGGCAAGTACCTTGGTTGCAGGCTCCTCCCAAGAGGGCAGGGTGGAGCGAGGCTAACTCCTGACTCCATTTTGTACTGTGGGGCAGGGCGGGGCTATCCTCCATTTTGTGTAACTGGACCCTAGCCCTCACCCAACCAATCAGGGTCAGCCAAAGCAGTGACATCACCACCCCTATAAAACCCCTTGCCCAGTTGAAGCCCGTCTCTTCCAGCATAGGTGGGACAGAGCCCACGCTGGCATGGAGTACAGGCTTTCTGCTATTGCATCGGACTCGGCTCCCTGGTGGTCCTTGGGGATCACGAAGTCTGGGCGTAACACTTCCTATCCTGGGCCCTGGTTGAGGCTCACGCAGGAGGCAACCAATCCCCTCCAACACGAGTCAGGCTGCCCTGCGAGGGCCCCTCCTCCGTGCTGGGCTGGCCTGCGCTTGCGAAGGCCCACGTCCAGCGTGGCTCAGGGTTTGGGATCTGGAGAAGGGGCCACACGCAAATGAAAGAGATGAGACAAGAAATAATAATTCGGAAATTGGGGGACCAGGCAGGAGCCCAGGAGGACTCTGCTTCGGCTCTGGACTTGCCATCCCTTTATTCAATTTGGGATACACCTGTAGCCCTTAGGCAGGCAATTTCCAGTATCAGACAATCTTATCCGTAAGGATTTACATGACTGTCTGGTAGGGAAGTTGCTTCTGCTACCATTATCTGGACTAAACAGTGGGTGCCTAGCTCTGACCTTTGCCAGTGCTCAAAGGTCACCAGCCTTCCAGGCTCCTTGCTAGTGAAGACAATAGGTGGCTTCCCACATGCGCTGTACTTGTGTTCAAATTTTATATAAACAGTGTTCCAGATATTCTCTTCTACAATATGCTTTTCCCACTCAACATTGTTTGTATATTTATCCATATTAATGTATATAACTTCAGCTCATCCATTTTGTTTGCAGGGTGTGTGTTTTTAAATTGATTTCAGAAAGGAGAGAGAAGAACATCAATGATGGGAGAGATTCATTGATTGGCTGCCTCCTGCACACCCCACATGGGGAATCGAGCTTGCAACCCAGGCATGTGCCCTGACCAGGAATTGAACCGTGACCTCCAGGTTCTTAGGTTGTCACTCAGCCACTGAGCCACGCCGGGCCGGGCTGTTTGCAGGTTTTGCTATGACTTTCTTGTACTTGTCTCCTGGTGCACACACAGGCAAGATTTTCTAGGGCATCTCCCTAGGGACAGAGTCACTGCATTCCAAGGTGTAGACATCATCACATTTCCTATTTAATGCAAAAATATTTCCCAAAGTGATCTCCTTTCCTCTCCTGGGCCTCTCACCAGTAGAGCATAACTAGAGGTTCTATTGCTCCATGTCTGAGCAACACCTGACATAGTTGGATGATTTATATGGTCTGGTGCATTTTCCCATTATCTGCAAAATCAATACTGATTGCTAGTTGTCCACCCAAATCCACTCTTACTTCTTCCTTAGATCTTGTACAGTAATAGAGTGATAGCTCATACACAGCAGCCACCAAGGCTACATTTCCGAGTAGATATGGCCATGTGACCAAGGTCTTGCCAATGAAACAAAATTGATGTGTGGTATTTCCAAGTGTGGGTCTTACGACATTGGACATGGCTCTCTCTCTTCCTTTCAGTGGAGAGCCCCACGTGACAATGATCTTGCTTCAGCCACACAAATAATAACATTGATCTAGGGGATGGCAGAGCAAGATGCAAGGAACCTGAGACCTAGGTGATCATTTGCAGCAGGACCACCCACTGCTCTGGATAAACTTGGCCCAAAATCCACTGGACCATTGGGTTCCTTTGTTATAACAGCTTAGCCTTTACCCTAATATATTCTACCACCAGAACCACCAGAACCAATACTGAGTAGCTATGGGAGTCCTCAGGAGGCAAAATCCCATATCACACCCTGTCAATGCCAACAGAAACTTGGCCTTAATCGATGCACCCACTTATCTAAATGTGGGTTTTTATAAAGCTCCAAAAAATGTTAATTCTTCTCTCAGAATATTCCCAAGACAATTAATTATATGAGGGAAAATGGAGGGCTGCTTGACTGTGGGTTTTCTCCTCTTTCCCAGCCTCCTTGGTGGTATTTGGTGAAGAAGCAGACTTTTAATGTGGGTATAGCATATTTCCAAAAAAGCAAAATAATTAGCTCACAAAATGGTTAAGTCAGCACTGTGCCCTTTTCTGATGTTGTTCTGGAGAGCTGGAAAATATTCTCCTGGCTGTCTTTAATGTTAAGAAAAATGTAGGGCATGCTGACTGATGGTGGCAAATTGGAATCCAAGAGATAATGAGGTAAGCCTAGGTGTTCATCTTGCCAGTTTTTAAAAAATGGTATAAAACCCTCTGCTACCAAAAATGATACTGTGTCATAAGTCACAGAGTTTGGGCAAATGAATTTTATGTATTTGAGGTAAAAACAGAAAAGCAAACATTTCCATAGGTGGGCGAGAGGCAGCTTGGAAAGCCCCTGGAGCTGAGTGCTACTCCTCTGCAAGTGCTACTCCTCTGAGTGAGCCTGATGACCACGCTGTCCTGGTCAGAGTTGGGACAGGAGAACCCATGCACCTGCTGGTCAGGTGTGTTATCTTTTCTTCCTTTTTCCCTCTCCCAGGGGCTAGGAAGTCACTTTTTATTTTTTTAAATAATATTTTTAAATATTTTTATTGGTTTCAGAGAGGAAGGAAGAGGAAGAGAGAGATAGAAACATCGATGAGAGAGAATCATTAATTGGCTGCCTCATACAAGTCCCCCACTGGGGATCAAGCTCACAACCCGGGCATGTTCCCTGGACCGGAATCAAACCTGGGACCTTTCAGTTTGCAGGCCAACGCTCTATTCACTGACCCAAACCGGCTAGGTCTAAGAAGTTACTTTTTAGATGGGAGGAAATAAGATCTAAACATTCATTAATATGAAATGCTATTTGAGTCTATATCCTATTATATCTATTTTGGATTATTCTAACCGAATAATTGAGAAGCAAACAGAAGGGCCTCACAGATTCTGTCACTAAGAATGCTCACTAAGGCCCTGGGCGGGCGGCTCCGTTGGTTGGAGTATCATCCCGTTCACCAAAAGGTTGTAGGTTTGATTCCCAGTCAGGGCACATACCTAGGTTGAGGGTTCATGGAGTATACAGAAAGCAACCCATTGATGTTTTTCTCTCCTTCCCTCTCCTTTCTGCACCCCCTCTCCCTTCCTCCTTTTCAATTCTTTTAAAAAGTTAAAGTCTTAAAATAATTATCTGCTCCTGAAAGAAAAATCTCTCTCTCCAACAATCAATTTTTTACTCAAACTCTTTCCATAACTTATTATTTTATTAAAAGTTTGTTTGTTCTGATGAATAATACATACTTGTTTTAGAAAAGCTGGAAAACACAGGAATGTATAAAGAAAATAAAAATCATTCAAAATTACACTGCCAATCACAGCTAGTCACTCTGTAGGCTTTATCCTTTAACATTGAACCTTAGCTCATTAAAACTTCTCCCATCTAGCCAGGAGACTGTCCTCCTGTCCTTTTCCACAGAATACAAAATAGAAATGTGACATATAAAAAACACACTCAAACAGAATAAAATGAGGTTTCTTTACAAAATAGTTTCCTACAAAACCTCCATTTGCCAATTCCTGAGTCACAGACTGACAGCCTCTCGGGCGTTTGTTAAGAGTAATGAGAGCACAAACGGGGAGAGGGCGGGGCTCATCTCCAGATTCCCGCCCGACTCCGCAGGCTGCCCGGGCCAGGGTGTCCGCTTTTCCTGCGAGCTGGAGGCTTTTCCGTCTTAGGGACCGCGGCGAGGCGGCGAGGGAGAGCCTGGGAGGGAATGCGAGGTCGGAGGAAGAGGAGAGACAGTCAGCGACGTGTACTCCCATCCCCACCTCACTGGGGAAAGGGGAGGGGCCCCTACAGAAAACGGGACAGGAATCAGATGGGCGAGGCCACAGACAGAGAACAGAGCCAGCCAGGGAGCGTGTGGAGTTGGAGGAAGTCCCCTCATTCTGTCGGCTTGTGCTCACCTCTTTCCGGGGGACCTCACCCAGGCGGGAGTCTGCGTTCCTTCTAGAGACATGATCCCCTCGGCTGTCAGTCCTGCCACACAAGGGGGGGATGGGGAAGCAGTTCCTCCCACTCTCCCCAACTGAATAGAGGACCTACTCCCCAACTCTGTCTCTTAAGAACAAAAATAGCCTTGGTCAGTTTTGCTCAGTGGATAGGGCATCGGCCTGTGGACTGAAGGGTCCCAGGTTCAATTACCACCAAGGGCACATGCCAGGGTTGCGGGCTAGATCCCCAATTAAGGGGCGTACAGGAGGCAGCCAATCAATGGTTCTCTCTCATGATTGATGCTTTTATCTCCATACCCATCTCCCTTCCTCTCTGAAATAAGTAAAAATATATTTAAAAAAAGAATAAAAATAAACAAGATAGACCTGGAATTAAATAGGAGGAGAAATAAGTGCAATCAAATACTGAGTTATACTAAGAAATCACAGGCTAGGCTACAGAATTAAGAGCTGCAGGGTAAAGAAGACAAAACTAAGGTAGAGTCGAAACCAGTTTGGCTCAGTGGATAGAGCATCGGCTTGCAGACTGAAAGGTCCCAGGTTCAATTCTGGTCAAGGGCATGTACCTTGGTTGCGGGCACATCCCCAGTGGGGGGTGTGCAGGAGGCAGCTGATGGATGATTTCTCTCTCATCGATGTTTCTAACTCTCTAGACCTCTCTCTTCCTCTCTGTGAAAAATCAATAAACTACATTAAAAAGAAAAAAAGAAAACCTAGAAAGACATTGTGAAGAGACATGTTAGAAGCAAAGAAAAAATACAAAGTAGAAAGGAAGAGACAAAGAAAGGTGGGAGCAGTGAGAGATAAAGGAAGAAACAGCCTGTTGATGTGCACCTCACCCTCACTTTCTTCTCCAGAAAAGGACAACACACACCTCCCTCTCTTCCCTGCCTGACCCATTTGCCTGCCCACAGTCCAGATTCTACCCACTGAGCCCCCCTCCCTCCCCTCCCCGCCGGTACCCGCTCTGTTCCAGCCTCTTCAGGTAGAGCAGCAGGTCCTCAGCAGGCAGTGCGCCCCCGGCCCGGGCCTGGTACAGCCGTAACAGCTGCGGCATCTCCATCAGCTGCCTCGAGGATGGGAGCCCGTCTCCACCTAAGAGACGGTCAGTAACGGTGGCCATCCTAGGCCTCCTCTGCCGGCCCTCGGCCCATCCCCCTGGGAACCCGGAAAGGCCTCTGTCCCAGCCCCCTCCCTGTTTGTCTCCCAGGAAACCATGATGCGCACCTGTCTCCGGGGAGCCGCTGCTGGGACCACTGCTCTGTAAATGGGTTGAGGGAAGCTCATGGGCCCGGAAAAGGTTAGACGCCATGGCGAAGGGTACTTTAGTTTTATGGACAGGGGGTGGGAGGCGTGGCACGTGAGGGGCTTCCTCCCAAGATGGGACGGTCAGGGGAACTAGCAAAAGGAAAGAGATCAGAGAATCAGGAAACGGGCTAAGGAGCCGAGGAAGTCCTGCCCCCTGGCCTTTATTAGGCTCCATTGCCTTTGCCAGCTCCTACGTCCTCCCCAACAACCCACTCCCCCCTTTCCAGGCAGCCCCAACCTCCTTTAGGCAGGCACTTACCGGACTTAGGGGGTAACAGGTCCACAGAGGGGCCCTCGCTGTTCTGGGGCACTGCCTCCAGCAGCTGGGGACAAGATAGGAAGGTTCCCTCAGGACCAATAAAGAAAGAGACTCGGTATCTGAGGAGGCAGAAGCTGGGGAAGTGAGAGCTACAGTTGGCCACTGAGTCCCAGAAAGGACTGATGAGACAGGAATGAGACCGAGAGTAAGACACTGGGACAAAGTATTAATCCAGAAAGGGAGATGAAGCCAGCCCTGGACTCCTAGAGTAGAAAAAGGAATGAGGAAGAAAGAAGAAGGAAAGGTGGGGTGAGGGGGCCCTCTCTTACCTGTTGCAAAAAGTGCTTGAGGCCCTGCAGCTGAGACGGGGGAGGCAGCCCTGGCTTCAGGGAGCCATCGCCCTCTGCCCCAGGGTCTTCCTCAGGGAACGGCCGTTCTGCTCTGTGATCGGGATGGAAGGCTCCAACTGCAGAGGAGAAGGCCCCATCTGTAAAAAGAGACATGTATGTGCACATGCACATGTACACGTGTATGTTGTAGGGGCAAGGGTTCCTCCACAACTCAACTCACCAAATGCCCCCCCAAAAGAGGCCCATTATACAGAAGAGGGACATTGTAGCAGGAGGAGATAACGAAAAATTAAAGTAACTGGAGGAAAGGGTTATAAGGGACTGAGAGATGAATCAGCTGAATTCTAAGAAGTGTAGATGAAAGGGAAAGCTTCAGTACTCAAACTCTAAATAAACAAATCTACAATAATAAAAGCATATGAGACTGGACAGCCAAACGAACTTCCTGATGTCCTTCTGGACAACCTTCCGAACAAAGCTGGGGCTTCGAGGGCTGAGGCAAGCCCCCTGGCTGTGAGGGCGAGCCCATCAGGCCTCTAGGACCACCCTAAACTACTACAGAACTGAAACTAGTATTCAGGGGGAACACTGATGTGAGAAACATCCATGTGAGAACACTGATCGGCCACCTCCTGCACACACCTCAACCAGGGGTCAAACCCACGACCTGGGTTAGTGCCCTGACCGGAAATTGAATCTGAGACCTTCTGGTGCACCGGGCAACACTCCAACCAAATGAGCCACACTGGCCAGGGCACCTGGCTGTCATGTTTGCACCACACAGAGCACCCCACCCACCCAAGGTGCGCACGCCCAAGGTCGTCCAATCCATCAGATTACATCTCTTTATTTATTTATTTTTATTTTTATTTTTTAAAATATATTTTTATTGATATTTTTACAGAGAGGAAGGGAGAGAGATAGAGTCAGAAACATCAATGAAGAGAAACATAGGTCAGCTGCCTCTTGCACAACCCCCGCTGGGGATGTGCCCGCAACCAAGGTACATGCCCTTGACCGGAATCGAACCTGGGACCTTTCAGTCCGCAGGCCAATGCTCTATCCACTGAGCCAAACCACAGGGCAGATTACATCTCTTTAAACTGGACCTACGAAACAGACACTGTGGTCTCTATAAGGTTATCTAGCGTCTTGGCTGGTCAAATCCATGTTCAGGCTAAAGTTATGAGGGCTAAAATCCTGAGTGGAGGAAGTGCTGGCCTACCGAGAGAGAAGCAGATGTGCAGGGAGAGGCAGTCAAAGCCCATGCGAGCCCACAGGGAGGAAGAGCAGCCGCCTCAGCCCCTGGCAGCGCTGCTGGGTCCAACGGTCCCATTGGTCCCGCTACATCACATTTCCATGAGCTCTCACTGCCTTTATTCAAACCAACTTGAGTAGATTTCTACTCCTTACAACCTAAGGTCACTCAGACATCTAAATACTCAAGTCCCAGGCAGAAAAGAGCGAGGTAAGAGGGTCCAATTAGTGCATTAAGGGATCCCAAAGATGCCTGTCCCAGTTACCTGAGGATGATGTGAGATCTGGCTTTGGCTCCAGGGGCTGGAAGGAATGCTGGTTCTGGAAAGGGGGGTCCAGCAGGAGGCTCAGGTCTGGGGAGGAGCTGCAGAGACCAGGTGGGACCCCCGGCAGCTCGTCCCCTGCTTCCCGGCTCTGCTGCAACACAGGCTTCAGGGCCACAGCCATGGGAGGCATCTTCCAGCTCCTCCTCTCCCCCTTCTCTCGTTCCTGAGGCCCAGGGCTGGAGGGGCAAGCGGCTGGGGCCTGGGCATAAGAGGTAGGCAGAAAGAAGGGTCAGAGCCCAGTGCATTTAAAGAGGCAAGACATGGTACAGATGACAAATTAGTAGAACTTGCTAAGAGGATTTTATAGTATCTATAAATTCCATTTCTAAAAGTTGTATAGATATATTTGCACAAAACATTGATATTTATTGCAGCAATTTGTAGAATGTAGCAAAATATAGGCAACAAATTTTAATATCACCAATATGTACTTAAATAAAAAAGTATACAGTAGTGTACAGAAGGCTACCATTTGTGGGGAGAGCACTCAAGATACTAATAAAGTGGTTGCTTCTGGGGAGAGGCACCGGGAGACTGAGGTGCAGATACGGGATGGAGATTACTTTCACTGTGTGCCTTTTTGATCTGTTTGGATTTTTTTTTTTCTTACCATGTGCATGCTACTACCTACTCAAAAAAAACCACAACATTTTAGCTAATAATGAAAATTTCATAATTAAAAGAAGGAAGCAGGCTGGGACCGGTTTGGCTCAATGGATAGAGCGTCGGCTTGGGGACTGAAGGGTCCCGGGTTCGATTCCGGTCAAGGGCATGTACCTTGGTTGCGGGCATATCCCCAGTGGGGGGTGTGCAAGAGGCAGCTGATCGGTGACTCTCTTTCATCGATGTTTCTAACTCTCTATCACTCTCCCTTCTTCTCTGTACAAAATCAATAAAATATATTTAAAAAAAAAAAAAAAAAGGAAGCAGGAGATGCCAACATCAGACAGGTCAGGGATAAGACTCTCAACCCTACTCCAGGGCAGGACTTAGCAATAATTTTGGCCCTTAACATCATAATTCAACTACCATTTGGCAAAACTAACATCATGTGTTCCTCACCACCTCTTGGACTGGGAGGGGAGAGTTAGGCCCAACGCAGGGTGACCAGTCTGGGTGAGCTATGGCCATGGAAAAAAGATTTCTTTTGACGAGGCAGTTATTTCTGGGAAAAGTACACAGATTAAAAAAAAAATTAAAAAATGCAGGTCCAAGGACCTGAACTTAGGAGTTCCCTTGAGAGGAAGCTAGATTTCCAAAGAAGGGATCTAAACACAACTCTGAGCAGCTTAGCTTAAGGGGAAATGCCTACTGGGGGGTTGGCAGGCAGGGTAGAGGTGCCCAGCAGGTGGTTTGCCTCCTCCCAGTGGGCCTGCAGCATGGCTTGGAGTCGCTCTACCAGCTCGGCCCGCTGTTCCTCCAGCTGCTGGTTCCTGCTCTGCAGCTCCCGCACTCGCGCGTGCTCCCGGGCCAGTCTGGAGAAGAGACGGGAGCTGACGTGGGCAGCCTTTGAGAAAGCAGACTTGGAATGAAAGGAACCAAAATGGAATGGCAGAGACATGGGAAATCCCGAGAGGCAGCGGGGCCATGCAGAAGAGGACAGGTCCATGGGGGCAGCCCTTCGCCACTCCCGTTTGGGCTTCATGCAGGGCAAGGACCAGGCCTAAAGGGATTCTCCCAGGGCCAGTACCGGAGCTCATAGTCCTGAGCCACCTGCTGCTGCCTCTCCTCTCGTTCTGCTATTTCCACCTTGAACTGAGTCAACTGAGCGGACAGTTCCTGCTGGTGCTGTCCATTGAGGTCCTGCAGCTGCTTCCTGAAAGGACAGGTGAGACTCGAAAACTGAATCGGAGACAGAGTAAGCCAGCATGCGTGCCTGTGAGGGAGCCGGCCACAGGCAGCCGGCAAGGCCCAGCACAGTAGGCTCAGGAAAGAGACAAGGACAAAGCTGGTGTCTTAGGGTACGTTCCCCAGAAGCAGAGGCTGAGGTGAGGAAAATTGTTCACTTAAAAAGCACTTCCAGAGAAAACTGGCAGGGGAGTGGGGATGAGGGGAGTGGGATGGGATGGGAAGGAGCTCGGTCCCACAGGGCAGCTCTGGAGACGGAGGAGGTCACAGCTCATCGTTGTCTCATCAGTTACTGGGGAAAGGCTACGCCCTGTGGGAGGAAAATCACCAAGCACTCTGGCTCTCTGTGCACCTGGAGGCAGCTGTCCCCCAGATGCACTTCGGTCCAACTGCACCAGCCAGCACGTTGGAAAACGATAAAGGGATCGGAGGATGTGGGCTGGGCATGGATGACACCCGTGTGGCCAAGGACGGCAGCATCCTGTAAGCCCCAGTACCTGTGCTGGTCCCTCAGGGCAGCTGCTTGCCGCAGGCTGCTCTCCTGAGCCTGGGCCAGCCGCTCCGTCACCCGCTGCTCCAGCTGCACGGCCAGCTCTGACTCCAGCTGGATCCGCTGGCTTTCGTACCGGGCCTGGGAGTGAAGGAAGGTGGGGTAAGTCAATTCTGTTTGGAATTAAGAGAGGACTGATGATAGAATGTGCCATTTCCCCCCACACGCCCAAGGGAGGAAAGTCAAGAACTTTGCCACGGGAGTGACAGGTTCCCTTCCCGTTTAGGTCATGAAGTGCTCACACCTTATATGCACACACACTGAAAATGACTCTGGACAAAAGAAATGTTTTGTTTTGTTTTTTTAAAATATATTTTATTGATTTTTTACAGAGAGGAAGGGAGAGAGATAGAGAGCTAGAAACCTCGATGAGAGAGAAACATCGACCAGCTGCCTCTTGCACACCCCCTACCGGGGATGTGCCCGCAACCAATGTACATGCCCTTGACCGGAATCGAACCTGGGACCTTTCAGTCCGCAGACCGACGCTCTACCACTGAGCCAAACCGGTTTTGGCCAGCCCTTCCTTCTAAAACCATGTTCCCTTAGCTCCCATGATGCCACCTGCCACCATCCGGGTTTTCTTTCTGTCTGACTGCTCCTCGGTCTCAGCTGACTGCTCTTCTTCCTTCTGTCCATAAAGGTTGAATGCTTCCTTCCGTTCTGTCCTCAGCCTTCTTTTGACCATGTGCTAACACTGGCCACTGATGCTTTTGCATGTGTATAATCAATGCTTAGCCTTTAGGCCATGTTTTTTTGTTACCATTTACACTTTAAACACTTTCTAAATCTCTCTTTAGCCTAGACCTTTCTTCCAGGCTTTAAGAATGATTATTGCATAATTATCTGGATACACCTAAAACACAATATATCCAAAATGAGCTCATTTTGTTTTTTTTACCCTCAAATCTTTGTCCCTACTGTATTTTTTATCTTAATGACACCCATCTCCACTGAAACACGCAAGCTATTTGAAACCTGGAGTTATCCTTAACAACTCCTATTTCTTTACCTTCCAACTAATTGTCCCATTCTATTTCCTTAACATCCAATTTACCCCTCCACTCACTACTACGTTAATTCAATATTATTTCAAGTATACTTGACCTCACTGCCTCTACCATGTCTTCCCCCTCTCCCATTCTGGCCCCAATAGATCCTCCTCTTGTGGCTGAGTAAGTATCCTAAAATACAAAAATGTGTGATGTAGTCTCTTGTTTGGAACCCTTCAAATGCCCCAACTGGCTAAAAAGAGTTCTAGCTACTTAAAATGGCTTACAAGGCCCTTTATGATTTCCCACCACCCATCTACCTCACTTCTCCCAAATATGTCCCAATCATACCTAACTCTTGCACTAACCTAAATTTTTTCAAATTGTGGTAAGAAACACATAATATAAAATGTACCCTCTTAATCCATTTTAAGTGAACATGTGAGTAGTGTTAACTACATTGTTATGCAGATTTCTAGAACTTTTTCATCTTGTAAAACTCAAATTCAATACCCACCGAATGACTCCCTATTTCCCCTCCCCAACCCTGGCAACCAACATTCTACTTTCTGTTTCTATGCCCTGCAGGGGAAGGCGATCATGCCAGCAGGGGAGTAGTTAGGGGGCTATCAGGCTGGCAGGCAGAGTGGTTAGGGGCAATCAGGCAGGCAGGCAGGCAGGTAGGCAGGCAGGCAAATGGTTAGGAGCCAGCAGTCCCAGATTGTGAGAGGGATGTCCAAGGGATCCCAGATTGGAGAGGGTGCAGGCTGGGCTGAGGGACATCCCCACTTCATGCACAGATTTCATACACCGGGCCTCTAGTATGGTTATAATGCTCTAAACCGTTAACAAACTAGACACACATTCAAAATTACACTCAAACACTATACATATTCTCAAACACACATGAAACATTTAGAAAAGTTGACCATATATTAAGAGATAAAATAAATCTGCCGAAACCGGTTTGGCTCAGTGGATAGAGCGTTGGCCTGCAAACGAAAGGTCCTGGGTTTGATTCCAATCAAGGGTATGTACCATGATTGCGGGTACATCCCCAGTAGGGGGTGTGCAAGAGGCAGTGATCGATGAGTCTCTCTCATCGATGTTTCTAACTCTCTATATCTCTCCCTTCCTCTCTGTAAAATATCAATAAAATATATTAAAAAAAGAGATAAAATAAATCTTAAAGAATTTAAATTATAAAAAAAGTATATTCTCCCATGATGTCCAAAAAAAACACCTCTCAAATGATGTGAGGTGGGAAAGGGAGAAAGAAGAGGGTGGGAAGAGGAGAGAGGATAAGAGAAAAAGCGAGAGAGAAAGAGAGTGTGCGAGCCTAACCAAGTTAGCAAGCATGGCTCAGCAGTTAAGTGTTGACCCATGAACCAGGAGGTCACAATTCAATTCCCAGTCAGTGTGTATACCTGGGTTGTGGGCTTGATCTCCAGTAGAGGGTGTGAGGCAGCCAATCCATGATTCTCTCTCATCATTGATGTTTCTATCTCTCCCTCTCCCTTCCTCTTTCTGAAATCAACAAAAATATATTTTTAAACAGACTATAGCAGTTAGTCTTATAAACAAAAAAACAAAAAACACCCCACAAAAGAATGTCAACTGTAATTTAAAAAAGGTAGTTATTTATCATCCTACCTAATAAAAGAGGAACATGCAAATTGACCATACCTTCACTACACCCACCAGCCAATCAGGGGGGATATGCAAATTAACCCAACCAAGATGGCGGTTAATTTGCATATCCAGGCCAGAGCAATGGCTGAAGATAGCTTAGAAAGAAGCCAAGCACTGCAGAAGGGAGTGAAGCTGAGGAGAAGTAAGCAAGCGGGGCAGGGGAGAAGGGAGGGAGGCAGGCAGGCAGCGACTGCAGCAGGAAGCCCTATTGCAGGAATCTTCCTGCAATGGGCCTCTAGTTATAAATAAATTAAATAGGGAATTTTATATATGCCTATGATTAATAAAACAAAAGCTATGATCCACCTATATATTTTCTACATGAGACTCACTTTAGATACATAGATGCATAGGTTGTAAGTAAAAAGATAATCCATGCAAATAGTAACCAAAAGAGAGCTCAGGAGCAATAATTGTTGTGGGAAAAAATAAATTTTAAGCCAAAAAAAGTTATATCTAAAAGATATTAGCACCCTGGCCAGGGTGGCTCAGCTGGTTGAGCATCAGCCCATGCACTTGAAAGGTTGCCGGTTTGATTCCTGGTCAAGGCACATGCCAGGTTACAGGTTCAATCCCTGGTCAGGGTGTATATGGGAGGTAACTGATAGATGTTTCTCACATTGATGTTTCTATCTCTCCCCTTTCTCTCTAAAATAAGTAAAAACATGAAAAAAAAGAAGATATAACAATTATAATCATGTCTGTACCTAAGAGTGCCCCAAAATACGTTAATAATTAACAGGATTAAAGAGAGAAACAGACAGTTCTACAATAATAGTTGGAGACTTCGATGCCCTACTTTCAATAATAGTAGAACAATAAGGAAATGGAGGACTTGAACACTAAAACCAAGCACTATTCTGGAATTCTACAGTAAACAGACAAAAATACTTGCTTTCATGGATCTTACAGAAAACAAACAAAGTTTTAAAAGGTATACTATGTGGTATATTAGGAGGAAAGTCAAACAGGGAAGAGAAATGGATTTTCAGAGGTTTCAGATTTTACTCAGTGTGGTTAGAGAAGACCTTACTAAGAAAATGACATGCGCAGAGCAGTTCTTACCCTCAATTATCGTTTTCCATACTACTTCAAAAATGTGTGCACAAGACAAATTCCCATCTAGCTGGAGAGCTCCTTGGCAAGGACTATTCCCAGCTCCTAGCACAGAGCTTACATGGAGGGGCTACTCAGCAGGCTTACTGAATACACAAGTGCACACATATACATCTGGCGCCAATTCAGGAGTTACAGCAGCTTATAAATTGCTACTTATTAGTTGTTTACTAACATCTTTACCGTTGGTCTCCATGATAAATTAGTTTCCATGTGATCAGTCCTCTTATTCAATGGGACAGGTGAAAGAAGTGTGTTTGTTCAAACACTGGTCTAACTAACCCAGAAATAGAAAATCTTCTTAAGTCAACCACTAATAAGGGAAAGAAATCTCTGAGATTGACATGCTCTCAGAAACTTATTAATTTTCCCTTAACACACATTTTATTCATAAAAACAAAGGCCTATAAAAGTCAGAGTTCTCATTAGAAATGTGAGTGTTTGCCATGACTCCTGAAAGGTCACTCTGCTTCAGAGTTACTTCCACTGACCTGCACCAAGCTCATCTCCAGCTGCAGGGCGTCTCTCTCCCTCCGGGCCGTATCCAGCTCTCCTTCCGCCCTCCGCAGCTCTGCCTGCATCAATGCCAGCTGCTGTTGGGCCTCCCGGGCGGCCTGGGCTTCCCTCTGCATGTTCGCCTGAGGAAGGGAAAGCGAACTTAAGTACATACCCCATTTCCTGTCTCCCGGTTACCTCTATTCCCCAATTCACACCCACCCCCATACCCTAAAACCCAAGCTTCCTTTCTCTCCCTTCACATTTGATCTCGTTTCTAATCTGTTTAATCTTACTCTTTGATTTTCTGTGTATTTGGTGCCCAAGCCCTTCTAGCTGGCCCTACACGCTCCATCTTGTCTCCCACATAGTTCTTCACTCTCCGGCCCAGCCCCCTATTCCCCACATTCTGACATCCATCCTATTCAATCATTTTGCCCTTCACCTGCTCCCATTGCCCAGCTGCTGCTTTTACCTTCTCCCTTTCCAACTGCGCCTGGCCCTCCTCCTGCAGCGCCTGGTAGCGCTCCTTCAGCTGGCGCTCCTGCTGGGCCCAGGCCTGCCGTTCTTCTTCCAGGGCAACCTGAAGTGTCTCCACCTGCCGGTGCTCACTGACCTGCCCGGCGCGAGCCGCATCCCGCTCCTCCTGCAGGGCCCGGCACTGCTGCTGCTCTAGCTCCAAGCTCAAGGTCAGAGCTTGCCTTTCCTCTTCCTACAGCCCCAGGAGAAAACCAAGATCCTCAGCATGTCCTCAAGAGACCAGCAGTCTGCCCCTTCACCCCCACACAATGTGCCTGCTGAGAAGTATGTCCATTACACATGCAAAAGCTGACAAGCCTACAGGATTATAATATAATAGATAAGACCTTTTGTTCCAGAAACAGGTAAATCTGGGTCCAAATCTCAGTTTGAATCCCAGCTCTGTCATTTACTATGTGTTCTTAGGTACACATCCTTATCTGTGAAATGGGCAGGCATAATATTAGGGTCTACCGTGTGAAGATTAAAGTAAAAAGTGTATGTGCCCCTGGTGGATGTGGCTTAGTTGACTGGGCACCATCCCATGCACCAAAAGGCTGCTGGTTCGATTCCTGGTCAGGGCACATGCCCAGGTTGCAGGATCGATCCCTGGTAGCGGGAATACAGGAGGCTGCTGATCGATGTATAACTCACATCGATATTCTCTCTCTCTCTCCTTCTTCCTTCCCCTCTCTCAAAAAATCAATTAGAAAATCCTTTGGGGGGCCGGCACCGGTTTGGCTCAGTGGTAGAGCGTCAGTCTGCGGACTGAAAGGTCCCGGATTCGATTCCGGTCAAGGGCATGTACCTTGGTTGCGGGCACATCCCCAGTAGGGGGTGTGCAAGAGGCAGCTGGTCGATGATTCTCTCTCATCGACGTTTCTAACTCTCTATCCCTTTCTCTTCCTCTCTGTGAAAAATCAATAAAAATATATTTAAAAAAAAATCCTTTGGGGGAAAAAAGTGTATGTAAAGCATTTAGCAGAGTGTCTGGCACACAGTAAGTTTTCAATATATAAAAGCTATCACCATCATAAGAAATTCCACAAAGAATAAAAAACCCAGCCTACTATCATGTACTAGCCAACCAGCAACCTTCATTAACACGGTTGGATGTAGCCGGTTAAGATTTTAAGTACCAGCATGCATGTAGCAAGCATGTGTCATGCATGAACAAGTTCCAAACCTGGCTACTAATTCATATGGGTAATCACCTTATCATTTCAGCAATAAGAAACATGAATGAGTGTATCATCCCTTTTTTGGCCATGCCCTAGACTAGAATTCCCAAACCTGGCTGAACAAAATCACCTAGGGAATTTCTGAAAATATTTAGGTTCCTAAACACCACCATATACCTACTGAGTCAAAACCTCTGGGGATGGGTCCCGGAAATCCTATTTTAAAATAATCCCCGGATGTGTGTGGGGAGGATGTAATTTGCAGTCTCTCAAACTCACTCGGTGGCAGAGCCCTTTGGGAGAGAGTATCTAGCAGAACGAGTGTTCTGAGGAACACACTTTGAGAAACACTGCCCTGGTGTAACTAAAGCTTCAAACTCCCACATCCACCAATTGCTCATAACCTTCTAGAAGTGATTAACACAACAGCCTCTCCTGGAATTAACCCGGCCCGGCGTTCTCACCAGCAGCTCTCTTTCCCGTCGCTGTATTCTGGCACCTTCCTGCTCGCGATCCAGGGCCTCCAGGGCCTCAGACAGACTTTGTTCCAGGCGGGTTACTGTCTTTGGGAAGAGAGGTCCATAGGACACAGGAAGTGAGGGGAATCTCTCTATGTTATACTTCAAAGAGCATTAACAATCTGAGGCTGTAAACTTTAAAACTAAGAGTTAACTAAATGAGCCGAGACCGGTTTGGCTCAGTGGATAGAGCGTCAGCCTGCGGACTGAAAGGTCCCGGGTTCGATTCCGGGCAAGGGCATGTACCTTGGTTGCGGGCACATCCCCAGTAGGGGGTGTGCAAGAGGCAGCTGATCGATGATTCTCTCTCATCAATGTTTCTAACTCTCTATCCCTCTCTCTTCCTCTCTGCGAAAAATCAATAAAATATATATATATATATATATATATATATATATATATATATTTTTTTTTTTTTTTTTTTTTTTTTTTAAAAAGAGTTAACTAAATGACTTGAGAGCCAAAAAGACTACACGGTGCAGGGAAAGCTGGGAAGACATCAGTGATGCAAGTTTAACAACAGAAACAGTAAAAGGAGCAGAAATAGGAGAGAATTGTCAGGCCAGTTACTGCAAGATTGAGGTCAATCTGTTAGGACGTAATTCCAGAGCTATTTCCACTCCCCTCATGCTAGCAGCCAGTGACCTAGGATCTAATTCCACGTAAAACACATGGCCCACCTCCTGCTGCTTGCTTCTAGTGAGCTCAGCTGCCTGACGTTCCTCCTGGAGTCCCCGAAGTACCTCTGTGCGTTCGGCTTCATGCTGGTTCCAGCCCTCCACCACACGCGCCAGGGTCTCAGGGAAGGAAAGTCAGATGGAATTTCAAAATAATATTTTTGCCCTCTTTCTGTCCATGGGGGTGAGATCAACAGTCACCTTCTCCCAGTAGTCAGTAACCCACCCCATACCCCAGCTCCTGGCATGAACTAAGAGATGTTGGTTGGCCACCCCTCACTTCTTCTGTCCTTGCTTGGCGCTCCCCATGGAGAGGCCCAGCACATTCTGCTAGCCTGGCACCTTGTCCAGTTGTTCAATCATGATGTCTTTCTTGCGGTCCGCAGTCACGGCCACAGCTAACTGCTGCTGAAGCTCCAGCACCCGGGTCTGTAGGCTCTGAATGTGGCGCTCGCAATGCTGGGAAGAAGGATAAGGAAACTGAGTGTTGCCATCCTCAGTCTGACCAAGCACCAAACTTTCCACCTCCTCTAGGGAGACATGGACTGGAGACAGGAAATGGGCTGCATCCCAAGAACAGGATAGGTTTGGAGGAAAATCGGGAATTTTAGAGCAGGAATCTTAGGTCCAAGGCTTCCAACACCTTCCTCTGCCTTCTCAGAGAGCTTCCAGGCTCTCCCCTCCCCTGGATCTATGGACCTTTGGCAGAGGGGCAGCAGCCCACACTGTAAGAAGTGGAAGCTATTCCTGCCTGAGAAGCTCAATGAACACAATGATTAAACATAGCAAGGATAAAGGCAAAGCCTTTCATTCGTGCCCAGCGGTATGGCTGAGTGGTTGAGCATCAGTCTATGAACCAAGAGGTCATGGGTTTGATTCCCAATGAAGGCACATGCCCAGGTTACAGATTTGATCCCCAGTAGGGGGTATGCCAGAGGCAGCCAATAAATAACTCTGATGTCATCATTGATGTTTCTACCTCCCTCTTCCTTCCTCTCTGAAATCAATAAAAATATACTTTAAAAAAAGAAAAATATTTTAGAAGGGCAAAACAAGCAAGATATAGCAGATAGTGATGAGCTATAAGAAGGAACTGAGAGTAAGGAAGTCTGGAGAGGGGTGCCTTTTAGAAAGCATGGTGAAAGAAGGTTCCCTGAAGAGCCATTTGAGCCAAGTCCCTTGTGGGCCCTTAGCCCTCTGCCCGTTTTAGCACTCAGCTCTTCTCTAATCTTTGCTACTTTCAAAAGGAAGCTTGACATCTCACCTTTCGGCGGGTATGCTCTGAATCCAGTGCATCTCTCAGGCCCTGGAAATCCGGGGGGTGGAGTGGGGGTCCTGACCGAAGGCTGGTGTAACGGGGAAACAGCTCCTCCAGCGCTGGGGCTGAGCTAGGTGGAGATAAGTCTTGCAGGGGTCGGGTGCTGAGAAAACCAGGTAGACATATTAAGATTGGGAAAACTTAGAGACCCATTAGTCCAACCGTGCCATTTTACAAATGAGGAAACTAAACTCAGAAAGGGCAAGAGACTTGGCTGAAGTCATTAAGTTAGACATCCTATGTAATAAAAAGCTAATATGCAAATTGTCCCCTCAACCGGGAGTTTGGGGGGCAGGGCCAGCCCGCCAACTGCCCCTCCCCCCCCTCCTTTGCACAGCCAGCCTGATCACCTGGATCAGGGCCAGCGGGACCCCATCCGTGCACAAATTCATGCACTGGGCCTCTAGTAGAACCATAAATAGCACATAGGTACTATGATTCACTCTATAGTGCTCTTTCCTTTATGCCACACTTCCTGTGATAAAAGTCTCCGCAGAAGCAAGCTAACTCTCCTGGGAGAAGTACTAGAGGTTGGGAGAAGGCCAGATACTAGTCAGCAGATGCCCACGCCTGAAGGAGTAAAGGGAGTAGAAGTAGGAGAGAAAGGATAAAACTAAAAGCTAACAGACAAGTGTCTTGGGTCTTAAGAGGAACAAGAGCAATTGGAATACAACACTCAGCTCTCCAAGAAAGCAAGCTAGAAGAATCCCAAGGAGAACTCACTTAAGCAAGGTGGCTGTGCTTTCACTGTCAAAGGAGTCTCCTTCCCGTCTCTCTGAACCAGCTCCTGGAGTAAGGGGATCCCCTAGAGAGAGGCAGAGGGACCCCAGGGTGAGGCAAGGATGGGAACAGGGACCACTTGAAGAAGACAGCGGAGAGCCTTCCTTTCTACTTCACCCACTCCTCCGGCCCCTCTGCCAAAGACAGGGAGCCTTTCAGCCTGAAATCTCTCTACTTTCTCCCACCCGTAAATCTAGGCTCTCCTTTACGGGGAAGGGGTTTACTCACGATAGGCTGTATCACGTGAGTTTTGGAGCATGCTCTGGAGTTGGCCCCGAACACTTTCCATCTCAAAGATATGCTTGGAACCATCCTAGGGAAAAGTAACACAGAAACGAGAAGCAACTTGAATAATCTATATTCAACCACTGCCAGGGTAGATGGCACCCCCTAAAACCCAATACTTTTTGCTCCAGCACCGAGAAAAGCAAGAACAGGAGAACTTGCCCCAATAAGGGTCAGACACTCAAATGTGTCCAGAAGCCAGACAGGTCGTGTAATTAGTTGACCTGGCACCTTAAGTTAAGCGCAGAGAGGATTCTTGCCGACTAGACAGCAAATATCCTGACGAACGACTGTGTAGCCCGTGGCTATCAGCTTTTCAAGCTCTGGAAGACCTAACCAATCTGCAAATTGGTTATGAGATCTTTTCTATGCAACACTAATAACTATCTTCTCTGTAACATGTTTAGTTTATTAAACTATGCTTTCATTACTTACATGCCTAATTTTGAACCATACAATCAAAACAGTTTTGAGCTGGAAGGCTCTGAGCATACGTTGCTCTATCTGTAAGCCCTAGTTGCTTTTTAGGATGAAGCAAACTTATCCTCGCCCCTGGTCCCCAAACCCCAGTCAAAGCACAGCAACCTAGCCCACAGGGCAGGTATCTCTGACACAGGAAAACATGGGGAAATCTCATGATTTCCCATATAATGGTGTCCCAGGCCACTCCCCCCCTCATGACTGTGTCCTTAAAAGGAATTTGAGCCAAAACCGGTTTGGCTCAGTGGTAGAGCGTCGGTCTGCAGACTGAAAGGTCCCGGGTTCGATTCTGGTCAAGGGAATGTACCTTGGTTGCGGGCACATCCCCTGATCGATGTTTCTAGCTCTCTATCTCTCTCCCTTCCTCTCTGTAAAATATCAATAAAATATATTTTTAAAAACACACACACACACACACAGGCCTGAGGTAGTTATAATACTTGCTGAAGGCCATGTATTTAAAAAAAAAAGGAATTTGAAATCCAACAATCGTTCAACTCTCGATAAAGCTTTTTGTTTTTTATCACCCCCAATCCCAAAACCTTAGAGGTCCCCTCCAGACACACCTCCCTCATCTTTTTCTTCAAGTTGTTCTCCAATCCAACTGACAAACTGCGACTCAGCTCTTGGGCCAAGCTGTCCAGCCCCTCGTGAGGCGGGAGGGCGGCGGAGGGCAGGTACAGCTGGGCGCGGGCGGTGGCCTCGGCCTGCCGGCTGCGGTGCAGGGAAGCATAGAGCTGGGAGGTGACCTCGGAGGACACCTGGTTCAGCGCAGGGGCTTCTGACGAGTCACTTAGGAGATCCTCCGCCCGGAGCGGTGAGCTGGGATTGGTAGGTGATGTCGCCATGAGAAAACTGGAGACAGCAGAGCTGGGAATTCCAGGTTCTGCTTTAGGACAGTCCGGTGGGGAAAGTGCACAGAAAAGGAAGATTTCGGAGAAAGGAGGAAGGCTCCAAGCCAAGGAACGTCGGTGAAGAAGGGTATGGGAGCTTTCTGGTCAGAGGAAAGGTTCCCACCCGTACCACCGGTCATGGGAGAAAGCCAAAGCATCTCTTCCCGCAGCTCCTGGACACTGCGGGGAAGGGGGATGCCGCACGGAGTGGGGACAGAAGACCCGTGGGGCAAAAGCACCGCCGCAGCTCATCTAGTGCTGAACGTTACAGATCAGCTTCGCACAGGCTGCATCGCCGGTCACCTCAGCTCTTAAACCCACACCCAGAGTGCAAACGAAAAACCCCAAATCCAATAAGGCCTAATTCCCGTCCAGCTACCTCACTTGCCGGTCAACTGGCTCCAATCTCAGAGGCTGGGATCTTAGGCTCCCCACCCCTCTGCCCATTGCACCTCTCCGCCTACTGCACCCCTCTGCCCACTGCACCCTCCACCCACTGCACCCCTCTTCCCACTGCACCCCTCTTCCCACTGCACCACTCTACCCACTGCACCCCTCTGCCCGCTGCACCCCTCTGCCCGCTGCACCCCTCTGCCCACTGCACCCTCCGCCCACCGCACCCCTCTGCCCACTGCACCCCTCTGCCCACTGCACCCCTCCGCCCACCGCACAGGTATACCCAGGGTCAACTCTCCTGTACACCCCCTCCAAGCAAGAAAGCCCTAGCAAAGCTCCCTAGAGTCCCTCCCTTGGGAGGGGGTCCACTGGGGCAAAAGGAGACATATGTAAAACTTTAGGCAATAAAATAAAAAATGATAAAGAATCCCTCCCTTCCTCCGACCCCAAAGGAAACTTTGTGAACTCAGTCACACCCTCAGAACGTCCCTAGAGGGGACGCCGCCCTCAAACCTAGTCCGAGATGCTCCGATTACCCCGTTCCGATCACCCCACACCTCCGGTCCTCAGCCCCCCAGGTTGTCAGGGTGGGGACCAGCGACAGCCCCTTCCCTCGAGCCCGGATCCGGAAAGGCTGAGACACCCCCTCCCGCGCTCCCCCTCACTCAAAACCGTTGGCAGCGGCCCGCCCACCGGTCGCGGCCCCGCCTCGCCCGCCGCCGTGACGTCACCAGCCGGGGCCTCGCCGCCGCCGCCGCCTTTACGGCTCCGGGCGCCCGCGAGCCCGGATGCGCACGCGCAGTCGCCAGGGCCACAGACAGGAAGGTGTGTTTGGACGGAGCTCGCGCTCCGCCGCCGCGAGAGGACCTGGGGGGCGGGGCTCCGCGGAAACCGGAAGTGTCTAGTGACAGGCACTTGGAGCAGTTCCGGTGAGTTTGGGAGCGGGGAGCCCGCCTGTTTGGAAGGGTCGGGGACGGGACCCTGGAGCCCGCGGAGGCTGGGCGGGCCTGGAGCGAGGCTCACGCTCTGTGCCCCGCAGATGACTGTCCACAACCTGTACCTGTTTGACCGGAATGGAGTGTGTCTGCACTACAGCGAGTGGCACCGCAAGAAGCAAGCGGGGATCCCCAAGGAGGAGGTGACGGGAGGGCCCCGCGCACCCGGGTGACCTCGCATCTCCAGGCGCACATAGTCCTAGTCCAGCCGCCCCTCTCCTAACCTTGGCTCTCTCCCACCCCGGGCCCGTCTCCTTCAGCAATCAGGAGCTAACTCTGCCTTTTCCCCTCCAGGAGTTCAAGCTGATGTACGGGATGCTTTTCTCTATCCGTTCGTTTGTCAGCAAGATGTCCCCGCTAGACATGTACGCTGGAGTCAGGGGGAATGTTGAGGGGGAAAGGACTAGCCTTGGGAGTTTGGGGTGGGGAAAACTTTCTGGAGTGGAAGGGGCATTTGGCCCCCCGAGAGAGGGAGCTGAATCCGGAGCGAGAGTGCCAGAGCTGCAAGGAGCGATGGTGGGGAAAATGCGATGATAGAGAGGTTGGGTGTGGGGGTCAAATGTGGAGGAGGGGGAACGGAGTCTGGGGGAGGTGTCTACTAAACCAGGCACCTACAAATATATTTAAAGAAAAGGGGATCGACCTAGAGATGACTAGAAGTTTCTTTTTGGGAAGATTCTGCTCCCGTTCCTTAACATCCTCCTCATCCCTGCAGGAAGGATGGTTTTCTGGCCTTCCAAACTAGTCGTTATAAACTCCATTACTATGAGACGCCCACTGGGATCAAGGTTGTCATGAATACTGACCTGGGCGTCGGACCCATCCGAGACGTACTGCATCATATTTACAGTGCGGTCAGTGCCAGCCCCTGGGACCCTCCCCCCAAAGTTCCTCAGCGTATGCCATGGGCATGTAGAGCCCCGAGACTCCTGATTTCCTGCCAGGATCCTATTTTATCCCTATTGAAGTCAGAGTTTTCTTTTTTTTCTTTTTTTCTTTTTTAAAAAAATATATTTTATTGATATTTTTACAGAGAGGAAGAGAGAGGGATAGAGAGTCAGAAACATTGATGAGAGAGAATCATCAATCAGCTGCCTCCTGCACACACCCTACTGGGGATGCGCCCGCAACCAAGGTACGATGCCCTTGACCGGAATCGAACCTGGGACCTTTCAGTCTGCAGGCCGACGCTCTATCCACTGAGCCAAACCGGTTTTGGCTGAAGTCAGAGTTTTCAACACGCCCACCACTAGTTTCTCATCAAGGAGGGCTTGCCTCCCAGCCCTTAGTCCTTATGTATTCACACATCCTTGAGGTTATACTAGGTTTGGAGTCGGAAACAAGAAGTGTCCAAAGCCTGGCTCTAACACTCTCCCTCTCCGTAGCTGTACGTGGAGCTGGTGGTGAAGAACCCCCTGTGCCCGCTGGGACAGACTGTACAAAGTGAGCTCTTCCGCTCCCGACTGGATTCCTACATCCGCTCTCTGCCCTTTTTCTCTGCCAGGGCTGGCTGAAGGAAGCACCCTACCTTACCCTCAGGAGAAGCTGTCTTCCTGGGGCCCTTCCTAACCTGTTTCACCTCAGGGCTCTCCACTGCCTGCCCTCAAAACCCCTCCAGCCCCCATACACCTCTCGTGGGGCCCTCCCCGTCACCTGCAAACCAGGCCCTCTCTCCGGGTTTATCCACTATCCGATGCCATGAGAAGTACTGAATAAACTGTTTTGTCACTGTGTCTTGAGTGTGTCATTTTGGGTGGTTGGTCAGGGGCCCTGCCCCACTCATAGAGGCCTGAAGCAGGGCGGCCACATCCTCTGAGCCTGCACAGCGGCTCTGACCATGGTTTTCTCAACAGCAACACTACTGATATTTGGGGGCTGGATATTTCATTGATGGGGGGTTAGTGCTGCTCTGTGCCTTATCCTGGCGAGACTCACTAGATGCTGGTAGCACATTCCTCCCCATCCCCAGTAGTGACAGTAAAAAATGTCTCCAGATCTTGTCAGATGTTCCCTGGGGGACTCAATCATCCCCTCTAGAGAAGCCTGGCCTGCCTCGGGCCCCAGAGAGCCCCGAGAACCGCCCTCCCCGGTGCTGCTCTTCTCCTCTGAGTACATCCAATGGTCACGCTGTAGAGCTCCGGGAGGCGGGGCTTATGCAGATGAGGAAGCAGGTTTAACCGAGAGGTGGGCGTGTTTATGCAAATGAGGGGCGGTGCCTGCATGTTGAGTAGCCGGCCCCGCTGCGGACGCGGCTGGGAACCCAGCGGGTCCCCTGCGGATCAGCCTGAGGTGGCACCTCTTCTCCCCACCTCCTCCTCCTTGGTCCCTACCCTCCTAGATCGCCCTCCACCGTTACCCTCATTCATTCCGCCTCCTCTTCCCGCGCCAGGGCCCCCGTAGACGAATATCTCCACTCGTGGATCCCCTGCGTCTCTCTCCTCCCACCGCAAACCCCGCGACCTCCAGCAGCCCGCCCCCGCGGCCCGGTCCTGCCTGCTGACTCCCTCCGCAGCCTGAGCCTCCCCGCTCTCCGCGGGGCTCCCGCCGCTACACCCCGCTCGTCCGCCCTCGGCCGTCCCGGCTTCCCACCTTCCCTCCCCCGCGGAGCCCCCGGCCGCGGGCAGCCGGCATGCAGGTGTCCATCGCGTGCACCGAGCAGAACCTTCGCAGCCGGAACAGCGAGGACCGCCTGTGTGGACCCCGGCCGGGCCCCGGGGGCGGTAACGGCGGGCCTGCCGGCGGGGTGCACGGGAATCCTCCGGGAGGAGGAGGGTCGGGCCCCAAGGCCCGCACCGCAGTGGTCCTCCGACCCCCAGCGCCCCCTGGGGTCCTCCGAGAGAGCACCGGCCGAGGCACTGGCATGAAATACAGGTATGGGGGTGGCCGGGCAGCCCGCCCACTCTGCTCCCCTTTTCCTGACCCCTGAGGCTTCCTGAGATGCCCCAGGACCCCCTCAAACTTCGCTGAGAAGGTCCCGGCGCATTCTCTCTCTTCTTCCCAGCACCGGCGCTCCCTTACTTGGTCCCTCTCTTGATCTCCTTCGATACCCCTACTAGGAGAAATTCAAGTTTACCAAGGTTGATCCGGTCCTGTCAGAGCCTGGGGGATGCCCCTGAGCTTTTCTCATTACCCCCAGGAAAGCCAGAGATGCATGGATCCCCAGGGTGCCTCCCTCCCCCCCGCTCTGTGTCCTTGGATCCGTGTCCTGGGAAGAGGGAGAAGGAAAGGGCTTCTCCCTCTGGCCTGCTCAGGGTGCCTGACCCAGATACCGCCCCCACCTGCCCTGTCCCATGGGCCCAGTGTCTTGGTGGGGACAGAAGTTGGAAAGATGGATCACATCTCTCAGCCCCATGCTGAGGAACCTGGGTCAGGTGGGGAAGGTGGACTGTAATGTAACCAACTTCCTCTCAGAGAGAGCCCTGGTGGGGGGGGGGGGGCAGGAGGTGGAGGGGAGGGGCTCCTGCCTGGCCGTGAGCTGAGATCACCCCGCGGAGCCCCGCTGGCTTTGCCAGTTGAGGGATTTGATCCCTTCCAAGTGGCAGCTCTGCTTGGGAGCTGACTGCCTGAGTGGGGGCTTGGGAGGAGGGGGTCTTTCTAGTTCAGAGACAGACTTCACAAGCCCACAGGGGCAGAGGGAGTGGAGAGAGGAAGAGGGAGAACTGGCCTCCCCTGTCATACCCCCCACCTACGTGTCCTGCCTACCTGTGTTGGAGTCTCGTAGCCTAGGCCATCCAGGCACCCTTGCTTGAGTAACTGAATTTGACTTGGTTAACTCCTCCCACTGGGGTGTCTGCCCTATAGCACAGCACCCTGTCTGAAGGTCTGCTTTCACAAACTGATCGCCCTCAGCTAGATCACACTCAGCTAGTCACATTTCTCCCAGCCCCCAACTCCACACATGCAGAGATGACTCGAACACAGACGAAACTCCACCAGCAGGAACACAAACCAAGCGGTACATCTTCAACGCGACAGGAAGGGAGATAAGCATTGTGCCGTGCGTCCAGAGGAACGGTCCTTTATCTGTTCACTTGTGCTGTGGGCATAGCACTGCCCAAGTCGGCAGCCCCACGGGGTCTAGTTTTGGACGGAGACCCTGAGTGAAGGCTTCTCATCCTGGAAGGAGAGGAGCCGGGGGCTGATCGTGTATGTTCGTTCCTCATGGAGGCTCCACACCTTCCTGCTACTTCTGTCTCCCGCAGAAACCTGGGGAAGTCTGGTCTTCGTGTGTCCTGTCTTGGCCTAGGTGAGTCCGAAAAAAGATTGAAGGGAAGGGTTGTTCTTTCACGGCTCGCACCGCACAGTTCTCACATACCTGGCTTCTCTCTTGCAGGTACCTGGGTCACATTCGGTTCTCAGATCTCGGATGAGGTATAAGTGATGGGACCTAGAAGCAGGGTGAGGGGCTAAGAGGGAACCAGAACGAGGGGGAATGGACTTGGGTAGGGTTTTGGACAACAAGCACAGAGAATGGTGAATGGGACAGGAGGCTAGAGGATGAGAAAAGGGAAGAGAATGTAGAAATCAAGGCTAAGGGGCTTGCCGAAACCGGTTTGGCTCAATGGATAGAGCGTCGGCCTGTGGACTGAAAGGTCCCGGATCCGATTCTGGTCAAGGGCATGTACCTTGGCTGCGAGCAGATTCCCCAGTAGGGGGTGTGCAAGAGGCAGCTGGTCGATGTTTCTCTCTCATCGACATTTCTAGCTATCCCTCTTCCTGCCTCTCTGTAAAAAATCAATAATATATATATATATATATATTTTTTTTTTATTTTTTTTTTTAAAGGCCCAGGGGCTAAGGCTAAGGTGCTAGAGTGCAATGAGGGAGGTCATTGAGGGGCCAGTGGAGAATCTCCACCTTTTCCTCTCACCTCCCTAGACAGCAGAGGACGTGCTGACAGCAGCCTATGAGCACGGCATAAACCTGTTTGACACCACCGACGTGTACGCAGCTGGAAAGTAAGGACCGGGGAGAAAGAGCTCAGTTATATTTAGAAGACTGGAAGAACATCAGGGCTTCATGTTTTCCATCTCAAGAACGCTGGGAATTCTGCCAACGCCGAGTTCTATCCTTTTAGCCAGTGGGCCCCCGAAACATTATGGGAATCATAGCCCCAAACATCAGCTTAGAGGGCAGCGGGCACACTGTGCAGTCACAATAAAATAAAGCCAACAAGTATATCATGGGCACCAATTATGTGCAATGGCGTGGGGGGGGGGTATAAATCTAAATTTCCAAACACACCATGCCACATCACACACCCGTGGCTTCACACTGGGAGAAGCCAAAACCTGTGTAACGACCCACCCCTACCTCTTCTCCATACGGCAAACTCTTCTGCTCATCCTCAAGACTTGGCCAAATGTCTGCTTCTCCAGGAAGCCTTCACACAATTCCCCACTAGCCCCTCCGTTCCTAGCGCACTTTACACTGACACACCATTATCAATTGCTGGCTCCTGTAGCCACATTTGCTGCTGAACTGGGATGCTCCTCCTCCTATGAAATCTGTCTTGCTTTTTCCTGTGTCACCTAAGTACCTCCACAGAGCCTAGCACAGAGTAGGTATTACTTGTGGGATAATATCAATATACCCTCCAAAAACTCCCAGTCTACGTAGTTAAACAAATCAACCAAAAAGACAGGGAGATATGAAAGAATGAAGAACAGGCCACCATAACTTAAGACTTCAGCTCATACTTATGTGTCCAAGAATCGTGTAGCCCAGTGACTTTCAACCTTTTTCATCTCATGGCACACATACACTAATAACTTAAAATTCTGCGGCATATAAAAAAAAAAAAAGAAAAAAAACTTGGAGGCAATCTTTGGGCAACCTGACCAAAAAAATGTGTATAATTTTGATTCATTATTGTGTTGGCTGTTGTCATTTTTTTATTTGACAATTTAAGGGAAATGAGGCCAGTGCCCAGACTAAATAGTCAGCTATTATATGTTTTAGAAATTCCTGTGGCACACCAGTTGAAAATCACCCAGTAAGAGCTATGGAAGCTAACAACGACTGACCGACTGACTGTAGTGGATAGCAATCCCCGAAGATTTTATCAGAGGCAGAATCTGAGCATAGCTTTGAAGGATAGGTGGGATTTTGTAGACTCAAGGGGAGAGGGGGCAACACAAATGGTTGGAACCAGTGTCTCCAAGTCCCACTCCCCTCATCCTGCTCTATTCCTTTCAGAACTCAGAACAGGGCTTGGCGCACAATTGATGCACAGTTGATATATATTGAATGATTGAATGAAAACTATATGACAATACCCCTAGTTCCAGGAGCTTCCTTTTTTTAGTCCTGGATGGGGCTGACAGCCCTTTGGACTCCTGGTTTATTCTCCACTTAACAAGAGAGGAAGTGAGGTGAAGGGGAATGTGAGGAAGAGGGGAAGGAAGTGACCCACCTTGGAGGGGCAGTGCATCTCCACTGTCTTTCCTCCAGGGCTGAAAGAACCCTCGGCAACATCCTCAAGAGCAAAGGTTGGAGGTGAGACTGCGTTTCGGGGGGACTGCTAGGGACATAATCATCAAAAGTCCTTTCCTTGCTGGTTCTCCCATTTCTCTTTTTCCAGGAGATCAAGCTATGTCATCACCACCAAGATTTTTGGGGGAGGACAGTAAGTGGCTGCCCCACTAGAAGTGGGGAAACGATCTTCAGAGGTATATGGTGCATGGAATGGGGGTGGTGACATCAGTCCCTATATTTGCTGCCCCATGTCTACATCCCACCTGTGAGCACCCATGCAATCCCAGTTCCTCATGGTGCAGGCCAGCCCTGGTCTCCTACCCGTGTCACACCTCATCTCTGACTTACCTTTTTCTACAGGGCAGAGACTGAGCGAGGCTTGAGCCGCAAACACATCATTGAGGGTGAGAGTCAGAGACTAGGGACCTGAAGTGGCTTGGTGTGGAACTCAGAGGAGTTGGGAACATTCTGAAGCTCCTGAGTTAGAGGCTTTGACTAGGGGAACTGGGATGTAGACGGCCATGGCAAAAACGGTGAGATCTGAATTCTTCAGAAACTGAAACTAAGGTACTTACCTTCCTCTCCTCATCCCTACCCTAGGCTTGCGAGAATCTCTGGAACGTCTCCAGCTGGGATATGTGGACATCGTCTTCGCTAGTCGCTCAGATCCCAACAGTCCCATGGAGGGTAAAAGCAGCACCCCAACTTAGAGAGTCCTTCAAAACTGAGCCCGTCTCAGACCTCTGCAGGAAGCCAGCCTTGGCTCAGACCCCAGGACTTAGATGGGGAGGGAGGCAAAGAGCAGAAAGCAGCCTCTCTGACTCCACAGAGATGCCTGGGGTCTTGGTGGGGCAGGCGGGGGTCTGCAGATTGGAGTCCTGGATGCCAGGGACCTAGCAGTAAGGCTCTCCTCTCCCATATGCCTAGAGATTGTTCGAGCCATGACCTACGTCATCAACCAGGGCCTGGCTCTGTACTGGGGGACATCCCGATGGGGGGCTGCAGAAATCATGGTGAGTGTGCTACCCCACTCTCCCCTGTCCGGCTTTCCACATGGCCACTCCAAACCCCACTCTATTGGAGGAGAAGGAGTGGAAGAAGATGGAAAGGATGCTTCCCCACCCCACCCCTCTCTCTTTCCCCACTCAGGAGGCCTACTCTGTGGCCAGGCAGTTCAATCTGATTCCTCCCGTGTGTGAACAAGCAGAGCACCATCTGTTTCAAAGGGAAAAGGTGGAGATGCAGCTGCCAGAGCTCTACCACAAGATCGGTTCGAAGCCCCTCGTCCCCACTTTCCCCTTGGGCTCAGCATCACCCTGATTCCTTTCCCCACATCGAATCCTCTTCCTCTTAGGTGTCGGCTCAGTCACCTGGTCCCCTCTGGCCTGTGGCCTCATCCACAGCAAGTATGACGGGCGAGTCTCAGATCCCTGCAAGGCCACCATCAAGGTTTGATCTTGGGGCTCAGGTGGCAGGACTGGCCTGTGTTGGCTGTTCTGGGGGGGGATGGGGTGTCTTTTGCTGATTCTCTTTGGTTACCAGTGGCTCAAGGACAAAGTGCAGAGTGAGGATGGCAAGAAGCAACAAGCCAAAGTCATGGACCTTCTACCCATAGCTCACCAGCTGGGCTGCACGGTGGCGCAGCTTGCTATTGGTGAGACACTGCCAACCCTGGACCCTGCAGAGGCCTTGTCTCCTTCGGAGAAACTCTCAAACCCGAGAGTGGTGTGTCCTGAGGGAGCATCCTCTTCCTCAGAGACATTTCTGAAGTTCACGTGTTCATTCTCATCCATGCGTTCTCTTGCTTTCCTCCTCTGGCTTCAGCGTGGTGTCTCCGCAGTGAGGGTGTCAGCTCGGTCTTGCTGGGGGTGTCGAGTGCAGAGCAGCTGATAGAACATCTGGGTGCCCTCCAGGTGAGCTGGGGAGGCAGAGGCTGGGCCCAGCTCTGTCCCCTCCCCAGGAGCCAGGGCCTCCTTGTCCAACCCAAAGTGAGGACTCACTACAAGGCCCTCGCTTTGCAGATGAGAGGTTCCAGGCTGACAAGGCCAAACGGGCCACAGCTGTGCCTCTTTCCCTGCCGCTTGGTCCTCTAAGTGCAGGCCCTCAAACTTCAGATCCTTCTTCAGTGACCCGACCATCCCATTCTCCTCCAGGTGCTGAGCCAGCTGACCCCGCAGACGGTGACGGAGATAGACGGGCTCCTGGGGAACAAACCACATTCCAAGAAATAGCCTGTCGGGGGCGCAGAGACCCAAATCTGGAGCCGCTACACGCCTGCCCACCCAGAACTGTGTCCCCGAAGCCAAACCCCTCCAGCTCCAGATCCCTCCACGCAGCTGCCAGAGCCAAGTGGTCCCGCCCACTAACGAGTTCCGGCTTCGATAATCTATGCGCATGAACAAAGCCATATCCTTCCGCAGTGGAGCTTGAGAGGAAAAGTAGCCCGCTGCTCCCTCCTGCGTTCTTCCAGGCCTTTTTGCTAATACCATGAGCTATTATAATAGCATGAGCTACTGGGCCATCCCCTCTTTGCCATTTGGTCTCCCCTCTTTCGCTCTTACCCCAATAGCCAAGGGGGTAAAAAAAGCTAAACGGTAGACACAAGAAACGCAGATTACCTCAAAAGTGGCCCTTGAAATGTCATTCAGGGGTAATAACCTCACAAGTGAGTTGTGATGTCACCTGGGACAAAGGAAAATAGGGTTCTTTGCCGTTATGACGTTATGCCATACAAAGGAAGCCAGGCTGGTCCTGGCGGGAACTAAATGATAAACTTTGGGAACCCAGAACCTTGCCTCCCAGTCAGGAGGCGAAGGAGGGCTTAACACTGGAATTAGTGTTAATACGCTGTTTCTGACGAAGGCGGAGAGAAAATTGATGGCAGATGTGTAGCTGGGCCAGGGGCTGGGCTGTGCGTCCCAGGAAACAGTGACAGCCGTTAGGTGGAAGCAGGGATATGGGGCTAACCTAAAAGGGCCAGGACTTCTACCTGGCGTGGGAGGACTGCAATCTTCGTTCCGGCAATAATCTTAAAGCAATAATAATGGCCTCTCTTCTGTAAGACTTCCCAGGGAACTGTAAATAAAATCCTAACCTAATCTTTCCTCAATCACTGTCTGAAATCGCAGGGGGTGGGAGGATAGGGTCTCAGTCTCAGATAGCTGGCCTTCTCGCCCCAGCCATTAGAAAGCTCCAGTACTGGCTTTCTCTCCACCGTTCATTCACCCCAGACACCCAGGCATTGTGCTCCTAGGCACCACATTCAAGGGCCAGCACCAAATTACTTGGGCCCCAGTTTCCTTCCTCCCTTCCTCCCTTCGGTTGCCACATTCCTTAGAACCCAGAGAGATCCGGCTTCCTGGTCTTTTTCCTCCCCCGACACCACTGCCCTTGTTTTGTTTTGAAAGTTATATTAGCCACACTTTTGGTCTCATGCTCCTTCCTTTCACTCTTGCCCGATACCCACACACACTCAGGAACTAGTTTCTTGTGGTTTCCTTGTGGCTGAATGGGAGGGTGGCTCTGAAGTTGAGGCTTTGGGATTTGGTGAAGGAGAGGTAAACTGAAAACTGGTCTATGGCTGAGATGATACAGAGAAGGGAAATGAGTTTTCCTTGGAAAAAAAAGGAAAACTTGTGAGGATGACAGGAAAGCAGAATCGAATGGGATTGTGTCACATACAGCCCCTTAGCCTTCCCCAAAGGACTCTGATTTCCCTGAGATAGAAAGCGGGTGGAGAGTTACAACCTTTAAAGATCACAAGGCAGGGAAGAATGTGCTCTGCTGCTTTTCTTAAAACACAACTTTGCCATGCCCGGGGGGCTCAGTTGGCTGGCGCATCCTCCGGTGCAGGTTACCGGGTTCGAGCCCCGGGCAGAGCACACAACTAGGTTGTGTGTTTGGTCCCAACTCGGGGGGCATGTGGGAGGCAGCCAATCCATGTTTCTCTCACATCAGTGATTCTCTCGCTCTCCCTTCCTGTCACTCTAAGATTCAATGAAAACATAACCTTGGGTGAGGATTAAAAAACAGCAACCACCTCACCATCTCCCCACTACTCATCCTCGCCCCTGATCGTGAAGCGGGGAGAGCAATTTCTAAGAGAGAAAAAGCAGCGCACCACTTTCTGGATTAGCAACCAGCTGGATCAACTAATGAATACTTACATACCACTCCTACCACCTTCCACTCATTTTGGAAGACGGTGGAGGAAACAAAGAGGTCAAATGTGTGACTAAGCTATCATTAGTTTTTCTGTAACAAACATACATAAGTTTATCAATTCAAAATAGTCCTCTCTTAGATAACTACCTTGGAGAGTTATGCACTTATTTTACAAATGTCTCCCCCATTGCTTAGAACATTTAAAAAAAACACAAAACCCTCCTTATAATGACCTTAGAGGCAGTTTAGAACCCCTTGCAAAAAACCTTCCTTTATTGGCACACCTCATTTACCATATTTATCATTCACTTCATTCATTCATTTCTTTTTAATATATTTTATTGACTTTTTACAGAGAGGAAGAGAGAGGGATAGAGAGTCAGAAACATTGATGAGAGAGAATCATCAATCAGCTGTCTCCTGCACACCCCACACTGGGGATGTGCCCGCAACCTAGGTACATGCCCTTGACCAGAATCGAACCCGGACTCTTCAGTCCACAGGCCGACGCTCTATCCACTGAGCCAAACCAGTTTCAGCTCATTCATTCATTTTTAAATGTATGTTTTTAATTGACTTCAGCTAGGAAGGGAGAGGGGGGAAAAAAGCATTGGTTACCCCAGGGACCGAACCTACAACCTGGGTATGTGACCTGACTGGGAATCAAACTGGCAACCTTGCAGTGCATGGGGTGACACTCAACCAACTGAGCCACACCAGCCAGGCAGCTTCATCCATTAATTTAACAAACATTTACTGAGTCTTACCATGAGATACAATGGTGAACAAAACCAGACTCAGAACAACCTTCATGGACCTTACAAATGGGCAAAACAAACAAATAACACCCAAAGAGAAACTTCAGGTGTCCGAAGGCCAGAGAAAGGCTGCACTGAGAGCTGGCAGACAAATAGGTGTTACTAAGGTGAAAGCAAGAGGGCGAGGGGAACAGCGTACAAGCAGGCCTTACAGCAGAGAAGAACATCCGATCCAGAGATCTCCAAAGCCAGAGCGTCTAAGGACAAAGACGCAGTGGAAGCGGAATGTGACACGGGTGGGTTCAGAACATACAGTGACTTAGAGGGCACGCTAGAATATTCTGTATCTTAAGGTCAGTAAGAAACTTTCTAGATCAATTATCTATTGATACACAAATCACCTCCAAAATGTAGTGGCTTGAAACAACTTCTAAACACAATTTTCATCTTTTTTTCTTTCTTTCTTTTTTTCACAATTCTCTGGGCTGGTTGTAGATTTCTGGGTTTGGATTAAAAAAGAAGTAGGAGACACGGGGAGAGATGCTGATGTGGACAAGGAGACCATTGGTTTGGGTCCTTGAAGATAAATAAGAAAGGAGTAAGTGACTGGATATCCAGGTCTGAAGCTTAGGGAGGCTTTAACTGTGAAACACGTTGGGAGCATTTATATAATCAAACCGACCTTAAAAGTTTAAGATTTAATCACCAACTGAGGATATTTTAAAATCTGTGAGATCTCTGAACACCACCCCAAAGAGAATTTCCAAAAAACAGTTTCGAATTATGACAGCGTCATTGAAATAAATAGATAGCTTCCCCCAAGTGACCATGAAGACCATACAGCTCAGAAGTTCTGAAATGTTTGCTTAAAAATAATGGTATACCTCCTCAAAAAGATTGCCTTCTAAGGTTTTAACAATGTCATTCAAAAGCGAAACCAGCTCTACACGGCCCATCACTGTCAGTAAATGCATGGGTCTAGAGAAACCCGTCTGGTATTGACCCAGAGATGGGGGTTGAAAATGTTGGGTAGTGCGAAGTTAAAATGAATACAGTCTAGGCTCGGGCACAGGATAATAATTATAGCTAATACGTGGCATTTATTCTGTGCGAGGCCCCGTTCTAAGCACTTTACACCTATGAGCTCATTTACTCCCATCAGTATCCACATTATACAGATGAGGAAACCAAGGCCCAGAGAAGTGAAGTAACTTTGCTCAAAATGTCACTGTTCGTAAGCGGTGGTGGCTGGGAGATGAACTCAAGCCAGCTGGCTCTAGATGCTACCCTCCTCCCCAGAACCCCGACTGCAGGTCCAGGAGAGGAGGGTGAGGAGGCAGCTGGGGATGGGTGTGGCCCCAGGAGGGAATGTGGGCCGTGAGTACCATGTCCTGTTTACCTGTGAGGGAAGTCAGACCCCTGAGTCAGAACGCGTGCTGGACTGTTTTTGCTGGAGTCATCATCGTGTGTGGGTGTCCGGGCCTGACTACTCTGGAAGGAAAGGATTCCCAGGATTCCTAAGGCCATGGTCCTGAAATCTTAAGACACCCCAAAGACTGAGATGACGACTGGCAGCTGTTGAAGAAAGAAAATTAGGGAGCCAGCCTTACCACAGCACGGTGAGTGAGTGAGTGTGTGTGTGTGTGTTGTATATACCAAGGCGAGCTGCGGGCAGAATGAGAGTTTCTGCCAGGCAGCATCCGTTCAAACCTCCAGGAGCCCGCTGAAGATGGGGCAGAATGAGCACTGCCACTGGCTGAGAAGCTTGCTTGGATGGGGCTGTGCAAGTGTGACCAGCTGAGCGAACAGGTGCCAGGGACTGCAGAGACCCGTGCGGTGGCTGGCTGGGATCAGGAAGAGGACCGGGGGGGTGTGCGTGTAGGTAGAATTGGCGCGCAGGCTTTGTGCCGGAGGTTGAAGGAAGGTGTGTAGGGAGTAGAGGGCTGTGCACCTCTTATCTCCCCGGCTCCCCAGGCCTGGCATCACTCTGGCCTCCTACCGCATCCCCGACCAGCTCGGCCAGGATGACATTCCGGGCCTCGGGCCGCCGCCGCCCCCGCACATGCCGCCGCAGGGAGCGGCCCGACATCTGCGTGACGCCTGCCTCGAGGGGCGGGGTCTCATTTTTAAAAGGGGCGAGACGCGGCGGCGCCCGCCCCGAGGCCCGACCCGGGTCACAGGGAGGGCTGGTTCGCGCTGCCCACGGCGTCAGCCGCGTTAGCGACACCCTCGAGTCCGCGGCGGGCAGCATGCAGCTCCTGGTGAAGGTGCCATCTCTCCCGGAGCGGGGGGAGCTGGACTGCGACATCTGCTACCGGCCCTTCAACCTCGGGGCCCGCGCGCCCCGCCGCCTGCCCGGCACGGCGCGCGCCCGCTGCGGCCACCGGCTCTGCACCGCCTGCCTGCGCGAGCTGGCGGCCCGCGGCGAGCGCAGCGGGGCGGCCGCGCGCGTCGTGCGCCTCCGCCGCGCCGTCACCTGCCCCTTCTGCCGCGCGCCCACCCCGCTCCCGCGCGGCGGCGTCACCGACATCCCGGTGGACCCGGACTTGTGGTCGCGGCTGGAGGAGAAGGCGCGGGCTGGTCGTGAACCCGATGAGGCTGGTAGCCCGGGCCGGGAAGGCGGCGACGCCGACCGGGAGGCCGAGGACGAGGAGGAGGAGGAGAGCGACAAGGGGTCGGGGCCGCGGAGCGCGGGGTGGCGCGCGTTCCGACGGCTCTGGGACCGGGTGCTGTCGCCCGCGCGCCGCTGGCGGCGCCCGCTGCCTAGCAACGGTGAGGGGCCGCCCCGGGAGGCTACAGAGATGCAGGGGGTGGGGGGGTGGGGGAGAGAAGAATGCCCAGGGTTAGACTGCATCTTCCCGCTGCATCTTCCCGCTGCCACTGACCCTCCTTCTTCCCCGCAGTTCTGTACTGTCCGGAGATCAAGGACTTGGCCCACATGACTCGCTGCACGCTGTGACCCCGAGGCCCGGGAGCTGAGGCCGAAGGAAGGTGGGAGCTGCGTCCCCAGGGCGAGCGGTGGTACAAGGGGCTGATGCCAAGGCTGCCCCCTCTCCCATCCCAGGATTGGCACTGATGAGGAAGTGCAGCCGAGAGCAGGAGGGAACGCCCTGGAAGGTGTGGATGCTGAGCTGGGGAGGCTCCTAGACGAATCGCCCCCATCTGCTGACTGTGCCAGCCACACGTATGTAGGATAGAGTGGCCCAGGGATGATAAAAACAGTCTGTGTGCCCGTGGGAAGAAGACAGATTGTTTCCTTAGCTGTGACTTGGCTTTTGTCCAGGGCAACTCTGGTGTGTGGGAGCAACAGGTCCCAATTTAGCAATTATATGTCAATGGTTTGAAAATGAAAAAGGGGGGGGGGGAGAAGAAAAAAAAGGAACGGGACAAAGGCCGATTTTCATGTTTAATCTCACTTCTCTTTCACCAAGAGACTTGAGAAAAATAAGCCGTTTGGTTTGGCTGCCCCCCCCCCCTCCCAGTTCTGTTTTCCTAAAATTATCCAGCTGCCTCTGTCCTGCATCATTTCAGAATCCCCCTCCAACCTGTTAGGGCAGGTATCAGAAGGTCCAGAGAACATTCATCTGAGGCCCTAATGAGGGCCTATCAAGGATAGAAAAGAGACATTTGGTAAAGCATCAGATCTTAAATCCCATCAGTATCTTACAGTACACAGTCAGTGGGGGCTTGTTGGAAGTACAAAGCCTCAGGATTCCGCTTCACTTGCTGAATCAGAACCCGCATTTTAACAAGAATCCCAGCTGATCTGTGTACACATAAAAATCCCAACTGTTCTGTATACATATAAAAATCCCAACTGACCTGTGTATACATAAAAATCCCAGCTGACCTGTGTACACATAGAAATCCCAGCTGACCTGTGTACACATAAAAATCCCAGCTGACCTGTGTACACATAAAAATCCCAACTGACCTCCGTGCTCTAGGAGGTTACCATCTACGGGTGAAATATTTAGATCACAAATGGTATTGAATAAATTTTGTACTATTTTATTGAAGGTTCTGAAATGACATTCTGTTGCTGAAGAAACCTAAGTTCATGTGCATCGTTGGATTTTCCTCTGAGTTAAAAATGTGAATTTAAACCATATTTTGGTTTTTCCTGTCCTTAAGTCTCAGCTTACATGTTCCCTCTTTTGAGAAGCCTTTTTCAGCATCAGCTTGGAGTGTTGCCCCTCACTCACCTTCTATAGCATGATGCCTTGTTTTATGTTCTTTGCCTTTATTTTCAGATAGTATGTGTTTTGTTAGTGTCCCTACTAAAGTGTAAGCTCCATGAAAGTAATGACTGACTTGTGACTATTTTATCTCCAGTGCCAACAACAGTGTTAACGCACAGTATGTACCAATACTCAATAAATGTTTGTTGAACCTTTTAACATTCAAAAATTGGCCTCTCTCAGCTGTGTTTGTTGAACTTTATCTTTCATTTTTTAACATTCAAAAACAAAGTGTCGGACCTCTCTCAGCTTCTGAGCAGCCCTGGGAGTGAACGATACATGTCAAAGAAGTGTCTAGCAGTTAAAATACTTAGCAAGCTATGGAGGTCCGACCCCACACTCCCCACCTCTTAAAAAAACACACACAAAAAACCACGCAATTCACACTTGGGACTGAACCCGTGGAGCTTTGGTGACCTCTGCTGACTCTTGCGGGAACCAAGCGTGGGAAGGATGGAGATGGAAAGATGATCAAAAGGATGAATAGAAGGCAGTTCTGAATCGCAGCAGGCAACCCCGCACACACTTCTGTCCAGAATCCCGGCTCTCTCTCTGACCTCAACCTGAGGCCTGTATCGGTATCCTGCTGCTCACCCTCCATCTCTAAACTGAGCTCGTCACATTAGGATCGGGGTTGGGAAAAGCCTTGGAATTTTAATTGATGATCCAAGAAATAAAAAAGAAAAAGGTAGTCACAAGGTTTTTAAAAAGAGAAAAAGATAATATGAAACAGCAAAATCCTTTCTTTCTTTATCCCTCCCCCCCCGAGTCAAAGAACTCCCACTCAAAAACAACAGAGCACACAGAAAGGAAAGTATAATTTATATGTACAACCAATAAACCTGATACAGAAGAGGGGACTGGGACAGACCAGGAGTGAGAGTGAAAAGGCCGGGGAAGGGCCAGCAAGAAAGTGAAGGGGCAGCGAAGAGGAAGTGGGGGGTTCGCCATGCAAACTGCCACTCTCCTCAGCCCCTCGGGGAAGAGGGTGTGCGTGCCTGCCTATCCCTGGCCTGCTCTCCATCTCCCCCCTCTGGTCCTAAAAGCAAATAGCCCCCTGACCAGGCCCCTGCCTCACACACTCAAATTTAGTCTGTATTCAGGCCTTCAGGAGAGAGGGGAAAAGTCCTCAAAGAACCTGAGCCCCAGCGCCGGGGGTTCCCCCAACATCTGGCCCATGTGTCCTCTCCCACCCTTTCTAGGTTACCTGGGCCCCTAGGACAGATTGGGGAGCTCCTCTTTGGCTTGAGGGAGTATCGCCCAACCATCGCTCTCTTTGTAGGGGTGGTTCTTGGCCCCTGTGGAGGGGGTAAGATGCCCAACACAAGATGCCAATACACAGGAGGTAACTGAGCCAGTGAGTGGCGCCTTTATTCTGAGGCGGAACAGCAATGGGCTCCCTTGTAGCTGCTCCATGCTCTGTTTGAGGAGGAGAGGTAAGGGAGGGAAACATGCAGCCACCCCTCCTCTCCCCGCTCTCTCTGCCAGGGCTCATTGGCATCCTTATCTAAAGGCCCCTCCTCCTCCAAGGCTCCCTTTCCTCCATGAAGCTCCTAAAGGCCAGGCAGCGCTAACCCCCACCTCTGCACAAGGTGGAGCTTAGATGGCAGGAATGAAGGCTCCACCTCTCACCTCCCACAACCGTTTATTGGGTTCGGCAGAGGAGGATAAAGGTTCCTGGAAGACCCTGCTAACCAATTCCCACCCAGCACAGTCTTCAAAGCGTGGTGGGGAAGATGTGTGGGAGTGGAGAAAGACAAAGGGCCCTCCTTGGAAAGAGGAGTCAGAGAGGGGCAAAGGGGCTCCTAGCCCAGTGGTGGCCCAGCGGGTGGGGACGGCGGAGGACTGGCAGCAGACCCCGGAGCCTGAGCTGGGGGTCGGCCTCGGGCCCGGGGCCTGGGTGAAGGGCAGGCCTGGGATCCAGTCAGTCGTCTATACAGATCACCTCCCCGGCTCGCGGCTCCTTCCGATCCAGCCCGTCTGACACTAACGCCCCCACCATTTCCTTCTCCTTCTTCACCAGCACTGGAGGGCCGTTGGTGGCGGCTGTTGGGAAAGGGGATAAGGAAGTCAAATCCCTACTTCACTCCCAAACATTGCTTTCTGACAATAGTATATTTTTGTTCTCTCTCTTTTTCTTTTTTTGTAATTGACTTCAGAGAGAGGGAGGGAGACGGGGAGAGGGTTAGAAACATCAATAAGGAGTCTGGCCAGCATGGCTCGGTGGTTGAGCATCGACCTATGAACCAGGAAATCACGGTTTGATTCTCGGTTAGAGCATATGCCCGGATTGCGGTCTGATCCTCAGTGTGGGACGTGCAGGAGGTAGCCAATCGATGATTCTCTCAGCACTGATATTTCTGTCTCTCTCTCCCTCTCCCTTCCTTTCTGAAATCAGTAAAAATATATTTAAAGAAAACAAAAACAAAAAATATCAATGATGAGAGAATCATTGATCAGCTACCCCCTGTTGACCCCAACTGGGGATCAAGTGTGACCTCCTGGTTCATGGGCTGACGCTCAACGACTGAGCCACAATGACCGGGGAGTGTAGTCTCACTTCTGAGTCACCGCATGCCGCTTGCAGCTGTCCAGGGTAGGGATGGTAAGACCAGAGCGAACACCTCTCCCTGAGATCCCCCATGTGCCACATGAGGGAACACACGCTCCGCCTCCCACTACACCCCCTTCTCATTCACACTCTCTCCCTGAAGTAGCCCAGACGGAGGAGGCTCGGGTAAGAGATACCACTGAAACCCGGGATGAGGTTTTTTGAGCAAGGAAATGGAAGAGAAGCTCAGAAAGGGGTGGGAAGATTAAACCCCAGAACAACTCCATTCCATAAAACACTGGGTATTTCCAAGGAAATGAGACGGGCTGGAGCGGTAAAAGATAGCCGAGCAGGGAGAAGCTTGGAAAGGGGGATGAGGGCGTCAGCTGACCTGTGATGAAGGACCCTGCTGGCATCTGGCTGTAGTTGGCGCCTGCGGCGGCCAGAGCCCCTGCGGGAGCGGTGCTGAAGGCTGCCCCGTACCCCGGGGGCGTGGCGTAGGGGCCCGGGGGAAAGACCTGGAACAGAGGGGGAACCCACGTTAGAGAGTCCAGTCTGAAAGGAAATTAGCTGAAGGGAAAACGTTAAGGACCAAATCTAGAACTACTGACGGGCATAATATACAGGGGCCTGGAGGGTGATGCGTTTTCCCAGGTTGCATAGGATTCGCAGTAAGTTTGTATACATGCAGGAGCACCAACAGGGAGAACGGAATTAGGGGGAAGGGAGGCTACCGGTGTGGGGTGAGGCTCTGTGCCCTTGCTGGCCAGCCGGCTGAGGATGCTGCGCTCGGACATCTGAAGGCGGGCTGCGATGGGGGGTATTCGAGACAGCGTGGCTGGCAGGCGGGTCACGTCTGCCTTCATGTCGCTCAGCAACTCCTCCAGCTGGTTCAGAACTGGGGCCCGGGCCATGGAGAAAGAAAGGCAAGAGAAAGACAGGGAAAGGGAGAGATGGAGCCAGGAAAAGAGATGAAGAATCAGGTGGACAGATAAAGTCAGAAAAAGAGAGTGAGAGGACACAGATGTCAAAGAACCAGAGAAGAAGAAAATGATAGAAGTAGCAGAAAAAGAGAGTGACTCAGTGAGTAGGTAAGTGACAGGTAGAGAGGCAGAGAGACCAGATCATCACAGAGACAGATGGAGAGAGAAGGAAAAGGGAATATGGAGAAAAGGAAGAGAGGGGAGGACATTGGAAGACACAGGGGCGGGGAGTTGTCAGAACATCCCATATTGGAAGAAGGAAGTTTTGGGGTTGGGGATGATAGGGAGGGGATAGGAGGCGTGGGGAGGTGGTAAGTGGTGTCAAAGATTTAAGGATCAAGGTTTTAATATGCAATGGGGGAGGGAGGTTAGAGGGTCAGCATTAGGAATTAAAACAGGAATCAAAGGGTCCAGGAGTCAATTACTACATCAGATAGGATTAGATGGGTAAAGGGCCTTGGAATTTGATATTTTACTTTCAAGGGAAGAAGGTTTGGGAGGAAAGGTTGAAGGTCAAAGGGAAGTTTCACGGGGTAAGGTCAGAGGGTGGGATGGTGGTAGTTTCCGCCTCGTGGGGCGAATGAGATCTGAGGAATGTGATTTGTGGGATTGGGGATGAGGACTTTTGTGGCTCTACACAGGCCAAGGCCCCAGAGAGGGCGCTATGGCAGACACATGGGTCAGTGAGGACCATCTGCCCTTGGGAGGGGATGTGGCACAGCCTCACGGAGTTCTGGGGAGAAAGTCCCTCTCTTAGGCACTGATGTGAATGCTATTAGGCAAGGGTGAGAGCTGGCCGCACAGACCCTAGAGGCTACGAGCCAGGCGGGTTAGGGGTGGGGTTAGAGGTCAGAGGGGGTTGGTTCAGAGGGTAAAGGTCAGAGGGTGGGAAGGTTTTGAGGGGTGCGGGGTGAAGACTTACGCAGCGTTGTGGGCCCTCCCCCGCGCGGGGCCGCCGCGGCCCTTACCCTTGTGCAGTACAGCGTTGGCCGGCTTGTTCCCCGCCAGCGACTCCTTGGAGAGGTGCTGGTGGCTCTCGGCCAGGCACTCGGCCTCGGCGAAGCGGGCGTGGAGGGCCATGGCGGGGTGCGCCGGCTCCTGCGACAGGTTCAGGTAGGCCGCCCGCCGAAGCTGCTCCTCAATCACCAGCGCCTGCTCCAGGAGCTGAGGGCAGGGGGAGGGAGTTAGCGCAGGCTCTGCCAGCAGTGGGGGAGGGGACGGGGAGCCAGACTGGAGACCGCATCGCTCTCACTGCTGACCCAGGGCATGCCCGCTCCTCACCAGTACGACCCTCACGCCAACGCAGACCCAGACCACACTCACCAACACAAGCTTACACGCCAGCCTAGGCCTCGGGCATCACCACCCCCCTCAGGGGGTTAACCTTCCCCACCGTCCAACCAGGCTGGGCCCCCTCTGACCCAAGGCCCTCTTCACTACTGTCCCTTCTGTTCCTCATCCCCACCTTGAATCTCCGGGCCAGAAACTTATTTTTCATCTCCAGAAAGTTCCCCTTATTGGCTTCCGTTTTAAATGGCTCATTGATAATGGCAAACTGAGCATCGTTCTGGATGTCCTGCCACCGTGCATAGCCATGGCTGCCAGGGAAGGAAGCGGACCATCAAGGAAGGTAACAGGAACGGATTGGGCTCGACCTCCCCAAAGTGGGCACCATGCCCCCTTCTCTGGCTGTGGGCTCCTCTTCCCTGTAACTCCCCTCTCTCTAGGCTGTGAGAACCGTCTTTGTCTTGTATTTGTGTCGAAGGATACAGAACAATCCCAGCCAGAAGCCAATAGTCGTGTCTTCGGTGCCAGATTTCATTGAGTTTCCCCGAGGAAATAGCCGCCCGTTCCTCATTCTGCCACAGCGTGTGGAGCTCTGGAAAGAGGGTGGAAGACAGAGGAGCATCAGGAATTTTCAAATCCCATCCAACCCAACAAAAAGGTAGAGACGAGGGACCTGAGTAGTGGTGGAGGACGGACACTAAGGCTCTTTATGAGGTACGGGTCAAGGTCAGAGCAGGGTGAAGCATGAAAGTAATTACAAACGAGGTTCAAGTTAGAATTGAGGATAAAGGTAGACCCCAGCCGCGTGGCTCAGAAGTTGAGCGCCAACCTATGAACCAGGAAGTCGGGGTTTGATTCCCGGTCAGGGCACACGCCCCGTGTGGAGCGAGCAGGAGGCAGCCGATCAATGACTCTCTCTCATCATTGATGTTTCTCTCTTTCTTACCCTCTCCCTTCCTCTCTGAAATTGATAAAAAATATAGTAAAAAAGCCGGGACCGGTTTGGCTCAATGGATAGAGCGTCGGCTTGGGGAATGAAGGGTCCCGGGTTCGATTCCGGTCAAGGGCATGTACCTTGGTTGCGGGCATATCCCCAGTAGGGGGTGTGCAAGAGGCAGCTGATTGATGACTCTCTCTCATTGATGTTTCTAACTCTCTATCTCTCTCCCTTCCTCTCTGTATAAAATCAATAAAATATATTAAAAAAAAGAGAGAATATTAAAAAAAAAATATATATATATATATATATATATATATAGTAAAAAAAAAAAAAAAAAAAAGCCGAAACCAGTTTGGCTCAATGGATAGAGCGTTGGCTTGGGTACTGAAGGGTCCCGGGTTCGATTCCGGTCAAGGGCATGTACCTTGGTTGCGGGCATATCCCCAGTAGGGGGTGTGCAAGAGGCAACTGGTTGATGTTTCTCTCTCATTGACGTTTCTAACTCTCTATCCCTCTCTCTTCCTCTCTGTACAAAATCAATAAAATATATTAAAAAAAATATATAGTAAAAAAAAAAAAAGATATAGAATTAAAGACAACATTAGAGTTAGGAATACACCAGTACTTAAGAAGGACTGAGGGCAGGAGTAGACACAAAATGTATCATTTCACTGGCAATTACTTGGAACTGAAGGCCTCCGGCAAAAAGAGAACCCCCGTGAGGATGAGCGAACCCCAGTGAAAAGCGCCCACCCACCTGTAAAGCCGCCATCGGCGATATTGAACATGAACCGCGGCTTCTCGGCCTTCTCCTCACGCCGCCCATTGGGTCGTGGCTCGTCTCGAGGCCCAGATCGAAGCTCCCGGCCCCCTTTCGCATCCTCTGCTAGGGCAGAGGGGACACAGCTCACACCCGAGGGGCCTCCTTCCAGATCCCAAGCCTGCACCCTGTGCTCTGCTGGAACTTGGAGCAGCCACCCACCCGGGGCCCAGGCATTTGGTCCCCCAGACTCCACCTCCCCTGCTTCCCTCCGTCCCCAAGTGTACCTCTCTTGCCCAAATCCCCTGTTTCCCCCTCTGGCCTCTCCCTGTGTTCCTGTCCATCCAACGGCTTCTCCTCCCCCCTCTCTCCTGGCGTCGACTCTGTGGCTGTGGGAGGGGGTAAGGGACAGGAAGGGAGAATGTCACCCTCATTCCCTGAACCCAGAAGAGGAAACCCCCAAATTCTAAGCCCATCACCCCTAAGTCCATGCACCCACCTGACTTCTCTCTGTCCCCCCGGTACCCAGGTTCAGGCTCCGTCTCTCCAGCTCCCCCTGACTCCTCATCCTCTAGAGGAATCTTCCTTGAGTCTAGCCGTTCCCCGAGGGATAGGGCTGGGCTGGGGGCATCGGCCTGGAAGACAATGAACCTGGGTGAACTGGGGGTTCCGAGACACATGGCCTTCAAGACCCCCATTCCTTCTCCTTAGAGGAGCCAGGTGGCCACACACCTCTGTCTCCATCTTCTCCCCAATTTTGCTATTCTTCTCTGGCTTCTCCTCCTGGTTTTCAGCTTCATCCTTCTCAAGCGGTATCCTTATGCCTTCTCCTTTCTCACTGGGAGCTGGAGTAGCTACCGGGGAAAGCAGAGTGAAGAAGGCAGAAACTCCCCACCTGGACTCCAATCCCTCTGGGCCTGGCCCCATCCGATCCTGGCCTCATCTCCCTCTCTCCACCGAGGCGGACCCAGTTACCGGGCTTGGAGGTGCACGGACTGTTTGCAGCAGAAGCCTCCGGGGTGGTGGGAGACGTTTTGGTAGGAGAGGAGGCTCTGGAGGAGCGCTTAGACTCAGCGCTGGGGTCAGGCATCAGCTCAGGCATTGACCAGCGCCCATTGATGTGCTCAAACTCCTGTACCTGAGGGGAGAGGGAGAGTCACAGACAAGGATCTGCTTCAGGCAATGGGCCCAAAGGAGGTCCGGTCCCCTCTGTCTCATCTTGAACCAGCCTGAGTCTGGAACTCAGAGATGCAAGACAGAGGAAGGACATGGGGCAGGCAATCAGCTTGGTCCTTTTGGTGAGGGGAAGACTGATACCGTCTTATTTTTAAAAAAATAATTCTTTATTGTTGAAAGTGTTACATATGCTCCTCTTATCCCCCCACTGATCCCCTCCAGCCCGCCCCAGGCCCAGGCCCAGGCCCTAACTGCCCCGCTGTCTGTGTGCATGGGCCCTGTGATACCTTCTTCTTGACGAGAGACATGACTCCAATGCGGGTCAACACTTGTTGGCGACTCAGGCCCTCCCGAGGGACCCCGTCAGCAAATGTTTCAGAGCCGTCTGCCCCGGGCTCACAGAGATGGCGCATGAACAAAGACACATAGGCCCTAAGACGCGTGGGGATTGAAGGTGGGTTAGAAGAGCCTTAAGAAGGACAGGGGTTACAGAACCCCTGAACCCTAACTTCCTGAAGTGCCTCCAGGAGTCCTCCTGAGCCTCTCCAAATCCTAAACCCCCACCTGCCCCTCCCCTTGTTCTTCCATATCTCCTGGGCTTTGGTACTTCATTCCTAGGCCCCATCAGTCAGCTCCTCATCCTTTTCACCAGCTCCCGGGCCAAGTAAATGTGAGGCAAGGACAGTCTAGGTGAGGCTCCTTTCTTAACCACCTCTCCCAGGGGGAAGGATGCCCGGCCTCTCTACTCTCGGCTCGTCTGAGGGAAGATGGGTCAGGCTAAGCCCACCTCCCAGGAAACCGAGCCAGGACCCGTTGCACGGCAGGGAGCATGATGGTCAGCTGAGTAAGATTACATCATATGGTGGCCAAGAGGAAGGAAGTAACACCCTTTCAAAGCTCTTACCCCTTCATCCACCTCTGTCCCGCATCACCCACACTCACTTGAACTCTTTCTCCGTCTTGCCCCTCAGGTCTCGCACCAGCCACTGGGTGGTGAAGGCGTCCTGCGGGGGCATCCCCCAGCGCATCACGGCGTTGAGGAAGGCCTTCCGCTGGCGGGTGTTGAATCCCAGCACCTGAGGAGAGGAGGAAGTGGGCGAGGATGTCCAGGCATCTCATTTCTCGGTCCTTTCTCCCTCAGTGACTCCATTTCCAACCCCAGCTTCCGTGGGCCCCTGGGTCAGCTCTCACCTCGATGTTGCCCCCAACGCGAGCCAGCAGCGGAGGCAGTGGCTTATCCTTTTCATTCCGGAGCTGCCTCTTCGACTGTCGACGCCCTGGACAGGGATGACCCGGGTGAGTAGATCCATTACTTCTTCCACCCTTGCCAACACCCCATTCCCACAGGATAAAGAACTCGGGGAAGGCCTGTGCCATGTCTGAGGCCCTTCTAATTTTCTTCCAAGCACTTTCAGAACTACTAACTCAGTAGGTCTAAAAGAGTCAAGTCATATTTAAAAATTAGTATTAAATGTTTGATGCAAGCACGATTACTGATGGGAATGTAAAAGGATGTAACCTTTCTTTATCTTTTATTGAGGCTTCTAAGCCTGTGTGGTTATATACACCAAATTTTATCAGTGGTGAGGTTAGGAATATTTCTTCCTTTCTGCTTATCTGTAATCTCTACTTTTTCCTTTTTTTAAAAAAAGACATTTATTTATATAAAAACTGGGCTTAAAGGACAATAGGAGGTGAAATGAGAAGAGATGTGGTAGAAAGTCAGGAAAGTAGATGTCACCTTCAGGACGCTCATCAAAGTCTTCATCCTCCTCCTCTGAGCCCACTGAGTATTCTGACTGGTTATCTGCGAGCGGAAAGGACTCAGTGGTCAGTGACTGTTCCCTGGACAAGCCCTTTCCTCCGGGATGCTGGACGACGGTCCACAGTCTGACTTCAAAGCCATATACCCGAACCATGTCCACTTCCCACACACCTTGTCTCTGACGCCTCCCGAATCCTGTGTAACCCACTCTAAGCAAGGACTCCTGGGTGTCCACAGGAGCCCTCCACAACCACCGGATAGTTTAGATGGCTTGCAAATCCACCTGACCTCCGGGTAGCTTCTACTGATCCTTTTAATCTCTTTCCCCTTTAAGAAAGCCTGACTTCTAGTCCTCTCTCTTTCCTATTAAATGTCCCCAGCCTCAGGCCCTTCCTCAGCACTCTCTGCTTCTCCGTTCCTGCACTGGGGGGAGGGGGGTGGAGGGAGTGCAGTCCTCACCTTGGTCCTCCTGAGCAGCATCGTTGTAGTTCACTTGCTTGCGAACTCGCTTGCCCTTGCCGAGGTTCCGGGCGAGGTCTTCCTGCTGCTGCTCATAGTGGTGCCTCAGCAGCTTTTCCCAGTAGTCAGGATCCACGTTCTCCTCCTGCTTGATGATCTCTCGTTCGATCTCCTCAATCTGAACAGCAGCAGAAGGAATGCTGGTGGCTTCCCTCTTCACCCAGTCCTTTTCCCTCCTGCCTCCTAGTTCTCCACTCTGCACACATTTTCTGGACATTGCATGTGTTCCTTTTCCTCACCTCTTACCTTCAGTACGCTTCTCCTTGTTATTCCCCTTTCAAAACCTCTCCTCTAGTGCCCTCTGTGTCCCTCCTGCTCTGACCCAGAAAGTACCCTTCCTTGTGTAGCAGTGCTGTGCTTTCTGTGCCTACGTCTTTCTCCAAAGTCCAATTTGATCCATTAGACCAAGAAGTTGTTTGTGATTCACTACTGCTCTTTGCTGGGCACTAAGATAAAAGATCAGATAAAAACAAAAGGAAAAGCGTCCTCCTACTTTGAGGTCCAGTAAAGGAAACCGCCCTTCAGGGTTGGCCTGGGATGGACAGTACCTACCTCGCCCAGCCTCTCACCTTGTCTTCCTCTCGCACCACGTACTGGGCCACCTTGAAGGAACTGAGATATTCGTTCATATTCTGCACATCAGTGTCTTCAGTTGCATCCTGGTTTCGGTCCAACAGCCGAGCAATGGCCTCATTGTCATAGTGAATCACACTGCTGTCCTCCTCCTTGTTCTCCCCTGGGAGAGATGGGGAACGAGGGAGAACTCTTGAGTTCCAACCAGAATCTTGGGCAGAACTTTAAAAATGTCAAAGGAAAACATTCCACTCTGCTTCCCTTCCACAGGAGCTCTGTAGAAGGCCCTCTCCCTGGAAGTCAAGGTAGCGATTTGTTGTTTCAACCCCCCATGTGAGGAAAGGGGCCAATCTTTCTCCACAGACTGAACAGAACAGCTTTTCTTCAAGGGTTTCAGAAGAGAAGTGCTCACGGGAGAGCAGGGGCCAGCTTTCCAAAGCTGCAAAAGAGGTTCTCACCCTCGTTTTCATCCTTAAATAGCTCTTCGGTGCCAAATTTGAGGATGTCATCCAGCTCCTGCTTGGACATGGAGCCCGCCTTGGAGCCCAGCCCGGGACGCACTACCAGATGTGTCAGCATCATCTTCCTCTTGGCCACCTGTGTGATTCGCTCTTCCACTGATGCACGAGTCACAAACCGGTAAATCATTACTTTGTTGGCCTGGCCGATTCGATGAGCGCGGCTAAAGGCCTGCAGGAGAGGGAGAAAGTGAGGGCGGGCCAGGGGAGAGGCAGACGAGATGCCATCCACATGGTATCTCAGGAAAGGAGGCCGAAGGAATTCTTCTATCTGTCCCCTAGAGGTTTATTTCCTTCTTTTTGTTTTTTTTGTTAATCAATTCCATTGATTTTTAGGGAGAGTAGAAGTGAGAGGAAAGGACACAGAGAAACATCAATGTGAGAGAAACACATTGATTTGTTGCCTCCTGCAGGAGCCTGACTAGGGCCTCTGAGCCAGAAGGAGCCTGCAACCAAGGTATGTGCCTTCGTCTGGGATCGAACCCGGGACCCTTTGGTCTGCAGGCCAATGCTCTATCCATTGAGCAAAACTGGCTAGGGGCCCCCAGAGGTTTATTTCTGACCCAGAACATGACACCCCCCTCCATGAACCAATGCCACCTTGCCAAATAGTACAGAAGCTCTCGGAGGCGAGTTCCCACCTGGATGTCATTATGAGGGTTCCAGTCAGAATCGAAGATGATGACCGTGTCTGCAGTGGCCAGATTGATGCCCAAGCCCCCAGCTCGGGTGGACAGGAGGAAGCAGAATTGTTGGGCCCCAGGAGCTAGGAGGTGTGAATGAGGAGATAAGGCTTTTCTCGTGGCCAGCAATTCAGTCCACCTGCTCCTCGATGTTCCCGACTACAAACAACCATGTCCCCAACTCAAAGCCCAAGTGGCTAGTATACCCCCAGATGAGGCCCTCCCAGCCATGCACTGGCTTCTCAGGCCTCCCACACACGGGACCAGGCATCGCCCCCCTCACCATTGAACCTATCGATGGCCTCCTGCCTGAGGGCACCAGTAATGCCACCATCGATGCGCTCATACTTGTAGCCTTCGTAGTCTAAGAAATCCTCCAGCAAGTCTAACATTTTGGTCATCTGGAGCAAGGGAAAAGAAGAGTCCAGAATGAGGAGGTAGCGGGGTATGCCCTGGCTATTCTGGCTATCCCTGTACTTTCCCTCAACCCCAATTTTTACCCTTGTCCTCCTGCACTCCTATGCTCCCCTAGTGCTGCTTCCTCCATGCTCCTCCCCCACATTCCACATAATTTCTTCCAATATGAAATTCTTGTCATAGTTTCTTCATGATTTCAGATCATTTCTCCTAAGGCAGAGACTCTTCTCTGAGATCCATAAAAAGTTTCCAAAGAAATCTATAAATCCCCTAAAAACCTGTAGACACTGTTTAATTGTGCAGCTTTTCTGGAGAGTGGACCCATAGCTTTCATAAGATTTCCAAAAGGTCTGTCTCTCCTCCCCTCTCCAATAAGGTTAAGAAATAGAAATAGTTAGCAGTCCCCAGAGACCTCCTTGAAGAGGCAGATGGTTCACCCTCCCATTCTCTCCATGTGGCTTGAGAGAAACTGGCTACAACTTCCAAAGAACAGGGATCAGAGTCCAAGAGGAACTTAGCTATACCAGAAACTCTTAAGGGTGCAATCTGCTAATCTCTCATACCAGGGCAGGCGCAGGAACGAGGTCAGGGATTAGTCTGACGGCGAGAATGAACTAGGGGCTGGGTCACCTGTGAGAAGATGAGTACTCGGTGTCCTTGCTCCTTTAGCTTCCGCAGCATCTTCTGCAGCAGCATGAGCTTCCCAGACGCCTTAATAAGTGCCCCACCCTCATAAGCCCCACTGGGAAGTTTTGGGGACTCCTGAAAAAAAAAAGGGAGAAAGGATGAGAGGATAAGGAAACATACCCCTATATCCTAACTGTGCCTTGGAAAGCTAGAAGCCCAAACCCAGCCTCCACGCCTTTTAAATTCCTACTCCCCTCAGAAATCCAGTCCCAGCGTCAGCCCTGTGCTCAACACCTCCCACTGTTAGAAAGCCAGGCGTTTACTAATCGGTTCCCAGCTCTTGTATCTACCATAGCAGCCACAGGAAAGAGGTAAGGATGGTTGCAGCACTTCTTAAGATCCATCATGATGTTCAGCAGCGACACTTGGTTCCCACCGCCTCGTGAATTCAAGGCCTCAAAATTTCGAGTCAGGATATACTTGTAGTATTTCCTAAAGGCCAGGGTTGGGGGTAGAGAAGAGACACAATAAAAGAAATGATTATGATGTTGCACTTGATCACCAGCTCTCAGAAAGCTGCCCACAAGTGCCCAGCCCCGAGGCCAGGGAACCCGGCTTGCGTCTCACTTCTGCATGGGACTCAGCTCCACGCGAACGATGAGCTCTGTCTTGGCTGGCATGTTCTTAAAGACATCAGCCTTGAGCCTCCGAAGCATATGTGGCCCCAGCAAATCGTGCAGCTTTTTAATCTGGTCTTCTTTGGATATGTCTGCAAACTCCTCCAGGAAGCCCTCCAGGTTGCTAGAAGCCACGAGGAGATATGAACGGCGGTCACGTTCTTTGCCTCTGACTTCAAGCTCTATCCTTCACTTCAGATGAATCCTCTACCCACTTATTTTAGCCCCTCCCCCTCTCGTTTCTGCAGACTACCCCACGGAGCTACTTACTTAAACCTTTCTGGGGTGAGGAAGTTCAGCAGATGGAAAAGCTCTTCCAGATTATTTTGCAATGGAGTCCCTGTTAGCAGTAACTTATGATCTATCTTGTAGCCATTGAGGACCCTGAAAAACTAGAAAATGGGACAAGAAGACGGGAGAAAGGGCCCATCAGTGGCAAATGGTTGGCCCACAGTGTCAACCTTCTCCTGCCTACAGCTTCCATTTCCTCCAGGATCAGAGGCTGCACATCCCCAGTCCTCACCCTCTTCCAACCTGGACTTCTCCCAGACCGTCTCAGGTATCTTGCCTCCTGGACTACAGAAAAGACCCTGCTACTTAAGATTTTAGGACTGAGGCAAGTAGGAGTCCACAACCTCAAGTTTCTGAGGCCTGAGTATCTCACTCACCTTGGACTGGTTGTTTTTGAGTCGATGGGCCTCATCCACCACAAGGCAGGCCCAGCGGATGGAGCCAAGTGCTGCCTGATCAATAGTGATCAGCTCATACGATGTCAGGAGAACATGGAACTTCACCTGTGCCTCCCTCTGTCAACACAACATTATCCATTCGGCTGCCACCCGACATCCAAGCCCCTAAACCCCCATTTTCTACCAAGGCACCCTGTCCTGACCATGACTGCCAAAGGGAGTCAGTTATCCTGTCCTGCAACTTTGGCTCCCTGCAGGGATTACTGAACATGACCCCAAACTTTCACCACATGTCCAGTATGGATAGATCCATGTACACCCCTGGAAGTACCTGCTATGTCTCCCGGGCAGGGATGTAGAGAGGTGTGGGTGAGGAATAAATAAACTGAAATCTTGGTTGGGGCAAAGAAATGACAGGTTTGGGGTCTAAGAGGATATGAAGCAGAGGGGCTTACCTTCATCTTAAAGGCTTTCTTGCCACCTTTGATGGCATTGTCTTCAAAGGAAAACTCATTCTCACGAATGATGGCCCTGCTGTCCTTGTCACCCGTGTACGTCACCACATAGAACTTGGGTGCCCACATCTGGAACTCCCGCTCCCAATTAATGATGGTGGACAGCGGGGCACTCACCAGGAAGGGACCCTTTGTGTGGCCCTGGGAGCACAGGGTAGGGCGGACCATTAGTCTGGGCTGTATACCCCAGTCCTCTGCCTGTCACACCCTCCCCCCAACCCTCCGCCCTCCCCCTCCATTCCCTCATTCCCCAGTCCAGGCGACCTCAGCCTGGCTTCCCTCTCAGGAGCCCCGGAATCCAGCACCTCCTTATAGAGTGAGTAGAGGAAGACGATGGTTTGTATGGTCTTGCCCAGCCCCATCTCATCAGCCAGAATGGTGTCAGTGCCCTGGGCCCACGAGAAGCGTAGCCAGTTCAACCCTTCCAGCTGGTACATGTGCAGTGTGCCTCCGGTGGCTGTGATAAACCGTGGCTGAGTCTCATATTTCACTGTAGGCTGTAGAGTTAAGAAGTCACAAAGCTCAAGGGAACTGTCAGCTGTCTTGGTCTCCTCCTCTCTCCTCCTCCCTGGCACTGGTACCAAGATGGATTACAATTCCTTCTACTATAACCAGAGCTCATGAAAGTCCTAGTCCTTAGTCCCTCCCCCTCATTCCTTAAAACAACACCCAGCAGTACCATGAGGAAGGAAACTGGTGGAAGAGCCCTCTGTGCTTCTGTCTCTAGTGGCTCTCTCGTTCTTTATATCTTATTTATTTTATTTTTTGGCTCTCACTCTTATGCCAAAATTCCTAGCCACTCTTGGGGCAAGACTGAATGTTGAAGAAAGAGCTACCACTCAAAGAAGTTGTTGGAACTCTGGGAAGTGTGTCATTGCCCCTGGGAAATGCTCAGTCACCACGGTGCGGGAAATGAGAGAAAGGCAAAGGGGGAGGACTTACATCGTTGGTAGGAGAATTGGGAGGCCCATCGCCCTGCAGCTCCTTCTTCTTCTTCTTATACTTTCGGGGCTGGGCAGGATCCTCCCCCATAATTAGTTCTCTGGGAAAAGAGTGGGTCCTGAGTGAGCCTGGTTCTTGGTACCCCCACTCCTCTGAACTCATTCCAGACCTATCTCCCACTTCCCATAACCTACATTTTCTCCCACTTCCTTTCTCCCAGGCTTTTTACCCTCACCCTTAGATCTCACCTCTATAGCTAACTCTCCTTACTCCTGAGCATCCTCTTTCCCATTACCCAGGCGAAGTCCTATTTCTGTTCCACACACTGACTCTGCACCAGCCCCACCCCAAACCACCTAACCCAGGTACCCAACGTCCTGAATTCTAGATTGTGCCTGTCCCGACTGTACTTTATTGTGTGCGAAAGGGTTAGCTTTTATGCCCCTATCCTCAGACTCCCTCTAACCCCTGACAGCTCCCTCACCGGTGTCTCCAGTAGCTTTGCTTATGGTCTTCATATTCAGGGATATTCATTTCATCTTCCTCCCACGTGGACTGGTCATATGGCAAATCCCTCCATTTTACTAAATAGTGGTAATTTCCCTTTTTATCCATACTGTGGGACAGGAAGAGAAAAATCATATGGATCACAAGTGGGGAAAAAAATCATAATATACACAATTATCAGCAAACACGCATAATGTGTCACTTAATCTTCAATGTTGGCCACTAACAGGGAATTCAGAATGGCTGAAATACTACCTTCAGTTTTTCAGAATGGCTTCCTAAAAATCAACTATCAAAAAGCATCCCTGGGGCCCTCACTAGTTTGGCTCAGTGGATAAAGCGTCGCCCTTGGGACTGAAGGGTCTCAGGTTCAATTCCAGTCAAAGGCACATACCTCGGTTGCAGGCTAGATCCCGGCACTGGTTGGGGAATGTGTGGGAGGCAACCAATTAATGTGTCTCTCTCACATTGGTGTTTCTCTTTGTCTCTCCCCTTCCCTTCTACTCTTTTGAAATACCAATGGAAAAAATATTCTTGAGTGAGGATTAACAGAAAAACAAAACAAAATAAAACAAAAAACACCGCCCTGGGCTTCAATATCATTTGTTCATCCAATCCGTATTTACTAAGCATCTACTATACGCCAGGCACTGGTGAGTTAGGAGTGAACAGAAGAGACAAACGATTCTATTCTCATGGAGCTCATATTCTACTGGGGAAGGCAACAATGAAACAGAAAAACAAATTATAGCACTGGGCAGTAATAAGTACTATGAATAAAGAAACACTAAAAACACTGGTCTGTATGAAGCATGTTTTTCATGCTTTGCTTTCACGCCCTGATCCTCAGACTCAACTGTCATTTCCTGCGCTATTAGAGATTAAAGGAAGTAGCGGCAAAAAAGTCAGTGCTGCGCTGGGCTCTCCCCCTGGATTCTTCCATCCCCACAGAGGAAACAAGGCCAGACGGGCTGGGGCTGCAGCAGGAGTGATTCAGATAGATCAATTATTTGGTTAATTAACAAACGCTAACATGCGGCCGTACTTCCAACGAGAAAAGTGGCATATCGCAGGGCCAGGGCCTTCCCACGGACCAAGAACTCGCCTGTGGTTGATGATACGGTGGACCGTCATCCACTCTGGCTTGATGCCAAAACGGTAGTATTTCTCCTCCATCTCAGCATAGTGCGGGTCCTTCACCTTGCGCTTGTCACTCTTCCCATCATCCTCACCGGAGCCATAGTCCAGGGGTGGGGGCTCGTCCATGTCATTCTTCCGTTGGTAGTTTCGGTACATCACCAAGTGGAAGATTTCCAGCTGATGGGGCACAAAGAACAGGGGGTTTTGGATGGGGAGAGAGAGATAATCGTACCATCCCAGAGAACAAAGGGAAGGGAGCAATGGAAGAGGTAGGATGAGGCACACAAATTAAAGCTAAAGCAGGAGAATACGATGAAACAGAACAATCAGGATGTGTGCGGGGATGTAATAAGCAAAAGAGGCAGGGAATGGGTTTATTAAGATTGAGACTATAGCCCTAACCAGTTTGGCTCAGTGGATAGAGGGTGGGCCTGCGGACTCAAGGGTTCCAGGTTCGATTCCCATCACGGGCATGTACGGTGATTGCGGGCACATACCCGGTAGGGAGGAGTGTGCAGGAGGCAGCTGATTGATGTTTCTCTCTCATCGATGTTTCTAACTCTCTACCCCCCTCCCTTCTTCTCTGTAAAAAATCAATAAAACATACTAAAAAAAAAAAAAAAAAAAAAGATTGAGACTATAGCCTAGCCAGCGTGTCCCAGTGATTTAGCATTGACTATGAACTGGGAGGCCATGGTTTGATTCCCGGTCTGGACAAATACCTGGGTTGTGGGCTCAATCCCCAGTCTGAGGCATGCAGGAGGCAGCTGATTGATGATTCTCTCTCACCATTGATGCTCTATCTCTCTTTCCCTTTTTCCTTCCTCTCTGAAATCAATAAAATAAATATTTTTTAAAAAGGTTGAGAATTAGGTAAAACATGGTTAAAGTTAGATAAGAGATGGGATTAAGGAAGACTATGTTATATCTGAGGTTAGAAATCTAATGAAAACTAAGAGGAAGGACTAGAGACCACCAAGAACACCACATTTGCAAACTAAGAGAGTAGGTATGGTGTGAACGCCTAAGGCTTGATGTGAGGGAAAGCAAAATCTGTATACATATGGAAGAACAGAAAATGGAGGGGGAGAGAGAGAACTGCAGCAAAGGGGGTCACAGGACAGGGGGCAAGGAAAGGCCCTTGTACCTGAAGCTCCTTGGCCCAGGAACAGTGCCAGTAGGAGAGTCCTACCCACTTGACAAAGAACTCTCGCTCTGATCTGCCTTGAAGAGGACGAGGAGGCGGAGCATCTGGATTGCCATCTACCTGCTGGGGGGCCGGCATGGCCACGGGCGGTTCCCCCCAGCGCCAATGCAGGATCTTCTGCACACGGCCCTTCAGCACGGGGCACTTCCGGGTGGACACACACGAGGAGGAAAGAACAAGGCAGGAAGAGCCCATCGTTAGAATAGGAGAGGGATCCCACAAGGAATCTAGGGCTGGGTGTGGGGGAGAGCAGAGGAAGAGCTAAACGTTTGGGTCCCGGGGCTGACAGTAAACGCTGAGAGATGGGTACACTCACTGTGCATCGGGGACACAGCCATTCACCGTTGGGGATGTCAGGCAGGGGTGGGTTTAGACAATGAATGTGGTAGGAGGAGATGCAAGCGTCACAGCACAAGAGCTCCCCACCATCCTTGCACACACGGCAGTATTCCATGTGATCGTCTTCTTCTTCCTTCTCCCCTTCTTCCTCTCCCTCCTCTTCATATTCCTCCTCCTCGTCCTTGGCCTCCCACTGCACCCCCTCCTTCTCCTGGGAGGCCAAGGAAAGGCACAGAGACAGACAGAAGAAAGGAAACGGGAGTGAGATTGGAAGATAGAGGCAAAGACAGGACACCCACACCCTAGAAGTGCCGGGAAGACTGGTGGGAACAAAGAAACAGGATGTCTGCGTTTCTATAAATGTTGATTTGGGGAGCAAAGGGATGGGGAGAGAAACAAACTAGAATCTCGGTCACTTAAACGTGTTACTGAGAAGCCCAGGCATCTGGGCATTAAGAAGGGGACAACTGAAACCAAGGAGGAAAAGACAGGTGGGTCCCTGAGATGCTGGCACCAGGTACTCACACAGTGGGGGCAGCTCCATTTGCCCTCAGGAGCCCGGTCAAGCTCAGGATCAAGGCAGACGAGGTGGTAGGCACGAGGGCAGGTGTCGCACAGAATAATTTCCCCACCCTGCTGGCACACCTCACAGTAATCCTGGTGATCCGTCTCGTAGCCATCAACCTCCTCCTCCCCGGCCACTGCAGGACAGCCCAGGACTGTCATACACCCCGGTGGAGGCAAAGGAGCAGAGAGAGAGAAAGAGGGGGTGGGGAGCAGGGTGGGGGGAGGGAGAGATTGGGGGATTAAGAGGGAAGGAAAGAGGGAGAGAGAAAGGGAGAGAGGGAGACAGAGAAGGGTTTGAATAAAGAGGTCAAAATTGAAACTAAGAAAGACAAAGAAGGAATGAAAGGAAAGCAAATTGACAAGGTCACACACAGCTGACAGCCCTTACCTTTCTTCTTCTTTCTTCCTGGCCGGCCTCTCTTTAGTTTCTTGGTGCGGACTGGGCCATCAGGACGGCCTGAGGCACTGTGGACACTGCCGCTGTCCAGGTCTGACTCCTCAGCCTCTGGTTCGGGGCCCTCGTCATTCTGAAAAACATACTGCCCACAGCCCCGTGGCTGTCAGAGAGGTGGACTTGATTTCACTCCCTCCCCAGGCCTCTGGCTCCCACTCCAGCTTCCCTCAAAGACCCTGTGTCTGGACACCGCCCCGCCCCCCCAAACCTTGACACCCTGAAAGTTATAGCGAACAGGGAAGGGCGACTCACGGAGCCTTTCTTCCTCTTGCCGCCCAGAAGCCCTAGCTTGATTTTGAGTGGTGTCATTTTCTTTCCCCGAAGCTTCTTGCGTCCGTCAGGCACTCGGGGGCTCTTACTCCGCCTCTTATGGCCCGGACCTGAACGAGGAGTGGCAAGAGGGAGAAAAACCAGAGGTCATGACATCCTGGGATAACAGAGGTCACGGAGATCCTTTCTGTGATTTCACTGAGAAAGCTTCTTGGAAAACATTTATCCTGCAACAATCAGGACTGAGAGGATAAAAGAGTTCTAGACTCTAATTTGAGAACATGTGGTTTGGAGGGTGGGGTGACAGTTGTTCCAAGAGGGTTTCTCACCTTTGCCCTCTTTGGTTTTGGCTCTTCGGATGGGTGGGGGTTGGATATCAGCAGCAGGTGGGAGTGGAAGGGCAGGGGATCCGGAAGGTGCTATGGGGGTGGCCGATGAGACAGCAGCTGACACCTGCTCAGCTACAGCTGCCGCCGCTGCAGCCGCTGCCGCCGCCACGGCTGCTGCTGACCCCTTGAAGGGGTTATTGGCACTGAACTCTCTCCACTTGGCCCCCAGGATGGTCATCATCTTAGACATTGGGATCTTAGGATTCTTCTTAGCAATTAGGGGCCTGTAAACATATAAGCAGAAGAGTCAGATCTTTTACAGATGTTCTGGGAACATTGCCATTTCCCCTTATCAACTAAGTCTATGTACAAGCTAGGATTCCTGAGTGGCGGCAGTATGTCCTATTAAGAATAATAGCAATGTGCCCTAGCTGCTTTGGCTCAGTAGATAAAGCATTGGCTTGTGGACTGAAGGGTCCCAGGTTCCATTTTGGTCAAGGGCACATGCCCGAGTTGTGGGGCTCCATCCCCAGTGGGGAGCATGCAGGAGGAAGTCGGTCAATGATTATCTCTCATAATTGATGTTTCTATCTTTCTCTCCCTCTCCCTTACTCTCTGAAATCAATGAAAATATAAATTTTTAAAAATTAAAAGAACAACAATTTGAAAGTAAATAAAAAGTTTAAAAAAGAAAAAAAATGGTTAAATAAAACAAAATATTTTAAAAATAGAAAAAAACATTTAAATGCACAGAAGACAAAAAGGTTAAAAGTGACATCAATAAAAGTGCTTTACTTTTGAATATTTTACAGTTCATAAAATACTTTCATATATAATACACCTTTTTTGTTGTTGTTGTTGTTGTTGTTGTTAATCCTCGCTGAGGACATTTTTCCATTGATTATTTTAAAGAGTGAAAGGGAGGGAGGAGTCAGAGAGAGAGAAACATTGATGTGAGAGAGACACACACTGACCATTTGCCTCCCGCATGCACCCCAATGAGAGCCTGGGATCAAGCCTGGAAGTGAGGTATGTGTCCTTGACCAGAATCGAACCTAGGACCTTCAGTTTGCAGGCCAACACTCTATCCACTGAGCCAAACTGGCTGTGGCCATTACACCTTATTTTAGCCTCACAATAATACTCTGAGTTGCCATGATTCTCTGAATGTTCTCACAAGTTCCATGAGCCCTGATGAAGGATGCCATCAGGTGGAGTCTGATGGGCCATGCTCTTGCAGGGATCTGGATGACTTTAATATCCTTTCAATTTATTTAATATTCTTTAATATTCTTTAGCAGTGAGGTAAGTGAGACAATAGTACTTAATAATGGCTACCGGGTACTGAATGCTCCCTAGAAGCCAGGCACCGACTGTACTGAGCTCTCCAATCATTATCCCATCAAATCCTGACAAGACCCCTAAGAGTTACATACTATGACATCCCTACTTTACTGATGTGAAGTAACTTGCCCACGACACCAGGACCTGAACCTCCGTAGGCTGCCTCCAGAGTACTGACTTGCTGTGTCACAGTGCCTCTCCCTAAAAGGATCTCTGCTATACTCTACTTGGGAGCCATAGAAGCTCAAGTGCTGCTGCCTGCAACGCACCCTTCATTATTACCAGGGCCTAAGGTGGGGGAAGAGGACTGGATAACGGAGCAAAGAAAACTGAGGCATGCAGTTGCTATCTCTCAGCTGCCGTCTAGAGAGAAGTCATACAGGAGAAGCTGGAACTCTTGGAGCAAGAAGGAGTGCCAGCCCCTCGCTATGTTTTGTCACTAGAGCATTTTCTAACCTGGTGCTGGAACTGGGACCCCGCCCCCCCCCCCCCCCCCCGAAGGGTTCCTGACTGTCTTTGGATCCTTGGATCCTTAGAAGTCTAGGGATTCCCTAAAATTACATTGGGATTTTGTGTACGTGCTGTGAATTTCTCTGGAGATCAGTTTCTTAGCTTTTATCAGATTTCAGAGGGGCCAGGGCCTCCCCAGAATAAGAAGGTCTGTTCCCGAGGACTCCCCAGTCCCAGCGCACCTCATGAACTGGCTAAAGGCTTTGTAGTTGGTCAGCGTGTGGTAATCCTCCTCCGAGAACACGTGCTCCACGTCCTCCAGGCCCCAGGTGAGGAGCAGAGTTGCTGATGACTTCTGCTCCACCTGCTGGGAGAGAGCAGGCTGCAGTGAGGCGGGGGCGGTGCTTCTCCGGGCCCCATCCCCGGCCAGGGAAGCTGGTGGGCCCTCCCTCCCACCAGCTTCCCTGGGTCTTCTGCTTCACGTTCCATTCTCCGGCCCAGCCCCCTCTTCTCCCCCATTATCGCCTCTCCATTTAGCACCTTTGGGGTTCTCCCTCCTCACATCTGTCTTTACTAACTCCCCCCCTCACTCCCTAATTCTACTCACCTTTTGCCCCCCCTCTCCCTCCCCTTTTTTCCGCCGCTTTGTCTTCTTCTCCTTTTTTTCTCGGTGCTTCCGTCTCCGCTTCCGACCGGGCCCAGTTCCATACTCGCTTCCTCCACTCTCCGACTTCTCCCGGTACTCATCTCGCTCCGAGCCAAATTCCTCTTCGCTGTCCTAAGGGAGAGAAATAAAAATAACATTTCTTCAGCCCTACCATGTGCTAGGAACCGTTCTTAGCCCATAACACATATTGTCTCTTTTAACCTTCACAACAATCCTGAGATAGTACTAACTAACCTATTTTTATCCACGTTTGTGTTTGTGAGTTTCTGCAGATGAGGAAACTGAGGCACAGAGAGCTGAATAAATTGTCCAGAGGACAAATTCATGCAGTCTACGTCCTGAGCCTATGCTTTCAACTGCTGCTCTCTGTTGCTAAGGCAAGTTACATAGAAAGCTAGGCCCTTCCCTGTTGTAGTAAGTGAAGTTAGGGTCCCAGATACACAAGATCCAGGCCAGCAAGAGATGCGGGGGGGTTAGTGGTGTGTGTGTGTGTGTGGGGGGGGTGTTGATGGTGTGTGTGTGTGAGGGGGAAGCAGGACCAGAAACAATTTAGGTCTCTGGGAATGGGTCTCCTGAACCTTATTGTAGAGACAGAAGTCTTTTTTTTTTTTTTTTTTTTTAATATATTTTATTGATTTTGTACAGAGAGGAAGGGAGAGAGATAGTCAGAAACATCGATCAGAGAGAGTCATCAGAGAGAGTCATCGATCAGCTGCCTCTTGCACACCCCCTACTGGGGATATGCCCGCAACCAAGGTACATGCCCTTGACAGGAATCGAACCCGGGACCCTTCAGTCCCCAAGCCGACGTTCTATCCATTGAGCCAAACCAGTCCCGGTGAGACAGAAGTCTTTAACACTTACAAGCTTCTTGCGTTTTCGGGGTTTTCCTGGCTTGTTCTCCTTCTGTTTCTTGGGTCCCCGTTTTCTCTTCTTCACACCCAATGCCGAAGGCAGCAGGCGAATGTCATCCTTATCTTTGGAGCAGAGAGTAACAGAAAACCTAAGCTTCTAGGCTCCCAGCCTAGACAGCCCCTTGACCTTACCCTTCCTTCCTTAGTTCCTACTTCTCACTTTTTAGGAACCCCAGCGTTAACTCCTCCAAACCTTGACTGTTTCCACTGGATGCAAACAGTCTTTGGAGTACTCTGGATGCTTTGGTTCTGAATGGGAAGTCAAGGGTCGGAAGAAAAGAGCAGCCAAACCACTCCCTCCTCTCCCTCCTACTAACAAGGGACCAGGCTCTAGGTCATGGGCTCCGACTGTGGCAGGTCCTTTCAGTCGCCGCCAGGGCTCCTCCTGCCTTCCAGAACCTCACTCAGCCAGCTGGCATCCTGCCCGGGAACTGGGGAAGCCATGCCCAGCTGCTGGCCTGGCCCGACCCCAGCACTTGGAGTGGGGAGACACAAGCTGGCAGCTCCCGAAGCCAGATGCTGAGAAGGGAGAGCCAAAGGTGGACACCTGGGTTCTCACTCTAACACCCCGGGGCCCTTCACATCCTTTTCGTGAAGAGGGAGGCCTCTATATTCCTGCAGATGGTCACCCAGCCTCCCGTCACCCCAACACAGCCTGGAGGAAAAGACATTATCAGCTGGTCACTTTCACTTCTGGCTCACAGGTTCACAGTTTCTGGCTCCTTCATCACACCCAAACCCTACAGTAGAAAGTGTCCATAATTATCTAAATACTAGAGGCCCGGTGCACGAAATTTATGCACGGGTAGGGGCCCTAGGCCTGGCCAGCGATCAGAGCCGATTGGGGCCTTCCAGCTGCTGGCCAGGGCCTTCCTTCTGGCTGCTGGCTGGGGCCTCCCTTCCCTAGCTGCCAGTCAGAACCTTCCTTCGTTCTGCACCTCCCCCAGGGGGTCAGCCCACATCATAGTGATCGAACTCCCAGTCTCCTGGCCAAACTCCCAAGGGGACATTTTGCATATTAGTCTTTTATATCCATATAGACTAGAGCATGAATTTGTGCATCAGTGGGGTCCCTCAGCCTGGCCTGTGGGATGGGGGCCAAAACTGGCTCTCTGACATCCCCTGAGGGGTCCCAGATTGCAGGAGGGTACAGGCCAGGCCCAGGGACCCCACCATGCACGATCAAGGCCTCAGGGTCAGGGAGGGACACAGGAAGTTGGCCAGCCAGAGAGGGACCGTGGGTAGGTTCCAGAGCGTGCCGGCCCCTCTTGCTCAGTCCCGATTGGCGGGACAGCAGCAGCAAGCTAATCCCCTGGTGGTCAGTGCATAGTATAGCAAGAGGCTGAGCATCCTTAGCATATCATTAGCACATTACGCTCTGATTGGTTGAACGGCTATCTGGATGACAGGACTCTTAGCATATTAGGCTTTTATTATATAGAATTCCTCCTCCTCCTCCTCCTCCTCCTTCTCCTCCTCCTCCTCCTAAGCAGCCTGGAATCTGCCTTCAAATCTATTTCTATATCCCTGATCGCTTTGGGAACTCTAGGGCCCTATTCTTTGTCCCTTGGTCTCACCCTTCATTTCCAAATTTAGTTCCAGACATCCTGAACATTCATAAATAAACAGTATGGGAGACCCAGACAAAGATAACAGAGACATACCCTGCAAATATATTATCATATGCACAAGCATACACTCATACTTACAAGCACACATGGAGGATAGCCTGTACCTGCTTTCAGCAGGGCTACTAGGTCCCCAACTTTCTCTCCACATGTCTGTCAGAGAGGCGGGGGCTGGTTCTTCCCTGATTTCCCCCCTGCTAGTGTGTGGAGGCTTTGGAGACAGAGTTACTCCGTGCAGAGGAAGACACTGATGCCACACAGACATGAAGCCCTGATTGGCTTCGCTCCCACAGCAAGCATTAGACTAACCAGCCAGACCTGTCTTGTCAGGCAGAGGTGGCTGTGCTGGAGACAAGCAGCGCTTGGCCCAGCCCCTTGCTCCAGGACACACAATCCTTCCTCCCACAGCAGCCAAGGGAAAATTAGCCACAATTAACACTGGAGGCCTGTTTCCATTGCCTCAGAATCCCTTCAATGCCGTTCTTCATAACTCCTGGATTCTGTGTCCTCTCCTGCAGGAAGACACTCTAGGAATTGGGGGGCTGGGGAGGGGAGGGAGGGGTTCCTGCAGAAAGCTCCCCGCCCTCCGGGTGATGGTGGGGGGGGGGGGACAGAGTGAAAACTGTAATAGGAAATAGGAAGTCAGTAAGTCGCCATGCCTCAGCAGTCAGCGCTTCCTAACCCCAGGGACTGAGATTAATATGAACATGGAAACGGGGCTGCCGCCGGGCGAGTGGCAAGAGCAGGCCAACTGGCTAAGGCTCAGGGAGGCCGCCCGGGTCACCACCAGCGGGGGGTGGGGCACGCGCCCTGGGACCTCGCCGCCAGTCAGGGCCAATCCCCAGCCCAGCAGGCTTCCGGGCTTCGGAAGAAGGCGGCGGTGGGGAGAGGCTAGGTGGTATGGCTAGGAAAGGAAAGGGAGGGCAATAAGGCAGATCTAAATCCCAACCTCTGTCTCACCAGCCACTCAATGCTGGCCCGGAGCCCAGACTCTCCACGGCCCCGGCTCGGATCGCGGGAAGACGGCGGGAGGAGGGGAGGAGGGCGGGGAGGAGAGCGGGCGGGGCCCGGCGGCGGCGGCGGAGGGAGCGGGAGGAGCCTCGCCGCAAGCCTCGCCTCCCGCCCGCCCCTCTCCTAATCTCACCATCAATCTCTCACACATATATTTATTTTTTTCTCAAATTCCCTTCCCTCCCCCACCACGAACCACCATAATAGGTCTGCTGCACATGCGTATTGCACGCAGGGGGTGGGTTTGTATCTTCAGACCTTTTGCAAAGAAACTACCAGAATTTTCCGCACCACCCACAAGCCTTCCCCACCCCCACCCCGAGGAATCGCATCTATATATTATGTTATATTATTTCTCCAGACTTGCCAGAAGGGGGAGGGAGAGAAGAAATGAGTTTTGGGCTTCCTGCTCCCTTCCCCCACCAATGCGAGTGCTATTATTTTAAACGCTTAACAATGTAAGGAGGCTGGAGAGGGGGGAAGGGATAACATTGGTCCCGGGTAAAAATGTAAGACAAAATGGTGAGAATCAAAGCAGTCAGGACGAAAAACAATAGAAACCTCTAAGACGCGCAGAGAAAAGGACGAGGGAGGGCGGCCCGAGCACACTTCCTCGGAGCAGGGCGATGTGCCCACACTCAGAAAGGCAGAAAGAAGGAGCAGACTAAAAATATTTCCCCAAAGTTTTACCCCAGAAAGTCATCTCAGGTCACCGATGTGACGAGGAGGGCTGAAAGGGAGGTAAAATTGCCCTGGGAGACAAGAGGAGGTGGATTTTCAATTCAAAGAAAGAATTTTAAAAAAAACATCTGACGTCTCTTCTGTTCTATTCAGAAAGCAGAGAGGGGAGGGGAGGGAGCGCTGACACAAAGACCCATCGCAACCCCAGGTTCTCTCCTGCCCCTCTCACACACCTAAACCCGGGGTCAGAAACCCCCAATACCACACTCCAAGTCCGAAATGCAAATGGGTGACAGCTGCCAATCCCCCACCGGAACCTGACATCCTTTCTTCCCCCCTTTTCTTAGCCCCTGGGGCTGCTTGCGGGGCCCCTTCCCTCCCCAGAGTTCTTTATTCCCTTTCCCTCCAGCAAACCAAGGGGCTCCCTGGGTAACTTTGTAAAAACTTTTCCCCTTTCCAGAGAAGCCTGGCGGTGGAGGAAAGGGCTTTACCCAGTCCCACCGGACAGGCAGCCTCCTGCCCTCCCAGAAGCCCCCTCCCCTCCCCGCCCCTCCCTCAGGGACCTCCGCCACCGGCGCCACACGGATCGATGTGACAGTTTTACAAAGAGCGTGATGTAGGGTGTTTTGAAGTTTGGTGCCTTGGTGCTGGGTGTAGACATCCCCTTTCGTTCCCCCAGCAGAGGGTGTGGACCCCCTAAAGGTGCTCGCCTAGAAGTCACCCCCCGGGGGAGCGGGCTGAGGGGGGGGGGCGGTTGCTGGGCCCCGGGTGCGAGCGGCGGCCTCTCCCTCCGCAGCCGGAGGAGCTGCCCGGAGCGCCGGCGGCTGTCATGGGGGGGGGGGGGTGTGCTGAGTGACGGCCGGGCCGCCGAGCCGCGGGGTGGGCAGGTCACACCCCCAACCCGGTCAGGGTGTGGGTGGTTTCAGCGAGAGTGACAGTGAGTGGCAGCCACGTGAGAGTCACGGCTGGGCAGCGCGGCCACCGCAGACTGACAGGGTCAGGGGGCGGGGGGGGGGGCGGGGGGCTGCGCACTTGACACAAAAGAGCCCAGAGCGGAGGGGATGGAATTCGGGGCATCTGCACTCCCAGACCCCGGCCCCCCGCCCCTCTTCTGAGCGCCCGGTCTCCCCGGGACGAGCTGCGGCTCCAGGAAGTGGCTGCGGGGAGTGTGGCCGCCACCTGCCCGGTTCCCCGCGGCCCACAGACACGCGCCGCCCCCACCCCCCGCCCGCCGCCCTGAGGTGGCGGAGCCCGAGGTCCCGGCGGACACCGGCCCCCTCCACCCCACCCCCCCCGCCCCGGCCGCCTTCCCGGCTCCTGAGGGGAGAGGGCGAGGGCCGCGGGCCGCCCCACACGCGGGAACCCCACTTCACCTCAGCCCGACCCCACCCGGGCCGGAGCCCGCGGGGCGCCCGCGCGGCCGCCCCTCCCCCCGCCCCTCCCCCACGCCGGCCGCCGGGGTCTCCGCGGCCCCGCGCGCGGCCAGGGAGGGGGCCCTGGCTTCGCCGCGGCCGTTTCCTGCCTGCCCCCTCCCCGCCGAGGGGAAAAAAACCTCCTCCGCCTCCTCCCCGAAAGCCGCGACCGAGCGGCCCGGGCCGCGCGCGCAGCTCGCGCCCAGCGCTCCCGGGCGGCGGGAGGGGGAGGGGGCGCGGAGGGAGGAGGCCTGGCCCCGCGGCCGCCGCCGCCCGGACCGCCCGGACCGCCGCCCCGCGCCCCGGATTCGCCTCGGGTCGGCCGCGCGGCGGGTGCGTCGCCCCAGCCCGGCCCCGCGCGGCGGCTGCCCCGGGCCGGGGCGGGGTGAGTCGGCGGCCGCTTACCTGGCGGCGGGGGCGGCGGGGGCGGCGGCGGCGGCGGGAAGAGGTGGCAGCCGGGGGGGCTGTGGCGGTCGCGGTCGCGGCCCCGGTCGTGGCCCGGCCCGCGCCCGAGGATTCCCTCGTCGTCGTCCTCGTAGTCTTCGTCGGCCGCCTCCACCTCCTCCTCCTCTTCGTCACCCTCATCTTCCTCCTCTTCTTCCTCCTCCGACACCACCATCTCCTCCTCCTCCTCCTCCTCGTCCCTCAGAGGGGAAGCCATCCTGTGGCTCTGGCCCCCCCACCACCCCCCCACCCACCGCCCGCCCGCCTCCCCCACCGCTACCACCACCACCTCCTCCTCCTCCTCCTCCTCCTCCTCCTCCTCCTCCTCCTGCTCGGCGGCGGCCTCCTCCTCCTCCTCCTCCTCAGCCGCCCCCAGCCCCCCAAACCCCCGGGTCGCCCCCCGCCGAAACCCCCACCCTCGGGGCCGCCGTCTGAGGAGGGGGGCCAAGCCGCCCCGAAATTGTCTCTTGGAAAAAAAAAAAATTGAGGAGAGACTTTTTTCTTCTCGCCTTCCAAGAGAACAAGAAAGGAGGATTTTAAAAATATATAAATATATATATATATATAAAAGTTTTCGACTTCTCTCTGCCCCCCTCTCCGTGACTTTCAATATATTTAAATTCTGAGGGGGGCGCTCAGAAATATTTCTCAGAGCTGAGGCACTAAGATGGCCGCCTTGAAATTATTTTTAAAACAGCCCCCCCTGCAGCACCGCCACCCCCTCCACGAAGAAAGGGAGAGGGGGGAAAATCCCCTTTTCAAACAAGATGGCTGGCTTAATATTTCATTTTCACCCCTGCCCCCTTCTCCTCCCTGCTACTCCCCCATCTCCCAGCTTCTACCCAGAAACCCGCAGATTTCTCCCTTTTTTCATAACTGATTAGGGCACAGATTAATAGAGATATTTTCCTGTGTACTGAGTGTGTGTGTGAGGGAGTGTGTGCGCGCAGGGAGGGGGGGGGGCATGAAGGATTTCTGCATAAAACAAAAATGGCTGCTGTGACTAACTCCCCCTCATAAAAATATTCGAGGGGGGGCATTAATCAGTACTCATGCTCAGTCTGACATCAGCATAAATTGTTAAAGGTTAACTAGTTAGATACTAGTCCAACTACATTTAAATTTTTTTCCCTTCTTTTCTTTACTAGTCTCTTCCTCCCCACCTCCCTTCTCTAAAGAAAAGCGCTTTTTTTTTTCTTCCCTGAATACTTCAGAAGGGAGTGGTTTGATGTGAAGGTTTTTTTTTTTTCCCCTTCAGGCATTGAAAAGGAAAAAAAGATGAAATATATGTTTATATATAACTGTTTCTACATACCTCATTGGAGTCAAAACGCGTTTAATCGTGCACATACCTTTTAAGTGAGAAGGGATACTGGATTTTTCTTTTCTTTTAAAAAGTGGTAGAAATCCTTGTGACTTTTGGGGGAAGAGATATGAATAGATACAATGATTGAGGTGTTGTTGTTTTTTTTTTTAAAGGAGTCCATGTTTGATTCTCCCCTTTGCCTAGCCTTTTCAGTGATTAATATTGTTGTATATTTTACCTTCACTCTTCTCCGTTACCTTGTCCTTCCCCGATTGCTTGAGTATAAAATTCATCTGACTTAGGAAATTAATTTAGGGGCAAATTGAACAGATTTTTTTTTTTAGAATAAAGGGGAAATAATCAGGTCTGAAGATTGTGAAATGATTTTCTCTTTTCTCCTATTTCAGTATGTTTCCTTTCTTCCATGATCTCAACACTGATAAAGTGAAAGAAAACTAAGGTAACCATGACAGAGAAAAGTAGCTGGAACTGAGAAGAAAAAGAGGTAGGGGATTATACTCCCATTTTCATCTGATTCTGACCCTTGATTTTTAACTGTACCCAGTGTTTATCTTTAAAATGGCACCAGGAATCAAATGGAAGATTGAAAAGGAGTCAAAAGTAGCTTTCTCATCCAGAGACTTGATCGGAGAAGTCGTAAAATAAAATTTGCCAGTTGAGCAAAGCAAGGGCGAGCAGCTCGGTTCTAGCTTTTTTGTTCTTGTCATCCTTTTCTTACTCTAGTTCCTTCTTATTCTTTTCATCTCATTTTGCCCTTTGCTTCCCATCCTATGTCTGTGGAACCATTTCTCCTCTAGGTTATTTCCCTGGATCTTAAATATGGGTGCCAGTCACCCAGCGACTCTGCAGTATTCAGGAGCACTTTTAGAGAGAGGGGTAGTAGGCAGCAACCACAAAGTATTAGTGACAAGGAACACTGCAGATTTTTGCTTAAGAGGCTAAAATGTTCTTTATTGATGTATCACGCTCCCCCCCCCCCATACACGCACACACTAATGTACTTTATTGAGCATTGATTTCCATCTTTTTCTTAAGCTGGCCTTTGGGATTATCTTGCCTCTGCTCCCGTATCATTCCTGTGAGTCTAACTCTTATCCCTCTTTCATTCGATTGTATTATGTCTTCTTAGTCTCTCTTCCTCCTAGTCTGTCTGAGTATTCCCTTTTTTTCTGTATATAGGCTTCTTGGGATGTGTCTTTATTTTTCACTCATCCCTTTGACCCTCAGGTTCTATACCTCTGAACAGTTATCCGTGTCTGTCTTCGTTCTGTTTACTTCGGTCTTCCAGGATCTGACTGCATGTGCCTCTTCCTTATGTCTGCCTGCCTGCACCCTCTTTCTGGCCCCTCTGTGTGAGTCTGGGAAGAGTGTCCTCATGTGTCTGTTGACAGCCCTACACATCATGTGCACCACAGTCTCTGCCTCTGTGCCCTCTCCCTCCGTGCTGAGCCGGGGGATCAGGCCACATGTGTCATGAGCTGCAGGTGTGGGTGGCTAAAGGTGGCTGTGTGCATCCCTGTACAGACATTCATCATTCTCACGAGTGTGCTTTGCATATAGATCTGTTAATTTGCCTGATTCTTCCTCTTCTCCATCTCCCCCTCTTCCTGCCTGCTTCTCCTGCTCTCTTCTCTCCCTACCGACTCTCTTGATTCTTCTTCTCCTGTCCTTGTTTCCGCCTGTTTCTCTACCTGCTTACTCCTATTATGGTGTCTGTCTGCCTGCCTGCCGATCTGCTCCTCCCTGACTGGCTGCCAGCCTATTTCTCTCCCTGGTTGTCTGTCTGCTTCTCTGGCTGTTTGCCCACCACTTTCTCTTTAGCCATCTGTCTCCCCGCCTGCCTGTCTCTATCACTTTTTTAGTCTTGGTTTGTCTACCTTCCAGGCCTTGCCATGGTTCCCTGTATTGGTTTGTCTTAATCTTACCCTTCCACTTGTTCCTCCTTTTATTTATGCCTGTTAAGTTCATGATTTATTTTTTTTTTTGCCTCCCTTTATGTCTGTCTTCTTGCCTACTTGCTTGCTGCTGTCCCACTGTTTAATGTTTGTATCTCCTTTTTTGTTGTTGTTAATATATTTTAATTGATTTCAGAGAGGAACGGAGAAGGAGGGAGAGAGAGAGATAGAGAGAGAGAGAGAGACATCAATGAAGAGAGATTCATTGATAGGCTGCCTCTTGCATGCCTCCTACTGGGAATCAGGCCTGTAACCTGGGCATGTGCCCTTGTTTGGAATCGAACCTGGGACCACAGGCCAACACACCATCCACTGAGCCCAACTGGCTAGGGCAATGCTTGTATCCTTTCCGTCTACCTGCTTATGAGCTTTTTCTCCCTTGGCTTCCTCTATCTCAGCATCCCATCAGTGATGATGGGCTCTCTACCCCAAACCTCTCAGTGAACCCATTACTCCAAAGTCTTATCGTCCTTCTTGCCGTATCCCTTGCCTTCTCTCATTGATTACTTCCATTTCATTTGGCTCTTTTTCTTTTTGTCTTTCTGGGTCCTCAGTCAGCCTGTCTCAGTCTTTTTGCCATTTTCCCAGCCTTTCCTTGTCTTCCTGCCGTTTTGCTGTCTCTCTGCCTTGCTGGTTCTGTTGTCCACATCTCTGCTTGCTTTCCTTTTTCTTCTTATTTTTTTAAAATATATTTTATTTTATTGATTTTTTACAGAGAGGAAGGGAGAAGGATAGAGAGTCAGAAACGTCGATGAGAGAGAAACATCGACCAGCTGCCTCTTGCACACCCATTACTGGGGATGTGCCCGCAACCAATGTACATGCCTCTGACCGAAATTGAACCTGGGATCCTTCAGTCCCCAAGCCGATGCTCTATCCACTGAGCCAAACCGGTTTCGGCATTTTTCTTCTTATTTTTTTAATCAACTTTTAAGTAGACAGTACATCCACATGGTGTAAAATGTTTTAAGCACTAAAAATGTCCTGGGAAGAGTAAGCTTCTCTTGCTATTCCCCCTGCCTTTAGTTCTTCCCTCAGAGTTGCTCACTACTTCACATTTCTTGGATATTGTTTCAGAAAAGAGTCTACATATATATGTCTACTTGCTTTTTTTTTTTTTTTAATATATTTTATTGATTTTTCACAGAGAGGAAGGGAGAGAGATAGAGAGCTACGTCAATGAGAGAGAAACATCGACCAGCTGCCTCTTGTACACCCCCTACCGGGGATGTGCCCGCAACCAACGTACATGCCCCTGACCATACATGCCCCTGACCGGAATCGAACCTGGGACCTTTCAGTCCGCAGACCGAGGCTCTACCACTGAGCCAAACCGGTTTCGGCTGTCTACTTGCTTTTTGCTACACTCTTTCCTACTTCTCTCCTAGTTCTACTGAATGCTTCTTCCTCTGTTAGTCTGTCAGTACTGCTTCCTATTTCACTTGGCTTACCATCTCTTGCTTCTTGTCTTTTTTATTCTACTTTACGACACTTATCTTTTTTAAAATGTATTCTTTTTTTTTTTAATATATTTTATTGATTTTACACAGAGAGGAAGGGAGAGAGATAGAGAGTTAGAAACATCGATGAGAGAGAGTCATCGATCAGCTGCCTCTTGCACACCCACTATCGGGGATATGCCCGCAACCAAGGTACATGCCCTTGACCGGAATCGAACCTGGGACCTTTCAGTCCCCAAGCCGACGCTCTATCCATTGAGCCAAACCGGTCCCGGCATTAAAATGTATTCTAATTGACTTCAGAGTGGAAGGGAGAGAGAGAGAGGAAAAAAAAAATCAATGATGACAGAGAATCATCGATTGGCTGGGGTTTGAACCCGCAACCTGGGCATGTGCCCTGACTAGGAATCAAACCATAACCTCCTGGTTCATAGGTTGATGCTCAGCTCCTGAGCCACACCCGCTGGGTGGCATTTGTCGTTTTTATTGGCTGGTTGCTATTTCCGTGCTTTTATTACCAGTACCTGAGGGGCTCTTAGGAAGGGCTTGCTCTCTCATCGCCGGCTCTACTCTACATAATAAGTTGTCTTGGTGACAGCCCACCCCTGCTGGTCTTTTCATCACTGAAGTATATATATTAATTGAGAAAAGCACTGGTAGTATTGAAAAATACCATACAAATGTGGGTACAACTTAATAAGTACAGACAGTTTGTAAGCTGAGCTTACATGTGCACAGAATAGATACAGGCCTGCTCACCTTTCCATGTCTATAGTAATTCTTTTAAAGGTATATGGTCTAGATCCTTTTAGCTTTAGCAGTACTCTTTGGCTATTGATCTAGGCCTGCCCAAGAAGTTTGTCTTCCTCCTCGTCTAAAAAACTTTGCTTTTTACTAAAACTTTTCTCCCTTTTCATCCTCTCTTTGACTCCCTCCTCTCACATGCCATCTTGGAGGTGTCATAGCTCATTGGGAGAAACAAAGATATAGCTTCTACCCAAGTCTCTTCAGAAAGGTGATGATAAAACTTTTATAACAATGCTCTATTTTTTCATTTCTGCTTTTTACTGCCTGTATTCCTGAACTGAACAATTTCAGCCTCCATCTCTGTGTCTCTCGCCTGTCTTTCCCTCTCTCACTTCTCTTTTCTTGGTTCTATCTCTCCTCTTAACTGTCTGTCTTGGGCTCCATTCTAGCCTCTCTTTCTGATTGGTTACCTTCCCTCTCTTCTGTCTGATTGCCTCTATCCCTCCATCACCCCATCTGTCTGCTGGGTTCTCTCTGTCTGCCTGCAATAATATATGTGATAGCACTTTTTATTTTTAATTATTATTTTTTAAAATAAATATATTTTATTGATTTTTTTACAAAGAGGAAGGGAGAGGGATAGAGAGCTAGAAACATCGATGAGAGAGAAACATCGACCAGCTGCCTCCTGCTCACCCCTCACTGGGGATGTGCCCACAACCAAGGTACATGCCCCTGACCTGGGACCTTTCAGTCGGCAGCCCAACGCTCCATCCACTGAGCTAGTGTTTCCCAAACTTCTCTCATGATGAGAATCACCTGGTGGAGTTGTTAAAATACAGATTCCTGAATCCCAATTAAGAAGTGCTAAACTAAAATTTTTGGGAACATATAGGTAAAATTGTATACTTAACTAGTGCTCTAAGACAGGTGATTCTCATCATGAGAGAAGTGTGGGAAACACTGCACTAAGCCAAACTGGTTTCAGCGTGATAGCACTTTTTAAATTATGAAGCACTGGGTAGTATAAGATATTGTCATGTCTTCTTTCTTATTGTTTTTTCCTTTCTCTGCCTTCTTCCTTTCTACTCCTTTCTGTTTTTCTGTTTCTGTTCCTCTTGGTGATCTTGCCTGCCTCTCTGTCAGTCAGCTCCTTTCTTTCCTTGCCAACCTGTCTTCTTTTCTGCCATCCTTCTCTATCTGCTCCGTTCTTGTGTCTCTCTATGTTTCCAGGTTCCTCTATATTTCTTTTTCCTGTCTATTCTGTCTGTCCTTAGGCCCTTTATCTGTGCCTGTGTGTCTCGCTTTCTCCAGCTGCTTGTCTCCCTCCCTGTCATTTTCAATGTGGGTTCCACTATGTGCCTTTTGCTATATTCCTGTACTTCAAAAAATGAAAAGAATTAAAATACCATATGACTGATTGGTAGAGAAGAAAGTTATTTAAAAAAATTTTTTAAAATTGATTTTAGAAAGGAAGGGAGAGGGATAGAGAGATAAAAACATCAATGATGAGAGAGAATCATTGTTTCGCTGCCTCCTGCATGCCCCCTACTGGGGATTGAGCCTGCAACCCAGGCATGTGCTGTTGGCCAGTATCAACCTGGGGCCCTTCAGTTCCTAGGCTGACACTCTATCCACGGAGCCAAACCAGTTAGGGCTATTCAGTTTTTTAGTGACCAAAGGATTAGCTAGGTGGAAAGAGGAGAGACACTTTTTGAGATCAGACATATAAACACACAGAAAGTTAAACAATATGTGGTAGTGATGATTGCTATGGGCTGTAAAATCTGAGCATGCAGAGAAGAGAAATCTTGTAGGAGGAAGGGGAACAAGTGAAGAGTTTTCATATGAACTTGTATTTGAAGCAGGTCCCAATGGGTAAATAAGATTTATATAGTAGAGAGGAGGGCAGTCTGGGCTGAGTAAGAAAATACTTAGCAAGTAGTAGGTGGACCTCATCTGACTAGAGTGGTAAGTTTATGACAGAAAGTTAGAGAAGGTGTTGGTACCTCTTTAACGGATGAGGATTGCTAGTATCTCAAGTAATGAGTAGAGGCCAGAACCATGGAGGAACTTTGAAGAATGGAGGGGAGAGAAGAGAAGCCAAAGAAAAATATGGAAATTGTTAGAGTGGTAGGTACACCAGCTTGTGTTATTGTGGTAAAGCAAGAAGACAGTCCATAGGGAAGATATAATAATTGATGCTAGATGCTTCATGGAGGTTAAGAAGAGTTCCAACTGACAGTTCCTCAAAAGTTAAATATAGAGTTCCATATGACCCAGTCATTTCAGTCCTGAGAGAATTGAAACATACTCAAAAACTTGTCTATGAATCTTCATAGGAGCATTATTCATAATAATCCAAATGTCCATCAACTAAGGAATAACCAAATATATAGTATGTCCATACAATTCAATCATAAAAAGAATGAAGTACTAGTATGCTACAATATGGATGAACCTTGCAAACATCATGCTAAGTGAAAGAAGCCAGACACAAAAGAACACATATTGTATGATTCCATTTATATGAAAGGTCCAGAATAAATTTACAGAGATAGAAAATAGATAATTGGTTGTTAGGGGATGGGGGAGAGGAGAATGGAGAATGACTGCTAATGGGTATGGGATTTCTTTTTGCAGTGATGAAATATTCTAGAATTACGTATTGGTGATAGCTACACAACCTTGTAAATATACTAAAAACTCCTGAATTGTACACTTTAAAGTAGTGAATTTTATGGTGTATGAATTGTATCTCAATTAAAAAAAGAAACTGCAAACTAAGAAAAGTATTATATTTAGCAGCTCGTTTGGGTGAGGAAGTTACATAGCAATGAAAGTTAAGAGAAACAATTAAAATATTGCTTATCGAGGTTTTTAACTAAAAATCTCATCTATTTGGGAATATTTCTTAGGTTCAAATAATATATATAGCATAGATCAACCACAAAGAATATTAAAATGAACACATGTACCCATCATCTGGTTTAATAAATATAACAGTAGTAAGATCTTTAGAGCCTCAGATGATCTTCCATATTCCACATTCCTCTCCTGCTCCTATCCAGCTAGTATCCTAAATTTTGTGTTGTCATTCCTTTGCTTTTTCTTCGAGGTTAGTTCCCTTCTCACCTGTAACTTCTTAATTAAAAAAAATATTTCTAACCTATAGAAAAGTTGAAGGATTACAATGAGCCCTAACCGGTTTGGCTCAGTGGATAGGACATCAACCTGCAGACTGGAGGGTCCGGGTTTGATTCCAGCCAAGGGCATATGCCTGGGTTGCTGGCTCAATCCCCAGTAGGGGCATACAGGAGGCAGCTGATCAGTGATTCTCTCTCATCATGTTTTTCTTTCTCCCTCTCTTTTCCCTCTGAAATCAATTAAAAAAAAATTTTTTTTTAAGGACTACAATGAATACCCATACAGGGTGGGGCAAAAGTAAGTTTACAATTGTTCATGTGGAAAATAATCCTATCTAATAAAGAGGGAATATACAAATTGACTGTCATACCATCACAAAGATGGTGGCACCCATAGCCAGAAGATGGCGGCACCCAGTCCCCTCAGCCCTGCCGGAGTACCCTAGTCCTTTCAGCCTTGTGGGGGGAGCAGCTGTGCGGTGCAGCGGGACCTGCCCTCAGGCGGGTCCAGCCACTATTGAGCCTGCTGCTGAGTCCCACAGTCCTTTCAGCCCAGCTGGGACGGGGAGAGGGGGCACGTCTGGGGTACGGCAGCCCCCTAGCCACCCAGGGCCAGCTTGAGACGCGGGCAAGCCTCAGATGGCAGCTGCCCAGCCAACTCCCAAGGCACAGGCAAGCCTTGGATGGCGGCTGCCCAGCCACCTAGGGCCACCTGAGGCTCAGGTAACCAGGGCTGGCCAAGACTGGTGCTGCCGGCAGTGGCAGCAGCAGAGGTGTGATGGGGCGTCACCTTCCCCTGATGGCCTCCCACCCCTGAGGGCTCCCGGACTGGGAGGGGGCAGGCAGGGCTGAGGGACCTCCCCTCCAATGCATGAATTTTCATGCACTGGGCCTCCAGTATAATGATAAATAGTAATATAAGAATAAACTGCTTCACATACTCACACTGTAAACCTACTTCTGCCCCTCCCTGTATATAACTTCTTCACTTAAATTAACTGATCTGATTGTTAACCTTTGCCACATTGGTAAAATGGCATGAGCAAATGCTTGTGATTTAATTTTAATTGCATAAAATAATATAAAATTATATATATAGTATAATCTCAACCAGTCAGGAAAATAATAAAAAGATTTGGTTAAAATGTTAATAGTTGGCCGAAACCGGTTTGGCTCAGTGGATAGAGCGTCAGTCTGTGGACTGAAGGGTCCCAGGTTCGATTCTGGTCAAGGGCATGCACATTGGTTGTGGGCACATCCCCAGTGTGGGGTGTGCAGGAGGCAGCTGATCAATGTTTCTCTCTCATCGATGTTTCTAGCTCTCTATCTCTTTCCCTTCCTCTCTGTAAAAAAAAACAAAAAAAAAATCAATAAAAATATATTTTAAAAAAATGTTAATAGTTGTTTCTACTTAGTGATAGGAATAAGAATGATTTTTGTTTTTCATCTTTATGCTTCTCTACTTGGAATTTTTTGCGAAGAGCACATATTCTATAGTAAAAAAAAAATGTTTTAAAAATTAATTTAAAAATATACAGAAAGAGAACTATGTAGATAGTGAATATCAAATATTTGTTCATAAAGTTGGGTGGTCCTAAAAAGATACAGTGGTACCTCGATATGCGAGTGCCTTGAGATATGAGTGTTTTGAGATACGAGCCGCCGAGCGAGCGATATTTTGCTTTGAGATATGAGCAATTTGACATACGAGCAAGGTTACGGAACGAATTAAACTCGTATGTCGAGGTACCACTGTACGTATCCTGAAAGGGAGGAAGAAACAAACCTCCTTGGACAGTTTTCTTAAACGATCTGCAGGTGAAAATGAGCAAAGCGTGACGAAAAAAGCGAAGACCAGTGACGAAAATTAAGCGCTTCCGTAACCACTTCACTTTTTCTTTTATTATGTTTTTATAGAATATGTATTTGTTATTTATAAATGTTTCTTCTTGTAAATACATTTTTCTTATTCAAAAACACTTAACAAAAACAACTGAGGTGGTGTTTTGGGAGCTGGAACGGATTAATGGCATTTCAATTAATTTAAATGGGGAAAATTGCTTTGAGATACGAGCAAGGTTACGGAACGAATTAAACTCGTATGTCGAGGTACCACTGTAGTTTAAAGTAATATGGAAAATAACCCTGGAAACAGACCACGTACCTAAGGAATTTCTTTATCTCCAGGGCTGCTTCCACATTCCCCCATTGTGTGTGAAAAGGCTCGCTGTATACCCTTCTACTTCCTCACTGTCATCTGCTTTCCTCCCGAGCATTCCACCCATTCACTGAAAATTGACACCTGGTTCAGTCCTGCTCTCAACTTCGTATCCAGAAACCTTTCTCTCCATTCTGCTTTTGGCAAACACCAGCCGTTTTCCCCTTTAGACATTGCCTTGTAACTGCTACTTTTTAAAAAATCCTCACTCAAGGATATGTTTTTTTAATTAATTTTAGAGAAAGAGGAAGAGGTGGGGAGGGGGGAAACGTCGATTGGCTGCCTCCCATATGCGCCCCAATTGGGGATTGAATCCATAACCTAGATATGTGCCCTGACCAGGAATTGAACTGCAGTGTTTTTTTTTTTGGTTTTTTTTTAAGAATTTTAATTGATTTTTAAAGAAAGAATGGAAGGGAGGGTGGAAAGAGAGAGAGATGAGAGAGAGAGAAGAGTGAAACATCGGATCGAATTGGATTGGCTGCCTCCTACACACTCCCCACTGGTGATTGGGCCGGAAACCTGGGTATGCCCTGACACAGAATCAAACCAGCAACCCTTAGTGTCCTGAACGACACCCAACCAGCTGAGCTTCTGCTTACTCTGGGCCTTTCACCATCTAGCTCTCCAAAGAAGGAACTTTTAGACTATATTCCAAAATTGTGTAACTCCTACATTGTATTCCGAAGCCAAATAATGAAGCTACCCACTCCATCAGAGAGTTTGAGTTTTGGAGGCTGGTAGCACCTGGAATCTAAGTTCTGTCACTAACAGTGAACCTGGGCAAGCTCAGTTCCCTCATCTGTAAAACGAGGATATTAATGCCGATCTTACATGGCTGTAGTGAGGATAAACTGAACTAACTTAGCCCTACCCAGTTTGGCTCAGTGGACTAAAGGGTCCCAGGTTGGATTCCTGTCAAGGACACACCTCAGTTGCAAGATCCTCTCTGGCCTGAGCCCTGGTTGGGATGCCAATCGATGTCTTTCTCTCACATCGATATTTCTCTCTGCTTTCTCTCTAAAAATCAATGGAAGTATCCTTGGGTGAAGATTAAAAAACACCTGAACTAACTTACATAAAGGACTATAAGGCACTCAATAATTGGTAGCCATTATTCTAAACAAGTTTACTTACTATTAGCCATTTCTCAACTTAGAGATTCACTTAAGATAATAGTAAGGTGAGGGAATTCTGATCAGAGTTATGATAGCACCTTAAATTGAAGAAGCAAAGTGCTGAAGTCAGTTACTCTTATTCCAATAGTTGGGCCATTTTCCTTGCTTTAGTTTATGTAAATAAACTAAACTCCAGCATGATATGAAACAAATCACATTTTACTGAATGCAAATAATTTTCCTAATGGAGGCACAAACAATTAAAAAATATATATTTTTATTGATTTCAGAGAGGAAGGTAGAGAGAGAGAAACATCAATGAGAGAATCGTTGATCAACGATTCCTCCTGCAACGCCCCCTGCTGGGGATTGAGCCCGCAACTGGGGCATGAGCCCTGACCAGTAATTGAACCTTGGCCTCCTGGTTCATAGGTTGAAGCTTAACCACTGAGCTATGCCCGCAGGGCCACAAAGACTATTGTTAGATCAGAAAACCAAATGTTAATCACAGCTATGGCCTACTGATTTTCTAATTATGGCAAATGTTACCTGGATGCCTAATAATGACAAATCTTGGGATATCCCAAGGAAAGCATTCGTTACTAAATAAAGAGCGGCTAGCACAGGAGAACGAAAGAAAACTAAAATTTTCCTGTGCCTGTTCCAAGGACCATTTATACTGCTGGGCATTTCCCATATCTTATTTTAATCTTAACAACACTGCAGGTTGCTTCTTTTTAAGTGATCATATCCCAGTTTATACCTTGTGCTTAGTGACGTTGTTCTTCTGTTATATGGAAACTAAAGGAAGGAGAGGATTCTGTGCATGCTACAAAGCCAGAATACTCCTCCCTTCTGCAGTTGGATTTCTTCAGTGAATATCCCATCATATCCATCTAACTACAACTCTAATACACCACCATTTTGCTGTTTGCTGAATTATGAAAACTACAAGTCTTTACCTTATTTGACCTCTATGTAACTTTTCACACTGTTTACCATTCCGTCATCTCAAATATCCTCTTCTCTGGCTTCCATGGCACCATTTTCCTGGGTCTTTCTCACCCACTGGCTTTTCCTTCTGAGACTCCTCCTCCTCCTCCTCCTCCTCCTCCTCCTCCTCCTTCTCCTCCTCTTCTTCTTCTTCTTCTTTTAATATATTTTATTGATTTTTTTACAGAGAGGAAGGGAGAGAGATAGAGAGCCAGAAACGTCAATGAGAGAGAAACATCGACCAGCTGCCTCCTGCACACCCCCCACCGGGGATGTGTCCGCAACCAAGATATATGCCCTCAACCGGAATCGAACCCGGGACCTTTCAGTCTGCAGACCAACGCTCTACCACTGAGCCAAACCGGTTTCGGCCTCCTCTTCTTTAAGATCTTATTCCTCCCAGGCCCTCTGCTCAGATCACACTTCATTCTTGAGGTGATCTTATCTTTGACTTGAGCATTAATTATTCTGCGAATAATTTACATACTTATAACTCTAGAGCTCTCTTCAGGATCTAGTGTCAAATATCCAATAAGATCTAGACATTTGTATTTGCATGCCCAAAGTTACTTCATACAGCTAACAAAAAATAGATCATCTTCCTCTCCAGATTCCTCTCTGGCAGTCTCTTTCTCCATCAGTGGATTTATCATCTTCTCAGTCATGCTGTCCAGAAACTGGGTGTCATCCTTGACTGCGCTTTATGTCCCACACTCCCTCCCAGTAAATTATTGAGTTGTATAATTCTTTCTCAACTTCAGTTCATATTCACTGAAGCCCACTGCCACTAACTTAGTTCCAGCGACTTCATTGCTTTCCTGAACTGCTGCAGTAGCATTAGTCTCTGTCTCCACATTCTTCCCCTCCTTTCCCCCCCATTCATTCTCTTGACATTATATAGTCAAGTCACTTTTTAAAAACGCACATATTACCATGCCATTCTCTGTAAAATTCTTGGCTCTGAATTGTATACTATAAGGTGGTGAATTTTAAAAAACACACAATACAACCTGATTTACAAAGCCTCCCATGGCCTGGTCTGACCTTAAAGTCTCTCTCTCTTTTTTTTTTTTTTTTTTTAAATCAATCTTTATTGTTCATATTATTACAAAGGTTCCTCATTTCTTCCCCCCTCCACCAGGTTCCCACCCCCCCTCCCCCCCTCCCCATCCCCCATTGTCCTCATCCATAGGTGCACAGTTTATGTTCAGTCTCTTCCTCCCTCCCTTTCCTCGATAGTAAATCCCTTTTCAGATAGTAAATCAGTTACTTAGCATTTTCTCATAACAATAATATCTCCACGTGCCCAATGATACACTTCAGACAAAAGACATTTCCAAATAGGTCAACCAACCTCATCCAGGCCCTACCCAAGGCACTCATAGATCAACACCCCAGCGCTATACTAACTCAACACATCCAGATCTAAGCCTTCATCCCTTGATTCAGCAGACCCTCAAGTTCCCACAAAAGTTTCCAGCCATGTCTGAGAGGCAGCCTTGGGGTGGGGGCAGGCGAGGAGCGAGCTGTTTCGGGCCTGGCTGCACCGGGCCTGGCCTCTGTTGCTCTCGTTCGTACCACAACCAGCTGCTCCGGGTCTGGCCACTGCCGCTCCCGACCCAGTTGCTCTGGACTTGGCTGCTGCTGCTCCAGGCCTGGCCGCACCCGACCCGGCTGCTCTGGGCCCGGCGGTTCCGGGCCCGGCCACGTCTGCTCTGGGCCCAGTTGCTCCGGGCCAGGCCGCTCTGAGCCTGGCTGCTCCCGGCCTGGATGCTCCGATTTTGGCTACTGCTGTTCTGGGCCTGGCTGTTCCCGACCCGGCTGCTCTGGGCCCAACTTCTCCGGGCCCGGCCACTCCGGGTCTTGGTGTTCCTGGACTGGCCACCCTGGGCTTGGCCGCCTCCGCCTCAGGCCTGGCTGCCACTGCCCCAGGTCTGGCTGCTCCAGTGCTGGCTGTTGCTGCTCTGGTTCTGGCTGCTGCTGCTCTCGGGCCTGGCTGTTGCTGCTCCAGGCCCGACTGCCACCGCCTTGTGCCTGGCCACTCTAGGCCTGGCCACCACTGTTCCAACATTCTGTCCTTCTTTTTAAAGAAAAGCATTTATGTTGCAATGTTGGCTGGTGAGTTGAGTTCTGACTTAGTCTTTGATTTTTCAAGATCTTCTTTGTATTCTTTCTTAAGTAATTTTACTGTCTTTTGCTCTCACTTGATTTCTTCACATTGAAAACTTCTTTGGTTTCTTCCTCCTTGTCCTGGAAGCTCAGCAGGTTGGCCTGTGGCACCCCTTTATTCTCCGCGGGCTCCTGCGCTTCTTCAGCCTGTTGCCGGGGTCGGCGCCGCCCAGGAAGCAGCCCCCAGCCTCGGCTCCATTGCCCGAGCTCAGCGGTTGAAGGCCATGGGGCACCCCCCACCCCTGGGGGCCCCGTCACCCAGCTCCTTGCTGGTGCCCGGCTGGCCGGTGTCTGGCAGGGGCTCCTGCTCCTCGTTGCATTCCTCCAGTCTGGAGCTTTTTTTTTCTCCTTCCCGCTAGGGGAGTCTAGCATCAGAGTCAACAGACTGTCCTCTGCGCGCACTGTGCGCACGACTCCGGGGGCCTTGCTTTTCGCCGCTCCCCCAGGACTCCACCTCACAGTTCCATCTTCCTCTGTTTAAGCCTGGGTCCCCAAGGATTGGCCTAGAATGGTGAAAGTCCGGACTGGGGCTCAGCGCTGCCGGAGGTTTTGTTTCTTCCCGCTAGGGCAATCCAGCATCAGAGTCAACATTCAGTCCTCTGCGTGCAGTGTGCGCGCAACTCCGGGGGCCTTTCTTTTCGCTGCTCCCCTGGGAATCCACCTCACAGCCCCGTTTCCCCCTGCCCGAGCCTGGGTCCCCAGGGTCTGGCCCATAACTGGGGCTCAGCGCTGCTGTTTGGGGGTTCATCCCAGGCCGGGGGTTTTATTTCCTTTCTGCTAGGGAACGCCAGGCAGGCCCCCAGCCTTCTCCTCCTCTCTGGCTGCAACCTCTCCGCGCGCGCATGCGGGGGCGCAGCATGTCTCCGTACCTTAGGCTTTTTTTCCGCTCCTCTGATTTTCCTTCTGGTTTTCTCTTTCCTTCTTGTTGTAGCATTTTCAGTCAGTCAACTACCTGTAGCTCTGGGCAATGTCCACTCTACATTTTAGTTGTATTCCATTGAAATTGTTTTGTGCTGCTGCGGTTAGGTGTCTACCCGAGCAGCCATCTTGGATCGAACTCCTTAAAGTCTCTCATTGCCCACCTTCCAGGACCTCAGATTTGATTTCAGAGGCATTTCATACTTAGCCCTTTTGTAGCATTCACATTATATTTGTTAATTTTATTAATATTGATTAATTGCTCTGGGCTGGGCACTGGGATAGGGATGGATATACAGTAGAACCTTTTTTGAAAAGTTCTACCCCCCTAGAACTTACAGTCTCAGAAGGAAGGAAGATGGACATAAACAATAAATTAAATATTTGAGCCGAAACCGGGTTGGCTCAGTGGTAGAGCATCGGTCTGCGAACTGAAAGGTCCCAGGTTCGATTCCGGTCAGGGGCATGTACTTTGGTTGCAGGCACATCCCCAGTAGGGGGCGTGCAGGAGACAGCTGTCGATGTTTCTCTCTCATCATCGTTTCTAGCTCTCTATCTCTCTCCCTTCCTCTCTGTAAAAAATCAATAAAATATATTTAAAAAAATATTTGAGGAAAAAAAGAAAGCATTCATGGACATGGACAACAGTGTAGTGACTGTCGGGGGGGGGATAGGGGAGTAGGTGGAGGTGGAAGTGGGTTTATGGGGAATAAATGGCGATGGAAAAATAATAATAAAATAAAGGGAAAGCCCAGCTGGTGTGGCTCAGTGGTTGAGCGTTGACCTATGAATCAGGAGGTCATGATTCAGTTCTGGTCGGGTCTGAATCCTCAGTGTGGGGTGTGGAGGAGGTAGCTGATCCATGATTCTCTCTCATCATCCTATCTTTTTCTCCTTCTACCTTCCTCTCTGAAATCAATAAAAAAATATATGGTGTTTTTTTTTTTAAAAGGAAAAATACAAAAGAAAAAGCAAAAAGCTAAATATTTAAATTGTAACTTATGATGTTTTAGGGCAGCCTGAGAGGGTCTGGTAAAAGATTTGTTATAATTGAGGGATCAGGAAAGACTTCTCAGAGAAAGTACCATTTAAGCAAAGACTTTAAGCAGCAGGAGTTGGCCAGTGATGAGTGGAGACTGGGGAGCTGTTCCATGTAGAGGAACAGCATGTGAGAAAGCTGGAACTTAAAGGCCGTTGAGGAAGACAAAGAAGAGCACGGAAGAGCCAAATCATCACCCTGTGGATGGTAGTAAGTGTGTCCATAACATCCTTTAAGGGGAAGAGGAAGCCTTGGCAGACTTTAAATAGGAGAACTTTAAGAGCTTTTCTGGGCTGTTGTGTACAAGTGAAAGCAAGATGACAAGAGGCTCGCAGATTTCTCTGAATCTCCCACTCAACCCCCGGCAGTCCTCGGTCACGTTGGAGATCCTGTCCACCCTACAGCACGGCGGGCCTCGGTTTCCGCCGTGAGCCGGAACCACCTACATAAGCACCTGCATCACTCACATGGAGTACAGACACAGCAGCAATGAAGTGACACAGTAAAAAATTAAAGATAACAATTCCTGACCTTTACTTGTGGTAAAAAAATGATGGAACTTTTTCTTTTATAAATAAATGGGAGATGGCAACGAAACAATGAAACGATGTGTGTCAAGCCCGACGTAACCGGAGGACTGCCTGTATAAGCTTCTTGAGGGCAGAAATTGTCTTATTAATTAATTTATTCACAGATTCCAGCACTACATGACACTGATGCTCAGTTTTATATTAATGAATTGATTAAGTGGAAGGTGGGGTCAGGATTCCAACTTAGGTTTTCTAAAAAAGCTCTACTTAGTATTCCCACCTCCTACTTCTCCGTCGATACCCAAGACTAATTGGACATCCCTCCTTTTGCCTCCAATGCATCTGGTTGATTATATTTTTCAAAAACGGCCATCCCTCGCCGGGACCGGTTTGGCTCAATGGATAGAGCGTTGGCTTGGGGACTGAAGGGTCCCGGGTTCGATTCCGGCCAAGGGCATGTACCTTGGTTGCGGTCATATCCCCAGTAGGGGGTGCACAAGAGGCAGCTGATCGTTGACTCCCTCACCGATGTTTCTAACTCTCTTATCTCTCTCCCTTCCTCTCCGTATAAAAATCAATAAAATATATTTAAAAAAAAAAACGGCCATCCTAATATTCAACATCCAAAATGCTCTTATTACAAACTAATGTTGACTCTTCTCACTGAGGAGTGAAGTCTAGTTCTCTTCCCTTGGATTTGAGGCAAGCTTCCTCTTGGTTCGCTTGGATGCTCGCTCTGGGAACCAGCCCCATGGTCTAAGGGAGCCCATCCTGCCCCACAGAGAGGCCCACCCAGGAGAGAACCCATAGCAACGTCAACTTGCCGGCCGTGGGAGCGAGCCATTTTGAAAGTGAATCCCAGCTTCCAGCAATCTACCCAATTGACACCTTTTGGAGTGGAAATGAGCTATCCAACCCTGCCCAAATGGTAGGTTCATTAGCAAAATAAATGATGGTGGTGGTTTTAAGCCATTAAGTCTTGAGATGGTTTTGTTAAGCAGGTTAGGTTACTGGACCAGCATCCTGTGTTTGTAATGCAGGGAGGTGGTGCATTATAATTGTGTGTGGCCTATGACTGTCTGGTTCAAAGCCCACCTCTGCTCCTTACTAATTGTATGAACTTTGGCAAATTACTTAACCTCTCTGTGCTTCAATTTCCTTCTTTTTGCAGTGTCAATAAAATAGGACTTAAGTTTGTTGTGAGGATTAAGTGATAATGCAGGCAGATGCAGATCCACAGGTAATACAGAGCATCTTTGTCATCCTCTCAGACAGGCCTCTGATCGCTCCACAAGTCTTCTCATGGGATTCTAGTTTTTTGTCTGTATAGCACTTTTGGCATTTATACATGTATGTGTGTGTCTGTGTGTGTGTTTACATATGTATGTATGTATGTATATACATATGCAAATATAGTATATAGCTTTCAGTACTGTCTGAATGAATGAATGAATAGAATAGCACGTTCGCACTTCTTGTGGAAGACCTCGCTGGTTCCTACCCAGTATCCGTTCTCTCCCTCCGCAGTAGTGGACGTGCTTTTGTTGTGGATTCAATAGAAAATCCTGGCCCAGAGTCCATTGCAGCTCAGGGTTACTGTGTAATGTTTCTCCTATCAGTCAAAGGTCTGCTAAGGATGCCTGGGAAATTTTTTGCTTAATATAGCCATTGCCCTTTCTTCCTTCTTCTTTTCCTCTTTCCTAGGCTAGAAGGAGTGTAGCACCAAAGACCATAAACATGAGAACAAAAACGGGAGCTACCTGAGACATTAATGAACTATCTGTGGAGTCCCTGTACCACGAACACTCTGTGTGAGGAAAAACTACCCCCTCGCAGGTAAGCCCAGCAGTCAGCCTTCTGTTGTTTGAAACCAAATACATTCTCAGCTGATATACTATGATGGAGTAACACCCACCCCTCTAGGCTGTTTATTAAGGGCAAGGGAATATTTCATCTTCCTTACTATTCTATAGAAGGATTAGAAGAATTTACCAGCACAAATGATATTATTCAGATCTCCTCAGATCCTCCAAATAGTGAGAGAGGGCAAATAGCAATGGACACCACATTATCTAAATCTATTTGGCTCCTGAGTTCAGACATTTTATTTTTATTTATTTATTTATTTAAATATATTATATTGATTTTGTACAGAGAGGAAGAGAGAGAGATAGATAGTTAGAAACATCGATGAGAGAGAGAGTCATCGATCAGCTCCCCTACCGGGGATATGCCCACAACCAAGGTACATGCCCTTGACAGGAATCGAACCCAGGTCCCTTCAGTCTCCAAGCCGATGCTCTATCCATTGAGCCAAACCGGTTTTGACTGAGTTCAGACATTTTAAACGTGTGCCATTTGGCTCTATCCACTGAGCCAAACCAGCTGGGGCTGGAAGGATGGGGAAGGTGTCTTTAAAATATTTGTGTGTGTGTGCCGAAACCGGTTTGGCTCAGCGGTAGAGCGTCGGTCTGCGGACTGAAGGGTCCTGGGTTCGATTCCGGTCAAGGGCATGTACATTGGTTGCAGACAAATCCCTGGTGGGGGATGTGCAGGAGGCAGCTGGTTGATGTTTCTCTCTCATCGACGTTTTTGGCTCTCTATCTCTCTCCCTTCCTCTCTATAAAAATCAATAAAATATATTTTTTAAAAATAAAAAAAATAAAATATTTGTGTGTGTGTGTGTGTGTGTGTACTATTCAGGGGCAGGAGGTTGATCCAGTTTGAGAGACTGATGGAAATTATAGCACCTTTCTTCAAAATAATACACATGTGCCCCCACATTTACAATATTTAGAAACCATTTCTGCCGGTCCAGGTTAAGAATCCTCCTGTGATTTGCCTTGAGGGTGGAAACTTTTTCAATAACATAATTTGGTCCTTTATGAGGAACAATTTTCATTTCTTTTGTGTGTGTGTGTGTGTGTGTGTTTTATCCCATTGATCAGGCAAGCTTTCTGCAAGGAACATTAAAAAACAAGAATAAAAAAAAAACCAACCAAAAACCTTTTTATTACCTCTAGTGATGTACATATATAGGGTAGAGACTTGGGGAAATATTTGAATATTTGCCCATTGAGTCCTTTGAAGCTGCTATGATTTACTGTGAAAAGGCAGCTTTCAATATTCTGCCACCCCACTTCCCTCCAGAACAAAAGAGATCCTACACTCATGTTCTGTTTACTTTATAAGTTTTAGGCCAAGGCATTATTTACATATTCTTCATACAAATATCCAGTCTTGGATATTTAGAAAACAAAGTAGTGCCTAGTGGAAAGCTTTATAGCCCTCTACCCAAAACAGTAAATATTAATAAACAAATGTACTCTGTTATCTTAAAAACCTGTGGTCTTTATACCTTCCATAGCTCCATGCCTCACCCCACACACACCCACACCTGTAATCAGATCTACTTTTCCCATGATTTTTTAAACATTAATTTTTTTTTGTTTTGTTCATTCTCAACCCCAGGGTATTTTTTCCATTGACCTTTAGAAAGAGTGGAAAGGGGTGGCGGTGAGGGAGAGAACCATCTGTTGGTTGCTTTCTGCATGTCCTGACCCAGGTCCATGCCCTTGACAAGATGCCCCTGACCAGGAATGGGCCTGTACCTCCCGTGCAGGCTCTGACCACGGAGACCACGGTCCGGGCTGAATTTTTTCTCTCAAACTACATTCCTTTCCTGGTGTGTGCTTGCAGGGAAAACTAAAAACAGGAATAAACATATTGCTAATAGAATAATGGCCTTGTAGTTCTTCCTTTTTTTCAGATCCTTCCCTCCCACCTATAAATTTCAAAGGGGCCATCTTTGATCCTAACCTCGAGAATTTGAAAGTGTTTTCCCTCCTCTAGTCCCCGCCCTGACTTTATAGGCAGTTACAGCCACCTAGTGGCCAAATGGGGAAATGACAGATTGCTCCAAAAATCTATGAGAGGAAGAACCTCATGGGATAATTTTTGGTCTTGGATCTATGGAGAGCAAGGGAAGAGAAACCTGTGGATAGAGACTACGGCACAGGATCCAGACATCCTGTTTCTTGGTCTCACCTTGCCTCCTAAGACACAACATCCCATACATTGGTTGATATAAACAAATGAATTCACTTAACATTTGAGTTCATTCAATCAAAATTTATTGAGCAGCAACTGTGTGCCTAACACTTGGAATACAGCAAGAAACAAGTTGGACACGATTAATGCTCTAATGAGATACAATCTAGCAGCCAGCCAGCCAATTACATCGGTAATTTTAACACAGAGGTGGTGATAGCTTGGGAAAAAGATGGATTCCAGAGATATTTAGGATTTGTAGTCTACTTGGAGAGTGATTGGATGTGTGAGGAGAGAAAGAGATGTGTGTTTGGCAACAGGTATTGAAAAGCAGGAGACGCTGGAAAAGGGACAGCTCCCTTAGGCTTGGTCCTGAGGACGCACATTCCCACAGCAACAGCACAGCTTTGGTTCTCAAAGAGTTTAGGATTTAACTGGACAAACAAGATGCATACAAAACAACTGTAGAGTTGATTAAACACCAAAATGATTCTGGTAATTCATGGACTCTTGCAATACATGGGACTCAAAGAATCCCTCGATTCGCACCTTGTGTTCAGGTACCGCCAAAGCCAATATAAACGTCTCCCCTTCGTCCATGCCCTTCAAAAACTCCCATGGCCCTAGCTGTTCGGATAGAGGGTCAGTGGGTAGAGGGTCAGCCTGCAGACCGAAGAGTCCTGGGTTCGATCCTGATCAAGGGCACATGCCCAGGTTGTGGGTTCAGTCCCCAGGGAGGGGGCATGTAGGAGGCAGCCAATGATTCTCATCACTGATGTTTCTTTCCCTCTCTTTTCCTCTCTAAAGTCAATAAAAATATATTTTAAACACACACACACACACACACACAACTCCTATGCAGCCCACCCAATGTCTCACAGGGGCCACTTTTTCTGCTCTGGGCCCATGTCAGGAGGATGCACAAAGGGGATAGTTTGCCTGTTACCATCAGGAAATTCACCTGTTATTCTCCTTCGTTGCTAACGTTAAATGGGACCAAATCTGGTTGTTCTCTTTTGGTCCTCAAGAATTTTGACTTAATTAGCTCCTCTATTTACATTATCCCCGTCAAGCATGTTATTGTAGAAAAAATATCTTTCGAAGTCAACCCTGCACCCTCACGTTCCCTGAGAGGTGCAGGCCCACACAGCGCTCTCTGCCCCCCTGTGCTCCAACATCCAAAGTGGCCCACTCCAGAGGCCCAGCTCCGGGTTTTCCTGGAAAACATATACCCACCTCTCTGCCTTGAAAATGGCAGGAGGGAATTCTGCTATGGGATTGACCACGGAGTAGTCTCAATAGCTATTGCTCAGCTGATACTTAACCTCACTAACTCCTGTCTGTCTCTGCATACCTCTGCTAGTAGCTGCAGAAAAAAAAACACACAGCTGACTGAACAATAAGCCTATAGGCATTGCATATAAGCCTAGAACATTGAGGTATTTCCTTTACAAGGAAAAGAATATGGACTTTGGGCAGACTTAGGTTTACCTCCTGGATCACTAACTAGTCTGCCTTAGTTTTATTAAATCTTGCTAAACTTCAAAAGACTTATCTGTAAAATAGTGGTAATAGGTAGTCATACTAAACAGTGTATAAAGCACATAATATAATATCTAAACTGAATTAAGTACCTGGTATCCATTCATTTCCTTTCTTTCCCTTGGGTTTCAGCTGGCAAATACTATTCAGAAGGGAGATTAGCCAGTTTTGTATGGCCAAGGATAGACATTTACTTTTTTTTTTTTTAATATATTTTATTGATTTTTTACAGAGAGGAAGGAAGAGAGATAGAGAGCTAGAAACATCGATGAGAGAGAAACATCAACCAGCTGCCTCTTGCACACCCCCTACCGGGGATTTGCCAGCAACCAAGGTACATGCCCTTGACCTGGGACCTTTCAGTCCGCAGACCGACGCTCTACCACTGAGCCAAACCGGTTTCGGTGACATTTACTCTTTCTGTCTCTGACATTTACATCTTCCTGCAGCCATCCCATTGCCATCATTGAAGAAGAAGAAAAAAAAATCGTCCCATCTCTCATCCCTGTATAGGATTTCTCTTTCTCCTACTATCAAGAAGTTCTACCTGAGCCCTAGCTGCTTTGGTTCAGGGGAGAGAGCTTAGCCTTTTGACCAAAGGGTCCTATGTTCAGTTCTGGTCAAGGGCACATACCCAGGTTGTGCCCTTGATCCCCAGTGGGGGAATGCAGGAAGCAGCCAATCAATGACTCATTATTGATGTTTCTCTCTCCCTCTCCCTTCTTTGAAATCAATAAAAATATATTTTTAAAGTTCTACCTGAACTCTATCCTCTTCTACATCTCCTTAGCCCAAGATATTTTGTCATATAATTAAAAAAAAAATTAACTTCTAACATTCTCCCTAATTTCCTCAGTAAATTATAATGGACCTGTGAAACAGGACCTTTATATCTCATAAGGGCATGGGAACCACAGGTCAATTCCCAGAGTAGGAAGTAAGTCTAGGTCCAGGCACTCCCCCACCCCATCCCCATCTCTTTTCCTACAGGGTACAGAAACAGCCAGATTCAAAATGTGTCTTGAGTCTATATAAGCATATATCTCCTTTCCTATAGCTCTGTGAGGTCATCATTGAAGTAGAGCAGTATTGCAGGTGTGTGGAGTGCATCATCCATATTGAGAAGATCAAATTCTTCCTCCTCATCCCGGATCCCATTCTCTTCCAGGGTAAAATCCATGTTCAAGTTCTTCCCTTCATATTTCCATGTGTAGCTGGCAGCATGTGCATTATGGGGGAGATAGCGGTGTAGGATTTCCCACATTGATTCTAGGGCCCCCACCTGAAGAACACAAAAGCACCCCACTCCCAGAATTCGGGGTGGAACATACACACACACATTCCAAGCAAAAGGCCAAGAGCCCAAAAAATGAGCTGGGATCAGAGCGCCTCCCTTGGCAGATAGCTTCAGACACTCCGCAGCCCCGGAAATGAAGGTGGAGCTCCAGCATGCAATGAATGGCACTAAAGACCTACCTGTCTGTGTGGCGGCCGCTTCTAACAGATGCCCTAACAGGTCAAAGTCAAGTCACTGCCTGGTAACTTCATCCCCACAATAGACTATTGAGAGTCCAATTGCATTTGCTGTCCAAAACACAGCATGTAAGCGTTTCCATGGACCACCAGCACTAAGATACATAAATTGATGCCCTGACCTTATAAAGGAGTCTACTGGGGACCAACCCTGGGGACCGAGGTGGTCTGCTTTCCTGGCTTGCACCTAAAAGGGGGTGAAAATTCAGCTTCCACCGGTTAGGGAGAGTTGATGGCCTTAAGATCTCTCTGCTTGGAGGTTTGCTGGGATTCCCAGTTCCCTCTAACCTCCCCAGGGGCATCAGTTCTCACCTCCAGTGTGTGCTCTTGCGACGTGAGTGTGTTAATGACACGGATGTTCCGGGTCTTGGCGGACAGCCGACCCACTTCATATCGCGACCCCTGCCACCAGGGCTTCCCGAAATCGTTGGCCCAGTCGGAACGAGGCAGCTGAGGCGGGACGTGCAGAAAGCGGCCCCGGGGGGTGCGGTACCTCTGGGCACCAGTCAGCGGATCTATGTGCTTTCGGATCTTCAAAGCAGGGTTTGGGGGAGGAGATGGGAGCAGTCACCCTCTCGGGCTCTGGCCAGCTCCTCTTTTTCCTCCCCATCCTCATTTTCCAATGCTCTCCCACCCCACCCGCGCACACACACACACCCACACCCAGCACCAGGCAGAACTCACGTCGTTGGTCTTTGGGTCAAACCAGTGGCTGATGTCCTGACCCGCAACTTCCAAGATGGGTTTCAGCAGCAGGTCTCCTGGAAAGGGGCAGCCGCCGCCAGTTCTAGCCGCCCCCCAAAACCAGGCACCCACAAAACACACCCGAAGCGGACCCCCAGTGTGGCCCTTACCTACGTGCTCTAGTGCCAACGGCGTTAGGTTGTATACGTTTCCCAGGTAAGACACCCAGAGGTCGTCCGGTTGGTTATGTTCAGCCACCTCAATCGGCGTGAAATACCGACGCCGGAAAAACTCAAAGTCTGGCCCGGCAACTAGGCCCCGGCGTGGCATGGCTCTTGCTCTATTGGTCGCCGGCTCCTTTCAAGTTTCTTCCTCGCTCCTCAGCACACGCTCATCACTACAGCCTCCCCCATCCTGGAGCTAAGACCAAAGCGTTTATCCGCTGACATGGAAACCATTGTCCCTTTTCAGCCACCGTCTACAGAGATCAAACGCTGGATGGGCAAAGGGTAGAGGCGACCCATGGGAAATGTAGTTTGATTTCTGCTTTCAAATAATTGAGTTATGTCCTCGGGAGTTCCGGGGAGAATTCGGAGTGGCCTGGGCTACAGGGGATATTTAAGACAGACTTTCTCGCGAGTCAGAAAAACGGGGGGAATTGTGCGATTAAAAAAAAAAATCCTTGCTAAATTCCAGAGTTCTTAAAATATGTTAAAAAAAAAATTAGAGGTAAAGTTTCTCGCGATATCTTAATACATCCGGCATAATAGAACTCAGTGAGCCACAGCGCTGGAAAGTAGAAGCTCGCGAGATCACTGCAGTTGCCGAAGAGGAGAGATGATCTCGCGAAAGAAAAGCTGCCGGGAGAGCTCGCGAGATCTCGGACCACCGGACCCGAAAGGTTCTTAGGGAGTTGAAGGGCCTGGAGGAGGCCCCGGAACAAATGGCGGGAGCTGGGCCGACCATGCTGCTTCGAGAGGAGAACGGCTGTTGCAGCCGGCGTCAAAGCAGTTCCAGCGCTGGGGTTAGCGCGGGCTTGGGTTCCGAGATTGAGGGGCAGTCGGGGAGCAAGATGTGGGGGGGGAAGGGGAAATGGGGGGGCGGGGACTGCAGCTCCCGGCAGCCTCCAGGATTAGCGTGAGCGCCCCGCGGGCTGTCGGGAGCTGTGGTTCCGCAGGCGGGCGGCGGCCCCGGCGGCGCGGGCAGCGGCCCCGGCGGCGCGGTCTGAGCGCGTGTCCCGCCCGCGCAGGACTCAGACGGAGAGCGCGAGGACTCGCCGGCTGCGCGCGCCCGGCAGCAGCTGCAGGCGCTACTCAACAAGACCATGCGCATTCGTATGTCAGATGGACGGACGCTGGTCGGCTGTTTCCTCTGCACCGACCGCGACTGCAATGTTATCCTTGGCTCGGCGCAGGAGTTCCTCAAGCCGTCGGGTCAGTGCTCGGGGAATGCGCCGCCGGGAATGCGGTGGAGCCTCACTCAGGCATTTCCCCTGTAGAGCCTGGCTGCACCCCTCATTTTGGGAGGCTGGAAGTCGTGGCTCAAAAGGGGCGGGGCCGACGCTGGCTTGCCTCCCTGACGTTCTGACCCTCCTTTCCAGATTCCTTCTCTGCTGGGGAACCCCGTGTGCTGGGCTTGGCCATGGTACCCGGACACCACATCGTTTCCATTGAGGTGCAAAGAGAGAGCCTGGCGGGGCCTCCCTATCTCTAACCATGATCGCGCATGCCATTTAGACTTCATTAAACCTGTAACCCAAGTGGCCTGTGTGTGTGTGTGTGTGTAACTGGGATGTCCGGACAGAGGTCGCTCTTCCCACAGACTAGGCTTCCAGGAGTACCACAGGTCCCCTCAGGTTCGCGGGCGGGATGGGGGACAGGCTGTGCTTCGGACCAACGGGTCCCAGGGTGGACCCCTCCATCTTCCCTCCCACGCTGCTGCTCCAGAATTGTGGCAGGAGGGGGTGTCATCCTGCTCCGGAAGGCCCATTGTTTCCCTTCCTGGCCTGGCAACACCGAGTTCCTCTAAGCTGGGGTCAGAGAACGGGCTCGGGTCCCCAAGGGGAGCGGGGCAAGCAACAAAGTCCAGGCCCTCTCCGCTCTATTGGTGGGAGGTGACTTTGGGTTCAGGGACAGAGCTTGGGACTGGTCAGGAAGAACAGGCTAATGTGATAAGGGAAGGCCAAGAGGCTGGGGGATGCTCCCGTCTGCACACTTGAGCCACACCCCCCTCCCGTTTCCTTTTCCTGGGCACATAGCAGTAGTGATAGTATTTGTACCACCCCTCTGTTCACAGGATCCAAGAAGCTCGTTCAGTTCATTAATTCTTTATTAACGTGTGATCACTCCTTCCCCTCCGACCTCCCCCAGCAGCCTGTAAATTCTGGAGGGGCTGCCCGGAAAGGAGGGCACCAGTGAAGTTAAGCTGTCCTATTCACAAGATGGGGGATGGGGCGGGGAGTGTAGGTGCAGGGTCCAGCCCAGATATTCAGGATTCAGATACGGGTAGTGGAAAGAAAGGGTTTTCTTGAGTGGCGAGTTTTCATCAACCTTGGGTCCACAGGTGCTGCAGTTCGCCAAGGGGGCTCAGGTAGGGATGGGGCAGGGCAGGGCAGGTCGGGAGACCCCCAGGCTTCACTCACGTCCTTGGGCGGATTGGAAAAGAGGGCATTCGTCGGGGTGGTTCTTGACTCGAGGGTCCTCACACCCACACCTTTCCTGATGTGGGGACGGCCTGGGATGCCCGGATTTGCTGCAGCTGCGGGGAGCGCCGGCGCCGGTAAAGGGCTCGGCTGTAGGGCACGAGGCAGTCGGCGAGGTGGAGGCGCAGGCAGAGGCGGCGGTAGCTGGCCAGCGCGAGGACGAGCAGCGGCACGAGCAGCAGGAAGCCGGTGACCAGCAGGGCCGTGAAGCCCGGGTCCCGCAGGTGCGCGGTGCAAGGGGGTGCCTGGGAGCGCAGAAACTGCAGACGAGGTGTCAGGCCCACGCCAACGGCCGGGCAAGAAGTTGTGGCCCATAAACCCCACACCCGGACCCACACGCACACCCGGGGCGCCCGCTCACCTGGGAGTGGCAGAGGAAGCCGAAGCCAAGCATGGTGACCGCCGGCAGCAGGATGGTCCCCAGCACCAGCGCCAGCAAGAGGAGGTTGAAGGCGGCCACCAGCAGGTTCTGGGCGGTGACCAGCACGGCACAGGCCCAGCAGTCCAGCGGGTCCCGGGGCTCCGGGCCGCCGTCGGGAACCGGTCTCTGCGCCCCGAGGACATCCGCCATGGCCTGCCTGGCTCCAGCCGCCCGGGCAGCGGCCTTATAGCCTTTCCTGCCCCTCCCCCGGCCGGCCCCTCCCACCCCGCCCCCCTTATCCTGGAATGCGGCTCCAGGAGCAGGCACCCCCCAGACTAGAGCTCTGGACATTCCACAGGCGCCTCTGGGGAGGGGTTCCCTCTGGCCGGGGTCTGGGCAATCTCCCCATCAATCACGGTTTGCAGCCCTTCTTCCCGGTATTCTCCCTATCATCAGCACACTAAAAACAGGATTTTTTTTTTCTGGTTTTATTTTTAATATTAATATTCTCACACAAAAATCACCGAAAATAGGGGTAGGATTGGGAAGACCCCTCTGCCCCTGGGGCAGAGAGACAGTGCAGTGCGAGGGGGCGGGACTGGGACCCCCACCCTCCGCAGCCCCAGCTGAGGAGAGAAACTGACGACACGACGACAAAGCCCCAGAGAACTCCTCCCGGCGTCCCCGCCCAGGGAGGCCCTGGCCCTGGGCTGTTCACACTTAAAAAGAAAAGGTGGGGGCGTGAGGGGAAGGTCCGTGTTTTTAAAATTGGCCGGGGCTGGAAAGGAGGGGTTCCTTTTCCTCATAGTTTTCTTTAAAACTTTAAAAAAATTTTATTTTATTTATTTTTTTTACAAAATACCATTTCAGTTCCCACTTCTTCCCCTACAGTACAGGAGTCGCTCACCCTCAGGCAGGGTTGGGGTCGGGTCGGATGGGGCGAGGGGGTCTGGTCCAAGAAAGTGCAGGACGGCGGGGAGGGGAGCGGATTGAGCACCATGAGAGCCCGGCCGGAGCGCGGGCGGCGGGCGGAGACGGGCCGGCCGGGCCGGACACTGGGGCGCAGGGAGCCTGCGGCGGGCGGCCCTGTAGGGGTGGGTGGGTGGGGTCGTTTGGGGACGCGGGAGGTCGGGTTTTCCCAAAAATGAATAAATAGGTGAGTGGGACTGTTATAAATTAAAAACAAACAAAAAGAAAAACAAAATACAAATCATAACGAAGTGAATAAACAAGAGACATGTACAGGGATCACAGCTAGCATTGGGAATAAAAAAAGAGGTTCTGAGGGAGGGGTAAAGCCCATAGAAAGAATCTCATTAAAATCCTCGGCTGCCGGAACATCTATGTACATACACGAGCCGCGTGCGCTGCGCCGGGCAGGCGGCGGGCAGGCGTGAGGGAACCCGTATGTGAGCCCCGCCGCCGCCGGAGCCTGGTCCTTGTGTCTGTTGCTAGAAAGGCCAAAGTCGGTGAGAGGAGGCGCTGGTGGGCGAGGGGCTGCCAGCCCCCTCCCCCGTCTCCCTTTTTTTTTTTTTTTTCCTTTTTTCCTCGTATTTGTTTAAAAAAATTTTCTTAATAAATTAAGTGAAGGGGAGCTGCCAATGGGTGGAGGGGCCATGCCCGTCCCCCTTCCCGGCCAGAGGCGGGACCTAGGTCCAGCCCAGGCGTGTGCTGGTGGCCCCGGCGCCCTGCAGGCGGCAGGAGGGCGGGGCATCCGGCCTCATCGAGACGTGCTGGCGGGGGCCTGCGGGAGAGAGCGGGGCTCAGGGCTGGGCTGGCGCCCGTTAGCCCGCCCCTGCGGGGCCCGCCCGGCCGCCCCGTGCCCGCCCCGGGCGCCGCCGCGCCGCCTCACCAGCGTGAAGGCGTCGTAGGCCTGCGCCAGCTCCTCGGTGCGGTACTGCTCCAGCACCACCACGCCCTGCAGGCCCGCGCTGCGGCGCCGGGCGCAGGCCTCGCAGTGCACCAGGTACGTGTTGCGGCTGCCGTTCTCGCTAGTCACGAACAGGATGTTGAACACCTCCACCTGGGGCGGGGAGGCGGGCCGTCAGCGGGAGGAACGCCCTGGGGCTCGTTGCTCCGGGGAAGGGGGGAAGCCGCCCACTCACGTCGCATTCGTTGCAGTAGTAGGCAGGCTCGTCCTTAACCCGGCCCTGGTAGGCGATCTTCTTCCCGGCCCGCACCAGGCTCTCCCGCTGCACCTGGCAGTGCTTCATGGACTGCAGGAGGCAGAACCTGGGGTGGGGGTGGCGAGTGGTGTGAGGTAGGGCTGCTAGCCAGGCGGCGCGTAGCCCTCATTTACTAGGCCCCGTTAAAATTTCACGTGGGTTTTTCTCTATTTGGGCCACCGTCAAATAAAATTCCTTGGAGCAGGCACCTTGCCCCCTGCTCCGCACTGTAACACGGCAGGGCTCGTGAGTAAAGGGTGGAGAGAAGATGGAGAATGGGGTTGCATTCTACAGGCTGAACAAGAGTGGGACCAGGTCTGGTGGAAATGGGCTCCCTCAAATAGGACCCTCACTTGATCATCTTGAACAAATCGGGGTCGCTGATTTTGACGGTGCGAGCCACGTTCCAGGACACGTGAATCATGGGCACAATGGACTTGACGTTCTTCACCTCGTTCCACTCGTATCGTTCCAGGGCCAGCTGGTATTGATAGGCTGTGGGCCAGAAGCAGTCACGACAGGATTCTCACACATCTCCCACCTACTTGGACCCCAGCCCCTTCCCACACAGCTGGCTCCTCCTCTCCCCCTCCCTCACCACTGAGTGTCTCTGCACCCCACCCTTTCACACCCCGCCCTCTCACCGGTGAGGGGCCCAACGTTCCAGGCGATATTGTTGCACCAGCCGGTGGCCTGCACCCAGTGCACGGTCCCCGCATTAATCCACACGAGGTCTCCAGGGCGCTGCACGAAGCGGTACACAGGGATATTGGAAGCATAGAGATCATCCAGGATTGGCCACCAGGAACCTGTCAGGTAGTCCACACCGTGCCTGTGGGGTGGCCATAGGGTCAGATGGAAACCTGGCGACCCAGAGATGGGACATGGGGGGTGGGTCTACTGTGTGTGTTGGGGGGGAAGAGGGGCGCACCGGTCGCAGAAAGCGCTGATGGTCTCCCAGTAGTGTTCATGCACCGCGAACCACTCACAGTCGCCTGGGCCTATGTTGATGTTGACAGAGCAGAAGTTGTTGTTCTCTTGGTGGCCTGCAGGGGGCAATAGAGAACGCCATGGCTGGCCCAGCCGAGCCGAGCTGAGCTCCTTCCTGAGGCCTCCCTTTGGCCTCATTGGCTGAAAGCAGCGGCCCGGGGCCCGCCCCGCGCGCACTCTGCACCTGGCGTTCGGCTGCCGGGGACCTTCATGTACAGCTGTACCGTGTTCATGCCCAGAATCGTGTGGCCCACGTGGCTCAGCATGTTGCCGGTAGATGTTACCCGCATGAAGGCGGGCAGCTTCAGCAGCTCCTGCAGTTGTGGCTTCCACCTGCGGCCGTGGGAGAGTCAGTAAAAGCGAGAAGCCATCCCCGCCCTGCACACCCATCAGCAGTCCCGCCCCAGCTCCCCTGGCCTCATCCCCACTGACCGCTTGGCATCAGAGAGGTCGATGTTGGTGCCGAACTTGATGATGTGATGGTTCTTCGGGTCTGGCGTGCTGCTGTGGGTGGAGAGCACACGGTGGTGGAGAGCACACACAGGGAAGGGGAGCCAGAGTCACGAAAGGAAGGGGCATATGTACGGTACCTGGGAGGGGTTCCTGTGGTGCTGTCCGGTTCCTCCAACTCCTCATCCTCACTCTCCTTCTCCTCCTGCTTGGCCACAGGCTGAGTCAGCCACCTTCCAGGAGCCCCCCCTCCAAGCCCCCCATTCGCACCCCTGCCTCCCTGCGCTTGCCTCTCACCTGTAAGGACTCCTGAAATGACGAGGCCTGGTACTGTGCATACTTGGCAATGGTGGTGTGGGAGCGGGAACTCTCACAGGGCCAGATCTGCCGAGTGCCCGTCAGATCCCAGTTCTCATCGGAGGGCTGCTGCACCTGCGTGCGCACCTCCACAGTGTGCTCACCGCTCGCCTCCACCAGCGTCTTGGTGGAGAAGAGGCCCAGGTCTGCAAGGGGAGGCGGAGCAGGGTGTCGGGGAAGAGGCAGAGGGAGGGATCGAGGACCCAACTCTCTCTGTCCCTTCTTACTCCCCAAGCCTCTGACAGGCTGGACATTGGCTTCAGAGGTAGAGCCAGGGAGGGAATAGGCAGAACCCCAGCCGCACAGGAAGCTGGGGAGGTTGGCCATCCCTCATCAACCCCCTCCCCCACTGCTGCTCTGGCTTCAACTCCTCCACCAGAGCCCGCAGGTATGCAGGAGGCGCATGTGCACAGCACTTGGCATACAGCAGGTGCTTAATGAGTGACAGATTCTTTAAACTATCATTAGATGCAATGGAAGACTTAAATGAAAGCCTCGAATGTAACTCAATAGAAGGAAAATATATGGGTACAGAAGAAGCAAGATTGATTTCTATATTTTTATATGGATCCACCTATTTTTATGTGTTTGAAATTTTGCACAATAAAGGTTGGAAAAGAGAAGCCTCAAATCATGGGTCTTCAGGGACACTCTACTTCTGTCTTCTTCTCATCCTTAATCACCAAGAAAACTAAAAGTGACTAACCAGACCCTGAGATTGAGCCCCTTCCCACTTGCCTGCTGTTGGATACGGATGGGAGAAAAGCCCGAGTCCAGCTCACCCACCCCCCAGAGCTCCCTTCAAATGCAGCCTCCCTGTGACTACGGGAAGCTCGCCATGGCCACTCTCCTGGTCTTTAAGAGTGGGGGCTCTCTGAGTCCCAAACCCCAGACCCTTGCATCCTTCCCCCACTTTTCTGTCCCCCACACTCACTGAGCCGCAGGGAACCTGCCAGGCCCCGGATCACGGTGATGGGATTTCGAGGGTCTGTACAGAACTGCAGCAACACTGGGGAGAAGGCGTCCCGCTTGCTCTCCAGCTGAGGGACAACCAGGAGACAGGGTGAGATCAGAACCCTGTCTCAGGCTCAAGAGCACCCAACAGCCCGCAGCCCTGCCATTCCCCCTGGCAGGGCACACATACATAGATGCTGGGGGTGGGGGGGTTGAGCTTTTCCCGGGGCAGCTTCTCCTCTGTGTTGATCTTCGGTTTCACAGACTGGGCAGGGGAAAGGTAGGACTCCCTAAACTTCCCTTTCACCTTGGCATTCCTGTGGGAGGACAATGAAGTGAGGACAGAAACAGGGTGATGAGGGAAGGGAGCCTCCCCCGGACCAGGCCAGCAGCCTCGGGGACAGCCCCTCACTCACTTGCTGGCACGCACGACGTCAGCAGCACAGTGGCTGATGGTGAGGTCCGCCATGCGCAGCCTCCGCTCTTCCACCTCAGAGGCGATGAAGGTCTCCTTGTCGCCGCTCTCTACCTTGATCAGCCGGATCTTCAGCTCCTTGGGGGGCCCTTCACTAAGTGACCGCAGCTTGAGCATATCGGCCCGGCTGACGGCCGGGGGCCCCGGGGCTTCCTCCCGGGACTTCTTCCCGGGGCCGGGGGCTGATGGCGCAGGTGTGGGCTGAGCGGAGGGGGCTGGGGCAGGCGGAAGGGCCGGAGCCGCGGGTGGCTTAGCCTTTGAGGCCCCACCAGTATCAGGCCGGGCCTTCTCACGACCCTGGATCTCCTCACTCTGCAGGTCCAGGTTCCCCAGCACCCGGCGACTCTTTTCTTTGGGGACCTTGGCCTTGGCCTTGGCCCTGCCCTCTCGGGGCCGCCGACCCACCATGTCCTTACAGGCCCGCCTATGCCGCCGATGCTCTTTCTGATGTTCCTTCTGATGTTCTTTCTGCCGCCGCTTACTGCTCCCTGGTCCTGTGACCGCCACCACCCCGCCACTCTCCTCCTTAGCCTGGGCAGGGGGCATCAGTCGCTCAGTTCCGCTGTCCACTGGGTCCGCCGTGTCCACAGGGTCTGCCGTGTCCGCTGGGCCTGCCGTGTCCGTGGCACTCCAGCCCACCCGCTCCACCAGGGTCTCACAAGCCCGGCTGATCTCTTCTAGCACCTCAGACTCAGAGCGAGCAGGGGGCAGAGGCAGGGGTGGGGGCGGCGGGACGGGGGTCGTGGGGCCCAGGGCTGGCTCTTCGCCTGCCCTGTGCTCCCGGACCCAGGGCCCGCCTGAGGTAGAGAACTGAGATGATGAGGAAGCAGAGGCCTGTGGGGAGCCCTGGGCACTGGGGGCCGCTGAGGTGGGGGGCGGGGCAGTAGCACCTGATGGGGGGCTGGGGGAATACTGAGAGCTGGGCCCGGGCCCAGGGCGGGCAGGAACGGCCGCCCCGGTCCCCCGGTAACAGTACTTTTGTCCCTCCAGCACAGAGGCCAAGGACTTGAGCAGGCTGGCTGGGCTGGCTGCTGGGGGCAGCGGGGGCGGCGGCGGCGGCCGTGGCTGGGGGGGAAGAGGGAACTTGGCTAATGGTGGTGGTGGTGGCAGAGCTGGTGGTGGCTTCTTCTCCTGTTCCTGGGTGGCTGTGGCTGTGGCTGTGGCGGTGGCGGTGGCGGTGGCGGCGGCAGGGGCGGCGGCAGTGGCAACAGCAGTGGTGGCTGGGGCTGTGTCAGTGGAGAACGGAGGCTGCAGCGGCGCAAAGGGCTCCTTTAAGGGGGGCGGAGGGGCTCCGCCCGCCTCCTGCTGCTGCTGCTCCTCCTCCTTCCGAATGGATTCATCCAGCATCTTCATGATGTTGGCCAGCCCGTCAGGCAGGATCTTGAACTCAGCGGGCTCCTCAAACTGATCCTCCGGTGGGGTAGAGGGGAAATCAAAGAGTCGTGCACCTCGGACAGGCAGTTCCCCAACCGCTGGCGGCACAGGCTGGGGGGCTTTACTCAGGGGGCCTGGGGGCGGCCCCGGCCCCACCTCGGGGGTCTTTGGGAAGGAGATCCTGGGCCGAGGGCTCTCCGGGCGCCTGAAGCTTCCTGAGGTATTTTGGTGGCAAGAGGAGGGAGGGGCTGGAGGCAGGGCAAGAGTTAGGGGTGCAAGAGGTGGGTCTTGGGGGCTCAGTGTTGGGCTGGGGGGCCGGGGGAGGGGGTCCATACTTCTGGCCAAATAGGGAGGTGGGGGGAAGGACACAGGCCCAGTAGGGCTGCTGCTGTGGCTGCCATTGTTGCTGCTGCTGCTGGTGGTTGGGGGAGTAGGAGGGATGTGCGAATCCTGAGTGCCCACAGAGAAACGGGGGGCCAGGGGCCCCAAGAAGCCCTCGCGGTGTGGGAAGGGTAGGGGGTGAGGGCGAGGGCGTCCCTCAGCCCCGAAGAAGAGATCCTCTAAGATCTCTCCGTCCTCAAGGGCTGCCCGGCAGGCCGGGCCCTTCAGCCAGGCAGGGGCGTGCGGAGGGCGTGAGGGGCGGGGACAGGGGGGTGGAGGCGGCGAGGGGGGGCCAGGTGGTAGGGGCAGGTGGGGAGGGGCAGCAGGAGCTGCCAGGAAAGGTTTCCGACCACTGTGTGTGGAGGGCCCCAGGCGGCCTTGGTGGGAAGCGACCTCCAGTGCGGGAGTTTGGTAATGGTCAGCGCCGGGCTACAGTGGAGGAGGAGACGGGTCAGAGGCCTGCCGTCACCTCAGACAAGCTCCCGCTGATCGCCCCTCCGCCTTCCCACGGAGGCCACCACTCACCATGCCTGGGCTCGGCTCCATGCCCCGGAGACCGCTGTTGCTGCTGCTGCTGCTGCTGCTGGTGGTGGTGCCGGGGAGGCCGGGGGGCCGGGAAGGGGCGTAAGGCACGCAGGCGGTGGTTGCTGCTGGTGAAACGCTGGAGTCCATCCGCGACCTCTGAACTCTGCTCTCTCTAAGGTCACTTCCGGGGGGACGGGTGGCAGGCGGGCAGCCATGGCTCTCTGCTCCTGGGGGGCGGGGACCTGGGCCTGGGGGTGAACCCAGGACCAGCCGGTGGCCAGGGGGTTGCGCGCTGTAGGCTGGAGCTGAGTATGGATACGGGTGAGGCAGCGAGTGCCGCTGCTCCTGCGGAGACAAACGGGGACGCTGAGTGAGGACTGGGGGCTCGGGCACGTGCAGGAAAGAGGTGAAGGTCCCGGACAGCTGCTCACTTGGCGCTCTGGGGGTGCTGAGCCCTTGCGCTCGGGGCCCCAGGCATCTCCATGCAAGGTGTTCCACAGCCCTGGCTTGGTCAGCTGAAATGGAGAGCTGCTGGCTAGGCTAGGCAGGGGCGGCGGCGGCAGCGGTGGCGGAGGTGGTGGCAATGGCGGTGGTGGCAGCGGCAGCCCGGGGGGATGGCCAGTCTAGAAGAAAAGGGGGTGTGAGGATCCCATTCCTCGCCCGTCTTCCCACCCCCTGCCCATCTGCCCACACCCAGCCATACCTGCTCCGAGTTGCAGCCTCTCCTGCGCTTGCCTCCGGGGCTGAGGCCCTCCTCCCCTGAAGGGCTGGAGAGCACTGCAGGAGGCACGGGCTGCACCACTGGGGGTTCAGCGGCTCGCTTCACTGGGGGACCCCCCCGCTTGGCCCCATAGTTCCGCTTGTGCTGAGGACAAAGAGAGGAGAATGGCTCAGGTGCACACCTGGCCCAACCCTCCTCCCTATCCCGCCAGCCCTGGGCCAGCCTCACCTCAACGTGCAGCAAGTTCCACACTTGCTCCAGGGGGGGCAGGGCCTTGGCTCGGTGCTGGCAGGAGCCAGCATGAAAGTTCCAGAGCTGGGCCTGGAGGGGGGGGAGGGGACAGGAGACAGGACGGAAGAAGGCATAAGATGAGGGCACTGAGCCAGAGGCACAGTCCCTGCCTATCATGTCTTGCCTCATCCCACCTGCTGTAGTCGGCCGATGTGGGGCCCCAGCTCCGCCAGGCTTCCTCCATATCGCAGGGCGCTGTGGTAGCAGCGGATGGCCTCCTCGCTGTCGTGCTCCGACTCGTACAGCTGCCCAAGCTGCTCCCACAGCCCTGGCTGGGCGGGTTCCCGGAGCAGCGCCTGCACACAGCCGTGCAAGGACTCCAGCTTTCCATGGAGGGACCGTGGAGTGGGTGTCCTGCAGAGCGGAAGGGGGTGGACACGCGGAGTGGTCAGGGTTGAAGGAACTCTTTTAAAACCCCAGCCTTACCATCCATCCCTGGCACCTCTGAATCCTCACTCACCCTGGAACATAATATGGTTTGTTGGGGTGCCCAGAGCTACTGCCATGTGAAGGGGGGAGGGGAGCAGAGAGTGGGGACTGCCCGATGCTGGCAGAGCACCTGGAGAGAGAAGGTGGCCGTTAATGTAAGATGGAGCAGTATTGTCCCCACCCAGGAAGGAGGGGATGGGGGAATAAGAGGCAGCTGAGACCTGCCCTGAGACCCACAGAATGGCAGAAACCCAGAGAATGAAAGAGAGTGAGGGGCACCGGAGATGGAAAGACAAATTCCTGGAGACAGAAAGATGGCCTGAGTTCTCACCTGCCTCCAGGCAGCCATGCGCTACGCGGAGGGGGATGGGGTGGGCAGGAGCTCCACGCCCCCGCACAGCTCAAGCCCCCGAGGCCGAAGGCTTCCCGTGCAGCGCGGGCCCCTGGAGGGTCCACTGCCCGATGCATCCAGCCTGAGTCAGGGAAGAGAGGACGGTCTTACCAGGGGTCTTACCAGGGGCGCAGCCTGAGCTGCCTGCATACACACTGCCAGCCCAGCCACAGTTTCTCCCTTACCAGGTCAGCAGTGGCCCCAGGAGCCCTGGAGATCGGGCACGGCCCCCTGCCCCAGCTCTCTGGGGGGATGGTCCCACCTCCAACCGCTCTGACAGGAGAGCCCACTGCCCTCGAGGGCCACCAGGGCCTTTCACAGCCAATTCTACAGAGAAGAAGCAAAGGGTGACGTTAGCGGCGAGAACACAGTGGGAGCTCGGGGGCTAGGTTCAGCTCTGTCACCTGCGTAGGAAACCAGGCCTTGACTTTCCCTGAGGGTAGGCCACCGGGCTAAGGAGCCCCCAGGGGCCCAGGAGAGTGACTCCGAACCGGGATGAGTAGCAGGGAGCGGGATGGTCAGTCAGGAGCCAACAGGCAACGCAGCAGCTGCTTACCCGGCCTCCGTGGGAGCGTCCTCTGACAGCCTCGGCAAGCTCCAGGAATCTGGCCAATCACAGGACTTCCTCTCTGCTCAGAGAGCCAATCATAACGCACGTCTCCGCCTCAGTAACAGCCTGCTCAGGACCAATAGGAGCGAGCTTAGCCTGGCCGCTGCGGGCGGGAGGGGGGCGGGGGAGAGGGGCGGCGGAGCTGGACAGACAGGCTTGGCCCCGGATGACCCCGACGTGACCCGGCGGCTACCTACCTGGTCTTCATCTCGGACCGAACGCTCGGGGCCGGCGGGGCTGTAACCGCGTGGGTTAAGGCGGCGAGGCGCACGCCCCGGCCGGCTCGGGGGACAGCGCTCCCCGCAGGTCCCACGCACCCACAGCTCCGCCGGTGCTCCCAGTTATTCCGCCCGAGATGCTCGCTTCCCGCCCCGCCGCCGGGAGGCCGGTGGACCGCTGACAGATCAGATCACAACGCAGACAAAGCGCCGCCCGCCCCCCGCACTTCCCCGCGCCCAGAGCCCGGCCTCCCACCCGCGCGCCCCGAACTGCCGGGCCGTCACGGCGCCTTCCACGGCGCTCACACCCGCCCGCGCCGCGGACTGAGCGCCCGTTCCCCACGCCTGACCCTTCCCAGACCCGGCCAGGCTCCCAGCCTCAAACCCAGTACCTTCGGGTTCTCCACGCCCCCGGGCTGTCTTCAGTACCCACCGACCCCCAAAACCAAACCAACTTCTAAAAAGTCACGCACCACGGTCCCCGGTGGCGCCTCTCGCGTGGCTCCGGGATCCTCTGTGCCCTTCCCGGCCGGGGCCACGCGGTTCCCCACGGCCCACGTGGCCCCCGCCCCCCACGGGAGGGGGGATTTCGGGGGTTGCCCGTGACGTGGCCACTTGCGCAGCGGAAGCGGCGTGTGTAAGAGTACTGGGGGGGTCCTCTGGGAGGGAGGAGGGCGGGGCCCGACCGGCGGTGACATCACCCCTGTCCCACTCTCACCACCCACTCCCTTAAAGAACCCAGAGCCAGTTTCACTTCCTCCTTCACGCCGGGTCCCCCCCCCCCCCATCCCTTCCCGTCCGTGCCGGTTCTACCCACAAAGGACGCGGTGCTACCCTTCCCGGGCGTCTTCCCTTTAGCCTCAGTCCTCCCTGCTCCTCTCAGACCCCAGGCCTCGGTCCCCGCGCCGCCTCCTCTCCTACCCTCGCTCCCTCAGGTAGGAGCCGGCTCGCCGCGATCGGCCCATTGAGAGTCTGGAGTACAAAGAGCTGGAGTGGAGTACAAAGCGGCGGGGCGGGGCCAGCCTCCAGCTGGAGCCCGGGCGCAGGAAGCCGGGGGAGCGGCGGCGAGGGGCTGGGGGCGGCTGGAAAGTTCACCTTCGCTGTCAGAGCCTGCGCCGCGGGGAAATTTCCACCCAGCCCACAAGGGCAAGTGGGTTTCTGGTTAAAACGGTCCTCCCTCCACGGGGCAAGGTCGTCTGTTTGCGGGCAGGCGCCTGGACCCTACAGGTCCCAGCGGGCCATGCTGGCCGGGGCCTGGGCTCCGCGGACCCTCCGCAGTTCACGTGGAGTTTCTGCCAGAGCTCACTCTCCCGCTGCCTTCCCTGCAGTTCCCGGGCTCTGGGACAAGCACTGCCTTCACTGCGGTCAAGCACAGCCTGGCCGGCGGCCCCTCCTCCATGTCGAGGGACCAAGGCCCAGACAAGGAAACGGAGAACCGGGGGTCCCGGTGTGAGGCACAGACCCCGCTTGGGAAGTGGTGCCCAGGGCGCTACCCAGTTACCAGGAAACGCGGCTTCCCCTCCGGCGATGATGACACTTCCCCTCCACCACTTCCCCTTTCCCACGGGGAACTGACTCAGCTGTCGCCACATCAGGGAGTCCGGCCCCTCCAGCCCCTTCCCACCTTTGCCCTCCCCACCCGCACCCGCCCGTCTGCCGGAACTCAAAACACAACAGCCCTGGCGGAGGGCAAACTTCCTGTGTCCTGACACCCCGTGGATCCCGGCCCCCACCGGGACCAGACGCCCGCCTCCCCGCCGCCTCCCCTCGAAGCCCTCCCTCGAGGTCTGATTCAGGCTGAGGTGGGGGGCCGTGAGTCACCCTGAAAACCTCCCCCTATTCCCACTGACTCAGCCCCCGCCTCCCAGAAAACACAGACACACAGTCATTGGCAGACACAACTCAGCCCACACGCCGCTCGCCGCGGGGCCGCGGAATTTCCCTCCCGCCGGCCCGCGGCCCCCCCGCCGCCGGCCCGCCGCTCACACCTGTTCCCGGCGCCGCGCCGTCCACTCTCACCTCCACTCTCGCTTCGGGGCAGGACCAGCCCGCCCGGCTCCCGCGTCCGTACTAACCGGGGGAGGGACAGCCACACAGACACCGGGATCCGCGGCCACGGTGAGAGGCTGGGTACAGCGAGCTGGGGGGCAGGCAGGCATTCCAGCCTCCCCGCCGGACCCACGGCCCCGGAGCCGGCCGCTCACAAAGGGTTAATTCCTCTCCAGCGAGGCCACGCCCTCTCCATCCGGGCACTCCCGGCTAAGCCTGGCTCCGCCCCCTCCATCCGGGCTCCGGACTTGGGGACTTTAACCGACCCCCTCCCCCTAGAACCCGAGAGAAGCCCACTCCATCAATCACACCCACTTAACTCCCTCCGGCCCTGAGTCCCGAGCAGCCCCTCCACGCACCGCCCGGCCGCGGCCGATGGGCGCACGGACTCACGTGCCGCCGAGACGGACCGCAGACGGGCTGCACCGGCGGGCAGGCGGCAGACACGCCGCACGCGCGGGGGTGCCCGTCCCGGAACCCGCCGCACCCCGCTCCCAGCCGAGGCTCCTTCTGCCCGGTGGGAGCGAGGGGGTTCGGGCTCGCTTCTTACCTGGGGGAGGGGGAGGGTAGGCGGGGGAGAGGGCCGCCGGCTGGGGCTCGGCGGTGACTCAGCCCCGGGCAGGCCGCCCGCTCGGGATTCCCTTCCCCATCCCCCTCCCCCCCTGCGGCTGGCCCCTCCCCGCCCCCCACCGAGGAGTGACAGTGCGGCCCGGCCCGCTGTGTGTCACTGCGAGCCCGTGTCTGCCTCTGGCTGGCCCGCTGTGTGCACCAGCCTGTCTAGTAAGGCGGCTCTGTTTGGGTCCCGGTGTGTGTCTGTGCACCTGCATATCTGTCCATCTTGTCTTCGGAGCCTGTGTCAGAGCGCTCCTGTCATTATGCCTGTCTACATGACTCCGCAGCTGTCTCTGTCTGTGTGTCTGCCTGGCTCCTGGCTCGGTCTTTTGTCTGGGTCTGCCTCTGCATCACTTTCCTGATCACGTGTGTCTCTGCACATACCCTTCAGTGTTTGCCTTCATGTTCCTGAGCAGCCAGGGAAACACTGGCGCAGACTGGCCCTGTTGACTCCTCACTTCCCTGAATCCTAACATCTTGCAGGATCAGTGATGATTCTGTTTGACAAGTATCTTATTCGGTGGCTGTCTGCCTTCTATCAAGTTCTGTCCTATTCCTCAATATCCTTGCTTATCCTCCAGACCCCTGGGACTCCCATTCTGATAATAACTGCTAGCATTTACTGAGTATTTATTACATGTGAGGCACTTTCTATACATTTTTAAAAGTTTTCCCAAAAATCTGATTACTTTTATTACCGCATTTTTCAGATGAGGAAATTGAGGCTCAGGAAGGTTAGGTAACTTGGCCCAGGCCATTCTGCAAGAGAGTGGAAGAGCTGGGCTTCTTTCAAGAGCCTTGTTCTTACCGCCCTCCTATCATGCCTCTGTCCTATCCTCCCACGGTGGGTTTTATCCTCACAGGCCATTTGCTGGGTCAGCCTGCCCCTCAGCTCTCTCCCAGATCACCATCCCAAGTGCCTCCTGTCCTCTACAGAAGGTGTGGAGAGGTGGCTGTGCAACAGATCTTAGAAGCCATAGGTTTCCTGGCCGTGACACTCATTCGGTTAACACATTCTCTCAACACAATGCCACTGAGGTACACCAATGGGCAAACCACCTTGCCAGAGACACAGAAAACAAACAGTCCCACTCAACAAGTCAGAGTAATGGGGAAGAGCAACGCCCATTCACAGAACTTCAGTCCCTGCCACAGGCACTACCTTCTTTCCTACGAAGGAACAGCAGACGGATCAGGACCTCAGGCAAGAACTGACAGGAGGAGAGAAGCCAGCAGCAGAGGAGGAGAAGCTAGGGTGTGTGTGAATGGGGGCAAATGCCGTAGTGCAGTGGGGAGAGAACAGAACAGAAGAGGATCTGGAAGGAAAGGTGAGAGGCCCAGACTACCACAGCAAGAGCAGATTATTGTAGCAGTGGCCCCCAGTATCCCTCCAAACCCACAACTCTCATAGGGGCACAGCCCTGTCCTCCCCCCGCCAAGCAAAGTCCTTCCAGCATATGTATCTCCCCTCTGCTTTCCAGCTTGCAAACCCTAGCTTAATGCAATTCAATAAGCAACTGAGTTGCAGCACTAGGGGGAGGACTTTTTGGTGGTAAAGGAGAGGCTGGTGAAGTAAAGGGCTGAACCATTCACAGGCAACAGAGGGGAGCTCCATACACTAGAAGGCCGAACCACTCGAGCACCATGGGAGGGGATGCTCAGAGGAGTGGGCATGGTCCAGGTCAGCGGGCGCCCATCTTTCAGACCTCACGGACCACCAGTGGTCTGCGGACCATGGGTAGGGACCGCTGATCCAGATCATACCTCTATCCTTCGAGCATGTGGTGCAGATCGGACCGCTGGAGTAAGGTGGGGTGTAGTACTCAGGGGTAGGACTTACCAGATGGAGTTTGGTGTGTCCTGTCTCATTGGAATCAGTGCCCTAAAAGTGGGGTGCAGCAGACCACAGTGGGTGAGGCGGGTGGTACTATGGGGATGGCATGGTGCCTGGGGGAACCTAAAAGAGGAAAAGCCAGTTAAAGATGGGCTCTCCCAGTCTGGAGCATTTCTCTGCTCTCTGTGCCCTTACTGAGAAACCTGGCTCTGGTGATCAGATGGGATGGGAGCATCTGTTTCCCATGGCAACCAGAAATGCCATAGCCAAAGTGGTCCTCCAGCCTTCCCCTCTAGGAAGCAGTCTGGACTGGGGGTGAAGGGAGCATGCTATAGTATCTGCGTAAGTGGTTATCCACCCCAAGATCTCTTCTGAATGGACCCTCCTGCTGAGTCCCTAGCCCAGAGTAGGCCGGGCTACCCTTGACATCTGCATCCTAGTCACCTTCAATCCTGGCCCCAGGCAAGCCGATCCTCTGATCCTCTCCCTTCAGCTCGGTCTCCTCCCTAACCTTATCAAGACACCAGTCAACCCCACCCTCTGGACTCTGCCCCCTCTCCTCCCCCCAGGCGGGTACAGGCAGGCCTCCTGAGCAGCACAGGTGGCCAGACGAGCTGAACAGGCCCAGCAGGGAGAAGCCTTACTCCTCAGCCAGGACTGTGGCTCTGGTCCTGGGGCTGGAAGTGGCCTCTGCTGCAAGCCTCCCTCTATCCCACCCCTCAAGGCCATATCCTGTTTCCCCATCACTCCTTCCTCTTCTGTGTGGCCCAGGAAGGTGACAGAGGCCTCCCCCTCTTCCCCCAACCCTGACACAGCTGTGTCTTTTAGCATCTGTTTGCATAGTCTAAGCAACAACCAGGGGTCCATCCAGGGGTCAGACCTAAGTCTGTCTCCCTCCACCTCAAACTCCTCAGGGATCTGTTTCCTGTTCCCTCGGCCACAGCTCTCTGCCCTTAAGGACCCAGACTCCTAGGCTCCCCAGGTACTTGGGCTCTCAGTCCAGTCTCTCCATCCCCTGGCCTTCCAGCCCCCGTTCTTCCCCTGCCCCAGAGACTCCGCTGCCAGCCCCCAGCCTCCATGATGCAATGTGCTGCAAGCGGCCTGGGCTGCTGATGACACTGCCCCTGGGGAGGTGCTATTTCTGACCCAAACAAGCCCCTCGCTGGCCCAGGGCAGTGGTCAGCGGCAGTCTGGGGAGGCCAGGCTGGCAGGCTGCTTCTGCGGGAGAAGGGAGCTTGAGGCTGGAACCCTCCAGGACAGGGTCACTCAGACTGTGGAAGCAGGAAGGGGGTGGGGGTGGGGGAAAGACAGACAGACACACAGAAGCCTGTACTGCTGTGTATGTGGTGATTTTAGGGGGGAAGGGGCCGCTGGGAGGCTCTAGTCTGGAGAAAAGGAGTGCCAGGCCTTAGGACAAACTAAGAGGAGGAGTAAGGGGCAGCCAAGGGGGTCAGTGGTGGGTGTATGGGGTGTCTGGACACCAGAGTGGGGGAGGGGCCAACAGCCATTTAAAGGGCCAGCCCCAGAGCTTTAATCCCTCACCAGCCCTGGCCTGAAGCCGGAGGCTGTAATTCATCTGTCCAACAGCTGGGGTGGGTGTGTTTGGGGGGGGGGGCATGTGGACTGGGAGAGGGAGCTGGGGGAGGGGCTGGGCTCTCTCGTGCACAGAGCCAAACAACAAAAGGGGAAGCTGAAGGGCCAGCTCGCGTGCCCGAGCCCGGCTGCTGACCTGCAGACCCGCCCGGGCCCTAACCGGTGACCGACAGGCTCTGCAGTTTGGACTCAATGACTCTTGGCCCAGGAGTCCACGAACCCCAAAGTGTGTCTCGGAGAAAGCCCAGGATGAATGCCCCCCAGGGCGAGCTGTCAGCCCTCCTTGCACTTCCCCGGCCACAGCCGTCCCAGACCTGACAGGCCCCGCAGCAGCCTCGGCCTCAGATGCCCTGCTCTTCAGCCAAGCCTCCAGACAGGGCCTCCTGCTCCCAGCTCCCCTTCCTGCTGGCACAGGGTGGCAGCGGCCACACCAAGACTGTCCCTTTAAATCATTACCACCCCTGATTGTGTGGACTAACCCAGGCCCCCCCCCCCAGGCAAGCAGCCCGCACCCCTCCTCACTACGGGTCCCCAGAAATGTGAGGACCATTTAAAGGGACAACAGAGGCAGCCGGGCTGCCAACCACCCCCTCAACCCGCACACACACTCACAGCCCCTCTCCCGAGCGACACACAGCCTTTGCCCCCACAAAAGGCCCCCCAAATTCCGGCTCTCTCCCCACCCCTGGAGACTGCTAGAAGGAAAAGGGGGGCCAGAGTTGGGGGGCGGGGAATTGGGGGAGCAAGAAAAAGACAGGGACCCCCTCCTTCCTTTAGAGCCCCAGGGGACAGGTCAGAAGGAAAGCGGAGCCCGGAGGAGCAGTGAGACGGAGCCCCAAAGGGTGCCGGGCAGACCCGGGCGCACAGGCTGTCGGACGCGGGGAAGGGAGTCGGGCTGCACGAGACCGCGGCGCGGCCAGCGGGCGACCAGCCCAGGTCGGCGAGCTGGCGCGGGGAGGGCCGCGGAGAAAGAGGCATGGCCGGGAGCGGGGAGAGGAACCGGGGAAAGGGGTCATCCGGGAAGGAGCGAAGGAAAACCCGAGAGGAGAGGGCAAGTCAGGCCTGGGTTACCTGCTGGGTGTCTGTCCCCCGGCGGTGCCCCCGGAGTCCGGGTAGGGAGGGGGGAGCAGCAGGGGGGGAGTGGGGGCTGGGGGGCGGGGGCGATGGTCCCTCCTCTGCCTCCTGGGCCTGCCCCAGCGCTAGCAGCCTCTGCCTCCCTCCCTCCTCCTCCCCGTCCCTGAGTCCCGGAGTCAAACAAAGAACTGTAGCAGGCTCTCCCCAACCCCCTCCCTCCCTCCTCCTCCTCCTCCTCCTCGTCCTCCTCCTCCTCCTCCTCCTCCACCTCCTCCTCCCTTCCCTCCCTCCCCACCAGCAGGCTCCCTCCTCCCTTCCGGTCTCTTCCTTTAACTACCCGCCCCCCCTCCAGCCCCCAGCACTAGTCTCTCTCCGCTCACCCACCCCAACATTTTACACACCCTCGCCCAGCCCTGTCCCCGAAAGGAAACTGTGGAGTTCCTTTGCAAATCGAAAGGCTCCAGAGAACAGCACAGTGAGGGGACTGGGGTCTTGCTTAAAAGTCAAGAACCACAACACAATTATTTTATTTTCGCAGCCAGAGGAATAGTCTTAGCTGTTTCTTCTCCACGAGGAGGAAAAATAAACCTAAAGAAAGCGAAAACAGATCTGACTGAAGCCTTCATCAAATAAAGTGCACAAAGCAGTGGAAGCTAATCCCAGTCCCTCCCCACTACCACCACCACCACCACCGAATTAACACAAACTCCACCGCTCCCCGAAGAATCTCAGGTACTGGCCTACCAACGTGAATAATAAAAATAGTAACTCACACTATTGAGCCATTTCATGACAAGCATTCGTTCAGGGTGTATTTTGTGCCAGGCACTGTGCTCAATGCTATGCATAAATTATCTCATTTTTCATTCTCCCAACTGCCTAGAAGGAAGGTGCTCTATGGATATTTAAAATTTCCAGATTAAGAATATGAAGCTCAGAGGTGTTGCGACCTTTCCAAGTTCCTATGGAATGAAGTCTGACCTGACAGCCCACGCTTCAAGGTATATAAGGTTTTTCAAAAGAGAAACCATTTTTTTTTCAATACTGTAACAGACTCAGCACTTAATAACCCCATCGCTATCAACTGAGTCCTCCCTTAAGAGAAAGACCCACCCACCTCCACAAGATAAACACACTGACCTTTCATTCTAGTACTACTTCTTGGCCCTCCCCCTCATGCTGAGGGTGGAGGTGGGGGTGCCACTGGTTAAGGTCAGAGGCGAGCTGGTGACAAGCGGATCCTCCACACCACACACAGCTCTCTCCTGGGGGCGGCTGTCCTGCCACCACGCTCACTTCAACAGAGTGAACACGGAGCTATAGGACCCTGGGCAACGCGGGAGATGGGAAGGAAAAGGACATCTGGGGGCTCTTCCAAGAGAGGAGGGGCTGGGGGGAAAGCTCGCCGGTGCCAATCTAGGGAAACGTGACCGAGAGTTCTCCGAGCCCAGCAAAGGGTCTCTGCACCACACCACGCCCGCGCCCGCCCCCTTCCAAAACTCCAGGCCAGGGTTTCCCACCTGCTGGATGCTAAGGCGCAGGGAAGGGAAAGGGGGAAAAGATGGCACGGGGCTGGATCTGAAATTGGGGCAGAGGTGGGGGGCCGGAATGGCCAGGGGAGGAGGCCTCATTGCCTGGCAACAATTCCGGGCACGTGCGCTGGTGACATCATCCCGGGCCATCTCTAACGCAGACCTTTGACACCTCGAGGGGGAGAGGCGCCGCTGGCTAAGCGTCTTGGAAAATAGCTTTGGGAATCCCGGGAACCCAAAAAGAAGAGGCAGGTGGAAGCTGGACCCTAGCGTCCTGCTCCTGCTTTTCTCTCTTCTACCCTCAGTTCGGCTCCAACCCCGGGGACTCGGGCCTCTGGGCTCCGCCTCTCCGCCTCCGGCCCTGACCTCCCAACCCACATTTCTGACGGAGTCCCGGAGTCCCGACACGCCTCCCAGAGATACCGTGCCTTCGCTCCCCGGAGATCCCGGAGGAGGTGGGAGGCGGGCGGTGAGGGGCGGGGGCGCCGGATCCCGCGGGATCTGTCTCCCAGCGGGGAGGCCGCCAGCCGGAGTCTGTCTGGGTCCCCCCTCTCCTGCCCCTCCCGCGCTGCTCCAGGGCGGAGTCTGCGGAGTTGAAACCAGGACACGGCGAGAGGAAGAGTTATATAACTGGGAGAAGCCGGGAAGGGCGAGTGGAAACGGGCACCAACGGCCCGACAGGAGGCGAGGGAGGTGCAAAGCGCCCCGAGGCCGGTGGAGAAGGGCAGGGTTCTGGTGCTCAAGGAGGGAGAATTCACGCGCAGAAAGGACGCGCCGGCCCGGGAAGTCACCGGGGCTTCCCCGCAGGGCCTTCCCCGCCACCAGCCACAGCAGCTGGGCCTGAGCGGCCGAAGCCCCGGGAAGGGGCGCTGGCACCGGTTCGGTTACTCTTGCGGAGGCAACCGAAGCCAAAGTCCGGGAAGGCGGCGGCGGAGCCCGTGGGGCCGGAAACCGCAGCTCCGCCCTGCCGCCACCTGGGAGGGCGGGTGCCAGCTGGGCGGGGGTGGGAGACAGGTAGCCGGCCGATCCCGCCCAGGACTGGGCACGACTGGTTCGAGACCTCGAGGGAGAGGGCAGCGGGACCCTCACGTCTGGGTCGGGAGGGGCCCGGCCCGCCCACCCCGCAGCCGGTCCCAAGGGGCCTGGGGGCGGCGAGCGGGCCCGGGGCGCAGGCGCGGGGGGCGGGTTCCGGCGCGTGCGGCGGGGGGCGGGGCGGGGGCGCGAGCGTGTGGGAGTGCACGTGCAGGCCCCCGCCGCCCGGCCGCTCCCCCGCCCCCCCGCTTCCTGTCGCCGCACGACGCCGCTCCCCATTGGCTGCCGGGGCTCTGACGTCAGGGCCGTCCGCCGGAGCGGATTGGGCCGACTCGAGAGTTCGGGAATCTGGCTCCGCAGTCTGGCTCTCCAGTTACTCTGGCAACAGGGTAAGCAACGGGGAGGCGGGGAGGCGGGGTGGGGGGGGGAGAGAAGGGTCCCCCGCTCCCACCTGACAGCCGCCGGATCCATCTTAATGCCAACTCGCTGCCTCCCCTCCTTCCTCCCAAACTCTGGCTGTCCCTCCCGAGAACCAAGCATCCTGCCCTCGACCTTTCCCAGTCCCCCAGGCCCTCCTGCTCGCCGACTCCCACCCCAGGACACAGCCACCAACCGCAGCGACTGGCAGCGGATCTGAGTTGCTTAGTAACCAAGCCGCGCGTGCCCCCTCCTCGGTATGTACCCCAGCCCCGGGGGGCGGAGACTGAGCCCCGAGCCGGGACGGAGATGACAGGAAACCCAAAGAGCACATCAGCCCACCTTTCCCTCCGGCTGGGGCGGGGGGCTTCGGCTGCCCTCCAGGCCCTGTGCCCACCTCACCCCCCTCAGCTTGGGCAACGCGTCTCGCCCTCGCCACCTCGTGGCCACGTCGGGAAGGTCAAGCACAAAGAATGGCCCGAGCCCCGCGAGGGTTAGGAACGCGAAAGGGAGAGCGAGGCAGGATCCGCGAAGAGATCAGCGGGATGAGACCAGCGGGATGGGGCCGAGTGGAGGGAGGGGAGATGAGGCGGAGGCCACAGCGTGGAGGCAATCGGAGCTCCTGGTGTGAGGGTCAGGGTTGAAGACAGAACCCCCCATTCATGAAAAGTACCGGGGAGAAACTCCAAGTGGCCCCGGGGTCGGAGACACAACCCTGCCTAACCACGTCCGACCGCCAAGGCCATCTCACTGATCCACCTGCCAACTCCGACCTGCCGTTAGGGCCCCGCGGCCCGCCCCGCCCCATTCTCGAGAAGGGGAATCCCAGCCCAAGAGGGACCGCGAGTCCTTGGAGGCCCCTCACAACATCCGGAGCCTAGCCATCCGCCTCTCGGCTCTCCCCGCTCCCGCCCTGCTCTTTCCTAGGGCACCTGGGTGTCCTGCGCCCCGGTCTTCTCCCCAAAGCCTTTGCTGAGACCCAAATGTCCATCCCCGGCTCTGCTCTGCCTGCGACTCCGGCGTCCCGCCCCCCTGAGAGGAGACGGTTCCCCTCCTTCCAGACGCCCTCGCGGCTCCCGGTTACCTGATCCTAGGTGTCCCAGGTGTGCAGATTCCCCAAGGTCTCCCAGGGGGTCGAGCGGCCCCCCCCTCCCAGGTCGGGGCTGGGGGGGCCGCTCCGCCCCGTGGCGCAGTTGGATTTTCCAACACAAGCCCCGCCCCTGCCCCGCCCCCTGCTCGGGCCCCGCCCCTCCTCGCGCCAAAGTGCCCCCTTCTCGGCTCCGCCCCGCCTCTTGCTGGTCCCTTTCGCCTCAGCGCAAGGGCCGAAAAGGGTGCCAAACGTGGACTGCGGGCTTCAGGGTACAAGGTGCGAGGTCCAGCCCCGACCCCCGTCTGTCAAACCCCTATTCCATTTGGATCACGCGCCTTTCCGAAGTAACTGCCGCCCCCGTTCTAGCCCGGCACTTAGACCTAGCCACGCCTTCTTAGGCCCCACCGCTCTGCCCATTCATTCGAGGCCACGCCTCTGTCTCAAGGCCTCCCGCTTCCCTTGCTTCTTTCCCCATCCAGCGGCGCCCACTGGAGCTCCCGGGTCCTCAGTAAGGTTTCCTCCTCAAACCCCAGCATCCCACTGAGAAACTTGAGACTTGCAGACACGGGTGTTTTACTGCACTGAACTCCAATACAATTATTAGCCTTTCTGGCTACACACTAGGTATCTCCTGGGCCGTCACACAACACATTCAACCAAGGTCCAGTCTTGAGGGAGGCCCAGCCTCGCTCGGCCTGAGGCGCACTGTCAGCTTTGGTTCTTAGAGTCCCCGATCTTCTCTAGTGGGGAGAAGAGGAGGCCTTCTCAGTTGTCCAAGTTCATGAGTAGAGCAGTGCCCCTCTTGATCCAATGATCAGATGTCATGGTGCCACACCGCAGGTCGATCCCGATGACAAAGGAGGCCCTGTCCGAGTTGCCTGCCCGGATGGTATAGTAGTAGCAAGGACAGGAGTACATGCCTGAGGGAAAGAGAAGGAGTCAGACCCGGAGCCTCTGGGGAAACAGGGCGGGACGGTTGCAGCAGAGGATGGGTTAGGCAGGTCTGAAGGAGTGTCCCACCCTTGGCACTCTTCTTTCTACTCTCTGTAGGCCGGAAGTGGATCGTGGGCATGAGGCAGACAAGCTGCATGGGCTCCGCCTCCACCAAGCAGGAGCTCTTCCGGTCCCAGCCAGCACCTTCCAGGTACAGGCCTCGAACCCAGACACCATCCTGGGGAGACACGGGGGCAGGTTATTGCCAGCACCCCTCACCTGCCACCTCTCTCCTCCCTACTCAACCCGCTGTTTCCCACCTTGGCTCCCAGCACCCGCCTCCCCCATTCCCGCCTCTGCTCAGAGCCCCAAGCACCTTGGGTGGATACACTAGGTTGCTGTCATCCACAGTGGAAACGATAAACTCCCAGGAGAGGCAGTCCACTGAAATCTGGGATTGAAGGTGAGAGTAAGGGAGGCCCCCCGAAAAGTAAATACGGGTCCCCAGCATCCATCCCTGTGACACTCTCCACAAGGCTCACGTTGTTTTGGCGAGCTGAAGACTGCAGCACGGCGGTGAGGAAGCCGGTGGGGAAGGTGAAGCCAGACAGCCAGAAGATGACAGGAGGCCGGGCACGACTAGCCCACACCTCAAACTGTTCCACACGCAGCGCCAAGTCCCGGGTCCACGCAGCCAGTGGCTTCTGTGAGGGATACGCCTGGAGGAGGCAACAGTATGTGCTCGTTCATTCACTTACTCTTACATTCCAGTCCTTATTTTGAGCCCTCGGAGCAGGTATGAGAAGAACGTGTGATGCCAGCCCCTGTTCTCCAACTTTGGGTAAAGCACTCCAAAAGCCAACCCCCAGAAAAGAAACAAAAAGTGACAACTATTAACAACAATAGCAACAGTCATAGTAGCCAGTCACCATTATCGAAGCACCTACTAAGTGCTATGCACAGACTGGGAATCCTGGAGACATCCTTCAAGTTAATAACCTGTCCTGAGTTAATATCTCATGCAAAGCCAGTCAGTGAATGGCAGAGCCAGATTTCACCCGGAACCTCCTGGCTCCAAAGCCCAGGCTTATTGCGTTTTGCTGTTTGCCTACCAAGAACCAGGAAGTAGGGCACAGGGAGGAGAGGAGAGCTCACTGTTGGAGTAGGATCAACAGTGGTGTAATCTTGCCTTTCCCCAGAGTGGAGGGACGTGGGCATCAAAGATACAATTGAAAATCTCTTCCAGGCTTGTAGACATGACGATGAGACCCTGAATGCCCTTTTCCAGGTCTGTCAGTGAGGACCTGAACAGATAGGGTGGAGGTTAACGATGGGATGGGCCTGCAAGACTCATTCTAGGCAGGAGGTGAAGGTTCTTCTTCTCCCCCCTCCCATCTGCAGAGCTCTCTCCATCTTACAGCATGGTCTCCATAAGCTTGTTGTATCTCTGGATCTCCTGCAGAAGGACCACATTGAGAGGGGAGGGGTCCAGAGCCAGCAGTTTCCGGGTCCCCTCATAGTCGATCATTTCAGGGATCTTCTGTTTCACATCAGCAGCCAACTCAAGGACCTGGTGAGGCAGAGCTCTGAGCGCAGCCCCCTTTCTGATGGCTTTCCCGCCCAGGCGTCTGTCTGTTCTTACCTTCTCTTCTCGGCTCTGGCCGCCAGCCCTGGAGGGTGTAATCTGGGGTTGCAGGGATAACAGAGTCTCAAAGAGAGTCCGTGCCTCAGTGATCTGGGAGGCCACGTCCGCATTGGGGTGCTGGCCAAAGGCCTCAGGGGGGTCCATGCCAGGCAGCATGCTGATGTACTCCTTATAAGAGGCCAGGCTCCCGTCTTTGGGGATGAAATAAGTCTCCAGTACTGACAACCTGGAGAGCCACAGCATGATTATCACATTGTGAGCACTCCGGGCTTCAAACCGAGCCAGATCCAAGTCCCTACGTATGTCCCATTTGTCCAACTCTGTTCTTGCTCTTCCTGCCAATCCTACACACTCTGCCTTCTTCCAATTTCACATTCTCTCCTCAAACACTTCCCCTACCCTCTGCCACCTGGTGTCTCTGTGTCCTCTGGTCTCCACCCCCTCACCGGTAGGTGCTCAGTGTCCCCCATCCCCTCACTGGTTATGTGCTCAGTGTCCCCACCCCCTCACCAGTAGGTGCTCAGTGTCCCCACCCCCTCACCGGTAGGTGCTCAGTGTCCCCCACCCCCTCACCAGTAGGTGCTCAGTGTCCCCACCCCCTCACCGGTAGGTGCTCAGTGTCCCCCACCCCCTCACCGGTAGAAGGGGATGGATAGAGCCTGATCACAGAAATAGTCATTGATGTAGGTGGTGAGCAGGCGCCGGTCCCAGTCATCCGTGACGTGCCCACCATAGTTGATGCCGGAAATGAGGTACTTGAGCGCATCCCAGGGTGTCTCCTCGTACTCATCCAGATAGAGGCTCAGCAGATTCTCTGACACCTGTGCGGGTCCCAGCCCAAACCCCACACACAGTTATTGTAGGAACTCTTCCAGTGGGTTCCCCCCTCCCCCCCACGGAGCTTTAACAGACTTTTGTAAGTGGATTTTCCTACGGGGAGCCATGGGACCAGGAGGACAGGAAGTCAGGCCTGGGATAAGGGACCCCTGGTTAGAACCAACCTCAAAGTCGGAGTCATTGAAGCCATAAATAATGTTCCAGCCAAGCTGCAGGAACTTTTTACGTTCGAGTAACACAGAGTGGAAGAAGCAGAGAGAAAACAGCAGCTTCTTGTACTTGGCAGGTTTGGAGCAGCGGGAAAACTGTGGTTCTGTCATCAGTTGGTAAAGACGGGTCATGTTGGCCTTGAGGCCCTGGGGACAATGAAGTACAGAGAAGGGATGACATCAGCGTGCTCAGCTCTGCCACTGGCACCACCGTGTGCAGCTGTGGAGGTGCTCGCTGCAGGGCCCTGGCTGAAGGGCTGGGTGGAGGCTGAAATCTAGTCCTGATCTGCGTGCCAGCATGTGCACTTATTCACAGGGTTGGTGCCTCTCTGATTCACATAAGGCATTGTATGGGCTAGTGGCAGCCCTCCCTTCTTGTTCTCCCACTTTTGAACCTCTCAGTTCAAAATGATGGATAGGCCATTCAATTTGTAAGTACCAGAAAAAAGGAACAAAGACAAAGATAAACATGCAACTGGTAGTGAACAAAATGTACACGATATTATGTGTAAGGATTCAGTGTAGATTAAAAGGGCCATAGTATATCATCAAGGGGGAACATTCTAGTGCTTGGATTTATCAGGCTTCATGAATAAGATGGGATTTGGGCTAAGTCTTACAACTGGGAAGGATATGACTGCTGAGTGGAGAGCCTTGGTTTCCAGGAGATGGAAAGAACTGAAAGGAAGCCCTTGCTGGTTTGGCTCAGTGGATAGAGCAGCGTCAGCCTTTGGATTGAAGGGTCTTGGGTTCAATTCCTATCAAGGGCACATGCCCAGGTTGCAGGCTCTACCTAGTGGAGGGTGTGCAGGAGACAACCGATCAGTGGTATTTCTCTCTCTCTCTCTCTCGCTCTCTCTCTCTCTCTCTCTCTCTCTGTTTCTCTCTTCATCTTCCTCTCTGAAATTATTTTTAAAAAAAAAACCGAAAGAAAGAAAAAAGAAGAGAAAGAAAAGAAAAGAACTGAAGGGAAAAGGCACAAAGGGGAGAATAAGTGAGAAAATGAGTCTAACTGAAGTCAAGTGTAAGTGCTCAGGTTGGGTAAGAAGGGCCATTAACAGATGGAATGACACAAGAATGACAATAAGAATGACAGTCTGAGTCATCTGGACTTGATTCACCAGGAGTCATGGAGACATTTGCTGTCTTGAGTAGAACATTGATATGTTGAAATAGTGTCTTAAGAAGACTCTATGATACAGAATGGATAAGTGAGAAAACTGAAGTAAGAATATTGGAAGTAAGAAAATATGATTTTAAAATGCCATTTATAATATCAAAATATGTAAGGTATGAATAAATCTAATAAAATGTATATATCATTATAGAGAAAATTATAAAACTTTAAAGAATAAACAGAGAGACATACTATTCTCATGGATTGGGAGGCTCAATATTCTACACATTTAAATTTCTTCCAAATTAGTCAATGGGATTTTTTTGTGGAACTTGACAAGCTAATTCCAAAATTTATGTTGGAGAGTAGTCTAAAGAAAAATAAGGTAAGGAGACTTACCTTACCAGCTACCAAGAATTATTAAAGAGCTATATGGTAATTAAGACCGTTATAGTGATCCCAATATAAACAAATTGGACAGTATATAATGACCCCAATATAAACAGTTTGATCAAGTAACAAAATAAAGGACCCAGAAAAAAAAAAAATATATATATACAGAGAAACATGATCTAAGGCTGAGCAGACACATAGTAGATCAGAAGGGTCATTGTGGGCTTTTCAATAATAGTACTGGGAGAATTGGTTATCCATGTGGAAAATATTAGACCTTTACCTTATTCACACTCACAAAATAGATTTGAAGTAACTAAAAACCTATATGTAAAAGTCAAATTATAAAATTGTTTTCAAGACAAGCATAAGAGAGTGCCTTTATAAAGAGAGAGAGAAAGAGAGAGAGAGAGAGAGAGAGAGAGCGCACAAGCGCCTTTTTAACCTTGGAGTAAGCAAAGATTTCTTGAACAAGACATAGGTGCATAGCCCTGCTGTTGTGGCTCAGTGGTTGAGCATGGACCTATGAACCAGGAGGTCACAGTTCGATTCCCAGTCAGGGCACCTGCCTGGGCTGCAGGCTTGATCCCCATGTTTCTCATTATTGATATCTCTCTCTCCTCCCTCCTTCATCTCTGAAGTCAATAAGAATATATTTTAAAAAATAATTTCCAAATAAAATATTTCAAAATACTGGCCTTGCCCTACCCGGTTTGGCTCAGCGTCGGCCTGCGGACTGAAGGGTCTCAGGTTCAATTCCAGTCAAGGGCACATGCCCAGGTTGTGGCTCAATCCCCAGTAGAGGGCATGCAAGGAGGCAGCCCATTCAATGATTCTCTCCCATCATTGATGTTTCTATCTCCCTCTCCCTTCCTTCTAAATTAAAAAATATATACTAAAAAAAACCCTTAAAATACTGGCTTCTTTGTCAGCTTCCAAAAGAAATCCATTAGCACCAAGTAAACCCTGAATGCCCTTCTTCTACTAAAGATTTGGTAGATCCATTTGAAGATCACAGGGAGGGTCAACCTTTCAAAGCCAGAGGGACACTCTCCCATCCGAGCCACCACACAGGCCATGCTAATACGGTTTTTATCTTGACTAAAATCATGAAAAGCTACTAAAATAGTTTAAGCAGAGGCTAAATGGGTGGGATGTACCAACATGATCAGATTTTTTCCAATTAAAAATGAAATATTACCATTTGAGATAATATGGATGAACCTTGAGAGTATTATGCTAATAATACTCCCTCCTTGAGAGAAATAAGTCGGACAGAAAAGGACAAGAACTATATTATTCCACTCGTGTAGGATATAGAACAAAAAGTAACAGACAGAACAAAAATAAGGCAGGTACAGACAACATGGTCAGATTTTAAAAGATGAGTATGATTGCATTCAATGGTGACCTTGTAATATTGGAGATAAAAGTTTCAACAGAGCCAAAACCGGTTTGGCTCAGTGGATAGAGCTTCAGTCTGTGGACTGAGGGGTGCCAGGTTTGATTCCGGTCAAGGGCATGTACATTGGTTGTAGGCACATCCCTGATAGGGGGTGTGCAGGAGGCAGCTGGTCAATGATTCTCTCTCATCAATGTTTCTAGCTTTCTATCCCTCTCACTTACTCTGTAAAAAAATCAATAAAATATATTTTTTAAAAAGTTTCAATAGAATTGGAGAGAAGGAAGGAGAAAAGGGCTGGGAGCCCAGCAAATGTGACAATAGGGAGAGAATGTATGGACATTTTGGGAGACAGGAAGGTTCTGTGGACTACTAATTTACTCTTCAGTGCCTTGTTTTCCTACCTGTAAAATGGGGTAATAACACTTACCTGATAGGGTGTGTGTGTGTGTGTGTGTGTGTGTACTAGTATTTAATGAATTAATAAATGTAAATCAATTAGAACAATGCCTGGCACATAATAACAATCAAGAAAATCAGATATTACTATTATGTTCTAAGAGTTTAGCACAATATTTTTTACAGGCAGTAGGATAAAAATGTGTTGCTGTTAAGGGTAAGCCCTCTCTCGGATGCTAGCAGAAGGAAAGGCAGACCAGATGGAATAGTTGATGCTGGCTATCTACAGCCGCCCATACCTTTGGTGGTTCTGTGGTCATCTTGATGCTGGCCTGTAAGATTGAGATAGGGAAGTCGGGGTGGGGACTAGAGCTGAGCCAGAGGCGGAAGGAAGGGTGAGGATCCTCCACCTGCAGTCGTTCTATCAGTTTGTCCAGATTAGGCATCCACGACAGTGACAGGTGGCAGTTAGCCAGGAACACCCAGTGTCCTGCAAGGAGGCACTGGATTCAGTGGGACCACTCCCTAAGTCCCATCTGTCCCCACGCTGTCCATCTCATCGTATGTGTGCGGGGAGGGGTGTCAGAGTGCTCAGGTGGGCCACTCCGGGGACCTTCTGGGAAAGTGGGAGCTGTGGTTGTGGTCGTGTGACGAGGCTGGAGGCCAAGGAGGGGGGTAGAAGAACAAGAAAGCCACTGACCCTGGTACATGCCGTCCCGGAGGAGCCGAGCAGCGATGGGGGCCTGGCCCTGGCCCAGGGACAGGGAGTGGAAACGGTGCGCCATGCCCGTGTGCTCTGCCAGCTGCAGCAGGGCACTGGTGGGGTCCACGCCAGGGGACAGGATGAACACCAGCGGGGTGCGTGGGGTTGAATCTTCCATCACCTGCCGGGAGCACAGGGTGTGGCCTCAGCAGAAGGCCATGTAATAGAGTGGGAGAGAGAGAGTGAGGAAATGCATGTGGTTGACGAGTGGGGAGAGGGAGGACCCGGGATGATGTGGGCAAGGAAACCAAGCCACTGACCAGCTTCATGTTTAGCACAGGCGGTTCGATGAAGCGGGAGCCCAGGTTGGAGACAATGAAAGAGGTGACACAGAAGGCCACCCGGTCCTGGCGCAGGGAGCGGACAATCAGCATCCGCTGCATTTCGTTGCAGGCGTTCTCCCACTCACCTGGGGAGGAGGGAGTGGTTGCAGGGAGCATCTGGAAGGGCAGGGATCTAAACAAAGAGGCACCTGCGGGGAGTGCTCTGCCAGGAGGCAGCTGCCAGGAGGCAGGGGAACTCGAGAGAAGAGAGAAGGGATAGAGAACAAAGGGAAGGCACACACATGGGCTGAATGGAGGGAAGGAGAGAGGCAGGAGTGGGGAGGCTCAATGCCTGGGCACCTGGCAGCATAGCCTTCTCCGGGGTGGAGTTGGTATACCACTGGTGCCAGTCCCGAGGATACTGCTCAAAGGAGTTCATGAGCCCATGGAAGTTGGTTAGTTTGTCAAGCTCCGTGATGTTGTCCCAGTAGGCATCTGCGAGCCAGCTGGTACACGGGTTATCCATTTGGCCCTCCCGATCCAGAACCTGGGGGGAAGGAGACGGGAGAAAGAGATTGACCAGGAGCACCTCCCAAAAAGAGTTACCTTAAAAAAAAAAAAAAAAAGGAAAATCAAAGATGAGTCTTGCATGAAACAGAATGAGGAAAAAAAAAAAGAATACAGGAATCCAAGATAGATTGGGATCCACCTTTATTAGGGAAATAAATGTGGGGGGTTTTAGTCTCTCAGACACTGTGCAGAGATCACAGTTCAAATTTAGGGAGCTTGCGCCCTCTGGTGGTTGCCTCTCAGTTCATATTATCAACTGGTAGGTTCACCCTTTGAAGCTCAAACTATTACTTCATTCATTTAGTCACTTTTTAACAAATATTTCTTATTCATCAACTGTAAGTTTTTTAAATATGTGGGATACATCACTGAACCGAAAGGACAAATGTCTCTGCCTGTAAGGAGGTTTTCTTCCAATGTGGAAGAGCAGATAATGAACCAAAATTATCTAGTATATCAAAGATTTTCCCAGTGCCATGAAAACATAGACCCTGCCCTAGCTGGTTTGGCTCAGTGGATAGAGCATTAGCCTGTGGACTGAAGGGTCCCAGGTTCAATTCTGGTCAAGGGCACATGCCTAGGTTTGGGCTTGATCCCCAGTAGGGGATGTGCAGGAAGCAGCCAATCAATGATTCTCTCTCATCATTGATGTTTCTCTCTTTCCTCTCCCTTTCTCTCTGGAATTAATAAAGATATATTTAGAAGAAGAAGAAGAAGAAAAAGAAAACATAGACCGAGTTGAAGAAGATAAGGAAGACTGAAGTCTTGGGGGGTAGGCTGAAGCATTAAATGAGAAAGTCAGGAGGTCTTCATAAGGTGAGATTGGAGAATGTGAGAAAGAGGGCAAGGATGTATGTACACCGAGGGTGTAGTTTTCGGGGGAAGGGAACAAAAGGCCGTAAGTGGGACATGCTTGTCACAAGCAGCGAGGAGGCTTGTGTAGCCGGAGCAGTTTGGACCGTGGAGATGACATCAGTAATGAGCTTCCATCTTAAAAGAATCTTGTCACTATGCTGAGAGGTCACGGGTGGGGAGCTTTGGGAGATTATTGCTAAACTTCAGAAGTAAAGGTGTCAAGACAAATGAAACTGTGGTCCAGAGGATGAGCGCATGGCTCGCCCAGGGAAATGTGGTGTCGGTGTCTGTCAGTTCCGGGGCCCATTCAAGGTTCGAGTGGGTGTTTTGGGTGTTTTTCTTCAGCCAGGTTCAGCTGCATGGGCCACACAGGGACAGTGGAGCTGGATCTAACCAGAGTGGCAGTTTGCCAAGTAAATGCAACACAGGGAGAAGGGTGGGGGGTGGGGTTAAGGTAATCGCAAGGAAAACTGAGTCAGGGAAATGTGCTGCAGGCTGGGGAAGGAATGGCTCGAGAGGCAATGAGAGAGTTGCAAGATCATACCAACCCGTGGATCACAGGTAAGGGGGGCCCCAAGTCCCACCTGTAATGTGAGCAAGGGGGTGCAGGTCACTGCCATAGCCCGAAGGAGCTGCCGGGACCCTGCTCCTGGCGGCTCTGCAGCTCCCTCACCCCCGGGGCCTGGAGGCTTCTCCAGACCTGCCACCATCCCCAACCGTGACCACTCTGCCTCCACGTGCCCTCTATCCACTCACCACACCCCCACGGAGGAAGAAGTTGTACTCATCCATGTTGAGCTTGCCGGAAGTCTCCAGGATTTTGGCACACATCTGAAAACTGAATAGTAGCTTGTGGCGCTCAAAAAGGGTGCGGCAGGTGTACCTGGGAGAAGGGGACAGGGAGGGTGGAGGAGGCAGGACACTCAATATGAACACCTACTGCGCGAACATCATACAATCAGAGTCTTACACAGAAGGACCCTCATCAGCCTCTAATTCAAACCTCCTATCAACAGCCAAGCACTCAGGGACCTAAGAGAGAAAGAGTTTGACCTGAAACAAGCTGAACTGGAGGGGCCAGTGGGGTGTCTATGTAGAGAGATCAAGTACCTCATTACTCAGAGTGTGACCCATAGGCCAGAAGCATTAGACATACAGGACCCCAACTTACTAAATCTTTACCCTGTATTTAACAAGATTCTCTGTGCTTTATAAGCACGTTACTATTTGAGAAGTGCAGGTATCGTAGACAGTTGTACACAGGAGTCCTACACTCAGGGAGAGCTAAAGACATAACACTGAGCAGTCAGCCCGCGGGTGATGGTTGGACTGTGAAGGTGTATGAGGAGCGCAGGGGACGATATGACGGCCTGAGAAAGCACCAAGGCAGAACTAGCAGGAAGGGTCAGCATTTGAGCCAGTCACCTGGCCGCCTGCCTCGGGCATGTAGGGGGAAGCCTCAGACCTGTAGACAGCATAGGTGTGGTATTCATTCAGGTAGTCAATGCGGTCCTCCAGTTTGTTGCTGCGATGACTCTTATCAATGCTGAGGATAAAGAGGCTGATGTAGGCATCCAGCGAGAATTGGTACATGGGGTCGATGCGGCCCATGTCATTGAGCACGAAGAACAGGACTGATGCCCGCTGGGCACATGGACGGTAAGCCTGCAGAGGGGCCAGAGTCAGGGGCCACACAGGGACATGGCAGGAGGCAGGAGCTCAGGGATGGAAGGTTCCTCAAGCCACAATTATTAGAATTGCGTCTTGATGCTGGTGGGGGCTGGGCTGGAGGGCACAGGAGCTCACCTCACGGGCCAAGTCAATGTTGATCTCCGTGGTTTCACTGGTCTCCAGCTGCTCGGTCACCTCCGTGGCAGTTAACTTGGAAGTCTGAAGGGTGTTCACCAGCTGGACATCATCTAGCAGGGAGCCTGTGGCCTCATTCAGCAGCCTGGAGGGAAGTCAGGAGGCACATGGACGGAGGGCCAGGGACTCCATCAGCGCCCCCGTGCCAGCTGTGCCCGTGAGGGGACCCGGGAGGGTGGAGGCAAGGTCGCACCGGAGGATCTCATCCTCCAGCTCCTTGAGCTTCTTCTTGCCAGCAGCGATATTGATGACGAGTGAATCCTTCTGCTCCTCTAACTCGGGACGCTCCTTCCGCACCACAATGCCCAGGAGCTGGGCCTCCAGGCCCTAGGAGCACACCAGGACTCATGGGGAGAATGTCACTCCAGCGACCCCCCCCTCACCCCTTTACGCCTCCAATCTTAGCCTTTTCTTGATCCTGCCGGACTCCGACTTTACAGCCCTGCCTGCTTCACCCTGGTTCAGTCTAAGCATCGGCCCCGCCCACCTGTTCTTTGACTGCGAAGTTGACAATGGTGGTCTTGGCTGACGTCTCTGGGCTGTAGTGGGGGTTGGAGAGCTTGGTGGTGATGTAGAAACGAAAATTGGGATTGTATTCTACCTCCTTATCTCCAATGCGAATCAGCAGCCGACCACCTGTACCCACAAGAGGGTCAAGGGCAAGGACCCCATTTGACCAAGAGTGGGTTGACCCATTCTTTCCCCTACCAGCATCCAGTGGCAGTGACTCAGCCTGTCCTAATGGCCCCAGACCAGGGCTCTCTGAATAGAGGGATAGATACTAATAAATAAAGGACACAGCCAAAGAGCCAGCCCTTTCCTCCCCAGTGTCCTACTTGGCTGGTCCTTGTCCCACAGTCCAACCGCACAATAAGTCTGGGCCCTGACCAATTCGAGCTACAGATTTGTTGAGCACGGGGTTGAGTGTGGGGTCCAGATATTCCTGCACATTCTGGAGCAGCACTGGGTATCCAAACTGGATGGCGCTTTCTAGGACTCGAAGGTAATCGCTCATCTGCATGTCAATGATCTGAAGGCCCTAGAGAGCAAGAAAAAAGATGGAAGAAACACGGAGGGATTCATAGGAAAAAACGGCCCAAGGGCAGGACTCAGGAAGAGACAGGCACGGGAATATCTCCTACGGAGTTAAACTACCCCCCAGCCTTATACCTGGCTTCCTTCCATGTTCTTGATCCACTTCAAGGCCTGGGCCTGAGGATCAATCATCAGTGCCCACCTGAGGGAGGAAGCATCCATCAGAAAACAGGCTCTGCGTTACTTCTCCTCATGCTCCCAGCAGCATCCTTACCTGTTGCCACGGGTGACGATGATGCCATTCTCAGTGGAGAAGGCATCTGAGGGCAACCCTTGGATGTTCCAGTCCCGAACTTTGGTAGGATTGGACAGGAAATCATCAAAGGTGAAGCGAGGTGAGCAAGGAACCTGAAGCTCCCAAATCTGTGCAGGGAAGAGCCCCACATTTCCCTAAAGACCTGAGCTCAGCAACCCTGCCCTTTTCTGATCTCTCTTATTACTCCCAAAGGCCCTGGTCTCAGAGCCCAGACCTCACTCATCACGTCTGAGTCTCACCTTCCTGATCCAGATCTGGTTGACAATCTCATCCCGGTAGTTGGTCAGGAAGGGTCCCATGTAGGACAGGAAGGCGGCTGCCAGGAGACAGTCCCCCACCAAGTAGCCCAGGTCCTCTTCCAAGCCCTGGAGGACAGGAGGGGGGAGTAAGCCTGTCGGGGGGGCCCCAGCACTGGGAGAGACTGGAATGCTTTGAAGGTACTCTCCTCTGAACACTATCTGGATTAGAGAGATTATTTCCCTCTCCTAACCCTTGGTGCCCTGAGAACCCTAGCCTGGTTCTAATTTCTTTTCAGTTCCCCATCTTTGTCAGCAATTCTGTTTACATTCTGGTGATAAGGCCTAACACTTTCCTGAAACCAGGAGCTCACTGAAGGTAGAGAGACAAGATGTGCCCTGTTTCTCTCCAGTCAATGTGCTGTATAAAGGGTCTTTGTGTGTGCTTTGTAGCTCAGCCTAAACATGGAAGCAGATCCCTAATGGTACAGAAAATCTTTCCTTTCACTCTTCTCACCAAATGTGAGGAAAGGGAGGGGAAGAACTCCCATACCCTATTTTTGGATGTCCCTACACGCAGCTGTCACTATTTTCCCTGGCTGTCCCTTAACCCAAAGGGGATGGGAGCTCTTGGAATTTCCTAGTCGGCAGGGAGGAAGGAGAGCCAGGTGGTACATTTGATCTCACCTTTACTGTTTCCTCCCATCGAGCCTTCTCGCCAGCCAACCCAGACACCAACATTCCAGCTCGCTCCAGCTTCAGCTCCATCTCCTTAGACTTCATTCGAAGATCCTCTTTTTGTGCCAGCTTCTCATCATACTGTTTCTTCAGCATATCCAGTTTTTCAGCCACCTGGGAGTGATCAGAGGTAGGAATCAAACACAGGGTTTGGGACAGATTATTCTGGATTCAAATCACCAATCTGCTATTTTGTGGCTGCATGGTCTTGGGTAAACTGATCTCTTCAAGTCTTGGTTTTCTCCTGTGAAAATAAGAATTATAACACCTCCCTATAGTGTTGTTGTAAGGAGAAAAAAAAAGATAAAATACATGTGATGAGTTTTCTTTTCTTTCTCTCCACCACTCTTTCCTTAAGCCCAGAAATTACTTAATAATGAAATTCAAAGCTGGGTAGGAGACTAACCTCTTGTATAATAATAAATGAGACAAATATGTTGGCCAGAGAGGATCAGAGCACACAAAAACGATTGCCACTCCATTCCAGGAGCCATACCCGAGACATGATCTTGAGAGAAAAAGAAAAAGCTAGAAATGAACTCAGGGATTGTTGAAGAGAGAAAGAGGAGTCCATTCAAGGACAAGTCCCAGGTCCAAGGTCCCTCAGCAGAGATAGGGACCTTGGAAGAGCTTTACCTGCTAGAGAAACCTCCCTCAATTCATCACCACCCTCTGGGCTCTCCTGAGGCTGAAATACATCACTTACATTTGAAGTAGAGGACTGATCCAGCCTCTTCCAGGGACTGGTATGTGTGTCTGACAGGCAAATAATAATTGTGGGTGTTTTTTTTTGTTTGGTTGGTTGTTTTAAAAATATTGACTTCAGAGAAGAAGGGAGAGAGAGATAGAAACATTAATGATGAGAGAGAATCACTGATTGGCTGCCTCCTGCATGCCCCACACTGGGGATGAAGCCTGCAACCTGGGCATTGCCCTGACCGGGAATCGAACCGTGACCTCCTGGTTCACATGTCGACGCTCAACCACTGAGCTATGCCAGCCGGGAATAATTGTATTTAAAAGCTGCAAAATAATCTTGTGTATGATTGAACCATTATTCTATATAACAAGTCTCCTACTAATAGGCATTTGTGTCTTGCCAACATTTTCTACTATTAACGCTGCAATGAATGTCCTTGTAGGGGCATAAGCACATGTTGATGCAATTTATTTTTTATTTTAATTTTGTTTACGTTGTGAATGAGCAACTTAAAAATTCAAAAGACATAAGGTCATGAGAAGTCTGCCTCCCAACACTGCTCTCCATCCACCCACTCTCTTCTCAAGACATCCAATGTGACATGTTGCTTGGATAATCATCCAGGGGCATTATCTCCACATAAAGTGCATTCTACACTGTTGTTTCCTGGATTACCCATTTTGGACTTTATATATTGACTTTATGCTATGATAAATGACGATTTAATCTCTTATGCCTACACATCACCACCCTTTTCTCTTTTTTTCTAGTAGTTTTAACTTTATATAACATATAACTTTAAATAACATATTGAAACCTCGTTTTATAATATCTGTGAAAGCATTGCCTGACCTTTCTCTCAGCCCACCACCCGCATTCACCTCCCAACTATTTTAGCTGTGCCTTTGTTTTTACATTGTCGAAGTTAACAGCATTCCCACTCAGAACCTACAGTCTTCTGTGCTTTGTCATTAGGTTGATTATAAAGATCAAACACCATAAACAGCATCGACATATGACCTGGGTGCCCAGTGTGAACTGGTGGCTGCTGAGCTGCTTGTGGCTAAGGCACGTTCTGATAGGTCACTCACTGTGCATGTTGAACTGGTTGTGAAATATTTTTCTGTTCCTGCTGATTGCATGTTTTCTCTTTCAGAAATTCTAATTGATTGGATTGTATCTGTAATATCTGTTTACATTCTGGTGATAAGGCCTATGTTTCAGACTTTTAATTTTTGTTTTATATTCCTTGACTCTATCTTCCTGCCCTTCTATGGAATGAATGTCATACTTTAACCATTTTAAAATTTCCCCCTATCTTTTTCTCTATTTGAATTTTTTCTCGTCTCATCTTATTTTTGTTTTGTGGATGTCATTTCTTCTTTAGGTTTGCTTTTGAAGTTCTTCTCTCCAACTTGAATAATCTCTAGATTTAGTTTTTCTTCAGGTTCATGTTTTTTTTTTTTTTTTTTTTTTTTTTTAATATATTTTATTGATTTTGTACAGAGAAGAAGGGAGAGAGATAGAGAGTTAGAAACATCGATGAGAGAGAGAGTCATCGATCAGCTGCCTCCTGCACACCCCCCACTGGGGATATGCCCGCAACCAAGGTACATGCCCTTGACCGGAATCGAACCCGGGACCCTTCAGTCCCCAAGCCGACGCTCTATCCATTGAGCCAAACCGGTCTCGGCAGGTTCATGTTTTGTTATAATTTTTCATCTTGGTGGTTCCCTTGCAGGTCGTTACGTACCCTCTCTCCAGGGGAGGTGTGTGACTCACCTGATTGGTAAAATTGGAAAGAATCAACTGGGAGTGCTCAACGGAGTTCAGGCCCTTTCCCTTTAAGAGTGAGCGCAAGTTCCACTCTGCCCGCTCACAATGCCTGAGACCCAGAAAATCTGTCTGGATACAGGGTCACTACTAGTGGGGCCAACTCACCTACAGTCTCCAACTTAGTCTTTAAAAGTAGTATTTTGGACTTCTTATTGTTTAAAACCCAGGCATAGAAGAAGGCTGATAATTCTGGGACCCATCAAAAGTATATTTGACTTTTAACCAGAAAACCTATTAATAAGCTTTGGGTGGGCCCTAGCCTGTTTGGCTCAGTGGATAGAGTGTCATCCTGCAAACTGAAATGTCCCAGGTTCAATTCTGGTCAAGGGCACATGCCCGGGGTTGTGGGCTTGACCCCCAGTGGGGAACTTGCAGGAGGCAGCTGATCCATGATTTTCTCTCATCATGGATGTTTCTCTCTCTCCCTCTTCCTTCCTCTCTGAAATCAATAAAAAATAAAAATAAAACTTTGAGTGGAGCTCAGATTTTCATGAGAGCCTCTGAGGTATGGACAGGTGTTTTGACTTAGGTGGTTTGTAGAGGTTCATGTTAGGCCTGTAGGTTTTTACACTTGTGTGCTTGACTTTTTTTTTTTTTTTAAACATTTATATATATATATATAATTGATTTTTACAGAGAGGAAGACAGAGGGATAGAGGGATAGAAACATCCATGAGAGAGAATCATCGATCAGCTGCCTCTTGCACACCCCCTACTGGGGTTGTGCCCGCAACCAAGGTACATGCCCTTGACCGGAATCAAACCTGGGACCTTTCAGTCTACAGGCCAACGCTCTATCCACTGAGCCAAACTGGTTTCGGTGTGTGGTTGACTTTTAACTGCTATTGCCTGGGTGAAAGGCTTTAAGCCAATCCTGAATTATTCTGACCTTGGCAGGTGACTGTGTCTTAGTCCATAGGTGGATGGCTATTTCTACAGAAGCAGGACTGATTAAAATAGGGCTTCAGGGGTGGCCTTAACGAGGTATAGCGGTGGTTTCAGGATAAAGGCCACTACAGCTACAACACTAGTACTGCCGACTAGGTTCAAGTGGGGTTAGGTTGTTTTAGCACTAATGGACAGAATATCAAATTTTTTTCTCATTAAATTTTGTTTTAATGGGTCTCAAAATTTTGTGACTGATTTTTTGGTTAAGTTGTTTCCATTTAAAAGTACTGATTTTAAAAACTAATAACCTAAAAACTGCCACACACACATAAAAACCAAATGGTCTACAAAACATTCTCCTTTCTGAAAGTTTTACGATGCATTAATCATTAATCAGTCTTTTACTATTAAACTTAAATGGCCAGTTAAGCCGAGACCGGTTCGGCTTGGGGACTGAGGGGACCCGGGTTTGATTCCGGTCAAGGGCATGGTTGCGGGCATATCCCCGGTAGGGGGTGTGCAGGAGGCAGCTGATCGATGACTCTCTCTCATCGATGTTTCTAGCTCTCTATCTCTCTCCCTTCCTCTCTGTACAAAATCAATAAAATATATTTATAAATAAATAAATAAAAAAATAAATAAAAATAAACTTAAATGGCCAGTTAAGACACACGTTCTGAGGCTTTCCTTCCACCACTGAGGAAGACGGGGTGGCAGGTATTGAGGGAAATACTGGTTTCGCTTTCTGGGCAGACTTGTCATTTTGCCAGCTCCAGCTGCCCGCTTGTCTACTGCTCTGATGACACCCACAACAACTGTCTGTCATGTCACAAACAGCAAAACAGCCCAGAGCGTCAGAGAAGCTCTCAACACACATGGGCTTGCCAGGAGCCATACCAACAATCGAAGCATCACCAGATTTCCAAATCTTTGGGCCATCTTCCAGCTTTTCCCCAGAATGACGATCTATCTTCTCCTTCAGCTCAACAATCCAGCACAGGCGTGGATCCAGCACTGATTTGGCCTGGATGGTTCAGGGTAATCAACTCAGCTGGGAAGCCAGCTGCTTCCGTTACTGGGTTATTGCTGTCACCAGCCACATTGCCCCAATGAATATCTTTGACAGTCAAGTTTTTTAATATGCTAAGGGGTATGTTAAGTTCTTTAAAAAATTTTTTAAAATATATTTTTCATTGATTTCAGAGAGGAAGGGAGAGGGATAGATAGAAACATCAATGATGAGAGAGAGCTGAAATTGGTTTGGCTCAGTGTTAAGAGCATCGATCGGTCTGCGGGCTGAAAGGTCCCAGGTTCGATTCCAGTCAAGGGCATGTACATTGGTTGCGGGCCCATCCCCGGTAGGGGTGTGCAAGAGGCAGCTGGTCAATGTTTCTCTCTCATCGATGTTTCTAGCTCTCTATCCCTCTCTCCTCCTCCTCTCTGTAAAAAAAATCATTAAAATATATTTTTTAAAAATGATGAGAGGGAATTATTGATCGGCTGTCTCCTGCACGATCCCCCACTGGAGAGCAAGCCTGCAACCTGGGCACGTGCCCCTGACTGGAATCAAACCTGGGACCCTTCAGTCCTCAGGCTGACATTCTATCCATTGAGCCAAACTGACTAGGGAGACAGACATGTTCTTTTTTTTTTTTTTTTTTAATATATTTTATTGATTTTTTTTACAGAGAGGAAGAGAGAGGGATAGAGAGTTAGAAACATCAATGAGAGATGAATATGAACATTGATCGGCTGCCTCTTGCACACCCCCTACTGGGGATGTGCCCACAACCAAGGTACATGCCCTTGACCGGAATCGAACCCGGGATCTTTCAGTCCGTAGACCGACGCTCTACCACTGAGCCAAACCGGTTTCGGCCAGACATGTTCTTGGCATTGAAGCCCACATTGTCCCGGGAAGAGCTTCACTCAAAGCTTCATGGTGCATTTCCATAGGCTTCCCTTCCGTTGTAACACTGGCTGGAGCAAAGTCACCGCCTGCCGGGCTTGAGAACACCAGTCTCCACTCGGCCCCTTGGGGCAGGGCCCAGGCCACCAGTTCTGTAGACATCATGGAGGGGCAGGCGCAGGGGCTTGTCAGTTGGACCAGCTGGTGGCAGGATGCAACCCAGAGCTTCAAGCAGCGTGGTTCCACTGGCATTGCCATCTTTATGGGCAACTTTCCATCCCTTGAACCAAGCATGTTAGCACTTGGCTCCAGCATGTTGTCGCCGTTCCAACCAGAAATTGGCACAAATGCTACTATGTCAGGTTGTAGCCAATTTTCTTAATGTGGGTGCTGACTTCTTGAACAATTTCCTCTTATCTCTTCTGGCCATAGGGTGGCTCAGTGGAATTCATTTTGTTAACACCAACAGTCAGCTGCTTCACACCCTGTGTGTAAGCCAGAAGCGCATGCTCACGGGTCTGCCCATTCTTGGAGATGCCAGCTTCAAATTCGCCAACACCAGCAACAACAATCAGGACAGCACCGTCAGCCTGCGATGTGCTGTAGCCTTTTAAAGCCAGAACCTGTGATACACACAAACCTGATGTCTTGCCAGTTAAAAAGCAATGGCTTTTGATATAGACTCTGTGTCCTGGGACATCAGCGGTGGTCACATAAAACCTGCTGATATTACCGGTGACACACATTCATGTTCAGATTTCAGTTTATCCAAGACCCAGGCATACATGAAGGATCCCTTTCCCATCTCAGCAGTCTCCTCAAATTTTCAATGTTTCTTTTGTCAATCCCAGCACGCCTGTAAATCAGAGGGCCAATAGTGGAAGACTTGATGGGGCCTTTGCGTCCGACGATGACAATGTTGATAGGAGGCTTGTCCTTTCCCATTTTGGCTTTTAGTTGTGGTGTTTCCGACACCTATGTTCTGGCGGCAAACGCGTTGTGAAAAAGAGATGATCAGGTCTGAGGGTTTTTAACTGCAAGGCATTCGGTTTTGTGGGTGCCACCGGCTCCAGCTTTAAGTGGTTATCGTCAGGCCCAGGTAGACGGCACCAGATCAGCAGTCCTGCTATTCAACTTCTATCCAGGCGGAGGAGGCAGTTATGATGGGACTAGCTGGAATCCGTGTGGCTTATCTACAGGCAGATGGGCTGGGAATGCTGTTTTGGCTGCGATTTCAGGTGATACAGGTAGGGTACGTAGTAGGCATGCAGGTATTACCTACAGCTTAAGGGAACGTAGGGGATTCAAAAAGAAGCAAAGCCACACGTGGCACACGAGTGGCAGAGGACTTGTTCCCCACAAGGCGCCAGGACACGGGCTGCAGCAGCATCAGCAGCAACTTCAGTTCAGGAATGTGCTGACGGTGATATTCCAGTGAGAATAAGTATGGGGACGAGGTGAAACCTTCCCGAAAGGCAGTTTTCAAAGACCTCAGCAATGCCACAAAGAAAGCAGCAATGTTAGCCACTGATCACACAGAGAGCGGGGAACCCCGAGCTCAGGGGGAGCTGAAATTGAAGGGATATATACAGGGTTACCATCTGGAGTGACGAACAGTTCTGGTGACTGTACAGATAATGGTGACGGCTGCACAACAAGGTGAACATACACTTTACAATGGTGACAAAGGTAAATTTTATGTGTATTTTACCACATTAACCTCCCTTCAAAAATGAAGATATTGCCGAAACCGGTTTGGCTCAATGGTAGAGCGTCGGTCTGCAGACCGAAAGGTCCCAGGTTCGATTCCGGTCAGGGGCATGTACGTTGGTTGCGGGCACATCCCCAGTATGGGGTGTGCAAGAGGCAGCTGGTTGATGTTTCTCATCGACGTTTCTAGCTCTCTATCTCTCTCCCTTTCTCTCTGTAAAAAAAAAAAAAAAAAAAGATATACACATGTGGATTTCCATCACCCCCCAGTACAGGAAATGCTTAGTGATTGCATTATCTCTCTGACATGAATCTCTTGTTGGAAGTTTCTCCCAGTTTAGTTATGTTCACGGGTCATGGTTTCCAGATAACAGGACAATAATGACTGGTTTCCTGGAACATAATTTTATGTGGAAGCCATGAGTGCCTAACTCACTCCTTGAATTCAAGCAATGATCATGAGAGTAGCCTCTGAAGCCCTGAGGCACCACGTTGTTCCCATTGAGAGACAGACCTGGTTATAATGGAAGGAGCCGAGACTCTGATCCCGAGAATCCCTCTGTGGAGTCTGAGCAGAATAAGAAATTGGGGAGGATGGGTTGGGGACTTTAACTTAAGAATGTTGGCTTCTAGATTTTTAACTCCATAAAATCAAGATAATTTTTTAAAGTATTAATTGATTCACTTTCTTTTAAAAAAAATATATTTTATTGATTTTTTTACAGAAAGGAAAAGAGAGGGATAGAGAGCTAGAAACATCGATGAGAGAGAATCATTGATCAGCTGCCTCTTGCACACCCCCTACTGGGGATGTGCCTGCAACCAAGGTACATACCCTTGACCAGAATCGAACCTGGAACTTTTCAGTCTGCAGACCGACGCTCTATCCACTGAGCCAAACTGGTTTGGGCAAGATAATTTGATTTCAGATTTTAATTTACTTGGACTTTAGTTTACAAAGATTTAATCTCTGAAATCTAATTTCTCCCTGAGGGTTATAGTCAAATTGGTGGGATTTTTGTGTACTATTATTATTGTAGCATTTTAATGCTATCATGTAATCTTAACTACATAACCTCCAATATGCTATGTTGAAATGTGATATAACTTGGAATGGGAAATAGGAAAGAAAGTGAATTTTCAACATTGAGTATACAATTACCTTGAAGTAGATTAAGATTCTGTCTAGACCCATTTCAGAGCCTGCTAGGGCAATTTCTAAGCCAGTGGTTCCTAACCCTGCTGTGTGTCAGCATCGGGCTATGGAACATACATTTTCAGGCCCCAAACAAGTGATAATGGTTAAAACTGCTTACTCAAGAATTGGATTGACATGCACATCAGCCCTCTGGCCCTAGAGCCTATCTATGTACAGGCTTCCCACCACTGGCTGGCTCTGACAAGAAATCTTTCAAAATGCCCATTTCCAGGCTCTGAGGGTCACTGAGGACCGAAGGTTTGTACGCACTTGGCCCGTGGTGGGGCCCAGCATCAGCACAGTGCTCTCTGCAGTGGGGGGGCACAGTGCCTGATACTGAGCATGTGCGTTGGGCTCTTACATGCCAAAGCCTATGTCAGAGTAACAAAGGAGAAATCCTGGCCCCCTGTCCGTCTACTCTTATCAAGTAGGGGCTCTCAAGAGGCCTCACATTAGGATGAATATTTGTCTAATGAATGATATTGCTGGCAGCTGACCCCAGAGGCCATTTTTTACAGATAAAGGAAGAAATCCCTAATCATTTGGCCCAGGATATGACTCATCCAGAGGTGAGAAGCCTTTCCAAATAGATTAGCACGCCTGTGATTACTCATGTTTGAAAAGAGTAAAAGAGGGAAGGTTTCGTGTGAGGTCGGGAGGTGACAGTGGCAGCAGGAGTGGGGCAGTGGAGGAGCATGTGCAGATGGAAGCCTGCCTGCCCCGGCTTCAAGGCAGCTTCACTCCCAACAGCAAAGATGCTGCAACAGGAAGCGACTGGGCTGACTGTGGGAGCAATGGCCGTGGAGTCCGGAAATGCAGGTTGCAGCCCAGCTCTGTCAGCGATGAGCAGGTCGCTTAATCTCGCTAACCCTTGGGCTACTCGTCCGATTTGAGGAGGGTGGACCCGGGCCTGGCTATTTCCATGGTTGGTTAAAACATTTTGAAACAGTATGACCAGCTTCGGTTACATGAAAAATTAAAACTTCTATATAGTTCAAGATAGCATCAACAAAGTTTGAGGACAAGTGTAGGTCAAGAAATTGGAATCAGCCGGAACCGGTTTGGCTCAATGGATAGAGCGTCGGCTTGGGGACTGAAGGGTCCCGGGTTCGATTTCAGTCAAGGGCATGTGCATATCCCCAGTAGGGGGTGTGCAAGAGGCAGCTGATCGATGACTCTCTCTCATCGATATTTCTAACTCTCTATCTCTCTCCCTTCCTCCCTGTACAAAAATCAATAAAATAAAATAAAATAAAAATTTAGCCGAAACCGGTTTGGCTCAGTGGTAGAGCGTCGGTCTGCGGACTGAAAGGTCCCAGGTTTGATTCTGGTCAAGGGCATGTACCTTGGTTGCAGGCACATCCCCTTTGGGGAGTGTGCAGGAGGCAGCTGATCGATGTTTCTCTCTCATCGATGTTTCTAGCTCTCTATCTCTCTCCCTTCCTCTCTGTAAAAAATCAATAAAATGTAAAAAAAAGAAAAAGAAAAGAAAAGCAATTGGAATCAATGAACATGTCCACCAAAAAGGAAACAGGTAAGTAAATGATGTATAGACATCCACTGGAATATCCTTGGTAAAAAGAAAGCAGAAACTCATGTATCAACATGAAACAATCTTCAATGTATAGACAAATAAAAAAGGAAGGTGCAGAACAGAATATACAATGTAAGAGATTAAAAATATGTATTTGTTTATATAAGCATAGAACACCCCTGGATGGATAAACAGGAATTTGTAACATTGGTTGCTTTGTAAGGGAAGGGAGCTGGTAGACAGAGAGCAGAAAGTGAGAGGGAGACTTCTGATTGGGTACTCTTTTTAAAAAATATATATATATTTTATTGATTTTATACAGAGAGGAAGAGAGAGAGATAGAGAGTTAGAAACATCGATGAGAGAGAGTCATCGATCAGCCGCCTCTTGCACACCCCGTACTGGGGATATGCCCGCAACCAAAGTACATGCCCTTGACCGGAATCGAACCCAGGTCCCTTCAGTCCCCAAGCTGACGCTCTATCCATTGAGCCAAACTGGTCTCGGCTGGGTACTCTTTTATACCCAAAATTTTATACCCAAAAATTTGAATTTTAAACCATGTGATTATATTGCCTATTAAATCAATGATAGAAAATTTAAATGATAGGCTAGAAGAATTTTGAACTCTTGATAATAGCACTGTACCTCCTGCCTTGTTTGAGAATAATTTGTGCACATATCTTACAGGAAATCACCTACTCGGTTGTCTAAACTGTTCACACTAAGCGCCTTCACCTCTGGGACAACACTGTCCCTCCGAGTATCTGTCAGACACCCTCAGTCCACAGCAGTGATGCCGACACCCTTGCCCTATTCCGCACCCCCCTTCCCAGCAAAGGCCAATTTGCCACACAGATTTCATAGGTTAATATCTCAGGGCCCATGTTCAAGGCCATGACAGAGACAGGCAACTCCCAAGTGAGATTTTGCAAGGACTCCTCAAGGGACAGCGCCCTCTGTGCCTCTGTAACCTTCTGCACTAGGCTTAGCTTTCTTAGCCAGAGGCAGCCCATCTAACAGGGCACAGAGTGGGGGGCAGCAGGAAGGGAGAGGGGGGAGAATTACACGGGGAGAGATGAATGATAATGGAGCATCCCTGAACTCAGGAGAGGGACCACAGCTGGAAAGACTGGCAGGAGGCTCACCTCCTGCAGCTTCTCCTGGGCCTCCGCCAGCGCTGCTTGCTTCTCCTGAAGCTGAGCCAGCGCAGCGTTCATCCGGATCCGCTTGGGCTCCACCACCCGGTACAGCCGCCCGTACATCTGCAGGGAGACGGCCAGGCGGTGGGGGCACCCACCCACCCACTAACCCACCAGCGGTCCTTCCTTCCCACCTGGCCTTCCATTCCCCCAGCTTTCTCCTGTGCTCACCCCCTCCTCCCAGGCCCGCTTCCCTGCTCCCCACCCCCACCCCCACCCCGCCACACACACACACTCCACCCACTCCTGCTCACCTCCATGGCCCGTACCCACATGCAGAGGGACTTGGCAGCGAGTGAGACGCGGCCAATAATGTCAGGCTGGAAGTCAGGCTGGGCGCAGTAGGCCCCGATCTTCTTCAGAACCTTATCGGAGATATTGTCTTTATCAAAGTTGATCAGTGATTTGATGAAGTTCTGTTCCCCTGTGGGATGCAGATCAGGGCCTCAGCCACAGGCCTAATCCCACCCTCTTTGTCCAGGTTGCATCTGCACCGCTTAGGCCATGCTTTCCCTCAGCTCAGGGCCCAAGGCCAGCATAACTGACTTCAGCCCACATTCCTGCTGCTGACCTGGCTCCCTCCTCTGGCACCTCACGGGCCCAGCACCCTCCACAATCTTCCCAGCCTCACTTCCCATCACTTACCATGAACCATCTCACCTGAACCATCCCTCTTTCAAGCTTGCAGGCTATATTCTACCAAGACATGTAAGAGCCAAATGTGCCTTGTAACAGAACTCAAAGCAGAGAAAAACCACAAGAATGAAACAGCAAGACTCTTGTTTTTCATTTTTTGATTCTTGCCCTTTGGGGAGGTGGAGGGGAAGCCGTTCCTGCCCCTGGATTTTGAGATATATTTCTGTATCTTTATAATAATTTCTCTTTTTGCTTAATTCAAGATGAGTTGTTTTCTGTTACTTACAACCAAAGAATCCTAACTGGTATTTATGTCTTTTCTTTTCCACCAGACTGCATGCTCTGGAGGGTCAGTGCAGCGCCTCATTCATCTCTGTCCCTCCAGTGCCTGGCGCACGCAGATGATTAATAATGAATGTTGAATGAACTGGTGTTCATCCTCTCCCCCTCTCTGGCTTACCGAGCTGCCTCTTGGACTCTGCCCAAGTGGGCTCATTGCCTCGGAGAATCATGACCGCCTGCATCACTATCTCCACTTGGGCGGGGGGCCGTCCGTAAGACTTGATCTCTCCGATATCCTTCTTGTTCAGAGACTCCAAAGCCTGGGGAAAGGGCTCGCTTAGGGGCAGGGCCAAAGTCAGCTCAGGCCGCAAGACAGGTCCTTTATGAGGACAGAGCCCAGCGCTTCTTCCCACTCCCCCGGGGCTTTGAGGCTCTTTCCTGGGTATCCCTCCCCCCCACCCCATACCCGCATGGCCTCTTCCAGCGCCGGCAATGCCTCTTCGAGATCCTTCTGGGCATTGTCAGCCAGCGCCTGGCACTTGACTTCCTCGATCGCAATCTTCTCGCTGTGGGCTGTGACCGCCTGGGAAGGAGAAGAGGTGAGGAGGTTGCCTCCGCCTTGGGCAGACACAGGTGGTAACACGGAAGATAATGCCAGAGCAGCTTGGAGGAAGGGAACGTGCATCTTGACAGAGTGGCTGAAGGAGCCTCTGCCTGCTGAGCCCTGTGGGAGAGGGCCTGGGGGGGGGGGGGGGATACGGCTGGCACCCCCACCTTCTGTTGCTCATCCGCTTCCCGCTTCTGCTGCACGATGATGACCAGGTACTCCTCGCACTGTTTCTGGAACTCAGCCACCTTCTTCTTGGCATCCTCCAGCTCCACAGACATCATTTCCACCTTTTCCCTCGTCTCATCGATCTTAAACAATCCTGTCCGCAGCTTATTGGCCTGGTCCAGCAGCTCCTGCCGCTTCTCTGCCAGCAGCCTGGGGGGGATTGGGGTGGGGGAGGAGACAAAGGCCAGCAAGGTGTGTGGAGAGGCTGGACTCGCAGAAGGAGTTCCCTAGGCAGTCTCACTTCCCAGCCCGTTGCAGCTCCCTGTCTTCCTTCCTGTTGCCACCACACTCTGGTCAGGTTTTGATTCTTTCCTTCCTGGATCTTAGCTAACGGCTTCCCAACTGGTCTTTGTGCTTCCGCTCTCATCCCTCTGATTTATTCTACCTCTCAGCTTGCTGGTCACCGATTTCACCACCTCGTTTCCCTGCTGGGAATCTGCCACGTCCCCCAGTGTGCAGCCAGCAGGGGGGCTGCTGTGAACTAGAAAACAAACCTGTTCCAGGAGGGTGGCCTGGGAATGGATGTGGGCTCTGTGTTGCCAAAATTTCTACTTGTCAGAGAGAAATTGGAAATCTGGATTTTTCTAAGGCTTCCGAGTTTTAAATGTTGGCACCTCATTAAAAAATGTTTTAACATTGTCCAAGCCATAAAAACTGTCTATGCAGGATTGTTTTCTGGGTTAAATAAGAAAATGCATAGAAAGGCTTAGCGTGGTAACCAGCAAATAGTAAGCGCAATATAAGCCTATGACCCACAGAAGGCAAGGACTTGATTTTGTTAGCTGGAATGTTGTAAGAATCTAGAATAATGCCTGGCACATAGTAGATGCCCAACAACACATTTAATTAATGATTAAATGTTGACTATTATTATTACAAATGGCATTTTCTTCACCTTGATTAAAATACTGAATCCAATAAATGAGGGTTGTTGTTTTTTATTTTACATTTCTCTTATATCCTTCAAAACAAATTATTGTTGTGTTATGCACATAAAAATACTCAGTACACCTTAATAAATAAATACATAATTCTTAGGTATGGTGGAAATTCTAGAAGATATTAAAGGCGAGAGGAGAAGACTGGGTGTATATATTACGGGTATACATGGCAGTGTCACCATCGTATTGTGGTTGGAAAAAGAAACATCATTCCAGAAAATAAGGACAAAGAGTGTGTGAAGGGGGCTCTAGCGACAGCCACACCCCTGGAAGACCCATCTCTCCTTCATTCATTTCCTGGGCAAACTCAAGACCCCTTGCCTCTCCAGTATTCCACATCATGCCCCAGTCCCTGAGCCAGTCCCCTTGGCCAGCTCCCAGGCATTTTCCATTACATCATTTCAGCAATTGCCCTCAGAAGACCCCAAGCTCCCTGCCCTCTCTGTCCCCTACTCTTCTTCATACTTCTTATATCCAGACACAAGTTCCAGGTAGTTGGTGGGTGTGACGTAGTTGTATCTCCGCAGCTCCAGCAGCATCTTCTGCGAATACTGCGCCACGGACCAGTGCATGGTGACGAAGATCTGGGCCACCTTCCTGTGGATCTGAGGCCAGAGGAGAGAGCATCAGGACAGAGAGTGATGGCAGGTGGAGAATGAGACGGGAAGAGAGCCAGGGGTGTGGAGAGGGGGGGAAGAGTGTCTCACATTCTCCTGAGCTCCCAGATCGACTCCCATGAGGTACTTCTCAGCCACTTCCAGCAGGGCTTCCCGGGGCCACTCTGAGAACCAGTTGATGGAAGTGCAGTTCACCAAGGCTGGGTACTGGCGGATCCAGTTCCTGGGGAGGGGTTTGGAGAGGCCGTTCAGTCCACCTGCAGAGTCAGCCTCCAGCTACTGGCTTTGTCACAGGCCCACCTACTTTCTAGGAACCTGAGTGCTCCTGTACCTCCTTGGCCAGATTCTGCTCCCCTCAGAACTAGTTCGGTGAAGTATTTAGAAACAGGTTTTGAGGCCAGAAAAGCCGGGTTCTCATTTTTACTGGTAGGTGTGCATCTTGGGCAAGGGAACTAATCATCTTTTGAATGTCAGCTTTCTAGTCTCTAAAATGGGAATAACAAAGCATACCAACTAGGGATGTTAGGAGATTCAGTGAGGTGACATAAACACAGTGCCTGGTACATGGTAAATACACCATATACCATAACTAGAAAAGAAGTAAACAAAATGGCAACCCACATTGCCTCTCTGTAAGTTCTGTCTTCATTCTACTTTCTAATGCTCTTAAAAATCTACTCATACCAAGAATGGACAAAGAAAATGTGATTTGGCCGAAACCGGTTTGGCTCAGTGGTAGAGCGTCAGTCTGCAGACTGAAAGGTCCCAGGTTCAATTCCGGTCAAGGGCATGTACCTTGGTTGCGGGCACATCCCCAGCAGGGGGTGTGCGAGAGGCAACTGGTTGATGTTTCTCTCTCATCGACGTTTCTGGCTCTCTATCTCTCTCCCTTCCTCTCTGTAAAAAATCAATAAAATAAATTTAAAAAAAAATGTGATCTGTACATAAAATGGAATATTATCCAACCTTAAAAAGGAAAGAGATTCTGATACATGCTACAACATGGATGAACCTTGAGGACATTACACTAAGTGAACTAAGCAAGTCACAAAAAGACTCTGTGGCCGAAACCGGTTTGGCTCAGTGGATAGAGCGTCTGCAGACTGAAAGGTCCCGGGCCCAATTCCGGTCAAGGGCATGTACCTTGGTTGCGAGCACATCCCCAGTGCAGGAGGCAGCTGATAGATGATTCTCTCTCATCGATGTTTCTAACTCTCTATCCCTCTCTCTTCTTCTCTGTAAAAAATCAATAAAATATAATTTAAAAAAAAAGACTCTGTGATTCTGCTTATATGAGATAAATAGAAACAGAAAGCAGGACGGCGGTTGAGACGGGGGAATGGGAGAAATGGGAAGTCACTCAGTGGGTGTGGAGTTTCATTTTGCAAGATGAGAAATTTTAGAGATTTGTTATACCACAATGCATATGCTTAACACTACTGAGCTGTACACTTAAAACTGGCTAAGATGTTAAATTTTATGTTATGCAGTTTTCATCACAATTAAAAGTTTAAGAACAAAAAAAATCACTCTCTTACCCCCTCCCCCCACAATAAACACACACAATCTCTCCACACCAAGAGGGAGAGGACAACTTCTAGGTAAGTAGCAGGGACTTCCAGGAAAAAGGCCAGCTCTTTGGAAAGGAGAGGGGGCGTGCAAGGGGTAGAGACTGGCACTCTTCCTGGGACTCACTCCCAGAGGCATGGAGGCCAAAGCGGGAGGAAGGGGGCTGGGCGCTCATGGGAAGGAGGGGGCAGCTGTAAAACAGGAGTCACCTGAAGGGGTCGCCCACGGGGCTGAGGCAGAGAACAATGTGCAGGTTGTTGCGCACTCGCTCGATGAGGTAGGCAAAGAGGCTGTCCGAGGACTCTGACACCTGCTCTGCCCGGGCCTGCTCTATGATTTGTGTCTGGATCTGCACAGAAGCCACATAGCGTCAGAGGGCTGCAGTTTTTTGTTTGTTTTTGTTGTTTTGTTTTGTTTTAATTGATTTCAGAGAGGGAAGGAGAGGGAGAGGGAGAGGGAGAGGGAGAGGGGAAGAGAGAGGGAGAGGGAGAGGGAGAGGGAGAGGGAGAGGGGAAGAGAGAGGGAGAGGGAGAGGGAGAGGGAGAGGGGAAGAGAGAGGGAGAGGGAGAGGGAGAGGGAGAGGGAGAGGGGAAGAGAGAGGGAGAGGGAGAGGGGGAGAGAAACGTCAATGATGAGAGAAAATCATTGACTGTTTCCTGCATGCCCCACACTGGAAATGGAGCCAGCAACCTGGGCATGTGCTCTGTCCAGGAATTGAACCGTGACCTCCGAGTTCATATGTTCAATCACTGACGAGTTCATATGTTCAATCACTGAGCCATGCTGGCTAAGCTGAGGGCTGCAGTTTCAATGGCAGAACCAGAGGGGGCAGAAGGTGAGGCTGAGCTGACAGGCTGTAGGTTTTAAAGCAGCTCCACCCAATAGGGTCTCTAGAGGGAAGATGACTGAAGAGAAACAGCTCTTCCAGCTAACTGGGGGAAGGTGTGGACAGAGGGCGCAGGAGCATATTCTGGGATCTGGGCTTCTTTGGGTTAATCAGGATGGTCAAAGAATCAATAAGGTGAGGGCATGAAAGGAATCATACTTCTTCAAACTCATCAGCCTTGTAGAGATTTGGGACCTCGCCTGAGCTGAGGATGTTGTTAATGTCCTCTAGGAATGACTCATCAGCAATTTGAGTATCCACGAAAAGGAAGGATGTAGCTTTGAGTTCTACCCCAGTTTGTCTGTACAGACGCTTGATATCTGGGCCAGATGAGAAAAGGAAAAGGGAACAGACACTCTTCAGGTTCACCCAGCCATCTCCTATTCCTCTTCTAAGATTTAGGTATCTTGCCCCAGCCTTCAGCACATACACACATCATTCCATACTCCACACAGGCCTGATACAGCTCACTATCTGGCTTCCATCCCTCCTCTCTCTTGTCATTGCAGAAAGTCAGGCATCTGGTCTTTCACTCCAGCCCCAAACCCCGTCCTGTTTCAGAAACCCAGCCATACCTTCTCGGAACTCCTGCTTCCGGTAATGTTTGTTGACTTCAATCTGGAAGGTGATGTACTCACAGATGGATGAGGCCAAGCGGGCCAGGCTCTGGCGCCCACTGCCCCCAATGCCCACCAAGAGCATGTTGCCCCGAGGCTGTCCAATGACCCGCACAATCCTTGTGACTGGGTTAGGGAGGTGGGGATAAGGGCAATGAGTTGGCTGAGCAACCTCAGGGGACCTCCAGGCCCTAGACGAGGGACTGGGATACCTGAAACTGAAATGGAGGGACCAAGGGGTGTGGAAGGAGGTTAGTATCTGAAGCCCTGGTGGCAATTCAACTTTTAACCTCTACCGTGTCTGTTAGACAGCGCTATTAAGAAGAAGCCCCACCCATTGCCACAAGGACATCTGGAGCCAGGAAGGAAGGTAACTTCTGGAAGAGACCTGAGAAGGAATCCTTATTTCCTTGGAAATATCACGTAAATTGGGATGCCAGGGAAGGAGATGGGAATAGGACATGCTCACTGTGTTCAATAGCCTCTCGGAAGAGTACCAGGTACATTGGCACGACAGCAGGTGACAGGTTGTACTCATGTAGAGCCGTCTCCATGGCTGTCTTCAGGGCTGTCAGATCGGTTAGGTCTTCATACACCTTGGGCTCCCTCAAGAAGTCCCCTGGGTCATGGGAAGAGGGGGTCAGAGTCTCAGATGCCTGGTCTTCCCCACACTTCCCCAAAGAGCTCTGAGCATCAGGTCTCCATGCCCAACCCTCATTCTATCTCATCTCCAGGCCATGGTAGCACAGCTCCCAGCTCACCAAAAATAGGAGGACGTTTGTTGGGACAAAGATTATGAAATGTGAGGTCAAAGAAGGAGCCGAGTTTGTCACTTATGATAGCCACAAAAGCTTCGGTGTCTGCCGTGTCAACCAATCGGTCAGAGAAGACTCTGTTGGGAGGGATTTAGGGTGAGATCTAGGAATAAGGAGACTGGTCCTAGGAAAAGGAGCATCAGGGCGGGGTTAGAAGCAGGGCTTGGAGCAATGCTGCTGAAATCTGGATCTGGAGGGACACGCACATCTCACCTGAAACATTCATGGATCCAGAGCCGTGTAATGCTGGACTTGGTGTCGTGAAAGTCCTTGTTGGCTCGGAGCATGCCCTGAAATACCTGGGGAAGAGGCATACTAGTGGGAATGAGGGAGAAAAGATGTTTCCTTCAGAAATTTTAGAGGTGAGGTCAGAGAATGCAGCATTTGAGGATGCAGGTGATTTGGGTCTATCAATGCTGCTGAGCTCCAAGGCTTACTCTGAGAAGAGAATGCCTGCAAGAAAGTTGTGCCAAGCACAAGGGGCAAGTCAGATGGAGTTTTACCTTGGAGATATCGCGAAGGTTGAAGAGGTAATGGATCTTGGCGGGAGTGGGCAGGAAGCGTTGCACCACAGTGTTGTACACATCTAAGGTGGCCTCAGTCACCACGTTCCCAATGGGCTTCACCTCTTCCTCAAAGTCCTGAAGCTTCTGATTGATCATGGTGCCAAATATTCGGATGATCTGAGACTCCTAGAAAAAAAGCCTCTGATTCGTTCACAGGTTCCTGGCCTTTGAGCCAGGACTGCGACAGGGTGAAGTGAATGAAGCACTCATCTTGGGGAAGGATTTAAGAAGCACACAAAAAAAACAAGAGACAAAACAAAATGAAAACCTCCTCAGAAATCAAGAGAAATAACATTTAATGCAATACTGAAAATCAGCCCTATCCTGTTTTGTTCAGTGGATAGTGTCAGCCAGCGGACTGAAAGGTCTCAGGTTCAATTCCAGTCAAGGGCACATGCCCAGATTATGGGTTCCATCCCCAGTGGGGCGGGGGGGGCATGCAGGAGGCAGCCAACCAATGATGTTTCTATCTCTCTCTTCCTCTCCCTTCCTCTCTGAAATCAATAAAAATAGATATTTTAAATATATTTTATTGATATTTTTACAGAGGAAGGAAGAGGGACAGAGAGCCAGAAATATCTGAGAGAGAGACATCAATCAGCTGCCTCCTGCACACCCTCCACAGGGGATGTGCCCGCAACACATACCCTTGACCGGAATCGAACCTGGGACCTTTCAGTCTGCAGACCGATGCTCTATCCACTGAGCCAAACCAGTTTCGGCAAAATAGATTTTTTTTTTTTAAAGTCAAAATTATGCCCTATTCAGTTTGGCTCAATGGATAGAGCATTGGGCCAAAGGGTCCCAGGTTCCATTCTGATCCAGGGCACGTGCCTCTGTTGCAGGCTCCTCCCAGGCCTGGGCCCTGTGAGGGGCTCGTGCAGAAGGCAAGCAATCAATGTGTTTCTCTCACATAGAGCTTTCTCTCTGTCTTTCCCTCTCTCTTCCACTGTCCCTAAAAAAAAAAAAAAAAAAAAAAAAAAAAAAAAAAAAAAAAGAAAAAAAAAAAATCAATGGAAAAATATCCTCAGGTGAGAATTAATAAACAAACAAAAATCAAAATTAGAACACCCTAATGGCAGGATAGGTAAATGCTGTAATTTAATCATCCCACAACCACATAAATAATACAAGTAAACTACAGAACAACCATTATTCAGAACTACCTGAAATACAGTTGAATGGAAGTCATACAACGAGGGATTTAAAGAAGAAGCCACATCGAGACTGGTAGGAGCAGAGACACTGAATAGGCTGTTCCCACATCATGTATGGTGGTTTAAAATCAGGAAGGATATCTTGGCTGTGGAGTTTCCCCTTTGAGGAGCAAGGGGTTCCAGACAACCCCTCTCTCCCAGCCCAGGATTCCAGTGCCAGGAAGACAAGTCCCCATAACTTCTGGCTGTAAAAACCAGTGGATATTAAGGCTGAGAGAAATGGAAGGCTGTTGGAGTTCCAGGCAGTTCCTCTTAAAGGGTCCGAGCACAGACTTACTTGGCCTCAATCCGTCTGAGCTCCAGTGCTGAGGTAGCAGCTTGAAAGGAACCAGGAACTAAAATGTCTGACATCAGGGTGAGAACTGGAGGGGAGCAGCTTTCTGCCAGACAAAATGCTGACAGAGACCATCATTCCTTTTCTGAAACCCCCTTTCCCCACACACATAGGGCTGACAGGAGCTATATCTGAATCTCTACCTACTTAGCTCACACTGTTTGCCCTGCCCTAGTGATTTCCTGAGACACTGGCCCACCCAACTTGCAGGTCCACCCAAACAATTCCCAGTGTCTTTCCCATACAACTGGCCTCTTGCCTCATGCTTCAGACTTTCTTAAAATCTCTCAAACAAGCAGCATCTGGCTTCTGTGTACCTCCTACCTCTTGATAAGTGGCTCCAGGCCCAGCACTAGCAGAAGTCTGTCTTGGTTCACAGCTTGGCCTCTCCTGGGTACCTCCAAGCACAATACAAGTAGCAGCCATCTTCAGATTAGTTTGTGTGGGAGGCTCCAGGCAGGACACAGGCAGTGGCTGACTTTGTGCCTCCAAGAGGTAGACAGTTTCAGACCACACCAGATTATAACCCTACCATCTCCATACGCAAGGCGAGCACCAAAGCCCGACTAAAGTAAGTCCTGTTCCATAGAGCTCACTCTTGCACAATAGCTCCTCCACTGTAGTTATAGCTGGTCCTCACAGCCAGTCCTCATTGCTGATTGGCCTTGGGGGATCAATCCCTTCCAGTGATGCCAACAGCAATCAAGGCTTAACTACAACAGGACTGTGCACACAGCCAACAGAGGGGCACACCTGGAGTGCCCAGCATGGGTGACTAGAGAGGCTGCATCACTGGGCCCTACAGGATACCTACCACACAAGGCTACTCTACCAAGGATGGAAGACGTAGCAGCTGTACCTAATATAGGGAAGCAGCCAAAATTCAGTGACAAAAAAACAAATGAAAGAAAGGGATAAATCACCAGAAAAAGAATGAAATGAAATGGAGGATAGCAAGCTACCAGATACATAGTTCAAAACAATGGTTATAAGGATGCTCAAGGAACTTAGAACTTCAACAGCATGAAAAGGGACATAGAAATAATTTTTTAAAGATATATTTTATTGCTGAAACTGGTTTGGCTCAGTGGATAGAGCGTCGGCTGTGGACTGAAAGGTCCCAAGTTCGATTCCGGTCAAGGGCATGTACCTTGGTTGCGGGCACGTCTCCAGTAGGGGGCGTGCAAGAGGCAGCTGATCGATGACTCTCTCTCATTGATGTTTCTAGCTCTCTATATCTCTCCCTTCCTCTCTGTAAAAATTCAATAAAATATAATTTAAAAATAAATAAATAAATAAAAATATATTTTATTGATTTTTTTTACAGAGAGGAAGGGAGAGCGACAGAGTGTTAGAAACATTGATCAGCCGCCTCCTGCACATCCCCTACTCGGGATGTGCCCACAACCAAGGTACATGCCCTTGATCGGAATCGAACCCGGGACCCTTCAGTCTGTAGGCTGACGCTCTATCTACTGAGCCAAACTGGTTTTGGTGACATAGAAATAATTTTAAAAGTACCAGTAAGAAATGAAAGAGCCGAAGCCAGTTTGGCTCAGTGGTAGAGCATCGGTCTGCGGACTGAAAGGTCCCGGGTTCGATTCCGGTCAAGGGCATGTATGTTGGTTGCGGGCACATCCCCAGTAGGGGGTGTGCAAGAGGCAGCTGGTCGATGTTTCTCTCTCTCATCGACATTTCTAGCTCTCTATTTCTCTCCTTTCCTCTCTGTAAAAAATCAATAAAATATATTTAAAAAAAAAAAAAAAGAAATGAAAGATATACTAACTGAAATGAAGAATAAATTACAGTCAACAGAGTAGATGCCAACAATCAAATCAGTGATTTGAAATATAAGCAAACAAAAAATACCCAATCAGAACAGAAAAAAAGAGAATCCAAATGAAAGTAGCGTAAGGAGCCTCTGGGACTTCAAGAATACCAATATTCATATCATGGGGGAACTGAAAGGAGAAGAGAGAAAGAAAGAAACTGAAAATATATTTGAGAAGAATGTTAGAAAACTTTCCTTACGTGGTGAAGGAAATAGACTTACAAATCCAGGAAGCACAGAGAGTTTCCAACAAGATGAATCCAAAAAGTCTCCCACCAAGATGCATCATAATTAAATCTTAAAAGCAGCAAGAGAAAAGCAGTTAGTTATCTACAAGGGAGCTTCCAATAAGACTGTCAGTTTATTTCTCAACAGAAATTTTGCAGGCCAGACAGGAGTGGCAAGAAATATTCAAAGTGATGAAGAGCAAGGACCTACAACCAAGATTATTCTACTCAGAAATTTAGAATTGAAGGTCAATAAAGAGCTTCCTGACAAGAAAAAGCTAAAATAGTTTATCACCACCAAACCATTATTACATAAAATGTTAAAAGGTCTTCTTTAAGAAAAAAAAGTTTAAAAATATGAATAAAATGGCAATAAATACATATCTATCAAAAATTGCATCTAAAAATCAAAATAAATGAACAAGTAGAATAGAAATAGACTCAGATACAAAGAACATTTTGACAGTTGCCAGATGGGAGGAGGATTGGAGGATGGGTAAAAAAAGATGAAGAGATTTAGAATACAAATTTATAGTTAAAGAATAGTTAAGGGAATGTAAAGTACAGCATAGGGAATATAGTCAACAATCTACACTAATAAAAGAGAAAGATGCAAATTGACTGTAACTTCGCAATGCCCACCAGCCAATCAGGAGCAAGTATGCAAATTAGCTCAACAAATATGCTGGTTTAATTTGAATATGGAGGTGCCAAGCGGCTGGGGGCAGTTCTTTACTGCCCCAGTCACTCAGGACCTCTGGGAAGCATGGGAAGGCAGGGTCGGAGCAGAAAGGCGGTGCCAGCAGCTAGGGAAAGGAAGGCCCATTCTTGCACAAATCTTCATGCATCGGGCTTCTAGTATTCTAATAACTACGTATGGTGTCAGTGGGTATAAGATTTATCAGGATGATCACTTAGTAAGTTAAGTAATTTCTGGGTTATACATCTGAAACTACTATAATATTGTATTTCAACTATAGTCGAAAATTTTTAAAAATGATGTGAAAAATAAAAATTAATGCAAAATACCTATAATGAACAAATACCAACATTTTAAATAAAAATGGGATTAGTATTTATTGATTTTTATTTTTGCCTCAGGCTCCAATATGGCTCAGCATGGTACCCAATCTTGTATTTATTTAAAAATTTTCTATTTTGTTCATAATAAAGTCTTGGGTTTAATTTAAGAAAATTGCATTAAAATGTTATTTATCTTGATTACTGAATATTTTTGGCGCCCCTGAGTGCTCATTGGCTGCACCCCAATCCTGGCAATGCTCTAGCTCTCAGCCTTGTAGGATTAACCTTCCTGAGCCTAGTTTGGACCCTTGCATTCTCTGCCCACTGGGATAATGAGGCTTGACATTCCAGAGCCAGCAAGCTACACCTTCCTCCTGTGGCTCTCCGGCGGAGAAGCGGAAGTTTCTACAGTGGCAGTCTCCCCATCCATATAATACAGCCCCCTATATGCGGCTCTGCTCAAGGGGTCTCCAAGCCCCCTCCTTGACCTGCCCCTCATTTCCTATGACACAGATGGCTTTGCCTTCTACAGTCCCCCTCTGCTAGTCCCAGTTGCCCTCACTGTGGGGAAGGTCATGTTGATGATGTTGAAGCGACTCTGCAGCCTTGAAGAGATGACAGTCCGTCCGCCCCCGGAAGGGCCCATGGCAGCCATCAGGAACATGTCCTAGAGAGAAAGACAAGATCAGACAGAGACACAAATGAAAAGAGGGGATGAGAGGAGGCAAAGAAATAGGGACAATGTAAAAGGAGCCAGAGGAAGACAGTCCACGGAGGGACAAACAGGAAGAGGGACAGGGACAGAATCAGCTGGAAGAAACATGGAGTACTGGGGGCAGGGAAAGGCAAAGTGAAGAAAGGGATTAGGGACATTGTTTTAGAATTATTAAAGTTATGTATTTGTTTTTATTTTATTATTATAATGCATGTGTCCAATTAGAAAATAGAGGTAAGTTATAAACCAACATTTAATTATATCTTCTAGACTTTTTTTTAAGTGTATATATCTATCCACATGTGTGCATGTATATGTTCTCAGAAACATATGGGGGGATAAAGACACATATGTAATAGCTTAATAAATAAAGAACATTTTTATTTATTTATTTATTTATTTATTTATTTATTTTAAATATAGTTTATTGATTTTGTACAGAGAGGAAGGGAGAGAGATAGAGAGTTAGAGACATCGATGAGAGAGAGTCATCGATCAGCTGCCTCTTGCACACCCCCTACTGGGGATATGCCCGCAACCAAGGTACATGCCCTTGACCGGAATCGAACCCGGGACCCTTCAGTCCCCAAGCCGACGCTCTATCCATTGAGCCAAACCGGTCTCAGCAATAAAGAACATTTTTTTAAAAAAGAAACATATGAATATGTTACTTATTGGCCCTGAATGCCAGGTGATGACCACTGGAAATCAGGTGGAATGACTGCTGCCCCTTGATTCAGGAAAAAGAAACAAACAAGACACCCAGAATCCCATGGGAGAAGAGCCAGGACTGAAGGAAGCTGCCTGGGTCCTGGGTGGGAGCAGAGAACTGACACCATGGGGTGTTTATACAGCAATGGGAGACAGAGAAGGCCTGGAGAGGGAGTGTGACCCTGGGCACCTAGGCAGTCTGGGGGGCATCAGGTTGGCATGTAAGCATGGTATATAAGAGGCCTGGAAAAGGAGTGGAAGTTAGAGAATATCCTTTGGTCAGAGTCAATGAAGAGAGTTAATAGCAGGAACTAATAATTTAGGGCCAGTTATCTCAGTCCTGAGAAAGGCAGGCTATTCCTGTAGAAAGGAATTTAAGATTAAGGTATTCTATCCTGACATCCCAGTGGAGGGGGGACCGAGACTGTCATGGGAGGAAAAGAGAACATATACCACAGGTGCTTACTCGAATGTACTTGACGGACTGCTTCAAACGATCGTACCAGAAGCCATAGTCAATCCAGAGGCGGAGCAGTTCCAGGGGTGGCTGAGACCCAAACATGTCCTTAGCTGGCATATTTAGGTCATCCATAAAGGTGATCATGCTTTTGCCCCCAACTGGCACGTAGACACCCTTGGTTCGCTTCTCCACCCTGCTCTCAATGATGCTCTGCACGTTGTTGGATGTGGTCTGGTGAAAAGGGTACAGAATGAATGCGCAGGTCCTCCAAGAGAAATACGGGTTAGAGAGGAGTGTCAACTAAATACTTGGATCCCAAAAGAGAGCAGGAGGAGGAGAGAGAGTGGGAAGTGGGCAGCCTGGAACCTGTTACATACATGTGCAGACATGTTGACAGTGAGCACTGACCACTGGCTGGCGGGCAAGCTCTGCAGAACACTCTGGGCAATGGAGGTCTTCCCAGTCCCCACGGGACCCACCAGCAGGACGGGATTCTGGTTGGCCACCAAGGTTCTCACCAAGTGGTTGTAGCGAACAGTGTCGACAGTAGGCACCATGATCTTATAGAAGGGGGAGCTAGGGAGGAAAGCAATTGTGTCTCAGGGATCACTGGCCCACTCCTTTCTATTCTCCCTTCATCCTGCCTCCTGTGTTAATCTTCCTCGGGCATCACTATGCTCTGCTTGCCAACCCTGCCTCCTGTGGGGCCTGGGAATCAGACCTTCTCCTCAGGATCCTGTCCCATCTCCCCTCCACCTCATTTCCTATACTCAAGAGTCATCTCTGCTCTGGGGTCCACACTCTCTTTTCTATATAGCTCACTTTTGTTCTATGCCCCAGCTCTCTCACCACATCTCCCCGCAACTGCAGTCCCAAGTCTGAACCACCCCCAAGTCTGCACCCCCCTCAAGGCCTGCCTCTCACTTTGCAGGGTAGCGCCAACTCTTAGGGAGCTTATCCTCAAATGATGTCCAACTCCTCATCTTGGGGTCCACAAAATACTCATACACCGTGTCCTGAAGAAGAAATGTGTTTCAGGCTACAAGTCTTCCTTTAGCTCTTCCATGCCCAGGCAAAAATGCTCACAGACCACCAGTGAAAGAAAGAGAGCTGGACTGGCAGGCTGAAACTCAAGAAGAATGTGAGAATTGGGGATACAGGCAGGTTCTGGAAAAATACAACAGCTAGTTGGGGGCCCGACCTTATTAGGAAAAGAGCCCTCAATCTCTCGGAGGTAACTGTCAATCTTCTTGCGGCCTTCTTCATCCACAGAAGCACACACAGACCAGATCATGCTGAACACAAATGTCAACTCTACCATGAAGATATAGTTTTCACCATCGGCTGGGTTCACCTGGATGGAAAAAGAAGAGGGGAAATATCCTAAATCTATAAGGGATGGAGGGATCTACTTTGGCAAATCATCACAAAGGCTTAGAGTTTTCCTCCCTTCCTGGATCTGTTTGGAAAACTATATGGGTGCAGACAAACCTAAGTCTAAAATCCTATCTAATAAAATAGTAATATGCAAATTGACAGTCATTCCAATACACAAGATGGCTGCCCCATGTAGACACAAGATGGCCAGCAGGGGACGGCAGTTGGGGGTAACCAGGCCGGCAGAGGAGGGAAGTTGGGGGCAACCGGGCCTGTAGAGAAGGGCAGTTGGGGGGGCACACCCAGACCTGCAGGGGAGGGCAGTTGGGAGCAATCAGCCTGGCAGGGAAGCATTAGGCATCAATCAGGCTGGCAGGGGAATGGTTAGGAGGTAATCAGGCTGGCAGGCAGAAACGGTTATGGCAATCAGGAAGGCAGGCAGGAGAGCAGTTGGGAGCCAGCAGTCCTGGATTGTGAGAGAGATGTCCAACTGCCCGTTGAGGTAGGATTGGGCCTATATGGGCAGTTGGACATCCCTCAAGGGGTCCCAGATTAGAGAGGGTGCAGGCTGGGCTGAGGGACACACACTCCATGCATGAATTTTATGCACCGGGCCTCTAGTATTTAAATAAACATGTAACTCCTGATAGCCCAGAAGTGGCCCTGAGTTAATTATAAAACACAGCAGGGGCCCAGCCACTCCAGGCCTACCTGACGGAGTGCCCACAGATACTCAAGGAAGCAGGTCCAGGGGCATTTGTGGTGACTTCTTTGTAATTACAAAAAATTGGAGATGACCTAACTGTGTACCCATGGAGGAAGAGAAAAGTAAAATGCCATGTTCTACCCTGGGTTAGTGTATAGCAGTGAAAAATAATGAAATCAATCTTCATATCGCTGCATAGAACTCAAAAACATACTGTTGATTTAATGACCATATTGCAAGTGTGGTATAGAGCATGATGCATTTTTAAATGCCTCGTTTTTTATGGATACCTATGTGCTTTTATGTAAATGTGTACTTTAAAGACGTGGAATGACACAGATAAACACACTACAGAAGTTACTTTCGTGGAGAAGGGAATAGACCAGGACTGGGAGGATGGATAAAAAATAACTTTAGCTCTGTATGAAAAATTGTAATTTTTAGGAAGAAAACTAGATTCAATTGTTACTTGTGTAATTAAAAATTAAAATTTAAAATGTACCAACTTAACAGCAGAAATAGCATATTTAGAGTTCATGCTCTCGGGCATCACTACGCTCTGCTCGCCCAAAGGGCACGTGCAGATGCTGTTTTTTGATAGGGTGTACAGTGCATGTGGGCTGTGCAAACTCCACTGGACTCCTTGAGGAAAAGGGCCAATAGAGCGCTAACCTGGCATTCCCATGTATAATTTCTAACCGACTGTGACACAGCCACAGACCCCTGGGTGGCGAGCTCTTAAGGATGGATTCTAAATTAAAATACCTAACACTGCCTGGCCAGTGTGGCTCTTATTTTTGTTTGTTTGTTTTATTTGATTTTTTAATTTCCTATTGAGAGTTACATATGTCCTTTTTTTTTTGTAGCCCAGTTATTGAGCATCGACCCATGAATCAAGAGTTCACCGGTTCAATTCCCGGTTTGGGCGCATGCTATGGTTGTAGGCTCAATCCCTGGTAGGAGGCGTGCAAGAGGTAGCCGATCAATGTTTCTCTCTCATCAATGTTTCTATTTCTCTATCCTTCTCTCTTCCTCTCTCTCTAAAAATCAATAAAAACATATTTTAAAAGTAAAATAAAATACCTAACACTGCAAGTAATGTGACATACAGGGTGTTGTCCAACCCAAAACATAGGCAGGAAATTGTGTTGAGACTCTCTTATCTACCATAATCCATCTAGAATCCTCAGTCCATCCTTCCATCTCACCATCCTCTTCTTGGGGTCTCTGCTACACTGCAGGGTCTACATGCAAACACCACCCCATCCTTCTGTGCCAGCAGGGACTGACTCTGGTGTCTGTGTTTTTGCGAAGGCCATTCTCTTTACTCCTCGCTTCTCCCTCTGCTCAGGCCCCACCCTGGCCAGTCCTCCTCAGCACCTGGGAGCCACTGATACTATATTACTGTCCTTTTCCTATATGTTACCTTGAGTGCATTCACATAGTTTTTTTAAATATAGTTTTTAAGTTACATTAATTGTATCAGGAATGACATATACTGTTGCAGATCTTGATAGTTATGTAATTTTATATTATCAGTTTAATTATCTGACAGTGTCTTTAAAAATGATACGAACCATTTCTGAGCAGTGATTGAATGTCAACAGAAAATATAATTTTGGTCCTTACTCCATAATTCTAAATAGAACAAAATTTTCTTATGTATCAATTAATCTGGAAATTTCTAAAACCCCTCATCAGATTAAGTTGGGGGCTCCTTCTAGCAGAAAGAGTATCCCAAGACTTAATATTTACTTTTAGAAAAGATAGAGAAATGAGGAACTACATGAACTACCCACAGTCTCCAAAATATGCGGAAGAAATTATTGTGAGACCCATTGTGTACAATATCCAACTTAAAGATCTTAGTTCGGCCTCCCAGTGCGTATGTGTACACACACACACACACACACACACACACTCACGTGTGCTCACACCCTTCACTGTGTCTATGGTGGGTGTATCCTTCCCTTGTTGTCTCTGTTCCACTCAAACCAGGGGTTCAAATTCTCAGACACACTATTTCCCTGCAGTTGTCCAGGAAGTCATGAGCCTGTCCTGCCTGGTCCCCTTACCCCGTTCTCCACTGTGGCCATGGCCGAGTACAGCTTGCAGAGGGAGATGATTCCACTGTATTCGGGTAGAGGCACCACTTCATTGCAATTATCCTTCTTGAAGGCCAGAATCTTGTTGATAAATTTTTCGAACATCCGTTGAAGCGGCTCCACCTCAGCCTGCAGTTGAATAGGGAGGGTCTCTATTCATCCTTATGTCCCACAGGCCATGCCCTTCTCCTCAGTTCCCCTCACACCTTCGGCCTCTTCTCCAGCCAGGACTGCACGTAGGGCTTCCAGCCCAGATCAGCGTAGTCAGTGTACACCATCCCACAGCGAGACACGGTGGCTGGAGAGGCCATTGCCAAGTTCTCCACTTCGAACAGCAGAGACACCTAAGGATAGACTCTGTCACAGCCTTGCCACTCGCTCCTCGCTCCTCGGGATGCCCCGAGACGACGCTGTCAAGTACCAACTGTGGCAGATGAATAGATCTAAGGTTTAGAAGCGATTTGCTTGTTGAGAGAAAGCAAGCTTATTGGAGGTTATCGTTATAAAAACCGCCCTCCCGCTCACATTGTTTGGGCGGGCGGGAGGGCTGGGCTTCCCCGCCCCAGGTGCACAGTGAGGGTCCTCCCGCCACGTCAGTGAGGAGGCTGCGCAGTCTCCACGGCGCTTCCCAGTGCGCAGGCTCTCTTCCACACCATGGCTCCCCACAGCCATGGTGGACGGGCATTTTCCCTTCAGTCACAAGTTCCCCTGAATCCAGGCCTCCTCCTCCTCCTGCTCACCGCTCTCCTATAGAACTTCCTCTTCCCTTAGGACCCCGCCCCTCCCCCTTAGCCCGGCCTCCTCTGCTACGGGGCTCAGTAGTCAGGGCCTGTACCTGCTCAGGCATCGAGATGCGCTCGCCGTTGATGAGGGTCAGCACTTTGTTGTCATCCATGACGGAGTTCATGCTCTCGATCCACAGTGTGTCCACAGGGCCATCGAAAAGGATCCACTTCTCGTCCGGCCTCTCATCTTGGTAGAAGGTGGTTAATAAGGAAACCAGAGCCCTCGTCCCCGCACGGAGGCGAGCCGAAGCCTCCTTGTGCCTCAGCATTCTCCGAGCACTTTGGTCCCAAACGGAGCGTCCTGTCCCCAAAAGGTCCACCCCCCTGGGAAATGTGTGCATCTGTTCTCCCAACCCCATGATCCTTTGGGTACCTGAGCATGCCATCCGCATGACACTGGATAGGATGCCGTCTGTCCATTCGTTAGAGTTAAGGTCATATTCCCCATACAGCTCCCCTAGGGACAACGCCTTAGGGTTCAAAGGGAACTCCTAAAAGGACACAGGGAAGGGTTTTGAGCTGCTGGCAGGCACAAATCCTGAGCTCTCCCTTTATGTCCAGGGATCAGTATTTGCCCCTTCTCTCTCTCCTCGCTCCCAGGCCTCCTCGGACCCAGACACTGCCTCCTGGCCTGGCCTGCCCTCCCTGACACAATGCGTCCTTGCCCCCAGCCTCCACCATGTTCCTGCCAGGGACTCCACAGTCCCCGCCCTTACCCTAACGATGTTGAAGTTGGGGTCTCCAGCCCGGCACAGGGAGGACAAGGCGGCCTGAAGGACTCGCCAGGAGGCGGTCTTGCCGCTGCCCGTACAGCCCACAATCATGGTGGAGTGGCGGGAGTTCTTGGTTTCATACAGCTGGATGACCTTGGTGAGGGTGAATGGTGTGACCTGCAGGCCCATATCTCGAATTTCATATTCGATGGTCTCCCGCAGCTGAGAGAAGGGGAAATACAGGAAGTAGAAAACAAGGGAGAGGACTGCAAAGGACTTTCAAATCTTGCCAACACCTTGGAGGACAATGTTCAAACTATTTAAAATGGCACCCAAGACCCTTTGCACTCTGGCAGTTGCTCATTCCTGGGAAGCTGACCGATTGCAGACTTAAGAGATTGGGCCCAGCTGGGTGAACGTAAGTCACTTCTCTGAGTCTCTGTTTCCTCATCTGTTAAACAGGAGTAATGGCGGTATTTTTCTCATAAGGTTGTTGTACTGGATAAAATAGTTAACATATAACACAATGTTTGCCCTGGCCTGTGTTGATCAGTGGTCAGAGCGCCAAAAGGGCATGTACTTGGGTTTCAAGTTCGATCCCCAGTCCTGCTGGGGGGGGGGGGGTGTAGGAGGAAACCAATCAGTGTCTCTCTCACACAAATGTTCCTCTCTCCATCCTCCCTCTCTCCCCCCTCCCTTCCACACTCTGTAAAAGTCAATGGAAAAAAAATAATCTCAGGTGAGGATTGAAAACACACACACACACAAGGTGTCTGACATGTGCTGTATACATTTTTTGTAATATTATTCAACAAATATTGATTCAGCCTCTATAGTATGTGCCAAGCAGTATGTTGATGCTGAGAACAAAGTTGAGTTCATCCTACTGCAGAGCTCACAGTAGGTGGGAGAATCAGACATTAAACAAATCATCACCTAAGTTAAAAATGCCGATATCGCCGAAGCTGGTTTGGCTCAGTGGTAGAGTGTCAGTCTGTAGACTGAAAGGTCCCAGGTTCGATTCTGGTCAAGGGCATGTACATTGGTTGCGGGCACATCCCCGGTAGGGGGTGTGCAAGAGGCAGCTGGTCAATGTTTCTCTCTCATCGACGTTTCTAGCTCTCTATCTCTCTCCCTTACTCTCTGTAAAAAATCAATAAAATATATTGGGGGGGAAAAAAAAAGCTGATATCCCTGGCTCGGGTGGCTCAGTTGGTTGGGCATCATCCCATGCACCAAAAGGTTGTGGGTTCGATCCCTGGTCAAAGGCACATGCTTGGGTTGCAGGCTTGATCTGTGGCTTGTAGGAGGCAGCCAATTGATGTTTGCTCTCACATTGATATTTCTCTCTCTCCATCTCCCTTTCCTTCTCCCTCTCCCTCTCCTTTTCTCTCTCTCTCTTCCTTTCCTTCTCCCTTCTTCTCTCTCTGAAGGTGAGGAGGAAACTGGTCTTACAAGTCGTGTCAGGCCATAAAAACTGTGAACAATGATCATCAGATATGGCCTGGGGACCCCCAACACCTGGGGGCCTTCCTGTAAGCCCACAAAAGGGGGTGGGACCATATCTGCAGGACAAAGACCCCAGAAGGTTATAAAAAGTGAAGCCCTCAGCGTGTTTCCTCACTGTGATTTGGAAATTATGCCGAGTCCGCTGGTGTTGATAAACGGGGTCCCTCCCTTTATCTAGGAAGCAGGATTGGTATTTCTTTAGTTTGTGCAACAAAGGTCAATACAAATAATAATAATTTTTAAAAATGCTTATAGAGCCATGACCATATGGATCAGTCCCAGAATAGTGTGACATTTTAAAATAATACAGCCAATGCAACCAAATAATTTCAAATAGATGCAAGATCTCTATTTGTATCTCTCAAACATCACTAAGAGGCCTCATTACTACACTTCCTCCCACTATCTGAGAATTAGTTTTGTTTTTTTGAGAATTAGTTTTATTAGTATGTTTGCATGTTGTATAAATATAGATGTGAATAAAACCAACTCCATTTTTGTATCCTGGAGTTTTCATGCTGTGGTCTTTGAAGAACCTTCTTGTCTTTAGCAAGGCAAAGCAAAGCCCCCAGTTGATGTTATCTGTGTTCCTTAAAATGTAGCCATAAATATTTTTGTTAGTAATGGCTGGAATGGCATGATAACCAAGATAAATAGGAACTGGTGATAGTATTGATTATAAACAGTCATCTATCACAAGATTACCAGAAGGCCTGGCCTCTGGCACATGCTGCATTCTTTGTCTTGGCATTAGTACCTGAGTTAGACTATAAAAAAACAGTACTGTAGCCGAAACCGGTTTGGCTCAGTGGTAGAGCCTCGGTCTGCAGACTAAAAGGTCCCAGGTTCGATTCCGGTCAGGGGCATGTACGTTGGTTGCGGGCACATCCCCGGTAGGGGGTGTGCAAGAGGCAGCTGGTCGGTGTTTCTCTCTCATTGACGTTTCTAGCTTTCTATCTCTCTCCCTTCCTCTCTGTAAAAAGTCAATAAAAATATTTTTTAAAAAACAGCACTGTAACAAACTGCTGAGTCTTCCGTCTGCTCTGACTCTACATTCCTGTAAGTAAATTATCCTATAATGAATCCTGTTATATTCTATGGAGTTGCCTGCTTTGTTTGGCCATTATTCGTGTATTGGCCCTTACACACTTACATGTGTTCATGTTTAGCATCATGCCACAAATTTAGTATGTCATTTAAAAAAAATTAAATTAAAAATATTTTTGTCCTAGGCCGGTGGCTCAGCTGATTGGACCATTGTCCCATACGTCAAAAGGTTGCAGGTTTGATCCCCGGTCAGAGCACACACGTACAGGAGCAACCAATTGATATTTCTCTGTCACATTGATGTTTCTTTGTCTTTCTCAATCCCTTCCTCTATCTCTAAAATCTATAATTAAATTTTTTTTCTGTCCTGACCGTTTGCTCAGTGGTTAGAGCAGCAGCGTGCATACCAAAATGTCTGAGTTCTATTTCCAGTCAAGGGCATGTACTGGGTTGCAGGTTCAATCTAGGGAACTGGTCAGGATTCGTGAGGGAGGCAACCAATCAATGTGTCTCTCTCACATGGATGTTTCCCTCCCTCCCTTCTTTCCTTCCACTCTCTCTCTCTAAAAAAAAAAAAAAATAAAAAATAAAAAATCAATGGGAAATATATCCTTGGGTGGGGATTAAACAACAACGAAAAATTCTAATTTCTTCTTTGACACATGAATTATTTAGAATTCTATTGCCTAATTTCCAAACATTTTGGCTTTTACAATTATATTTTGTTAATTCTCACTTAATTCTATTGTGGTCAGAGATCCTGCTCTGTATAATTTTCAATTATGAGACCTATGCTTAATAAACTAGCACATGGTCAATTTTGGTAAATGTTCCATGCACTCTTTTTTTTTTTTTTTAATATATTTTATTGATTTTTTACAGAGAGGAAGAGAGAGGGATAGTTAGAAACATCGATCAGCTGCCTCCTGCATACCCCGTACTGGGGATGTACCTGCAACCAAGGTACATGTCCTTGACTGGAATCGAACCTGGGGCCTTTCAGTCCACAGGCTGATGCTCTATCCACTGAGCCAAACCAGTTTCGGCTGTTCCATGCACTCTTGAGAAGAATATGTAACTGCAATTGTTGCATACAATGTTCTATATGTGTCAAATCAAGCCTGTTAAAAGCATTCCAATCTATCTTTATGGATTTTTTTTTAATCTCTGCTTTATCAAGATTTCTTTAAAGGACTGTGGTTTAATCTATTTCTCCTTTTAGTTGTGGATCTTGTTTTATCTATTTTGTGGCTATATTATTAAGTGCATACAAATTTAGAACTGTTATATATTTTGGGATATGGACCCTTTTAAATTTTGAAATTAGAAAGTCAACTTAGTCTGATACCAGTAGAGTTATGCTTGTGATCAGAAAGTGTTTTGAATAAATTCTTTTGAAGTTTTTGAGGCAGATTTATGGCCTTTACATGGTCAACCTTTCTAAATATTCTATGTATGCTAAAAAATTATTATTCTTCAATTATTGAGTGCAACTGCTAAAGGTGTTCACTAAATCAAGATTATGTTATTCTAATCTTCTATGGTATATCCTAACTGATTTTTCTTTTTCTTTTTTTCCTAACTGATTTTTCATCTGCTTGGTCTAACTAACAGACCAAGCAGATGAAAAATCAGTTAGGAAAGGTGTTTTTTTGTTGTTATTTGTATGTATTTAAAACATACATGATGAGTGAGAATCATAGATAGGCGGCCTCCTGCCTGCCCCACACTGGGGATTAAACCCTCAACCCAGGCATATGCCTTGAATGGGAATCGAACCGTGACCTCTTGGTTCATAGGTCAAAACTCAACCACTGAGCCACGATGCCCAGGCTGAAAGATGTTAAGATCTCCACCACAGTGCTAGATTTATCTTTCTCTTTGAAATTCTGCAAAATTTTGCTGTTTATTTTGAGACTATATTATTAGGTGCCTCTAAATTTAGAACTGTTTTATCTTCCTGATAAATTGGACCTTTCATTATTTTTAAAAATATATATATTTTGTTGATTTTTCACAGAGAGGAAGGGAGAGGGATAGATAGCTAGAAACATCAATGAGAGGTGTTTCATAATTAAGTGACCCTCTTCATTTCTAGTAATGCTTTTTGCCTTAAAATCTATGTTGCCTGATATTTCTACCTCAGCCTTCTTTTGCTTAGTATTCGCCTGATATGTCTCTTTCTATTCTGTGACCCTCAACACTTTGTCTTTATGTTTTAAAGATTAGTATAACACTGTCTACTATTCAATGTATGACTATTTTCCCTTTCCTAGACAACGTTTCTGTTTTCCCTAGAGGTTAATTGCTGCTGTAATTTGTTTGCTTGGTTTTTAATATACTAATCTCTAATTCAATTTTAAACTCTGTCAATTAACTAAATCTCTCAAAACATTTGTCACATTAGGCATGCTTTTCTTCTTTCAGAAGTCCTCCTGAAGCATTCCATTCACTCCCATCTAGACCGCTTCTGTCAGGGGCACAGCCCTCCCCCGTCCTCAGCTTCCCTCTCTCGGTATGCTCTGGCATTCTGGTAGAGCGTACTTTCCAGGAGCTTTCTATTGCAGGTGACATTTCTTGAGAGTGTGCATGTCTGAAATATCTCTTATCTAGCCTCTCATGTGACAGGCTGGGAATAGAATTTGAAGTTGAAAATCATTTCCTTCAGAATGCAGTTAAAGCTGCTCCATTGTTTATAAATTCTGTATTACTATTGAAAAGCCCTTGATATCGTTTGCATGTTCTCTCTCTCTCTCTCCCTCTCTCCCTCTCTCTCTCTCTCTCTCTCTCTTGTTAAATCTTCTCCTTGTACTTGTGTTTTAAAATTTCACAATTGTGGCCAAAACCGGTTTGGCTCAGTGGATAGAGCGTCAGTCTGCGGACTGAAAGGTCCCGGGTTTGATTCCGGTCAAGGGCATTTACCTTGGTTGTGGGCCCATCCCCAGCAGGGGGTGTACAAGAGGCAGCTGATTGATGACTCTCTTTCATCGATGTTTCTAACTCTCTATCCCTCTCTCTTCCTCTCTGTAAAAAATCAATAAAATATATATATTTTTTAAAAATTCACAATTGTGGCCCTAGCTAGTTTGGTTCCATGGATAGAGCATCGACCTGTGGACTGAAGGGTCCCAGGCTTGATCAATGGGCATGTAACTCCGTTACACAGTCTTCCCCAGCCTGGGCCCTGATCAGAAGGCAACCAGTCAATGTGTTTCTCTCACATCGATGTTTTTCTTTGTCTTTCCCTCTCTCTTCCACTCTCTCTAAAATCAATGGGGAAATATCCTCAGGTGAGGATTTAAAAAAAAATCACAATGAGGGGCCTTGGTAAGGATTTTATCCATTGCATCTGTCATATGTTTGTGCGTTCTTTCATTTTGGAAACTTAGTTCTGGGGGGTCCTTCTTGATCATTTCACTATCAATCCTGCTCCCTCTCCATTTTCTCTGGTCCTGCTTTTTGGAACTCCTATGATTTGGCTGTTGTCCTTCCTGGTAGGCTGTTGAATCTTACTTCTTTTCCCCTTTGTCTACTCTATTTTCTGAATCATTTCTTTTATAATAGTATATCATGGTGACAATATCTTAATCTTATCTTAACCACTGAGACTACAATGTGTTTGTTTGTTTGTTTGTTTGTTTGTTTTCTCTGCACTACCTATTTTCTCCTTTTTGTTTTTTCCTATTTATTTTGGCTGCTTTCTTATTAGAGGTTTTCCTCAGAAGTGTGTGCCTCTGCCCTTATATACGGGTGGAGAACTACACACTGAATGGAAGCCCGAGCGTGAGCACGGCTTATAGGCTGTGAGTAACCCTGCCGATGGCTTTTCTAGAACTGTGCTGGGAAAGCACTGTTCTCAATGTTTTGATCATTCCTCTGAGGCTAGACAGATTCTCCAGAGAAAACTCTTCCAATTTCCTGTCTGGCTGCCAGTATTCTGGGAGCTGAGATATGAAAGAAGACAGTCCCAGTAATCAATGTATAAGCATTCACTTCATACCGCCCACCCCTCTTCTTTTTTTAAATCCTCACCCACGGACGTATGTTTTTTTTTATTTTAGAGAGGGGGTGGGAAGAGAGAGAAACATTGATTGGTTGCCTCCTGTATACCCTCAACCAGAGATCAAACCTGCAAACTACCGTGTTTCCCCGAAAATAAGATATCCTCCGAAAATAAGACCTACTTACAGGTTTCCTTCTGAGTGAAATATAAGGCATCCCCCCGAAAATAAGGCCCCCCCCAAGGCTAGACATGAGAGATTTGGTCCACTGATTCTGAAAGAAATGGAGTCAAAAGAAATTCGCCAGGAAACTTAGGAAATTTGGATTGTTATGATGATGTTCCAGAAGATGATGACATGATTGTCATTGAATAAATGAGTAAATTCTTGATACTGTTAGATTCACAGTTTGTCTGGTTTGTGTTGACAACTACCATACCGTATACAGGTAATAAATTTCCTTTATTTTCATTTAACAATAAATGTGTACCGTATTCTTCTTCATGGAAAAATAAGACATCCCCTGAAAAGAAGACCTAGCGCATTTTTGGGAGCAAAAATTAATATAAGGCACTGTCTTATTTTCAGGGAAACAGGGTAGGTATGCACCCGACCTGGCGAACCTGCAACCTTTGGTGCAAAGGCCAAAGCTCCAATAGAGCCCCGCAGCCAGGGAAATTCCCTTTTTTATTTGTTTTAATATATTTTATTGATTTTTTTACAGAGAGGAAGGGAGAGAGATAGAGAACTACGGTAGAAACGTCAATGAGAGAGAAAGGGATGTGCCCGCAATCAATGTACATGCCCTTGACCGGAATCGAACCTGGGACCTTTCAGTCCACAGACCGACGCTCTACTGCTGAGCCAAACCGGCTTCGGCGAAATTCCCATTTTTAATAGGGTTTACTCACGCCCTGAACTATATCTGTCCCCCGTTCAGAGACCTACTATTTTACCCTCTAATCTTCTGCCAAAGTGGGAGAGACCTAGTCATTAGGGGTCACACAGAAGGGAAGATCTAGAGATATTCCAAGACAGTTTACCTCCAACCCTTCTTATTTTAGCTATGCCTCCTTTATTTCCTACTTACAGAGGCATCTAATACCACGAAAGCTTAGCCTTTGGAGAACTGCCTCTCAATTTCCCCCACTTCCAGCCTTCTCAGCTTGCTAAGTTACAACTTATTCATTTGTTTCTTTTTTTTTTAATTCTTACATAAGGATATTTTCCATTAATTTCTAGAGAGAGTGGAAGAGAGAGGGAAAGACAGAGAGAAACATGGATGGAAGAGAAACACATCAGTTGGCTGCCTCCTGCACATGCCACGAGCAGGGCCCAGGCTAGGGAGAAGCCTGAAACCAAGGTATGTGCCCTTGACCAGAATTGGACCTGGGACCCTTAGGTCCACAGGCCGACGTTCTGTCCACTGAGCCAAACCTGCTAGGGCTCCATTTATTTCTTATGTCTGAAATTTTTGTTCCATTTCTCCCATCCTCTCCATCCTTTTGGATATAAGATGCCTTATTTTTTAAAAATCTCCTTAGAGTATTGTAGTGGATTTTCAAAAGGTAACAAAATTGTTTTCAATCCACCTTCTTTACCTAGAAGTACTCTATATATTGAGTAGTTGTTTTAAATCTCAATTATAATATTTTTTCATTTATAGAAATTCTATTTGCTCTTTTTCAAATCAACTTAATTTAGAAGTCTCTTGATCCTGATTCATAGTTTCAAGCTTTTATTTCTTTAAACATATTAAATTTAGTTATTTGTGAATTCTGTGCTGATCATTTCAATACCTGAAGTCTTTGGGGATTTCATTCAGCTGTACTATTGTTCTTCTGTTTTCCACTCATGGTATCTTCTCCCCTTGTCTGTTCTGTGGCTTTTTACCAGAAGTTGTTCATTTTCTTGGACTTCTATCCTGAATTTTTATGATAATTCTTTGAGGCTTCCAGAAACTCCTCTTCCATAAATAATTTGTATTTGCTGCCCTAGCCATTTTGGCTCAGTGATAGTGTCAGCCTGTGGACTGAAGGGTCCCAGGTTCGATTCTGGTCAAGGGTACATGCCCGGGTTGTGGGCTCAATCCCCAATAGGGAGCATGCAGGAGGTGACCAATCAATGATTTTCTCTCATCAATGATATTTCTCTTTCTCTCTCTCTCTCTCTCTCTCTCTCTCTCTCTCTCTCTCTCTCTCTCTCTCTATCTCTCTCTCTCTCTCTCTCCCTTCCTCTCTGAAATCAATAAAAAATATACTTTTTAAAATAAATAAATAAATTACATTTGCTTCTGCCAGGCACCTGGAGGAAGCTAACAATCTAGAACTACTTAAAATTAAGCTTTAAGTTGAGATTTTTGGGATTACACAGTAGAATAAATTATGACCATAAACTATGTATGGGCTGGCCTGAAGTGAGGAAATTTCAAAAAGTTTGCCCTCTCCTCCCATTATCTGCCAAAACATGCAAATATCTTTACTGTATGGACCCTTTTCAATGGTGGGCTTCTCATTTTTCCATTTACTGAGGGTGTTTCCCCTCACAGACTGAAGGTCATGCAGGACTGGGTTTTCTAAAATACCCCCAAACTTGGGCTACTTTCTCTCCTCTCCCCAGTTCCTTAAATTCAACAAGAAAGCCAGTTGTTACACTCACTTATCTTCCTGCTTTTATTTCCTCTCCCCATCCCAGAATATTTTCTTTCTTTCCAACTTAGCAATGTATTTAAAAATATGTATTCTTATATTTTTATCCAGAATTTTAGTGGTTCCAATGGAAAGGATAATTCAGGATGCTTAAACTACCACTGCCAGAAAAGAAAATTTCTGTACTTTCTACTTTTAAAATATATATATATATATTTTATTGATTTTTTTTCTGTACTTTCTAAAATCCTCCTCCACCACCCTCCTTCCATTCCACAGCTCTCACCTTCAAACAGTTCCTAGCAGTCTCCCCTCAAAACTCCCTAAATGAGGAGAGGAGTAGAGTCAGGAAAGGGCGGATGGTATGGAGAAAGTGGAAAGGCCAGTGGATTTGAGATCTCAATGAAGCCAAAGTATCAATGAGTGGAAGTACTTGAGCCAGTGAGTTGGGGGTTGGGAGAAATAGGGAGTTGTGGTGAGAGAGTAGAATGTTTGAATAGGTCGGCACCTTTTTACAGAGGCCAACTGTCTTGCTCAGCTAACAGCTAGCGAATAGCAGAACAAGGCCTGGAACCAAGTATCATGTTTCCAGATTTACATTCACATATGAAGTCATGAAGCATATTGAGGAACACATACCTTGCCATAATCAAAGGTAGGCAGCTCAATGCTGGGGAAGAGATCTTGCACGATGGCATTGAATAGTGGCACATCGGATAAAGTCAGCTTGGCAATGTTCATATCTCTCATTGAGAGCAGCAAAACCTGGGTGGGAAAAGACAAAGACTCAGGCTGGAGGAGCTAGGACCTAGGTACTCACTAAGCCCTTCCTCTCCCAAGGGTGAGGGGCAAGAACCAAGAACAATGGCTCTACCTGAGCTAGTCTTTAAAAAAATGACACACCCTAGCTGGTTTGACTCATTGGATAGAGTGCTGGCCTACAGACTGAAGGGTTCTTGGTTCGATTCCAGTCAAGGGCACATGCCCAGGTTGCAGGCTTTGATCCCCAGTGGAGAGCATGCAGGAGACAGCCAATCAATGATTCTCTCTCATCATTGATGTTTCTCTCTCTCCCTCTCCCTTCTTCTCTGAAATCAATAAAAATATTTTTTAAATTAAATTAAAATATGACAGGTAACCTGGCCAGCGTTGACCCAGGAACCAAGAGGTCACTGGTTTGATTCCTAGTCAGGGCATACTGCGGACTTGATCCCAGTAAGGGGAGTGCAGGAGGCAGCCGATGGATGATGTTTCTCTCTCGATGTTTCTCTCTCTCTATCCCTGTCCCTTCTTCTCTCTATAAAAATCAATAAAAACTTATTTTTAAAAATGTGACAGGGTAAAATTGGGCAACACATGGGGCAGGAAGGAAGGTGGGAATCCTAATCTAGGGGAAGAAAGGATCTGAAAAATTTTAGCAAAGGTGCATAGGACCAGTGACAATGGAGGTGTCAAGAGCCGTGTCCTTGGAGCGGCCAGGCCCGGAGCAGCCGGGTCATGTGCGGCCAGGTCCGGAGCAGCAGCTGCCAGGCTGGGAGTGGCCAGGCCCGGAGCAGCCGGGTCAGGTCGGCCAGGCCCGGAGCAGCAGCTGCCAGGCTGGGAGCGGCCAGGCCAGGAGCTGCTGGGTCCGGAGCGGCTGGGCTCGGAGCAGCCGGGTCGGGTGCGGCCAGGCCCGGAGCAGCAGCAGCCAAGCCCAGAGCAACCAGGTCGGGAGCGGCAGTGGCCAGACCCGGAGCAGCTGGTTGTGGAATGGACCAGAGCAACAGAGGCCAGGCCTGGAACAGCTCGCTCCTCGCCTGCCTGCCCCAAGGCTGCCTCTCAGACATGGCTGGAAACTTTTGTGGGAACTTGAGGGTCTGCTGAATCAAGTGATGAAGGCTTAGATCTGGATGTGTTAAGTTAGTATAGCGCTGGGGTATTGATCTGTGAGTGCCTTGGGTGGGGCCTGGATGAGGTTGGTTGACCTATTTGGAAATGTCTTTTGTGTGAAGTGTATCATTGGGCATGTGGAGGTATTATTGATATGAGAGAATGTTAAGTAACTGATTTACTATCTGAAAAGGGATTTACTATCGGGGAAAGGGAGGGAGGAAGAGACTGAACATAAACTGTGCACCTATGGATGAGGACAATGGGGGATGAGGAGGGGGCGGAGGGTGGGGTGGGAACCTGGTGGAGGGGGGAAGAAATGAGGAACCTTTGTAATAATATGAACAATAAAGATTGATTTTAAAAAAAAATAAATTTTTTTTTAAAAAAGAGCCATGTCCTTGATCTACCTCTTCATCAGACAGATCCTGCTGCAGGCGGCGCTTCTTGCCAGCATAGCGCAGGAGGGAGGTGAGGGCACGCAGGCCAAAGTCATAGTGGTCCTGTCTGGAGAGCTGCTGCACAGCCAGGGAGTACAGTGTGTACACCTTCTTGGCTAGAATCTGAGGAATGAAAGCAGAGGAGGAAACAACCCAGTTCTCCACAAACCCCTCTGCTTCTTTAGGAAAAGAAGCTAAGTCCCAGGATTTGAAACAGCTTTGGAGTTGCTCCGTGGACAATCCTAATGAGATTGTGTCAGTTGCATAATCATGGACTTGTAACTTCACACAGAGGGGAGACCTCTGAGTACTTCTGTCCCCCAATCCTATTGATAGTGCATTCCTTATAGGATAAACGGACTGTGGGGCCTTCAGGAAGTTCCTCTGTCCAGGGAATAATCGTGGAAGGAAAAGAATTGGGGGAAAAGAGATTGTTGGAATACCTTGCAGTTGCCAAAGCCCTCCCCAAAGATAATGATTTCTGCAATAAGAGTTGAATCAGGCACCACCATGGCAATTGGGCGGAACATGGATTTAAGATTATCAGGAAGCTCTGTCCGACCAGCATAGCCTGGAAAACAGAGCCGTTTGTTTAGAATCTATACTGCTTCCCAAAGACTCCCTTCCCAACCAACCCCATTTCCCCTGTCCTCGCTCCATCCCTAACTTTCTCCCCAACTCCACCTCCAAGATTTCTTCCATCCTCATCTTGGCCCTGGCTCCTCCTATACCAATCTGCTCCTCTTTCCTATCTCTGGGCCTTTCCCTACTTTCTGGGTGGCCTTATTCTAAACTCAAATCACAGAGCTGCCAGTTTCCCATCTCTCCAAGTTCCATTTATAATGTCAGCCCTAATAGAAATCACAGCTGCATCTCTGATTCTTTCAGTAGCTAAAACCTTTCCTGTTTTTGCCTAGATCCTTTTGTCAGAGTTATTCTTAGGGAACAGTGATCAGAGACCCTAATGCCTCACTTTGGGAAGGTTCTCCCATTTTCAAAAGGGATGGCAGATAGAATTCCTGAAGGTAGTTGAATGGGAGAAAATAATTAAGTACTTTCAAAGCCTAGGGCTACATATACAGGGTGGGGCAAAAGTAGGTTTACAGTTGTTTATATGGAAAATAATACTGTAATCTATATGTATAAAAGCCTAAACAACTGTCTGACCATTTGACTATCCAACCAGTAGCTATGATGTGAAAGGACCACCAGGGGGCAGACGCTCAACGTAAGAGCCTGCTGAGTGACAGAGACTGTCAAGGACCTCTCGCCCTCCAGGATCCCTTGGGGGATGTTGGACTGCTGGTTTCGGCCCCATCCCCACAGGCCAGACTGAGGGACCCCACCTGCTGGAGGGAACCCGTTCACTCTGCAGACGCCCTCTGGCCCACTCCCGCCCCACCGGCCACCTTCTAATTAATTTCCTTTCAATGTGCACGAATCTGTGCACTGGGCCTCTAGTTAATAAATAATAATAAGAATGAACTCTATATTTTGTGTGCTAACAACTATAAACCTACTTTTGCCTCACATTCTATACACGTAGCCTTCCCTTCTCCCAGAAAGTCGTATGTTTGTTCTTGTCTCACACTTCCGTGTCTTTAGCCATATTTTACTTGGCTAAATACACGGGCCTGGCAGGACACAATTGTTTGCCCTGGACACGCAGTTTTCCCCCTGCCCCTGGAGCCCCATCTATTCCCTGGCCCTTACCAGGATTCATGGTGATGAAGATCCCACAGGACCACACCAGGTTTATTTCAAAGCCCTCGAAATAGAAGCGGGAGAGGCCGGCAGCCAGGGCGGAGAGGATTGACAGGATCTGCTGGGCCACCACTGACAGCACCTCAACGTTGATGCGGTTAAACTCATCAAAGCAGCCCCAGGCACCTGTCTGTAGGGTGGGAGGAAGATTCACTGGAAATAATTTTTTCTTTCCCAATTATTTTTCTTGGGGAAATAGATTTCTAGTTTGGGAGAAACTAGAAGGGGTGACTAATATAGTCCTGCCTGGAGGGTTTTGACAGGTGAGGTGGCCTCCAAAATGTAGGGAGGGGGGCAGGGAAGCGGGCAGTGGGAGCACAGCACTGTTGTAGTTTCTGGCCAGAGCTTTCCATCAGACAGGGACGGTCCAGGGGAATGCTAGGAAAGGTGTGAGTTGAAAAGAGACTAGGGTAGAGAACTTGGGAACATTGAGGTCATACACTATGCACCAGTGTACAGGCATTAACTTATTTAATCCTTGTAGAATCTTCTGATTTTGCAATAAGCAAAGTGCAATTTAGGGAGGTACAATTTTAAGAACTGAGGGGATGTAATGCTGTAAGTTACAAAGCAATAAATGAAATTTGGGTTCCTGCTGATTTTCTGGGCCTAAAGATGTTTAAGGGGCCTCTGGGACAGGATGGCAGGATACTGACCTGGGCCAAGCCTGAGTACATTCGGCCCATGGACTTAAAGTCCAGGCCCTCGGAACAGTTGACCACGATGACATATATGCCAAGGGCCTTGCCCAGGTCCTTGACAGTCTCCGTCTTTCCCGTGCCTGCTGGACCTTTGGGGGAGCCCCCTCGATGCAGGTGTAATGCTGTAGTCAGCGTCATGTAACACCTGAGAATTTAGGACAGGACTCAAGTCAGACTCCTGGAAGCCTTCCCTGGGCATTCGCTGCCCCCACCCAAACACCTTGTTCACCCCACACGGCTGACCTGTCTGTAAGGGGAGTGATGACAAGCCGGCCAGAGTTACCCAAGTACTCATAACCATACTGGAACTGTGTATTGGTCTGGCGGATGATACAGTCATCGAGATCCTGGAGAAATGGCAGAGTAAGAGAGAGGCCGGCTTAGAGGAAGAGTTAGAGAAGTCCTTCGAGTAGGACTGGTGATGCAAGAAGGTCAGAGTTAGAAGATGAGGGGTTCAGTTTAGAGTTAGAAAGAGGGAAGAGTTTACAACCAAGATGGACACGGGGTTCATCGCATGTCAACCCTAGTTCATTGCAGCAGTCTTTCCAGTTCTGGTCAAGTGACACCCATAGTGAATACCAACTGGAAAATGATTGCCATTTCTGATTTGAGAGACTTGTGACAGAGTTAAGAACTGGATTAGGGCACTCTAAATAGAACTAAAGCTTGGATTGGAATATTATTGTATTTAGAGAACAGTAATTTAATTAATGCATTAGGATTGGGTTTAGGGTACAGGAGTGGGGAGCTGACCCATCTGCACCTTCTCCCAGTAGAAGCGCAGTTGGCTGAGCCAGTCAAAAGCACTAACATCCATAAGGCCACTCTTATAAAGCCTCTCCAGCACATCTCGGGCATGAACTTCTATGGTCACTAGAGCCACAATTTTAAGCCGCATGATCTTGGTCAAGTTCCCCCTGATAGCTTCTGAATATTTATTCAGTATTGACACCTGCAGAATGGGGTGGCAGGGAAGAGAGCAGATGGATCAATGCGATCAAAGTCAATCCAACCTCATCCCAGCCTAACTCAGTTTTCAACCCCAAGTTAATCCTAATCCCACTCTAACTCAGATACCCAATATCAGCATAGGAAAAAAGGTACTTCTATTCCACCAAACTTTCCTTGCTGGACTTCTCTCATAAAGCACCCTCATTCTGACCCTTTCCCACCAGCTCATCTCTAATTCTGACGCCAACTTATCACCCCCTCCCTCCAAGTCTAACTCCAGGCCTATTCTGTACTTGTAGGGTTCCCCACCTGCTTCTTCTTCATGACCTTGAGGATTTTCTTGTCTCCCCGATCCTTAGCTGTCTGCAGGCACTTGGTGACATCAGCCGTCCACTGGATCTGACTGGCGGCGATCACCACCTGCGGCATGTACAGAGGCTGTATCCCAAAATCCTGTCCCTGGCCACCCACACAGCCCAGCTTCCACATCCAGGGACCAGGTGCTACTCTCAATTCGCTAATCTGTTCTGAAGGGTGGGGCACGTGCTTAAAGTGAGGAGCTAAGGGTCTGGCATGCAGGGTTCCAGGGCCATTGCCCCGAGCAGGGGCACGAGAAACCAGCATTTTCTTTAAACCAGCATTTTCATACTTAAGATTTTGTTTTTACCTTTGCTGCTCTCTTTCAGCCTAATGTTTCTTGTTCCTTCATTTCTATTGACCCGAGCTCACCTGGCCAGCCCAGTCCTTCACCCATTTGTCCCTTTTGTTAAGAAACTTCTTGAGGGCCAGACGGCAGTTCCGGAGAAGGTCCCGTAGGGTTATCCTCATCATCCGCTCCACATCGCCAAGCCAGGACTGAGGAGAGGGGAGAGAACAGGATGGCTCGGCCTCAGAGCCCAAGACAAGAGTCCTCACAGGAAAGGTGCTTAAGCAACAGAACTACAGGGCATGAACCAAAGATAAAGCAGAACCTGGGCAGTATCTGGCTTGGGCCCCGGGGGGATATGGAGGCCAGATGACAGATTTTTAGATTATAGTTTCCAGGAAGGGCAAAACGTGGTTAATGTCCCTTCACAGAGATGTTCTCTCCTCACAGAGCAAGCAAACTTCCTAACGGGAATACGATCAACTTGATTCTTTACCCTTTGCCACAACTCACCTCCACAGGCCCTTCCAAATACACTGGGTGGAGGAAATCAATATATTCGCCATCACCTGAAAACATCCCCACAGCTTCCCATTTGCTGCTGGCTCCCCCAATCTGTAGAAACAAGAACCTATTAATGGCCCGGACTGCTTACTCCTAGAATCTGCCTAGGTGGTATTTGGGCCCTTTTGAGAGTAATTTCAGCTCCTCTCCCTCAATGATGCCAATTCTAAAGAGTCCCATCTTGCCAGAACCAGTTTGGCTCAGTGGATAGAGCTTCAGTCTGTGGACTGAAAGGTCCCAGGTTAGATTCTGGCCAAGGGCATGGACCTTGGTTGCGGGCACATCCCCAGTGATCAGATGTTTCTCTCTCATTGACGTTTCTAACTCTCTATCCCTCTTTCTTCCTCTCTGTGAAAAAGCAATAAAATATATTTAAATCAATAAATAAAATAAATAAAATTAGTATTTGAAAAAATAAAAAATAAAAAGTCCTATCTCACATAATCCTGAATCATTAATATCCCCCTCCCATTGGGAGGACATTGTCTCCTTCAAGGCCTTGAATACCTTGACCTCAACATCCTCCCTTGCCCTTCATCTTATTATAGCCAATTCTATTTACCTTCTGCATTTTCAGCAATTTGATGTTGTCAAAGCATTTTTTGAGGTGTGGCTGCACAGCCTCTGGGTTTCGAGACTGGCCCAGAATCTCCAGGAGGTCATCATTAGACAGGAAGTAGAAGCGAGGGAAAATATGGCGTTTTGTCTCTAAATACATATCCAGAGACTTCTGAATATCTTCCAGGATTGTGTTCATTTCTATCAATAAGTCCAGGAGACCTGGGAAGAAAAGCAATAAATGACATTTGATGGCTCTTTCACCACTCTCCTGAGTAGATCTAGAGTATCCAACTATATCTACTCTGCCAGTTCTTGAATGTTAGAGTACAGATTGTCATAATTGTTTTAGGAAGCAGAGAAGTGTCCCCAATCAATCAATTATGCTTATCCCATTCTCTATTAATTTGTTATTAAATATTCATTATGCACTATTATATATAATATACATTATGCATTATTATACACCACATACGATTCCATTAATGTACTATATCTCTGCTCAGTCTTTGGAACAGTTCCATTCACCAAAGAACTGGGGCTCTGCCAGTCACCCTAAGAGTCTGAAAATTAGAGATTGCTCTAAACATATACAACCTAACAAGTCAAATCATTAGAATCAAATACTTATTCATGCTCACAATAAAAGAGGTCTATAGCCACGAGAGTTGTAATATAGTGAAAAGAGCACTAAACTGGAATTGGCACAAAACATTCAAAGTGCTGAAAAGCAAGGGCCCACAACCAAGAGCCCACAACCAAGATTACTCTTTTAAAATCAAAGCTATCATTTAAAATCAAAGGACAGATAAAGAGCTTCCCAGACAAGGAGTTCATCACCATCACAAGAAATGTAAAAGTTCATCACAAGAAATGTTAAAGGGACTTCTTGAAGAAGAAGAAGAAGAAAAAATATGAGTAAGAACATATCGCAAAAAAAATTCTCAATGACAAAGGCAAACAAACACATAATAGAAGTCATAGATTACCCAACACTAAAACTAGTTTAAGGTTAAAAGGCAAAAGTAGAAAGATTATGTGTAATTATAACAGCAAATTAAGGGATACACACAAACATACATACACAAAAAGTGAAAAATGACAAAAACAACCATGGAGGGATCAGGTAAAACTGATAGTAATGTGTTTGAAATTAACCAGCAACTTCAAATAAATGCCTATAAATATGTCAACCACAAACTAAAAGTCCAAGATGTTTAAGAAGTAAAGAAGAAGGGATCCACAGAAATCAAGAGAAAGGAATCTACAGAGAGTTATCAACATGCAAGAGAAGAGAGCAAGAGAATAAGGAACAGAAAACTACAAAGACAATCAGGAAACAATAAAATGGCAATAACTACATACCTACTAATAACTACTTTAAGTGTAAATGGATTAAATGCTCCAATCAAAAGCTGAATGGATGAAAAAATGTGGTACACACATACAATGAAATATTACTTACTCATAAAAAGAATAAACTATTTTCTACATGAGGGCATTATGCTAAGTAATATAAGTCAGACAGAGAAAGACAAATGCATATGATTTCACTTATGAGGAATCTAAAAAAACAAAATAGATAAACAAACAAAAGAGAAACAAATTCATATATAGCCGAGACCGGTTTGGCTCAATGGATAGAGCGTCGGCTTGGAGACTGAAGGGACCCGGGTTCGATTCCGGTCAAGGGCATGTACCTTGGTTGCGGGCATATCCCCAGTAGGGGGTGTGCAAGAGGCAGCTGATGGATGACTCTCTCTCATCGATGTTTCTAGCTCTCTATCTCTCTCCCTTCCTCTCTGTAAAAAATCAATAAAATATATTTTTTTAAAAAAGAAACAAATTCATATACCATATGATCTCACTTATATGTGAAATCTAATAAACCAAATAAACCAACCAACAAAACAGAAACAGAGTCATGGATACATGGAACACACTGACAGCTGTCAGAGGGGCAGGGGGAGGGAGGACCGGATGAAGGAAGTTGAAGGGATTAGCCAAATAACATAGATAATAGATAACTCAGACACAGATAACAATGTGGTGATGGCCAGGGGGAAGAAGGGGTGGGGCTAGGGTGGAAGCAAGCAAATGGGGGGGGGGGGGGAGGGAACATCTGTAATAATGTCAACAAAAATAAAGAAGAAAAAAGCCCTCATACCCGGCCTGTGTGGCTCAGTTCACCAGGAGTTCACAGTTAGATTCCTTGTCAGGGCACATGCCCGGGTTGCAGGCTCAATCCCCAATAGGTGGCATGTTAGGGGGCATGTAGTGTTACATACTCCTTTATAACCCTTGTAAACCCTGAGAAATAGCTATCACTAACTCCCTCTACAGGTAAGGAGACTGTGGTATGGATGGAGTGAGCTGCCCAAGAGCATACAATCAATAAAGCATCAGTCAGATTTTGAACTTCTCTGTCCGATTCCATATCCCATTCTCTTAACCATTACACTGTACTCCACTCAAACATTTATTGAACTGAATTTACTGAACTATTACTTAATGCTTAGAAGTGGCAATGGTGATGGTATGGCAGCCAAGTACAATAGTCATCTTTCAGTAAGTGAACCAGGTGGCCATGACTTCACACGTATACAACACAAACCGAGGTTATGTCAGGACAAGAGGCTCAGACCTGGATAGTGGGTGCTCCGGAGAGCATTGTTGTCCTTGCTCATCCGCTCCATGATGGTTTTCCACCGGTTGTTGACCTGGTCAAATAAGGCTGATTCATTGGGCAGCTGCCTTCGGATGTCCTCTCCTAGGAAGATATTCTGAAGATGCCAGGAATTTTGGAGTGAGAGGCGTTTCTCACATACTCTCCACACTCTGCTCCCTGCTCCCAGACCACAAGTGATAGTTGAGTAGAAGATAAGGAGCATTAGAATCAAAGAGTCAGAAAGGTCAGATACCTGGGTCCAAGAAAAATAGTGAAAGAAGAACAAGTCTTTTCAGGGAGGGAACTGATGATGAGAGGTAATAACTAGTGCGTGGGGTCCTGAATGAAGAGTCGCTGTAGAAGTGGGAAAAGGAAGCTGATAACGGGGTGAATATTTAGGTCCTATGCAAATAAGGGAGTAATAACAGGGTGTAGGAAGAGCTCAGGCTGTGAGTCCTGACCTCCAGGTACATCCACTGACGCTGCACTGTGAGCACTGTCTCAATAACTTCCAAGATGAGGGAGAGGCAGCGCTCCCAGTGGTCCACCTCCTTCTCAAAGGCCTTGACGAAGCGAGATGCCTTCATGGAAGACAGCGCCATCTGGTTATCTTCCAGCGCTTGGAACACTTCCTCTGTGCCTCTGGGAAGAAAGGCATCAAAACCATGTTCCTTCCCCATCTGCCAATCCTCGGTCCCCGCTCCGCAGCCCAGGTCACACAGCCCTCCCCTCTCTAGCTCCCCGAGGCCCTCACTACCTGAGTCGGTGATAGCCCTTATCCTTGTAGGGCACTATGTCTAGCTGAATCATATCCCAAGTCTTGGCAATGTTTTGTAATGCCTGTGGAAAGAAATGGGGAGGGGGGGGGTGCGCACAGAACAATCAGATTGTTAATCCCCAAGGGGAACAGGAGCTGCAAGAAGCCATCAGATGATACAAAGCTGGCAGCCTTTGCTCCAGGCTTGGGAAGTGGGGGAGCATGGGAAAGGATTCTGTCATACCAACTCTATTGCCAGTTCTTTGGTCGCTGAGGCAGAGATCTCCCCAATCTTCTCCACATGTTGATCCATTCCAAGTTCCACAATCTTCTCCAGAGTAAAGCTTTCAGATTCCTGATCAAACTCCCGTTGGATCTCATCCCTGACCTGATCCCAGTGCCTGCGGCCAGGGACAGGAGGTCAGTTTAGAAGGCTGAACACCAGGCCTACTGAAAAGTATTAGCATCACTCCCCAGGCTTCCTCCCATTGGGATATTATGACTGGGTATTTATTTATTCATGATTTCACCAGTTTACTAAAGAGGCTCTAACATGCAACTTAGGCACTGTGGGGGATACAGAGATTGGTGTGCTGATTCTTGGGAGAGGGAGTTAAGATGGATTACTAGTTTTATATAGATTCTGTGCTGGGAAAAGTGCCCTGCATGAAACATCTCACTTAATTCTCACAACCACTCTATATGTCAGGGGTGGGAAATGTCCAGCCCGTAAGCCATATAATGCCCAAAAAACCATTAGGTCTGGTCCTGCCAATACATTTTGGGTGAGCTAATTAAATGTTAAATATTGCAGATTAATTTTTTAATATATATTTTATTGATTTTTTAAATTTTTTTTTTTTTTTTTTTTTACAGAGAGGAAGCGAGAGGGATAGAGAGTTAGAAACATCAATGAGAGAGAAACATAGATCAGCTGCCTCCTGCACACCTCTTACTGGGGATGTGCCCACAACCAAGGTACATCCCCTTGACCGGAATCAAACCTTACAGTCCGCAGGTCGACGCTCTATTCCCTAAGCCAAACCGATTAGGGCAGCAGATTAATTTTTAAGGTGATAATTTTGCATGGCCCACAAATGATGTTATAAATATCCAAATGGCCCTTGGTAGAAAAAAAGTTTCCACACCCCTCTATTAATGATGAATTATTGTCATTCCATTTATATATGAAGAAACTGAGGCTTAGAGAGATTAAATAAGTAAATAAGTAGTTAGGTTATACTTAAACACATACTTAATGGTGAAACATTGCCAAAAATATTATCACTGGAGGCAACGCAAAATAAGTAAAATTATGTCCTCCTAAATAGATATGTAATTAATTATTAAAACACCATTTGTAAATAGTTTATTCTATATTCAATGGTTTCAAAGACCCTTCTATCATAAATAAGTGCCAGATGTATTACAAAAGTTAAACTTGAAAAAACAAAAGTATAAAGAATTAGAAGAAAGTTGCAGAGGATGAATTTTAACTCTGGGGTAAGGGAGGTCTTAAACAAGGCACAGAAGCAAAAACCATAAAGGAAGACAGTTGTTGCCCTGGCCAGTGTGGCTCATTGGTTGGGCATTGTTCTGTGCACCGAAAGGTTGCTGGTTCGATTCCCAGTCAAGGGCACATGCCCTGGATGTGGGCTTGATCCCTTGTCGGGGGCGTGTTGGAGACAGCAAAGGGATGTTACACTCTCACACAGAAGTTTCTCTCCCTGCCCAGCCGGGTGTGTCTCAGCAGCTCAGCGTTGACCCAGGAACCAAGGGGTCACCGGTTCGATTCCTGGTCAGGGCATATGCCCAGGGCTCAATCCCCAGTGCGGGGGTGTGCAGGAGGCAGCCAATCAATGATTCTCTCTCATCATTGATGTTTCTATCCCTCTCTCCCTCTCCCTTCCTCTCAGAAATCAATAAAAATATATATATATATATATATATTTTTTTTTTTAAAGTTTCTTTCCCTCTCCTTTCCTCTCTCTCTAAAAATCAATAAGAAAGAAAGAAAGTTATACTTTTGGCTACATCAAAATAACTTTTGTATGGCAGAAGGCATACAGCTTAGCTAAGACAGATGGCATAAAGTGAGAGGAGACAGAGGGGAAGGAAGCAGAGAAGGAATACAGGAGAACCCAGGACAGTGGCAGGCTCTAAGGAAGGCTCTTCCCGATGGGTGTGTGTGGACAGAGGGGCACAGAGAGCTATGATCGCCATGGAGGGGACAACTGAGAGAAATCAGATGGCAGCACAGGCCAGATGGTCACCCCAGGAGCGGAGGAGACTTACCTCTCTCTAAGAGCGAAGTTTCGTAGGTCTGAGATGAGAGGCATGGTCCTCCTGAACTGTTCAAGTTTTGCTCGAGTGGTTTCAATAATTTCCCAGTTTCGGTCCTGAGCAGAAGTGGGGAGCATCAGAAGAGCTGGCAATCTCCCCTGCACAGCTTCTCTTCCTCAGTTGATTTATCTTATGCTTCCCTCCTTCCTCCACACACCTTAAATTCTTTGGCTAGTCTTGCAAGGCGACGATACAGCCCATGGGCCATGGTCTCCATGGCCTCTGTCTGCAGGTTCAGGAACCGACCAGTCTTCCACTGGTTCCAGTTCTCCTCCCAGTCCCGTGTGATCTCCCAGACTTGCTGGAGTGCGTCTAGCTCCTTCATGGCAGAGAGCAGAAAGATGTGTTAAGTAACATGACTCTTGCCCTCTTTCTTCCTGACAAACACTCAGGTTCTTTGCTCCTCTCATCTGAGAAGTTTTTCCCACCAGGCAATAGAGCTGCCTCCTCAATTCAGATTTCTTTCTTTACTCTCTTGCCTCACAAGCTCCTCAAGTAACAAGCACAGGAAAGTATATTCAGCATCATCAGTCAGTAGGGACATGCAAATCAAAACCACAATGAGACTCAACTTCACACCCACCAGAATGGCTAGGACCAAAAAAAAAAGTGGGGGGCGAGGAGTAAGTGTTGGCAGTGATGCAGAGAAATAGAAACCCTCGTACATTGCTAGTGGGAGTGTAAAATGGTGCAGCTGCTGTGGGAAATAGTTTGGCAAGTCCTCAGAAAGTTAAACATAGAATCACCATACGATCCAGAAATTCCACTCCTAGGTACATACCCACAAGAAATGGGACTCAAACAAATACAAGTACACACATGTTCAGAGCAGCACTACTCACAACAGCTGAAAGGTGGAAACAACCCAAATGTCCATTAACTTGTTAATAGATGAACAAAATGTGGTAAATCCATACAATAGAATACTAGCCAGCCACAAAAAGGAATGAAATAATGATTGGCACATGCTATAACACAGATGAACCTTGATGATATCATGCTAAGTGAAAGAAGCCAGACACGAAGAGCCACACATTTGTATGACTCCATTTAATAAAATGTTCAGAATAGGCAAATCCACAAGCATAGGAAATAGGTTAGTAGCCAACAGGACTGGGGAGAGATGGGATGGGAAATGACTGCTGTGGATAAGGGTTTCCTTTTGGAGTGATGAAAATGTTTTAAAACTAGAGGTAATGGATACATAACACTGTCAATGTACTAAATGCCACTGAATAACTGTTCACTTTAAGCTGGTTCTTTTGTTATCTGAATTTTACATCAATTTTTTTTTTAAAAAGCTACGCATGCCCAGACAGCATGGCTCAGTGGTTGAGCATCGACCTATGAACCAGGAGATCACCTTTTTTTTTTTAAATATATTTTTATTGATTTTTTACAGAGAGGAAGGGAGAGAGATAGAGAGTTAGAAACATCGATGAGAGAGAGTCATCGATCAGCTGCCTCTTGCACACCCCCTACTGGGGATATGCCCGCAACCAAGGTACATGCCCTTGACCGGAATCGAACCCGGGACCCTTCAGTCCCCAAGCCAAAGCTCTATCCATTGTGCCAAACCGGTCTTGGCAAGGAGATCACCTTTTGATTTTGGTCAGGGCACATGCCAGGCTTGCAGGCTCAATCCCCAGTAGTGGGAGGTGCAGGAGGCAGCTGATCAATGATTCTCATCTTTGATGTTTCTATATCTTTCTCCCTCTCCTTCCTTGTTGAAATCAATTTAAAAATATTTTTAAAAATACAGTAAAATAAAATTAAAAAGCTCTTCATGCACCCATCTTCCTGGTCCCAGCTGTTTTCCCAGAGGCTTAGGGTACATTCACCTGTCCCCTGCCCCATATCCTTAGTTACCACGAGGGCCTAGCTCGGTACCCCACCTTCTCCAGGTTCTGCAGGTCCTTGGAGACTGGCTGCTCGATCTTGAAGATGCCCAAGTTGGAACGGAGAGTGTTTTCTTCTTCCCTCATGGTATTCAGCATGGACCGCATTTGGGCGATCTGATCGAGAGCAACCTGATGTCCCACACTGCTGGTGAAGGGGCCTGTGGGAAATCCCAGAGGAAGCTCAGATTCCCACTCACGGTCACAGTCCTCTGAAAGGACTGCCATCGCTCTCCTACCTCTTTGTGGGTAAATCTCACCTCTTCCTCACATGAGAGAGGGGAGGAAAGGAAAATAAGGTAAAATGCATCGAAAGGATGATGATTAAGCTTATCTAAACCACTATACATGGCTCAAGAATCAGAAACAGGTGGAACTCAGGAGGTGGGTATAAGAAAACTAGAAATGTGAGTTGGGCTGCTGTCTTTTGACCAAAGGTCAGAGACCACAGTGGGGCTGATCTGCTGACAGAAGTGCCACTGCTCTTTTCCTGCCCAGTCAGTCCTTCTCACACTCATCCTTGTTCACACCTCCCTCCACTGCAAGCTTTGAAAGACTGGGTCACAACAACGGTAAAGAAGGAGGAGGGGATACGAAAGGGGTACCTTTGGTGCCAAATTCTTCCAGAAGATTATGGGCTTTCTTCTTGAAATCATCAGCTGAGTGAATAAGGCCTGTCTTGAATTTCTCCTTGTGCTTCTTCAGCATCTGTTCACTGTCCAACAGAGTTTGTTGGAAGACAACCCACTCCCCATTGAGACTGTTCAGCATCTCCAGTACCTGGGGACATCAGAGAGGGGAGGATGATCCTCAAGCAGAAGTCCTGTCCACCTCTCACCAACGCCTTTAGGGACTCTTTTCTGATTTTCCAGAGCCAAGTTCTACATGCAAAGAGGCCCAAGAAACCAGGTAGTGAGTCGCTGGGCCTAAAAGGACTCCATCAATAGCCTAAGGTGAGTTATCTCAGTGGACAAAATGTCAGTCCAAGGACTGGAGGGTCCTGGATCTGATTCCAGTCAAGAACAGGTACCTCGGTTGCAGGCTTGATCCCCCTGATTGGAGCGCATGTGGGAAGCAATCGATCGATGTGTCTCTCTTACATTATTCTCTCTCTCTCTCTCTCTCTCTCTCTCTCTCTCTCTCTCTCTCTCTCTTTCTCTACTTATCTATCTATCTCTAGCTCTCACTCTCCCTCTCTTCCCCTCCCTTCCACTTTCTCTAAAAAAATAGTCAAGGGAGGTGGGGGGGAAATATCCTCAGGTGAGGATTAAAACAACAAAAACAAAAGAAACTTTAAAAGAACTCCATAAACTAATCAGAAATACCATTTGAATTAGCTATGGCTCTCAGTGGCTTTTGAATCTTCGACCTTCTCCCTGCACCCCATTACACACACACACACACACACACACACACACACACGTCTGCTGTCCCTCCTGACAGCAGGGGGATCTACTATGTGAAAGATCAGCTTCCCATTCTACCTCTGCTGGCATGGGTTCAACGTGGGTGGACCAAACAGTACTGGAACTCACACTGTCCCCAACTGGCACCTCGTACTTCTCAAGAATGTTAAATTGCTCATGGATGGGAGGAATCTGGGTCTCCAGGCTGGGCAAGTCGTGCTGCAGGGTGTCCATGAGTTGCAAACTGACCCCCAGTTCCTCCAGCGTCTGGGGAGGGCGGCTTATCCTGCAGTCAGGCGGGGAGCACAGTTAAGGAGACAGGGCAGGGCAGGCTCCCCCCCTGTGCCACGCGCCCCTGTCCGTACTTCTCCGCATTCTCCTTCAGGTAGGTGTGCAGCTCCAGGAGGCGCCGGGCTGCCATCTCCTTGAGCAGAGTCGTGAACTTGTTCTGCCACTCGTTGCAGTGTTGCACCAGCGAGAACTTGAGATGCGAGCAGTCCAGCAGCACAAACTGGATGTTGAGGACTGTCTCCTCCTTCTGCACGTTATTAGCAACCTCTGTGTAGCTGAAAGGCCCATATTCCTGCTAGCACGTGTTTTTTTTTTCTTTGAAGACATACCCACTGCCCTGATGCTAGTTCAAGTTCTCATTTCCTGCCACCCAGACCTGTGCAGCAGCTCCAAAGAGACACCCCACTGTCTCTCATGGCAGCCCGCCCCAGACACAGCTGTGATCATGTCATTTTCCCAGCCGCTGCCTTTGGGATAGCCTTCAGATTCAGTCTGGCATTCAAGTCTTTAGAATTACGTAGGCCTGGGTTGAGTTCACATAGGTGCTCACTAGCTCTATGACCTCAGGCAGGTTATTTAACTGTTGGAAGCCTCCATTTCCTCACCTGTATCATGATGACAAAAACAGGCCCTACCTCACAAGTTGTGGAGAGAATGAAGTTGGCTGTCATATGTAAATCCCTCTGCACCCTCCCTTTTGTGTATCTATGTTCCAAATACTCACTATTTGGCGAACATGCTTATATGTTCCCATCTTTATGCCTTTGCTGATGCTATTTTCTCTCCCTGAAATGCCCTCCCAGTGCCCACCTCCGCCTGTTGAAATCCTACCCATTGCATAAAGCCCAGCCCCATAGTCGCTCCCTTCATGAAGTCTTTCCTATGTCCTCCCGTTGAACTGCCCTGGGACTTTGTAAACCTTAATCATATACTTTTCACATTTGAAGCTTGTATAATAGCAAGTACATGAGGACCGTACTTTAGAGTGTGCCAATATTGAATAATCTCACAGCCTTATAAGGTAAGTGGTGTAATATCTGCTTCACAGGAGGCTGAGGCCTGGAGAACCTAAGTGCCTTCAGATTCCACAGCTAGAAAGCAGCAGAGCTGGGATTTCACCAGTTCCCATGATGCGCAAGCCCTGTTCTTTTATCCTCCCTACTGCACTGTAGCCCTCAGGTGGAAAACACTTGTTCATTTCTTTTTATTCCTCAGGATCCAGAGAACAGTGGTGGTTTCTTTAATAAATGTATGACTTGCTGGAACCAGTTTGGCTCAGTGGATAGAGCGTCGGTCTGTGGATTGAAAGGTCCTGGATTCCATTCCGGTCAAGGGCATGTACCTTGGTTGCGGGCACATCCCCAGTAGGGGTTGTGCAAGAGGCAGCTGATCAATGATTCTCTCTCATCGATGTTTCTAACTCTCTATCCCTCTCTCTTCCTCTCTGTGAAAAACCAATAAAATATATTTTAATAAATAAATAAATAAATAAATAAAATGTATGACTAACCAGAGAACAAAGAGATGGGAGATCTTTTCTTGACTTTAGAATTTAAGCAATTTCTTCAAATGAACTCCAACCTACCATCTTAAAATGGAAGTGTTCACTTCTCTCATCCTTTAAATCCCAAGCATTTCCTTCTTTCCAACAGGACCCTATGGGTACTACCCACCAAACGGCCTTTTCCCTAAATCTTATCCAGCTCTGATCTGATCTCCACCCCTGAGAAGCAAAGGTCCAGTGCCCTAGGCCCCGTTCTTTCCTCGAGCTGAGGACACACTTTCTGCACCTCTCCTAGCCCCAGCCTTCCTTCTGAGCCGCTAGCCTCCTGAGAGTCTATACCTTTAGAGACAGACATTCACATTCACCTGCCCTGCTTACCGGGCAATGTCTGCATCAAAAGAAGAGACAGGGGGGTTGAGACGCTGATAGCGACGAATAAAAGAGTCCTTATTGATCTCCCAGATTTCCCGATACATATCCCAGGTCTTGAGATAGTTCTGCAGCAGGCTGGCATTATTCGTCATTCCACTACTGATCTGGGCCTGGATCTTCTTGATGTCCTCATCACGCTCTGCAGACCCAGCAAAATGCTTCTCATTAACTTTCACTTCAACCCAAGCTCCAGCCTGGCCCTCGGCCACCGGCCTGGACCCTCACTCCAATGTCACCTCCACAAAGGAATAAGACTCAAACATGAGCATTAGAAAATAAAGGAGAAGGCAGAAAGTCTAAGTATGAATTTAATCTATGAGATTCAGATATATCCTCTGTTAGTATCTGAACATGTTATATCCCAGACCCAGGCCTAAATTTCTCCTTCTTAATCTCCCACCCTGAATCCCAAATCCCAGGAGCATCTGTTACCTAATCTTCTCACCTCCATCCCTGCCTTTGCTTCCTTCCCCAATCCAGCCCCCTGACCTGCATTTTCCACCCGTACTGAAGATGACTGACCCAGTATGCCTGGAAACAGCCCTGGTCTCTCCTCCTAGCTCTGCTCATTCCTAAGCCTCTGCTGTCCCTGCACTAAATTCCCTCCTTGTTGCCCACTCACCCACGATCGAATGGATGGGGTCACGAAAAAACTTGCGCTTGAGGAGAATTTCAGGGAGGTGGCGGAAGACAGAGATGGTGTTGAAAAGGTGGCTGCCAATGTCATTGACCACATTTGCCAAAGTCTGCAGAGTGGGTGAGAATTCCACCTGTGGGGACACAAGGAGAGCGCCTTCACACAGGCCATGGAGGAGACAGGCCTCAGGACTGGTAAGGTTGAACACCTCAGAACCAGATCTGGAGGCCAAAGGATAAAGTCAAGGTCAAGGGTCAAGTTTAAGGATTGAGGGCGACTGGAGATTAAAGTATGACCATTTTCAGGTGTTGGGGGCAAAGTGGTCCCCACCTGTGATGCGTTTCCCTGCAGGTCATTCTGCAAAATGACAAGGACTCGGAAGAGTGGGTTTGGGGAGGTCTTTCCATCCCCATTGATAGCTTTGGACAGTTCCAACAGTGACCACTTCACATTCAATCGCAGGGCATCCTCCATCATGTGGTCCAACCGAACTGTGTACAGCATCCACTGCTGCTGAATCTGGTGGGAAGAGGGAAGGGAAAGAGAATCCTCAGGGAAGACGGTAGGTCTGGCCAATGGGGATGGAAATAGGCTGGTTAAGACAGAAAGGCAGGGCTCTGAGTCAAGAAGGAAGAAAGTTTGACAGACTGAAGGTTGGGTGAATCCAAGAATAGAGCAGGATGTTTGAGAAGCACATACTGGGGTGGGGAGGGAAGATTGAAAAAAACACACAAGAGAATGGCCTGATGGGACTAGGAGCCTGGGGGGTTCCCCAACCACAAAGCCCTGGCCATGGGACCCCTACCTCAGCGCCATCATTCTTGAAGACTTCATAGGAGTTGGTCATGATGGCCACCACATCCCGGTGCAGGCTCACCAGCTTCTGCTGCACAGCTGCCCGGTGCTCTTTCTGGTCCTCCTCAAACTCCAGGTCCCTGTACACCCGTTTGCCACTAATGCGTACCAACAGTGTCTCTGATATCTCTTGGGCTCGCCAGCCAATGGTCAGAGTGGACGCCTTGAAGTCATTCACAATCATCTGTACCTGGACTCAGACACGCCCCCATAGGGTGGGGGCTTCAGCTTCGGAAGAGACCCTCTGGGCCTAATTCTGCCCTCCCACCTGTCCTCTACCTAGAGTTGCTGACAGTAAAAGTCCTTCCCCAAGCATACTTCATTACTCCCTGGTCTCTCCACCACTACCTAAGATTCAGGTATTAACTTCCCATGCACCAGCCTTTTGCTCCGCCTTTACCGTCTAATGACCATGGCCTACCTTGCTGGCATGTATACGACACTCTGTGATGAAAAAGGCACTGGCCCCCTTCAAGGACCAGTGCAGTTTCTTGAGTCCAGGGTGGATCTTCTTATCCAGGAATCGGATGCGTTCTTTGAACAGGGCCTGCTCATCTGGGGACAGCATGGCAATAATCCTGTGTACAAGAGCAGACTGCTAGCTGGTGGGGACAAGCTCTGAGGACCTCTCCTCCACACCAGAAACTCGGTGGGGAAATCTGAAAGTTCATGATTCCAGATAGTGCTTCCCAATAAAATATTCTGCAGCGATGGCAATGTTCTACATTGTTCGGTGCTAATACAATAGCCACCAGCCACGTGTGGCTATGAAGCATCTGAAATGTAGCCTGTGCAAATGAGTGACCAAATTTAAAAAAAAAAATTATTGGATTTTAATTAGTTAAAATAGAAATAGCCATATGCTGCTAGTGGCTACCACCATGGGTAGACACCCAAAAGAGACTGCTGCTTCCACCCCCTTGGACTTTAATTGGGCGGAAAAAGGGACCCGACCCAGAACAAAGCCTCACTCCAGAAATGAGTACCAAGGGCATTAAAAGAAGAATTGACTGCATGGCCTTGGTTCAATGAACCTGATGATATGCTGTGTCCATAATCTGAATGCCAGTGTCATTCCTAGAGAGGTGACCCAGGGTTATATATATATGGCCCTATGGGGTGGAAGAGGACCTGGCTGTTTTTGCTCTCTACCCTAAAGCTAGAAGACAAAATTACAAGGGAATAGTTGTAGGGCCATAGAGTGACAAAAAAAAAAAAACATCTTTTTGAGATGGACAGAATGTAAAGGATGGACACCACAGGGAAAGAACCTCATGGAGCAGGTACAACAAAAAGGAGGTAAAAAGCACGCAGAAGGACTGCAATGAGGACGGGGCCCTACTTGTTGTAGTCTCGAGCAACAAGTAGCAGATTTTCACGAAGAACACGCAGATCCTCCGCACGTTCAGCGACATTCGCCACGTAATGGGGCGTCTCAAACAGCAGCCGCTCCCAGTAGTCAATCTCCACAAAGAGAATCAGCAGAGACCTAGGGGAGAAAGCAAAGCAAAGCAGCTGAAGATACTGCTCGTGGGCATAAGCACCAACAACAGACCGAGCGGAGCAGGGCTGGGCAGTGCTGAGGCAGAGAAAGATGAGAAACGAAGCAGCACCCCCTCCCCTCATCAGCCTGCGGTAAAGCTCACAGGAGTGAAACTTTAACTTGTCAGCCAACAGCACAAATTTGGATAACACCTTCCTGCTATTGAGCTGAAAACTCCATGAGAAACTTTTTTCACAATGCTGTTCAGGTTTTGCCTGAAGTTTGTCGATAAATTTCTGGAGTAAAAATTGTATTGTATTGACAAGCATACTATATGAAAAGAAACTAATGTGGCCCTACCTGGTTTGGCTCAGTGGATAGAGCATTGGCCTGTGGACTGACGGGTCCCAGGTTTGGTTCCGGTCAAGGGCACATGCCCGGGTTGTGGGCTCGATCCCCAGTGTGGGGCGTGCAGGAGACAGCTGATCAATGACTCCCTTTCATCATTGCTGTTTCTATCTCTCTCTCCCTCTCCCTTCCTCTCTGAAATCAATAAAAATATAATTTTTTAAGAAGCAATAAATGCGGGAAATTATTTTTGCAAAATATTTTTATAATTATCCTCAGACAAGTGGTGAGGCAGCAGCGGTAGGAAAGTGAGCTGAGTTTAGTGCTGACAACGCAGAATGAACTGACTCAGTGGAGAAAGTGCTATCGGCCTCGGAGGAAGGAGAAAGTGCAAGCCCCAGACACAAAAAACAACAAACAGAGGCCAGTCCCCAACCCTGCTCTGGAAAATTCCACTGCTCAGAGGAATCTGTTATCTACATAGTGGTAACAGCATAGATAGCCAGCGTACAGACAACATCTGGAATATGTTTGTGATAAGGGCAATCAGTAAAGCTGGGCTGGCCATAAAATGTGGTAAAAGCCAATTTGGACTTCAGAGTTCAAATGTTTGGGATATAAGGTGGGATAGTAAAAGCCCTTGTGAGATAAACTAGGTGCTATTAGGGACTGGAAGGCTTCCGTGACTAAGGGAGAGTCAGGTAATTCTAGGGACAATTAGCACATTTGAAAAGTATGCTTATTTCAAGATTTATCTAGACATTGAACACAAAGAATAAATAGATAAAAGTAACTTGCACCTCCTTGGAGTTTTACTAGGCTTTGGAAGAGCTGGGACTGTCTTGGATTTCTTTACTGGTTTGATGAGCCCAGACTTTTCATATCCTTCCCTATGATTATGGTCCCCGCCCCTCTTATAAATTATTTACTGGATTGAGGCAGTTTTACCTTAAAACCACAAAAATGTAAAGCAGCTTATAACAGACTCTCTAGAAAACAACTGCCAAAGGATAGGAGCATTTCTTCTCTCTGGAAGAAGTGTCTAGCTAATATTTGGGTTTCAGCTAAACCCAAGCCATAAATATTTGGCTCAAAGTTGCCTTGTAAACTCTACTATAAAGATTATGCAAATGGAATTTTAGATAAATATCTGATGTATTCCTTGAGATGACCAGGGCAGACAGGAAAATTTAATCTTAATTTTATCCTAACTAGATGAGTATAAGTTCAAACATTAGGTAAATATATCACTATGGAGGGAAGGGAACAAGATATAAGAAGTCTGGTTGAAACCTTCTAGTACAATAATCAAAAAATGTATATAGAACCACAAAAGATCCCAAATAGTCATAGCAATCTTGAGAAGAACAAAGTTGGAGGTATCATACTATCTGATATTAAACTATACTACAAGGCTATAGTAATCAAAACAGCATGGTACTGGCATAATGGAAAATTTTTTGAAAGACTTTGAATGTACAGAACAGTGTGCGTAGTATACTACTATTTATATTAAAAGCCTACTGTACTTACGTAGACGCTAGAGGCCCGGTGCATTGATTCATGCACAGGTGGGGTCCCTCCGCAAGGCCTGAGGAGATCGGGCTAAAACTGGAAGTCCGACATCCCCTGAGGGGTCCAGAGTGTGAGAGGGCACTCTGCAAAGCTGCTGTTGCTTGGCAGCTCCTGCATGCCTTGGTGGTCAGTGTGTGTCATAGCTACCAGCCGGTCAGTGGGTCTCTTAGGCTTTTATACTCACCTCTGGAATGTTACACAAGAAACGGGCAACATTGATTCTTCCTTCAGAGAGAAACTGTGTCACTGGGCACAGCAGTGGAGGAAGATTTTCATTCTCTTCCTTTGAATCTTATAATGTGCATATATTACCTTTTCTAAAAGTTTTAAATGTTTTTATTTCAGAGAGGAAGGGAGAGGGAGAAACATCAATGGTGAGAATCATTTATCAGCTGCCTCCTGCACGCCCCCCACTGGGGGTCGAGCCCGCAACCCGGACACGTGCCCCTGACTGGAATCCAACCCGGATTCAGTCCTCAGGCCAATGCTCTATCCACTGAGCCAAAACAGCGAGGGCCTAACTTTGTTTTGTTTTGTTTTGTTTTATTTTATTTTATTTTTTTTTGGTTTTTAAAAATATATATTTTATTGATTTTCCACAGAGAGGAAGGAAGAGGGATAGAGAGCTAGAAATGTCGATGTGACCAGCTGCCTCCTGCACACCCCCTACCGGGGATGTGCCCGCAACCAAGGTACATGCCCTTGACTGGAATCGAACCTGGGACCTTTCAGTCCGCAGACCGACACTCTATCCACTGAGCCAAACCGGTTTCGGCCTAAGTTTGTTTTTGAAAAATGCCATGTTTATCAAGTTTTATGAGGTGATTTTTTAAAAGATAAAATAATGTTTATTGATTTGTTTATTCTTTGTGAGGACTTTTACACATATTACCTTGCCTTGTGATAAGCTTGGGAAAGAATGTTTTAGGTAGTTGAGGAAACTTGGGTTCAGAGAAATTCAGCGGCTTGCCTGGGGTCACATGGCAAAACAGATCTACTCCAGGATTCAGACTCTGGTCTGTCCGGCATTGCAGCTTCTGCCTTATTCACTCTCACTGCCTGACCCTGGGAGGGAAGCAGCCACCACCCAGTGCTTCTAGTACAATAATCGCATCTCTTACCTCTTTCTCAAACTTTGTCTTATCTCATACTCACGATGTGAATATCCACCACTGGTGTTTAATAAAATTCTGTTATTTGAATACTGTCCTTTAGCTCATGGGAAAAGGGCAATTGATGGACTCTGTGTGCTCATATTAGTATTATTACAAGTGTGTCTGGGTGTCTCCCAAACCCAGTTCTTTTGGGGGTGCCCAGCTTGATGCGAGACTATGTCTTGCAAAGTCAACTCCATTGTGTGCTTGCGAATGTCATAGCTAGGGCAATACTGACCTAAGTCGTATGTCTCTCCAAAATCTTATTATTGGTTTATAAAGCCATTTTTTTGTTTTATTTTTTTAAATAAATATACTTTATTGATTTTCCACAGAGAGGGATGGAGAGGGATAGAGAGCCAGAAACACTAATGAGAGAGAATCATCAACCAGCTGCCTCCTGCACACCCCCCACCGGGGATGTGCCCGCAACCAAGGTACATGCCCTTGACCGGAATTGAACCCGGGACCCTTAGTCCGCAGGCCAACGCTCTATCCACTGAGCCACACCGGTTTTGGCTATAAAGCCATTTTTATATGATTCTATTCAGCCATACCTCAAAACCCATGAACCCTATCAAAGCTGGGCTCCGACAGCCGCCACTGATCAAAGATTTTTCGAAAACCTCTTCCCCTTATCTTCTCAACTGCTTCCTTATCCGTGTGGCTTCAAACATCTCTGTCCTTCTCACTAACGCCTCTGCCCCACCCCTCTGGCCTGACTGTCCACGTTGATCCTTCTGTTTCCTTCCTCAACCATGCGTGTCATCTCCCCTGGGAGGCTGCCTTCAGCTGCCCAGGACAGGCACACTCGGCTTGCTTCTTATGTCCCTCAGACTCCATCTCTGCACAGGCTTCTCTGGCAAAACCCCTTCTAAATTTGCCCAACAGAGAAATGCATTCTACGAGTTAAAGCCAATGCTAGTAGCAACAGCCTAGAAATGTGTGAAATACCTCTTCTTATAGGGCCTAGCTGATGACAAGAGGGAGCCAAAACCAATCAAGTAAAAAGTCATTTCCTTCCGATTCAGGAAAAAACTGTCACCAGAAGGTTTGTAATCTCTGTACACAGATGCCTCACATAGCTCCTTCTTCATTTTTCTCTCCTGCATCTTCTATGGAAAGGAAGTGCCGCTCCCAGAGTGGATGTAACTCTTCATCCCAGGGAGACCGAAGGCAGGGGCTTCCCCATCATATAAATGTCCTGTGCCTGCCTCGGCTCCTGGCACATGGAGGGCACTCACTATATATTGTTAAATAACTAGTAAACGAATTAATTCCACTTTAAATAATTGTGCGGGGAAAGTCACAGCTGTGAAGCCTGTAGGAGAGGGACGCTCTCAGCCCCGTCAGTTCTCAGGAAAGCCCCACCACGGCTCCTGGTTGGGTGACTTGGCTGAGCCGCCGTGGCCATCTAGTGGCAGAGCACCTACATCACTGGTCTGGTAGGTCAGTGGGGTTTCTTTTTTTAAACCATTTCTTTTAAAGATAAATTATAAAATTAAAATTAGGAAGTGACAGGAAACGTATTTCAGTATGAGAGAGAGTCAGAGAGGATGGAGAGAACACTAGGAGATGGGCATTAAACTCCTGGGAGGCCGAAACCGTTCAGCTCAGTGGTTAGAGCACCGGCCTGCAGACTTGAAAAGTCCCAGGTTCACAGTTTGGCTCAATGGATAGAGCGTCGGCTTGGGGACTGAAAGGACCCGGGTTCGGTTCCGGTCAAGGGCATGTACCTTGGTTGCGGGCATATCCCCAATAGGAGGTGTGCAAGAGGCAGCTGATCGATGACTCTCTCTCATCTATGTTTCTAACTCTCTATCTCTCTCCCTTCCTCTCTGTACAAAAATCAATAAAATATATATTTTTTAAAAAAAATAGAAAGGTCCCAGGTTCAATTCCGGTCAGGGGCATGTACCTTGGTTGTGGGCACATCCCCAGTAGAGGTTGTGCAGGAGGCAGCTGATCGATGTTTCTCTCTCATTGATGTATCTGGCTCTCTATCCCTCTCCCTTCCTCTCTAAAAAAGAAAATCAATAAAATATATTTTTTTAAAATCCTGGGAGAACTGGGGGAGGGAATGGCACCAGAGACAGAATAGGCAGAAGGAGTCCGATAACGGCAGAAGGAATGGGGTGGGTCTTGTACTTGTCAAAGTTGACATCCAGCATGCCCGCTTTCTCCTGGCTGATGCGTAACAACGGTGTGTCCAGCCGCCGAATGCAGTCCTTGTCTAGGGTTGCTGTCCAGTCTTGGAAGGTTTTTCGAACCAGCTCATCAATGGCCTGCACCATCTGCTGATAGGTATGTACACTCTCCTCTCCGGTCCCAATGTGGGGCAGGAAATGAGCACTGGAAAGACACTGAGGAAGAACACGAATGGTTTACTTACCACATTCCTCCATGTGACCATCTCCCAGAGACCACACACACACACACACACACACACACACACTCCAGCAATACGTGTGAGGCTTGCTACAGAGATTGATTTTAACTACTTAGTTCGACAATTTTCAACCAGTGTTCCTCAGCACACTGGTGTGCTACAAGAATTTTTAAAACATGCCAGTAGTCAGGGGCACTGGCCTCTTTTCCCTTAGATTTTCAAATTGAAAAATGACAACAGCCGTGCTCGCTTCGGCAGCACATACACTGAAATTGAAATGACACAGAGAAGGTTAGCATGGACCATGTGCAAGGATGACACGCAAATTCGTTCCATATTTTTAAAAAATGACAACAGCCAATACAACAATAATCGTCCAATGTGAATAAATCAAAATTGTACTTTTTTTTTTGGCAGCTGGGCAAAAAACACATTTTTGTGTATTCTGCAGAATTTCAATAATTAGTTTATGTGTGGCATGAGATGAAGAAGGTTAAAAATTGCTCATTTAGAGGGAAGGTGAAACAAACAAAAAAGAGTGAGAAGAGACCAAGGAACCATGAAGAAATGGAGTCAAAATAAAGAAATAGAAGCACAAAGATTCAGTTCAAGAAGAAAGTTGGGCCCTTGCTGGATGGCCCAGTGGATAGAGTGTCGGCCTGCAGATTGAGGATCTCAGGCTCGATTTTGGTAAAGGGCACATGCCCGAGTTGCGGGCTCAAGCCCCAGTGGGGGGCAGGCAGGAGGCAGCCGATCCATAATTCTCTCTCATCATTGATGTTTCTCTCTCTCTCCCTCTCCCTTCCTCTCTGAAATCAATAAAAATACATAAATTTTTAAAAGCTGGGGGGGGGAAATAAATTATAGAAAGTGAAGGATTTAAGAGGTACCAGCCTGAAACCAGTAAGTGCCCCTTCCTCACTGTAGTCTGAGCCTACTACTTCTTAAGAAGCTTCCAATTGTCTGTAAGCTGCCTTATTCCCTCCCAGAACCAATTAGAAGATGACAGGTAGATAGCTTCAACCTTATATTCCCCAAAAGTTTACGTTTTATCTTTCTGTTTCTTTGTGCCTATTCTTCCAGGGAAACAGGCAGGCCCGTTAAGGGTCTCACCTATCCAGTTCTCTGGGTTTTGAGGTCATATTACTCTTCTGGTGGCCCAGCTTCTCAGATGCCGGCCCATTCCTCCTCTCCACCTTGATAGAAACGCCCATGTTCTGCCGAAACCGGTTTGGCTCAGTGGTAGAGCATTGGTCTGCAGACTGAAAGGTCCCAGGTTCGATTCCGGTCAAGGGCATGTACCTTGGTTAAGGGCACATCCCCGGTAGGGGGTGTGCAGGAGGCAGCTGGTCGATGTTTCTCTCTCTCATCGACGTTTCTAGCTCTCTATCTCTCTCCCTTCCTCTCTGTAAAAAATCTATAAAATATATTTTTTAAAAAAAAGAAAGAAAGAAAGAAAGAAAAAAGAAAATAAAAGAAAGAAAGAAAGAAAAGAAACGCCCACGTTCTACCAACCGCACTCACCACTGCTGCAAGGCCATGGTCTGCCTCACGCGGAGCTGCATCTGTCCCTCCCCTGAGTAGACACTTGGTCTCTGGTCGTGAAAACTCTCTAGGGAATTTCTGGACGGGTCCCTCCCAGGATGTGGCACGTTTTAGCCAAGTTCAGGCACTTACATTCATGACCCTGTCGATGCGCCGCCGCAGGATCCGCACCCAGTACGCCTGTCCAGAATAGTGGGCCATGTAGGGCGCCAGGTTCGGCCATTTCCTGTTCAGTTCGCGGTTCACAAGGGCCAGTTCGCTATTAAACAACATGTAGAGATCCACCGCCTTCTTGTCATATGTGCGCTTGATAGCCTAATGGAGAAGAGGGAGAAGCTGACATCATGTCCTGGGGACATGGGTTCCCCCAGTTACCCGCCCTAAAGGAAAGCTACACCCTGCTGTGGGGGTCACACTCCCCAGTTATCGGGAGACCAAGGCACAGAGGGGAGAAAAGAGACACTGGCAGTTTGGGACACGGGAAAAAGCGTGAGTGGAGGCGGGTGGTGTCTGGAAGGCTCATGAGGAACAGATGGAAAGCACAGGAGAGCAGGGGTGGAGGACGCAGGAGGGCAGTGACACCTCACGGGTCGCCAGCCGGTGGAAGGTATCCAGCAGCAGCACTCCATGCTCTACGTCGCGAACTAACTCGAAGGCAGAGGTGATCAAGTTCTGGGTCATCACCTCCAGGTCCTTGACTCCAGCACGGAAACTGCATACCAGAGAGGCATGTGGAAAAGTGGGTGCCCTTGCCTGCCCCCAAGGACACCCCCTAAGTAAGAATCCTGTGTTATGTACTAAGTGCTTTACATGCATTAATTGACTTATTCCTTAAAACGAGGCAATGAGGCAGGTTCTATCACTAACCTTAGTTCACAGATGAGGGAACAGAGGCTCTAACTAGTAACTTGCCTGTCACATATCTAGAATGCAGCAGAACTGGGCTACAAGCCCCAAAAGGCTAACTCTGGAACCCTTCATCTCAGCAGACACTCCTTCCTTGCATTTGGTTCTGCCTCCCTTTTCCGGATCTGTAACCTCCTTTCCTTTATACACTCTTACTACTCCTCCTAATCTTGGCTCCCCTGGCCTCCCTTCCCTTCTCTGTGCAGAGTCAGTCTGCGGTTCTCTCACCGATTGTAGTCTTCATGCCAAGAGGTGTTCTTGACATCCAGGATGCCCCCGCGAACAGCTCGCAACATATGCAGATTTTTATAGAAAATATCCTCAATCTCAAGCAAGTTCCGTGTTATCTGGGGCCCGTGGATACCAAAGAAGCAAGGAAGGGGACCTTGCTTGCCATCCTCCCAGCGGGCAAAATGGTACTGACAGTCACATACCTAAAAAGAAGTCAACATGAGAATTCCTGCTCTCCTTTCTGAACTTGTAAGTCCTGTGCAAATCCAAGGCTTAAAATGTCTAAAAACTAAGAAGGATCAACCAGATGCAAGAGTCTAGTAGGATGGATTTCAGCTGTAGAATGGAATATGAGATTCTAAGGCGGTGATAACAGGCAAGAGTCTAAAAGGATGGGGTGGGGGCAGGGCACACAGGGATACAGGAGGAGCCAAAGAGGTTAAGTTCTATGTTTAGCATCTTCCCCAGCTCCCCAGCTCCTGGATGGGAATTCTGGAGGGTCTGCTGTTAGCTTTGATTCTCCTCCCCTCATAGTCTTCCCACCTCAATAAGGTCCTTGCAGCGTTGCACAAAAGCATCAACCTGAGCAAATATGCTGGTCTGGTCTAGGACCCAGCCCCGATTGGAGAACCTGTGTTAGGAGAGAGACGGACCAAATCAAAAAGCAGGAACACTAGATACCAACCTGCCTATGCAAAGCTAGAACTGGGTTCCTGGGTTCAGGGGGGAGACTTAGAAATGAGACCCCAAGAAGCAACTTTCCTGAACCATGAGAGAGAAAATGCAAGGTGAGAATTACCACAGAGAGGACAAAATGCCTCAGTTGTAGGAAAGGGTGCATACGTAATGGCATTTCAGACTTTAGGGCCAAGAAAGGAGGAAAAGACCAGGGAGTAGAGGTGACTAGAGTGAGGAGAAAGAACATAGGCTTAGGGGCCAGAATATCTGTATCTAGAGAGAAAACCTGGATCCATGTAGAAACTCACAGGTCTAGAAAAATAGAATCCATAGACTTAAAAAAAAAAGTGTAAGTGAAAGAAGTCAGAATCTACCCTCCACAGCAGGAGTGGGGAATGTCCAGCCGGTGGGCTGTCTAAGGACCAAGGAATCATTTGATCTGGCCCTGCCAAGGCAACCGCAGGCAGGACTCAAAATTCAATAAATCTAGGAGTTGTTTTCACAGCAACATGAATTTATATTAATGAACGATATTAGTAAATGGTATTATAAGAATCTTAAAAGCCCTTGGCAGAGAAAAAAAAGGTTGCTCTTCAGCAGTGGTTGGCAAAACTGTGGCTCGAGAGCCACATGCAGGTCTTTGGCCTCTTGCGTTTTTAGCAAAGGCCAGCTTAGGAGAACCCTAATTAAGTTAATAAAATGTACCTACTTATATAGTTTAAGTCTAAAAAATCTGGCTCTCAAAAGAAATTTCAATCGTTGTACTGTTGATAATTGGCTCTGTTGACTAATGAATTTGCCGACCACTGCTCTACAGAAATGAAGGGGGGAAATCTACAGAATGTTAGACGAGACACATCGTACTGGGTATGCATTTGCACAGCCCGCAGGTAATGGTCTTTCCAGGCATGACAACAGGAAATGCAGCCTTGTAGGTCCAACTTGCTAGAAGAGACATATCCCTCAAAGATTCGGTCCAGGGAGATGGCGTGACAGCATAAGCGGATGATCTCATTGCTCATCTGCAGAAGGAGTCCCAAGGGCCTCAGTTCACAGCTTTAGTTGCGCCCACCCCCCTCCCTGAGTCTCCCTGATGTGCCTCAAGTCTCAGCCTCCTACTTCCTGATTTGACTCCCGATACCCATCGTGCCCAAGTCTCCCCCTGCTGGTGAACAGCCCCTCTGGTTTCACCTTCCTCCCTGTGGCAGCCCGCCTCACAGCTGCACTGCCCAGCCAGCATTCAGCGTTTTCCCACACTTCGGTTCTGTCACCCCAGATAAAATGTGCCAGATCCTGCTCCTCAAAAGCCAGCGTTCCTTCCTAAACCTACCTCTCGCCCACGGCAACTTCCATCTTTGGAAATGAGAAGAAGAGGGTCTCCCTCCTGTAAACTCAGCCTGGGGGTCTGTCCTTCCAGCCTCCCTCCTTTCTTCCCCATCAGCTCCTCTTCTCAAAGCTTCTCTTCTCACCTGGGCTGCTTCCATATGGGAGCAAAACGTCCAGCCCAGGCCCCAACTCTGAGAGCATCACTGACACTGATGATACAGGCATAAGCCTTTGGGCCCTGACCTGAAGGGTGGTCCTTACTGTCTCTTCACCACAGATCTTCTGTTAAAGGAATTCCGCCTTCGTCAGGAAATCTGAAGACACATACCTTTCGGAAGAGGGAGGTCAGTCTCTCCCGAGTGTTGTAGTGGGGAGAGTTGACCCAGATGATTCGAATGAGACTGATCAACTTAGGAAGTTTGTTAGAGATGTCCTTAGGCCGCATGTAGGCCAATTCCTGGTAAGGTTCCTTCAGGATTGACAAAAAAGTCAGGTTGGACTGTGCTTGACAAGAGCCATCCTGACAGGAGAGAGAAACCAGAAGTAGACTTATCCACTGGAAACAACTGGTTCAGAGCAAGCACGTTTATCCATCTGAACCCCATCCTGACTCGCCTTCACTGAGAAGCATTTCCAACTAACCCAACCCTCCCTGGTACTAATCATTTCAGGTCTCTGCAAGCCCTCCGGTCCAATATTGACTTTTATTCATTTACCAGTTTCTACAAAAGTATGTTTAGGTCTTGGCTCATGTTGTGAGTCCCATCTTGCCCACTATACAGAGAGTTACCCAGACTTGGGTTTTTTTGTCCATTCCTCTAATTTCCCCAGTTAAACTCGGCACTCTGCACAAAGTACATAATAGCTGCTGATCAACTAACCAGACATCACTCCCATTTATCCCCATAGTGTTCACCATAGCTCCCCTCGCTGCCCTGTTCTCAGCCAGGATGTTAGACTTCTCCACCTGGCTATGGCTCCATTCCCTTAACACCTCGCTTAAAATTCCACCTAGGGGAAGAAGTCTTCTATCTCCATATTCTACAGATCACGTTGATCTTCTGAGTCCCCAACGCTTGCCACCCCATATTGAATTTAGTTTTAAGTGTTTATCTTGCAGCTCTCTTGGCTGAGCCACCTGTTATCTAGTAATCCTATTTTGTGTAAGTCTTATGTTCTCCACCGGATGGGAGGGGTTGGGTTCATAGAGGGTACTCATGTATTTTTGTTGATTAACTAGTAGTCTCCCTAACTAAACTACAAGCTCTTTGGGACCATCCTTTTATACTCTCCCACAAATACAAGACCAAACACTGGGTTGGTCTACCTTTGCTGTGGATGATTACAATGGCTCCCTCATCTCAGCACCCTATATTGTCCCAAGCACTGTCCACTTTCTGCTGAGCCTCCACCCTTTGGTCCACCCACACACCTGGATCTGCTGGGCCAGTTTCAAAAAGGGTGCCAAGTAGGATGACTTGGCAAGGTGCAGGATGGACTCGATGTGTTTCACGCCCTCCTTCACCAGCTGTGAACTGATGCCAGACAGATCCATGCATCGGTTGCGCCAGAACTCAATCTCCTCCAAGGGACCTAGGTTTTCTCCTGTCTCCACAGTCTCCTGGGCGCTGAGCACCTCCTTTATCTGCCGGGTCCAGTGAATCATGGAGGCTTCAGGGGAGAATACAAAATCTCTTCATTGCTTTACACTGCTCCTGGTTATGTCCTCCCCCTCCCCTGCCCCTTGCATAGCCCTCCAAACCCAACTCCTTTCTCACCATCTGGACTGCCCCCCTTTGCTCCCCTTAGGATTCCCAGCACACTGGCAATGCCAGCCACTCACTCTCTAGCCGCTGCACCAGCTCTTTGTCCCTAAACACCACCTCAGGCTTCATGTTCATGGCCTCTGCGGGGATGTAGAGAACAGTGTGCCCCTCCAGTTTGTACCGAGTATCTACGGGAAGGATAAGGCCATAGAACTTCACAAACAGGAGTGAGTTTATGTCACCCAGTTCCAATCTTGTTTGATGATCTGGGGCCCAAGAAGTATATGCATTTCAGGAGAGCAGGCAGAAGAAACTGATATCAATATATCTCGAGGAAAAAATAACAGAAGGCAAGAAGAAAACTTCACTGAGGTATAATAAGAGATTGTCATAAAACAAGGTGCCCTGCACACCCTCTCTGCCCCCACAGCATCTGCATTTTCCCCGACCCCACCTGTACTCTTGGAAATTTCCCACTGTAAGTTGGAGCAGGTCTGGCTAACCATTCTACAGCGGAAATCTGTATATGGATTGGCAGACACATTCTGTGCCTGGTTTCACTCATTCAACAAACACATACCGAGCACCTGCTCAGTGCCAAGCAACGCAGGTGCTCAGGGTGACTCTCTGACCTGCCTCGTCAGCTCTCCTGTGGGTGGGGCACTAGGCACGCAAGCCTGTCTGCTCACCTGTCAGGCAGGCCAAGAACCTGTGCAGATGAGAAGCAAAATGATTTCGAATGCTCTCAGGCCAGCTGGTGTTTGTAAAGATCTGAGGGGCATAGACACCAGTGAGGAGGCGAAGCAGGGCTGGGATGTAGGCACCCCGCACTGTCCCAAACTGCACAGTCGCGTCAAAGTTCTGTGGGGTTATGGGAACCGGTGCTTGGCGAATGAAGTACACAATCTGGTTCTGGTTCTGCATGAAAGACAGTGAAAGATCAGACTTCAGTCACCAGGCCCAGCCTGATACCCAAAGGCATCTGAGGTTCCTGTCATGAAAACCTGGTTGAGCTCTTAGTAATGCTCCTTTAGCACACCCTGGCCCTTCTCTAAATGCAAGAGTCATGTGACACATTATATTTTTAGGGACATAATAGAGTCCCCACCCAGAGATGTAGGGAGGAAATGCAGAGAGCACAATTTGAGGATAGGGACTGTATAGAATGTCCAACTTGGCTCCAGAACCTACCACAGTGACTAGTTCATATTAGTTGCTCAATAAATGTTGGATGGATGGATAGATGGATGGATGGAATAAAAATAATAGAATAAATAAAGCATTTTCAGATATAGAAAAAGAAGAAAGGAAAAAGACTGGAAGAAATAGACAACTGTCTAGGATTTTCTATTTCTGTTATATATACTTTTCTGACAATTTTTCACTTATCCTTCAATTTTGTTTATGATGAGTCTTTTTTGTTGTTTGCATTTAGACATTTATAACTTTCATGTAGTCAAAACTTTTTCAAGTTTCTGACTTCTACGTGCTTAGAAAGTTTATTCCCTCCTGAAAATCATATTCGCCTTTTTTCTCTCCTTTAGTATTTTTGTAACTACTCTTCATAATTTAATATTTTTTTAATTTTAACTGATTTGAGAGAAGAGGAAAGGAGAGAAAAGCATCAATTTGTTGTTCCATTTTTTAATGCATTCATTAGTTGCTTCTTATATGTTTCTTGACCAGAGATCAAACCTGCAATTTTGGTGTATGGGGATGACACTCTGACCAACTGAGCTACTAGGCCAGGCATAATTTAAGATGTAAAACTGAAAATAAAGCATAAATGAGAAATGAATAATTACCCATCTTCCCACTACCCAGAATTAAAGTTTGACATTTTGTGTCTTTTTATTTTAACATTAAAGTTGCTATTTATTTTTTAATCTTCACCAAAAGATATTTTTCTATTGATTTTTAGAGAGTAGAAAGGAGGGGTTGAGGGAGAGAGAGAGAGAGAGAGAGAGAGAGAGAGAGAGAGAGAGAGAAACACCGAGGTGAGAGAGACACACTGACTGTTTGCCTCCCACACATGCCAGGACTGGGGGCCGGGGAACGAACCTGCAACCCTTCAACCCTTCGGTGCGAGGACCAACACTTCAACCACTGAGCCATACCAGCCAAGGTTCTGTGTCTATTTTTTTAAAAGTTTAACTACTATTTTTTAAAAATATATATTTTATTGATTTTTTTTACAGAGAGGAAGGGAAAGGGATAAAGAGAAACATCGATCAGCTGCCTCCAGAACTTGGTGCCTGCAATCAAGGTCCATGCCCTTGACCAAAATTGAACCTGGACCCTCAGTCTGAAGGCAGATGCTCTATCCACTGAGCCAAAGCAGCTATGGCAAAGCTTAACTATTATTATTTTTGTTAAATAATTTGTTAATTATAAATAAGTGAAATAATGCATAAAGTTAAACAATGCTTAAAATTAAAATATCATCTGAAATTCCACCACCCAGACAATGCTGTTAACACTGTTAATACAAACAGTATTCCAAACATCTTCCTATTGGTATATAACAGTGGTCGGCAAACTGCAGCTCACGAGCCACACGAGGCTCTTTGGCCCCTTGAGTTTTTAGCCAAGGCCAGCTTAGGAGTACTCTAATTAAGTTAATAACAATGTACCTATCTATATAGTTTAAGTTTTAAAAATTTGGCTCTCAAAAGAAATTTTAATCATTGTACTGTTGATATTTGGTTCTGTTGACTAATGAGTTTGCCAACCACTGGTATATAACATAGAAAAATAAAATGGTTATTTCAAAATAGGATCATGTTACTTTTAAAGGTATTGAATTTAATTTAATAATGTGAATATAATAAGGGAACTGATCATCTTTAAATAAGTCTTTCTTTACCTGTAAGAGATATTTCTTCATAAAAGACATCTTACTAAGTTTATGAGAGATTATAAAAAATAGTTTAGTTTTCTCACTATCTTTTTATTTTAAATTCTATTGACTTACGCTTTGAAAGATAAGAACATTGACATTCTCATACTCCCTCTCATTTTCTCATCACTTTGCAATTTTTGTTACAGTATTCTTTTTACCTTGTCCAAGTTGATAACATTCACATTCTATAGCATAACCATAATTCCCATGCTTATTTAGTATTAGTTCTTTATTTAAATGTACCGAATGTTCATAGATTCTCTATTCCTGAGTTCTTATTTGGTTTATTTCGTAATGAATTAAGTTTTTGTTGATGACGTTATTTTTGTTTTTTTACTTTATTTTATTTTTTAATATATTTTATTAATTTTTTTACCGAGAGGAAGAGAGAAGGATAGAGAGTTAGAAACATCGATGAGAGAGAATCATCGATCAGCTGCTTCTTGCACACCCCCTACTGGGGATGTGCCCACAATCAAGGTACATGCCCTTGACCAGAATCGAACCCGGGACCTTTCAGTCCGCAGGTTGATGCTCTATCCACTGAGCCAAACCGGTTTTGGCTATTTTTTTTAAATATATTTTATTGATTTTGTACAGAGAGGAAGGGAGAGAGATAAAGAGTTAGAGTTAGAAACATTGATGAGAGATAGACATCGATCAGCTGCCTCTTGCACACCCCCCACTGGAGATGTGCCCACAACCAAGGTACATGCCCTTGACCGGAATCGAACCCGAGACCTTTCAGTCCCCAAGCCGACGCTCTATCCATTGAGCCAAACCGGTCTTGGCCTATTTTTGTTTTTTTAAAGGAGGGTTCTGCGGGTTGTTTTTTTCTTTCTTTCTGTGGGTTTGGAGGGTTTTTTTTCCCTTTTCTGATTTTACTTTTTGCTCAATTTATCTAGTATTCAATGGTAATAAATTTTAAGGACATTTCAATTGGCCATCTTAACCCAGGAAAACATAATTAAGTTTGTGACCTATTTAGAATATATTTTAACATGTTAATATATTTTTTTAGCTATACTGAGGCATATTTAATAAATAAAAATTATATGCATTTGAGGTATGCAACTTGATGTTTTGATAGGTCTACACATTGTGAAATGATCACCACAATCAAGCTAATTAACATGTCCATCATTTCACATAATTACTTTTTTTATTTGTTTGTTTTGTTAGAACACTTAAGATTTACCCTCTAACTAACTGGCCAGGTAGCTCAGTTAGTTAGAGCATTATCCCCAATACGCAAAGGTTGCAGGTTTGATCCCAGGTCAGAGCACATACAAGAATCAACCAATGAATGCATAAGTGGGACAACAAATCAATGTTTCGATCTCTTTCTCTAAAAATAAATAAAAGAAAAATTTAAAGAAAATATTTGCTTTCTGCCGAAACCGGTTTGGCACAGTGGATAGAGAGCATTGGTCTACAGACTGAAAGGTCCCAGGTTCAATTCCGGTGAAGGGCATGTACATTGGTTGAGGGCACATCCCCAGTAGGGGGTGTGCAGGAGACAGCTGGTCGATGTTTCTCTCTCATTGATGTTTCTAGCCTTCTATCCCTCTCCCTTCCTCTCTGTAAAAAATCAATAAAATATATATTTTTTAAAGAAAATATTTGCTTTCTTAGCAAAATTCAAGTACATAATACAGTATTATTAGCCATAGTTACCATGCTATATACTAGATCTTGAAACTCTGTACCCTCCCCCCAGTTTTATTTTGATATAATTGACCTATAACATTAGTTTAAGTGTATAACATAATGATTTAATATATAAATTTGGCTCAGTGGACAGAGCATCAGTCTGTGGACTGAAAGGTCCCAGGTTCAATTCCAGTCAGGGACATGTACATTGGTTGCGGGCACATCCCCGATAGTGGGTGTGCAGGAGGCAGCTTCTTGATGTTTCTCTCTCATCGATGTTTCTGACTCTCTGTCCCTCTCCCTTCCTCTCTGTAAAAAATCAATAAAATACATATTAAAAAAAAAAATATATATATATATATATATATATATATATATATATATATATAAATTTATTGCAAAATGACTACCATAAGTTTAGTTAACATCCAAAATCTCACAGTTACAAATTTTCTCACACTTACAAATTTTCTTATTATGAGAACTTTTAAGATCTATTTGCTTAACTTTCAAATATATTCGGGGGATATCTAACTGCTGGATCCTGTGGGATCGGGCCTAAACTAGCAGTCAGACATCCCTCTCACAATCCAAGACTGTTGGCTCCCAACCACTCACCTGCCTGCCTGTTAGATTGCCCCTAACTGCTTCTGCCTGCCAGCCTTAGCACCCCCTAACCACTCCCTTGCCAGCCTGATCGATGCCTATTACCTTGCCAACCCAATTGCCCCCAACTGCCCTCCCTCCCCTGTAGGCCCTGCCACCCCCAACTGCCTCCCCTGCAGGCCTGGTCACCCCAACTGCCCTTCCCTGCTGGCCTGGTCACCCCTAACTTCCTTCCCCTGCTGTCTGCCATATTGTGGCAGCCATCTTGTAACCACATGGGGGCAGCCATCTTGTGCAAGGGCATGATGGTCAATTTGCATATTACCTCTTTATAATATAGGATGCTACAAGAAACATGGTTTCTTTTTTTTCTTTTTTTTTTAATATATTGTATTGATTTTTTACAGAGAGGAAGAGAGAGGGATAGAGAGTCAGAAACATCGATGAGAGAGAAACATCGATCATGGGGGGATGTGCCCACAACCAAGGTATATGCCCTTGACCGGAATCGAACCAGGGACCTCTCAGTCCTCAGGCTGACGCTCTATCCGCTGAGCCAAACCAGTTTCAGCAAAACATGAGGTTTCTAATATCACTTTGAGATACTGATTTCACTTCCTTCAGATATATACCCAAAAGAGGAATTGCTAGATCATATGGTAGTTCTATTTAAAAATTTTGGAGGAAATTCCAAATTATTTTCAATAGTGGCTGTACCAATTTACAATCCCAATAACAATGCATAAGGGTTCCCTTTTTTCACATCCTCATGCACATTTGTTATTTCTTGTCCTTTTTATTATATCCTTTCTAAAAGGTGTGAGGTAATGGTGGTTTTGAGATTCATTTCCTAATGATTAGTGATGTTGAGCATCTTTTCATGTACCTGTTGGCCATTTGTTTGCCTTCTTTTTTTTTTAAATATATATTTTATTGATTTTTTACAGAGAGAAAGGGAGAGAGTTAGAGAGCTAGAAACGTCGATGAGAGAGAAACATCGACTACCGGGGATGTACCTGCAACCAAAGTACATGCCCTTGACCGGAATCGAACCTGGCACCTTTCAGTCCGCAGACGGATGCTCTACCACTGAGCCAAACCAGCTTCGGTGGTTTGCCTTCTTTGGAAAGACTTATTTTCAATTCTTCTGCCCATATCTTAGGTTGTCATTTTGCTATTGAGTTATATGAGTTCTTCATGATTTACAAATATTTTCTCCTACCTTAGGTTTTCTTTTCATATTGTTTTTCTTTACTGCGCAGAAGCTTTTCAGATTGATGTAGTTCCACTTGTTTATTTTTGCTTTTATGTCCTTTGTTTTTAGTGTCAGAAACCTTGTCCTATTTGGCCAATATTTTCACATTTCCCCCTCCCTTCAGCTAAAGAGCTCTTTTTTCCTTTTAATTCTTTTATTGATTTCAGAGAAAGGGAGGGAGAGAGATAGAAATATCAATGATGCCAAAACCGATTTGGCTCAGTGGATAGAGCATCGGCCTGCGGACTGAAGGGTCCCAGGTTCGATTCCGGTCAAGGGCATGTACCTTGATTGTGGGCACATCCCCCGTAGCGGGTGTGCAAGAGGCAGCTGATCGATGTTTCTAACTCTATCCCTCTCCCTTTCTCTCTGTAAAAAATCAATAAAATATAAAGAAATATCAATGATGAGAGAGAATCATTGATCAGCTGCCCACTACACACCCTTTATAAAGGACAGAGCCTGCAACCTAGGCATGTGCCCTGACAAGGAATTGAACCAGTGACTTCCTGGTTTGTGGGTCAACGCTCAACCTCTGAGCCACTGACAGGGCAGCTAAGTAAACCTTTTAATGGAAAAATGTTGTTTTTCATGTTTCCCAATTCCATTTATTGAATAATTTATCCTTCCCCACAGATTTTAAATGCCATTTTTGTAGAAAATGCTTACATATATGATTCTGTACTTTCTATGTTTCTTTACTGTAGCTTATATAATATATATTCCTGCCTCAGTACAACTGTTTTTAATTATTGTTGCTTAGTAAAAGATTTTCATTTTCACAAGTCTCCTCCAATACTTTCCTTCACCATTTTCTTCTATTCATGCATTTTTCTGGATATATTTTTAAATCCTTTACACAAGGTATCTAAGGACTATGGCACTTTGACTGGAGTGCATTAAAATAGTACATTTTTAGATGGAATGATCTTAATATAATATTAAAATTTTCACTCAGAAGCATGATATGCCTCACTATATCCAAATCTTCTTTCATGGCCTGCAATAAAGGTGCTTTCTTTCCTATAAATCCTACATATATTTTGTAAATGTTTGTCCTTTGTGTGAATAAAATATTTTTGCATGTTTTATAGCTGATTATTGCCAATATATAAGGAAAATCAATAGCCTGTGTTTACACTTAATAAGTTTCACAAATTGTGTCATTGTACAGGGTCATGCTCATTTCATTATCATTGTTATTTTTGTATGTGTACTGGCAATAACAGCAAAGCAATCGTCTTTTTCTTTTTCAACATTTTATTTCAAAAATTTTCAAGCATATAACAAAGTTTAAAGAATTTTATAATAATAACCTGTACTCCTACCACCCAGATTCTACCACTAACATTTTACTATATGTATTTTAACTGTCTCCCCACCCGTGGTTTACCCTTCACTAATGTATTCCCCACCTTGTTGAAATACTTATATATCTAATCCATGGATGCCTTCGATATGTCCCCCTGGGATCAAGGCCAAATTCTTTGCATAACATACAAGGGCCTTTCCAAGCTGACCCCAACTTCAGTATCACTTCCCACAACTCCTCTTTTCTTTGCACATAAAGTGGTCTTTACTTACACAGCTCTTACCCAGCCTCCATGAAATCCTACTTACTCTGCATTCTCAACTCAAATTATCACCTCCATCACCGAGCCTTGCCAGCATTCCACCGGCCACATTAGTTGCTCCCATAAAGCTCCTATAAAGTTTTGCTCATGCAACATAATCTGTTGTAAATACTTCTTATATGTCTGTCTTTCCCACTAGACCACGAGATCATCAAAAGCAAAAGCCTGCTTCATTCCCCTCTGTGGCAACAGAACTTGGGCACAGATGGCAGAGATATGCGGAACCCTCAGCCCCTGGAAGACCGCCTTGGAATCAGGAAGCGGAGCACCCACCTGGATAGGCACGCCCAATTCTAGCTTCAGCCCCATATAAGGATCAATGAAGACGGTAAGGATGGGCTCTCCCGGGTCCTGGGCAAAGTGTTCCAGAATGGCATCATGCTCCACTGTCCATGTGGCATCTGCCAGTCCTGTCAGCACACTCCGAGACCGGAAAAAGGGCTTCTACAGAAGGAAAACAGAGAGTCAAAAATATACAGCTGTTAGGATGAGTCATTCTCCCATCCACGATCACATGTGAGGACACAGAAAATGAGAGAAGTCAGACAGGACCAGAATAGTGAAGAGAAAGCTGAGGATGAACTGAATGATAGCTTTCGCGCTTTTGATGAAATAAGACAGTAAGACTCTCTTGCCTCTATAAGTAAAGATAGAATGGATTGTAGAGAAAAACCAAGGGTTTTTCTTAGTTTCATTTCAAAGAAGGTTATCCTTCCTTGAGATTTCTTCCCAAGATATTTCATTTATACCTGTGATTGTAAAAATGCATTATTGAGCAACTCTCAACCTCAAAGTCACACTAAATTAAGGAAACATGTAGGACATTAGCCTAAATAAACCAATTAGAAATATGGAGCCGAAACTGGTTTGGCTCAGTGGATAGAGCATCAGTCTGTCGACTGAAAGGTCCTAGGTTCGATTCTGGTCAAGGGCGAGTACATTGGTTGCGGGCACATCCCCAGCAGGGGGCGTGCAGAAGGAAGCTGATCGATATTTCTAACTCTCTATCCCTCTCTCTTCCTCTCTGTAAAAAAAAAAAAAAAAAAAAAATATATATATATATATATATATATATATATATTTCTTTTTTTTAAAGAAATATGGAGATGACAAGCTGGTAAAGTGATAAGGATGCAAGAACAATTTCTTCATGATGCAGCAGCCTCCTCAAAATACCAAAATAAGTATGAAATATTTGGTAAAAGCCAATTGGCATAGCAGTGAAGAAGAAGTGAGAATAAAAGACTGGAAAACACCAAAGAACAAATCAATTAGATGGAAAGAAAGTGTAATTGATGACTAGAAAAAATTAATCTGTAGAACTTTATGAAGTAAATTAAGGACACAAAGATATAAAGATATTGCTGAGTGAACTTGAGAAGCCACACTGTCCTTCTCCCATATTCCTGGAATATGAGAAGGAATTTCTTTTATTTAAAGTTTCCAGGTCAGCTCTAGCTGATTTGACCCCATGGATGGAGCATCTACCTGCAGACTGAAAGGTCCCAGGTTCGATCCCATCAAGGTTACATGCCCAGGTTGTGGGCTCGATCCCCAGTAGGGGACAAGCAGAAGACAGCTAATCAATGATTCTCTCTTATTATTGATGTTTCTATCTCTCTCTTCCTCTTCCTTCTTCTCTGAAATGAATAAAAATACTTTTAAACATAATAATAATAATTATTATTATTATTATAAAGTTTCCAAGTCAAGAAAACTTAGACAGTGGCCTAAAATCTCCCCTATATTAATCGCTTGTATGCCATAAATGTCTATAGACACAAGCAGCAGATCTTTTTTTAATTAAATTCAAAATACCGTGGCAGTTAAATGGTTAAGACACAGATGAACCAGTGAGAAAAACACTAAGACCCTGATAAATAAATGGACAAAGGGATGTAAACTAGCATGACATGCCTTAAAAAAATACGTATGGAAAAATGTTTAATTTCAGTTGAAATCAAAGAAATACAAATAAAAATAGCAAAGATATATCATTTACTGCCTATCATTTTTTTTAAATCCTTGCTAAATTGATAACACTCAGGCCTGGAGATAGTTTGTTGCTAATGTGAGGACAAAAGGTGCAATGCATTTGGAAAACAGCTTGGCATTAAGTCTTAAACTAGAGGCCCAGTGCATGAATCTGTGCACCAGTGGGGTCCCTCAGCCTGGCCTGCGGGATCAGGTCAAAACCGGCTCTCCAACATCCCCAAGGGGTCCCAGATTGTGAAAGAGCATAGGCCAGGCTGAGGGACCCCACTGGTGCAAGATCAGGGCCTGGGAGGGAAGTGGGAGGTTGCCAGCCAGGGAGGGACCATGGGAGGAATTGAGGGCGTGTCTGGCCTGTCTCACTCAGTCCGGATCGGCAGAACCCCAGCAGCAAGCTAACCTACTGGTCGGAGCATCTACCCCCTTGTGGTCAGTGCACATCATAGTGACTGGTCAACCAGTCAACTATCTGTCCCCTGGTAGTCAGTGCATGTCATAGTGAGCAGTTGAGCAACCTTAGCATATTACACTTTGATTGATTGAACAGCCAACTGGTCAACCAGACACTTAGCATATTAGGCTTTTATTATATAGGATTATTAGAAATGTTCTACCCTGGCCGATTTTGCTCAGTGTATAGACCAGTAGCCTGCAGACTGAGAGTCCAGGGCTCGATTCTGGTCAAGGGCACATACCCAGGTTGTAGGCTCCATCCTCAGTACATCATCATTGATATTCCTATCCTCTCTGAAATCAACAAAAATATTTTTTTAAAAGAGAAATATTCTTTATTCTTTGATTCAGTCACTCCATAGATAGGAATCTAAAGGAAATATTAAGTATTTCAAAGTGTGCTAGTTTCACTTATAATATTCATCACAGTATTATTATGAGAGCAAAAAAATTAGAAATGGCAAAATATTCAAGAGTCATGATTTAACTATGGCGCATATAGTTTTAATCAAGAACTATACATACATCTAATCAAGAACTATACTGCCATTTTAAAAAATAAAAATAATACAAAAAGTGTATTATAGCTGGGCTGATGTGACTCAGTGGTTAAGTGTTGACCTATGAACCAGGAGGTCACAGTTGGATTCCTGGTCAGGGCACATACCAGAATTTCAGGCTTGGTCCCCAGTAGGGGGCATGCAGGAGGCAGCCGATCAATGATTCTCTCTCATCATTGATGTTTCTCTCTCTCTCTCCCTTCCTCTCTGAAATTAATAAAGACATTTTAAAGTATATTATAACTAGAGGCTCAGTGCATAAAATATGTGCATGAGTAGGGTCCCTAGGCCTGGCCTGTAATCAGGGCCAATTGGAGCCTTCCAGCTGTTGACGGGGCCTTCCTTCTTTCCGCACCACCTGCTGGTGGTCAGTACATGTCATAGCAAGCAAGCAATATCCCGTGGAGACAATTTGCATATTAGGCTTTTATATATATAGATAACTTGAAAAATGATAAAATGTTTTGTGAAAAAGCTTAATAAATTATAATATATGGTACAGTTAGGATTATTTTATTTTTTGTTGTTAATTCTCATCCAATGATATTTTCCCACTGACTTTTTAATAAATGTTTTTATTGATTTCAGAGAGGAAGGGAGAAGGAGAGAAAGAGACAGAAACATCAATGATGAGCCCTAACTGGTTTGGCTCTGTGGACAAAGAGTCAGCCTGTGGACAAAAGGATTTTGGGTTCAATTCGGTCAAGGGCACATATCTTGGTTGCAGACTATTCCCCAGTCTGGGCCGTGGTTGGGGCTCATGCAGGAGGCAACCAATCAATGTGTTTTTCTCACATCAATGTTTCTCTCTGTCTTTCCCTTTCTCTTCCACTCTTCCTAAAAATCAATGAAAAAATATCCTCAAGTGAGGATTAACAACAACAAAACAAACAAAAATCAATGATTAGCCGAAACCGGTTTGGCTCAGTGGATGGAGCATTGGCCTGCGGACTGAAAGGTCCCAGGTTTGATTCCTATTAAGGGCACATACATCGTTTGTGGGCACATCCCCAGTGGGAGATGTGCAGGAGGCAGCTGATCAATGTTTCTCTCTCATTGATGTTTCTAGCTCTCTATCCCTCTCCCTTCCTCTCTGTAAAAAATCAATAAAATATATATTTTTTAAATCAGTGATTAGAGAAAATCATTGATCGGCTGCCTCCTGCACATGTCTCACTGGGGATTAAGCCTGCAACCTGGGCATGAGCCCTGACCAGGAATCAAACTGATCTCCTGGTTTATAGGCCAATGCTCAACCACTGAGCCACACTGGTTTTTTTGTGTGTGTTTTAAGAGAGTGAAAGGATGGGGGAGAGAGAGAAGGAGAGAAAGAAAGAGAGAGAAACATCGATGTGAGAGACACGTTGGTTGGTTGGTTGCTTCCCACACATGCCCTGAGTGGGACTAGAGATCCAATCTGCAACCCTTGACCAGGAACGGAACCCTTCAGTGCATAGCTGACCTTCTAACCATTGAGAAACACCAGCCAGAGCCAGTTAGATAGTTTTTTATTTTTATTCATTTTTTAATATATTTTTATTGATTTCAGAAAGGAAGGGAGAGGGAGAGAGATATAGAAACATCAATGATGAGAGAATCATTTATCGGCTGCCTCCTGCATGCCCCACACTGGAGACTGAACCCACAACCTGGGCACATACCCTTGACCGGAATCGAACCCAGGCCCTTTCAAATAATGGGTCAACACTCTACCCATTTTGCCAAACCAGCTAGGGCTAGGATCGTTTTTTAAAAAACTCACAAACCTATATTTGGAAAGAAAAGACACATACCAAAGTATTAAAACTGAGTGGTTTAGGCTGTCATAATATGACTTTTCTTTTTCCTTTCTTGTTTTTACTTTTCTGTACCTTCCAATGTTTTTTTTTTAATGAGTAGTTATTACTTTTCTCTCATTTAAAAAAATGTCAAGGTCACCACTCCATTCTTCTAACCCAAGTATCTATAGCTAGGCTCTCATACAACTTGGAAATAAAGGAGTAGGGGTTACTTATTGCCACTTTCTAAAAGTGCTTGAAGTGGCTTCTGTAAATTATTTTTCCAAAGAAGAAAACTGAAAGAAAGGAAAAAAGAGAATGTCTTAGAAATTAATATCTAATTAGACTTTGCCAGGTGATTCAGTTGGTTTGAGCGTCATCCCATACAGCAGGGCACATACCTAGGTTGCTGATTTGCCTGGTCATGAAATGTAGGGGAAGCAACCAATTGATTGGTACCTCTCTCTCTCTCTCTCTCTCTAAAAAATCAATAAAAACATATCCTCATACTGTTAAAAAAAATTTTTTTTTTAAGTTTCAGTTTAAAGAAAAACACATATCCTCAGGTGAGGATTTAAAAAAACAAACAAACACAAAAAACATTAGTATCCAATTAGGACAATAACTGCCCAGCTTGTTCAATTTGTTCAGAAGTTCATCCATACAATTGGTAAAGCTTGTCGACCTTTTTCCCAAGATGGGGAGACAAGGAGGCCTGTTTCTCACTTAAAACCCTCTTCTTCTGGAGGGCTGGTGGCATGGAAAACTTTGGCCTTTATTGAGTGAACTGGATCTGTGGTGAGTAGGTTACCAGTAGAGGATATAGAAAGAATGGACAGACTGAAGAGAATTCCTTAGACACCATGCTACAACCAGTCTTTTGAATCACCATTTGTTGGAGAGGAATATTTGTCTCAAGGAAAACCTAAACTTACCACATCCACCTCAGGCTCCTCTGATTCTTCTTTCTGTTCCTCAGGTTTCTCCAAAAATGACTCTGGGAAGAATAAAGATTTAAAAATGAAAGCATTCCTTAAAAAGTTAAACATAGTCACCATACGACCCAGCAATTTCACTTCCAAGAGAATTGGAAGCTGATACTCAAGTAGACATTTGTGTGCCAATATTCACAGCAGCACTATTCACAATAGCCAAAGGTGGAAACAACCCAAGTGTCCATCAACAAGTGAATGAATAAAAAACAAACTGTGGTGAAATATTACTCAACTATAAAAAAAAAAAAAAAAAAGAATGAAGTTCTGCTACAATTCTACACCATGGATGAACCTCGAAAACACTAGGCCAAGTGAAAGAAGCCAGTCAAAAAAGACCACACATTGTATAATTCCATTTATATGAAATGTCCAGCACAGGCAAATCCATAGAGACAGAAAGTAATTAGTGGTTACCAGTATCTGAGGGGGAAAGGGAAATAGGGAGTGACTACTAAAAGGCTACGGTCTGAAGCAACTTAGAAGTAAAGATGTAGGGGTCATCTGGTACCAATTTCTCAGGCTTAACGTGGCTTATTGGAGGTGGGATGAAAATGCTCAGAAATTATATAGTGGTGAGGGGTGCACAGCTTTGTGAATACACCAGATATTGTTGAATACTTCAAAGAGTGAGTTTCATAGTAAATGAATTATATCTCAATTTATACCAAGTGGCTGTTCTTTTAAAAAGCTGCCTGGGGCTGGAAGGGGACAGGGGAGGCAGGGGAATAAGTGCAGTCAGTACTAAGTGCATATTCTAAGCATTCATTCAGCTTCTGGCCTTCCATTCTCCTCCCAATCCTCTTCTCACGCAGGGAAGTTGGATTCCACAGAAATCGGCCCCTTTCCAAACACCCAGGCTGCTGGGTACTCATTTCTGCCACATTCACCCTGGAACCCATCAAAACCCAGGAGGGTGTTTCTCTCCTGATGTATCCTGACCCAGGTGTACCTCCTGATCTGTTGCTTAACAGGAACCTGGGATAACATTGGTGGGTTTCCCATCTCCCATGGCTGAAGGGAGGAAGGAACAACGAGATGGAACCAAAAGACTCTGGGGAACACAACACTCCAACTTCCAGAAAGAAAAACTCAGAGGGGAGTGAGACACAGAGGCCAAGGACAGGAATCAGGAAAAGGGATGGAGTAGATGATTCCAGGAGCTTTTTGGTAGACGCAGCAGGTGACCAAGAAATCCACCGCCCTTTGAGAAAACTGAGGGCATTCAAGACTTCAGACAGGAACTAGGCCAGGGGAGGCAGACTGGGACAATGCTAAGAATAAACTGGTTTTGCCCGGCCAGCATGGCTCAGTGGTTGAGCGTAGGCTCTGCGAACTAGAAAGTCATGGTTCGATTCCTGGTCAGGGCACATGACTGGGTTTTGTTTCTCAGTCCAAAGGGTGGGAGTCTTAGATCAGGGTGACGGCATGATCTAGGTAGGGCCCTCTTCCCAGTCACAGACTTCTCATTGTATCTTCACATAGCGGAATGAGGCAAGGGAGCTCTCTGGAGCCACTTTTATAAGGCGCGAATCTCATTCCTGACAGTTTCACCCTCATCATTCAAGCACCTCCCAAAGGCCCACCCTCCAGCACCATCACTTTGGGCATCGGGGTTTCAGCATATGAGTTCTAGAGGGACACAAACATTCAGGCCCCTCTGTCTCTAAAGATTACGGGGATTAATGTTCATCTCAGGGCTCCCATGGAGACCCAAGTCTTCTCTGAACCTCCATCAGGGTTATGCATCAGCTGGAAAACCGCCCATGAAACTCTAAAAAGGCCTACAGCCAAGGTAGTCAGAGATGTATATATATATATATATATATATATATATATATATATATATATTTTTTTTTTTTTTTTTTTTTTTTTTTTTTTTAAGAGAGCCCTCAAAAGAAAAAAGTTTTGCACATTTCAGGTCTCTGGATCCTAGGGCAAGGCCCTATGGCCCTTTCTCCTTGCTCACCCTTAATCTATCAACCTTTAATAGGAAAAGGAATTCTATTTCTCTCATCTTGAGAAGCTGCTAGCAATGTAAAGAAGCCCCAGTGGCTGAATGTCGAACTATGAACCAGGGGGTCATGGTTCAATTCCTGGGCAGGACACATGCCCCAGTTGTGGGCTCCATCCCCAGTGTGGGGCATACAGGAAGCAGCCTATCAATGATTCTCTCTCATTATTGATGTTTCTATCTCTTCTCTCCTCCCTCTCCCTTCCTCTCTGAAATTAATAAAAATATATATTTTTAAAAATATTTTTTAAAGGAAGCCCCAGGTAAAAGGAAAGGACTATACTTAGCTCACAGTCAGATCTACAATGGCCTGTGCCCTAGGAACAGCCCAGTGACAGCAGCAGCTACCACAATCGTCCCCACCCTATCGGTCCCCGCTCATTTTACAGGGAAAGAGCCTCTCAGATCAAAGCACAAGAGGCAGCCTCTTTACACTCTTTTCTCTCTCAGTCTAGACCTCAGGCTTCTTTTCCTGTGGCCCTGAACCTGAACCTCCTTAGCCAAGGCCCTGCCGAAATGAGGGTGGAGATACAGAGCCTCAAACAGATGGGGAAAGCATCAGTCAGGCTTAGGATTCAAAGGGTGGCAAGACAGACTGTCTCCATGGTGATGGGCTTAATGGGAGAAAAACATTATTTGTTTTGCCACCCAGGGTGAAAATGGGAAAAAGGAAGAGATTAAACCCTCTCCAGTGGGGTAGGAGCAACCATGAGCACTTGAATAAGGAGGAAGAGGCTAAAATAAAGGATTGGCTGGTGAGCTCCTGGTGCACTGGGGGACATTTTTAAGGCAGAAAGAAGAAGCATAAGGCTCTGCAGGAGGAAAATACACAAAAAGGGGCCCATCGGCAGGCCTGAGAGTCTACTAACCCCCCTGCTTCTTACCCAAAAACAATAAAACCTGCTTGTTCCCCAGCCCTAAGACCCTCCTGAATATTAATACTCTCCCTCCAATCCCCTGGCAGCATGTACCCACCAGACTTCTCCCTGACACGCTTCGGCTCTGGCTCCGGCTCCGGCTCTGGCTCCGGCTCCAGCTCCGGCTGGGGCTCGGGCTCCGGCTCGGGCTCCGGCTCGGGCTCCTGGCTCTCCTCCAGCTCCAGCTCCAGCTCCGGCCCCAGCTCACTGTCAGGCTGGGCGGCCTCTCCAGGCTCTGTGGCCAGAGCAGCCTGAGCAGCTCGCTTGCGGGCACTCTTCTTGCCCCCCACCTTCCGCTTCTTCTCAGCTTTGGTGGACATCACGCCGCCAAAACCTGCAGACACACAGGGAACCCGGCGTCCACAAACAAACCCACCGCAACCCGGGCACCTGAGACTCGCAGTCCCTGGTCCATTAGCCACAGGGGCCCTGCAGTCCTCACTCCTTCCCCTGGGACACCCCACTTTCTTCAGGGCATTGGCTTAGAAGTCAACGTGATCCCTCGAGGCATTAAGAATATGCAAGTCGAGAGCGTTTGTCTGCGGACTGAAGGGTCCCGGGTTTGATTCCGGTCAAGCGCATGTACCTTGGTTGCGGGCACATCCCCAGTGGGGGGTGTGCAAGAGGCAGCTGATTGATGTTTCTCTCTCATCGATGTTTCTGACTCTCTATCCCTCTCCCTTCCTCTCTGTGAAAAATCAATAAAATATTTTTTTAAAGAATATGGAAGTCAAAGATGGTGGCCCAACAGACACCCCATTAAGGAGGGTTTAGGAACTCCCCAGCCTGCCGAGAAGTATGAGAACCTAAGATAATCAGGAAAAGGTACACCAAGCTGAGGTGTGGTTACCCACACCCTCAGCCACTCTATCCCTCAGACGTGGTTGCTGAGAGAGGACCCAGGGAAGGGAAGACTGTCCCCAGGTTCCCCACCCTTTGTCACTGTATCAAATCAGTGAAGCAAATCAGTATGACTTTCCTATGTGTCTACTTCCCTCCTAAGTTACCCCTGCAAAGGGGAGGAGGGGGAAATGGGAAAATACTCTTCCTGCTCATACTAAAATCTGCAACTTCCTTAAGCAAAGAAAAACCATATTTACAACGTCTCATTAGCTTTCAACTCCTGAGGGGTGGGAACCCTGTTGTGTGTGTAACTGAAAAGGTCTCAGCATATCTGGCTGAGTAACTGTGCTGACTGGTCATGAAAACCAAGACCAGCCGAAACCAGTTTGGCTCAATGGATAGAGCGTTGGCTTGGGGACTGAAGGGTCCCAGGTTCGATTCAGGTCAAGGGCATATACCTTGGTTGCGGGCATATCCCCAGTAGGGGGTGTGCAAGAGGCAGCTGATCGATGATTCTCTCTCATCAATGTTTCTAACTATCTCTCTCCCTTCCTCTCTGTACAAAATCAATAAAATATATTTTTTTAAAAAGAAAGAAAACCAAGACCATTTGACTCCCAATGCCCTGAGGCCAGCCTGGAGAGGGAAGGACCAGGCACCCACACTGACTTTCTCATCGTGTGTGGGGGGAGGGGAGGAGGGACGAGGGAGACCACGTGGGTGCCTTTCCCAGAGCACAGGCTGGCTGGGCCCGTCTGGCTCACTGGGCAGGCCCCATCCGCTCCGCCATCTCCTGACAGCCACCTGTGGCTTTCCTTCCTCAGCCCCACAGGCTGCCACAGGCACGGATCACCGGTGATGAGTTCCAAACCTGAAGGGTCTGTACTTTGCTCCAAGGAGAAATGTTCAATTAGGCAACACGTCAATAAAACCAACTACAGCAGCCCGGCTCCCGCCGCTGGTCTCCAGAGAAGCGTGGGGCTGTGCTTCCCTGCCTCCAGGAGCGGAGCATTCGGCTGCCAAGGCTGCCAGCACCCTCCCGCGGGTTCACCCCATGTCCCTGGGGCCTGACTTGTGGGATTTAATTTAATTTAATTTAATTTAATTTAATTTGCCAAAGCCGGTTTGGCTCAGTGGATAGGGTGTCAGCCTGCGGACTGAAAGGTCCTGGGTTCGATTCCGGTCAAGGGCATGTGCCTTGGTTGCGGGCACATCCCCAGTGGGTGTGTGCAAGAGGCAGCTGATTGATGATTCTCTCTCATCGATGTTTCTAGCTCTCTATCCCTCTCTCTTCCTCTCTGTAAAAAATCAATAAAATATATATTTTTTAAAAAATTTAATTTAATTCTATAGGGGGCCGGCCCTCTCCTCAAAATGCCCACCAGTGGGCGAATGTCCTCTCTCAACATCTTCCTCATGCAACTATCACAACTGTCCCCGCTTCTTCACCTCAGCGCCAACTGCCCCTTCATCTCTCCTCCCCCCCAACTGCCGCTCCCCGCCCCCCACAACTGTCTTTCCTCCCCCCTCACCGCTGCCCAGCTCCCCGCGACTCCCCCATCAGCCCGGCATCCTGCTCCTCCTCCCCTCTGCCCCCCCTCTGCCCCGGACACACACCTCACGGCGCCGACCCTCTCCTCCCCGGGCCGACGGAAGGGCCACTTCAGCTAACAAGTTGCCCCGCTCGGCCCTCTCAGACCCGCGCGTGCACGCGTCGCCATGGAAACGCGGGGCGGGGCGGGAGCCGGCGTCCTCGGCGCAGGCGCAGTGAGGACCAGCTCCGCCGCCCCGCTCGGCGGGAGTCTCACTGCCGGAGCTCAGGGCGGGAGGGCTGGGGGCGAGGGAAGCCGCTAAGCCTGGCAGGCTGGACGGTGCGTGGGGCTTGGGGCGGAGGACGGAGCTCAAAGGACTGTGGAACAAGGAGCTGCCCTCCTGCGGGACACTAAACAGGGGGAACCCGGGCGTCCGCCCCGCTCGGGTCTGAAGGGCCGGTTGAGCCCAGCAGATGGCGCCCGGGGTCCCGCCTGCGAGGCTTATTAGCGCTGCAGAAGGCGCTCCGGGATTTCCAGGCAGCCGCGGCTGCAGCTGGGTGCGGAGGAAAAACCGGGGCTGGAGCACCCCTGCCCTCCAGCTCACTCCCCCTTCTTAATTCGGACCGGGGTCTAAGGATCAGCCCGCACCGCGGGGCGGGGGGGAAGGGAGGGAAGAATGGAACTGGAATTTTTGGAATCTGAGGATTGGCTTTGGAAAGCATCGCTCACTTTGGGAGTAACGGGAGGCGGGGACTCCTGGGGAAGGTGACCACGCCGGGGAGGCGCTGAGATCTCCATCAGAACAAAGGTTGCGTCCTAGCAAAGCGAGAGGAGAGGGGTGTGAGAGGAGGGGCAGCCCTCAGCCGCGGCTAGGGGGCGCTGCGGGCCGTCGGGGCCGCAGGGAAAGGCGCCCAGAAGGCTGTGGTACCTGAGGCCAGAAGACGCTTTCAGGGAGACCTGGTAGATAACGGGGAGGAAGCCATCCAGGGGGATGGGAAGGCACCCCACCTGCTTCCATCAATAGTGCTAATTAAGACAAAGCCAGCAGTAAGCCCACTGATTGCATTTCCATGAGGAGCTAAATTGATGGCATTTTCTTTGCTGGATGAGGAAAGGGGAGCTGAGGTGGGTGGTTCCTGGGGGTGTTCACACCTGACAGGCCTCATTATGCCAGTCTGGCGCTGAGAGGAGTGGCAGTCTCTGATACCCCTGAAGAGCCAGTGAATGAACCCACACTCAGACTCAACTCTGGCCTCACCATTCCACCTATCTACCTACCCTATCTTTATGTCCAGAATTGACAGACCCTGCCCTTGGCACCCACCACCACCACCATGATCTTTGGGCTCTGATTTGCCCAAACTCCGGTTACTGAGAGTAAGGATTGAAAGAGAGAAGGGTTCTGCCGAAACCGGTTTGGCTCAGTGGATAGAACGTCGGTTTTCGGACTGAAAGGTCCCAGGTTCGATTCCAGTCAAGGGCATTTACATTGGTGGGGGGTGCATCCCCAGTAGGGGGTGTGCAGGAGGCAGCTGGTCGATGTTTCTCTCTCATCGACATTTCTAGCTCTCTATCCCTCTCCCTTCCTCTCTGTGGAAAATCAATAAAATATATTAAAAAAAAAATGAAAGATAGCCGAAACTGGTTTGGCTCAATGGATAGAGCGTCGGCTTGGGGACTGAAAGGTCCCGAGTTCGATTCTGGTCAGGGGCATGTACCTTGGTTGCGGGCATGTCCCCAGTAGGGGGTGTGCAAGAGGCAGCTGATCAATGACTCTCTCTCATTGATGTTTCTAACTCTCTCTCTCCCTTCCTCTCTGTACAAAATCAATAAAATATATTTTTTTTTAAATGAAAGATAGAAGGGTCCTGCCACACCCCAAAACCAGCTGCACAGCAAGCAATGCTAAGTGGGAGTTCCTTTAATCAGATAGGCGGTGGGTGGCAGAGGGAGGAAGCATAATCGGTGAGATCCCCCCCGGGAGAAGTTCCAAAGACGTGAAGATGTGAGGGGAGGCCTCGGGCAGCGGGTAAGGAACCGTTGTGTAGACCCCAATTCTTTTCCGACTCCAACCTTGGCTGCGCCTAAGGATCTCAGCCCCCTACATTATGCTAAATAGGTAATCAAACATTTCACTTTGCTAATTACTGCTCGATCCGATTAAACGCTGCTGAAGCTCATCAACAGAGGTGGAGGCAGGGGGAAGGGATGGAGTGGGGCCAACCACAGCTGTGATGGGGTCTCCCCAGGGGCCCTAGGGGACAGCTGAGAAACAGACTTGGTAGCAAGACTCAAAACATCTTAAAAAATTGGGGGGTTTGGGGGTTGGGAGAAGAGTTGTGCCAGTAGGACTCTGAGTCTCACTGCATCCTCCCAGCCTCAGGCTCGTCCCTCCTCCCAGGACCTTCATTCCCCTCAGAACCCAGGCATCCGGCCATTCCCACAGCTCCCCACACACACCCCTGCCCCAGCTTTAATAAGTCCTGTTCTCTCACTGTCAATATTTGATTTCTCAGAGCCATCTCCACGGAGAGAGGGGAGCTCTTCCCTTGCTTCCCCCCTACCTTGGCCCTCTCTTGCCCACCCCGGTCTCTTTGTGCCCCCAACCTTCTCTGAACGAGCTGACAATGAAATGATATTAAAGTCTTAAGCAACTCCAAAAGAATGGTTGTTATGGTGAGGGGAGTGGGCAGGACGCCTGGGTCCCTGAGGGGAGCAAGGGCTAAGGAGGGGGGAGAGTGAGCCCCGGGCTAAGGTCTGGAGGCCCCAGTCCCCAAAGGGGAGCAACAGATTTGAGGTGAGCTGGGGGCCGGACCTCTGGATCTTGATGGGAAGCAGGGCTGGGGGCTAGGAGAGGTGGGGAGAGAGGACATTGGGGGCCACAGCCTGCTGTCCAGAGCATCTGTCAGGGATGCAGAGGCTAGTGAGAGGGGGACACGGCCTCTGTGCCAACAGCCTCCCTGCAGACTGTGCCCGGGGCTGGTCCGTGAGAACCAGAGCAGATTCCTCTTCATCCCTGACTCATCCCTCTTCCCCTCTACCCCCTCCCAGCAGCCCCCCACAGGTGATTTGTAGCTGATGCCCTCATGATGGTAGGAGCCAGAAGAGAGTCATTCCATGACATGAAGAGCTGAGCGCTTCCAGGAGAGGAGAGAATAGAGGCCCAGAGATGGGCAGCCAAGCACCACCCCGAACTCCCCCGACCCATCCCATCTCACTCCCCTGGGGACCCTGGCCCAGCCCCAGTCCCCTTGGGGTGGTGGGAATGCAAGGACATTTGGCTGGGGCTGATTGATGAGGGAGGAGGCAGCCACTGGGCACTGAGGCTGCTGTTTGCTGAGCACACAGATTCCTCCCCACTCACCAGCTGCTGCCCCCTGAGGCCGCTCAATCTCCCCACCACCACCGGCCCCTGGGGTTGAAGGGAGCTGATGCCTAAGTTTCCGATGGCAGTTGGGGGAAGCAAGCAGAAGACCCAGTACATCGAATGCTTCAATTCCCTGTGGGACTCAGGGGTACCTGGGACCTGGTCCCCACAGTACTCCCTTCAGGACTTCACACGCCCTGTTAACCTTCCAAACTGTACTTCTGCTGCCTAATTTTCACTCCCATTTATTCTGCATCCATTTTCCTACCCCCCCCACCCTACCCCCCCCCCACCACCACCACACACACACACACTTAGCCGTCTGAGTCCATCCTAGCCAGCCTCCAGCCTTCAAACCCTCCTGCAACATTTCTCCCAGCCTGTCTACAGACCCGGAAACTCTTCCCGGGGAATGGGCCGCCCATTAGGAAGCTCCATTTTCTCATTCTCCCTGAAATTCCAGTTTATGATGTCAGCCATTCCCTACCAGAAGTTCCCACTGCAACCCTTTGCTCTATTCTCCTTAAAAACCCCAACTAGCCTGGCCGGCGTGGCTCAGTGGTTGAGCATTGACCTATGAACCAGGAGGTCACAGTTTGATTCTGGTCAGGCTACAAGCCCAGGTTGTGGGCTCAGTTCCCAGTGAGGGGCATGCAGGAGGCAGCCCATCACTGATTCTCACTCATCATTGATGTTTCTCTCTCTCCCTCTCCCTTCCTCTCTGAAATCAATAAAAAATATATTTTTTTAAAAAAAACACAAAACCGGTTTGGCTCAATGGATAGAGCGTCGGCTTGGGTATTGAAGGGTCCCAGGTTCGATTCCGGTCAAGGGCATGTACCTTGGTTGTGGGCACATCCCCGGTAGGGGGTGTGCAGGAGGCAGCTGGTCGATGTTTCTCATCATTGATGTTTCTAACTCTATCCCTCTTTTTCCTCTCTATACAAAATCAATAAAATATATATATTTTTAAAAACACACAAAACCCCAATATAAACCACATTCACACACACACCTACCGCAACCTTCTGTACCACCAGCCATACCACAGCTCCCAAGAAGCTCAGAGCACCATCCTTGCCCTCCCAGAGCTTAAAATTTAGTTGAAGAAAATGCAATCCACATACACAAAAGAAACAAAAGGGGGTAGGAGGGTGGGGATAGAAGACTGAGTTAGAGCAGCTTCTTAAATGTGGATTCTAGACTCTAGGTGACCTACAGGCGGAGGCTGGGGAAAGACAAGACCCATCTGGAACATGCGTGAAGTTGTGACATCATCCTCCCTATTTCCAAACACATCTAGATTTTACCTCTGTGCTTTGCACTTGCTGTTCCCTCTGTTGGGTATGACATTCCTCATATTGCATGCCTCACTCCATATTATACAAGGTCCTCATCAAATGTCAGCTCCTCAGCCTAGCCGGTATGGCTCAGTGGTTGATCATTGATAAGGAACCAAGAGGTCATTAGTTCAATTCCCAGCCACGGTACAAGATGCCATTCCCTGTTATGGGCTCGATCCCCAGTAGGGGTGCATGCAAGAGGCAGCCGATTGATGATGTTTCTTTCTCATCGGTGTTTCTATATCTCTATTACTCTCCCTTCCTCTCTCTGTAAAAACCAATGAAAACATTTTTTTAAAATATATTTTATTGATTTTTTACAGAGAGGAAGGGAGAGGGATAGAGAGCTAGCAACATCGACCAGCTGCCCTCTGCACACCCCCTACCAGTGATGTGCCCGCAACCAAGGTACATACCCTTGACTGGATTTGAACCTGGGACCCTTCAGTCCACAGGCTGATGCTCTATCCACTGAGCCAATCCGGGTTTTGGCTGAAAACATTTTTTTAAATGTCACCACTTCAGTGAAACCTTCCTGACCTCCTACCGGTAATCTAAAACATCTTGTTACCCTCCATCCTCTTCCTCCTCTGTTTCGTTGACGTCGCTTATCACCACCAGAAATTTTATTAAGTTGTTCCCCAGCAAAATTCGGACTTCATGAAAGCAGAGACTCTGCCTTATTTACCATATATACTCCCAGTATCCAAACCAGTACTTGGAACAAAGTAGACACTTAATATGACGGAGAGTGAACGAATGAAGGAACGAATGAATGTCTTCCTGCCTTTCCATTCCTTTTGTTGTAATTGCTGCCCTAGGAGAGGGTTTGTGTGTTCGTACCCAGAAAGCAAACAGGCTGGCATGGGTTGTTCTGGGAGGAAATCGCCAGCACTTTCAAGTAGCTCAAAGGCGCACAAGTCACTACACGCGTGGAGGCTAACGGTCTCGTGTTGTTCGTGTTGGGGGATAGTGGGGGGAGTCTACACATGCCAGTGCTCCGAGGGGGTGGGTCCCGGGGTGCTCTGTAGAATTTGCTGTTTCTCTCTCCAGCTGTGCATCTGTCCCCAGGTGTCTTCCTCTCTCTCAGCATGTTACGATGTCTCTGCTGCTTTGGTGAGGTGCTTGTCTGTCTCGGGGAAGGTTTATTCTGCTTCTCTTCCCTTTTGTCTCTCCACCTGTGTCTCTAGATGTACGGGTAGGGGAAGCCTCCCTCAGCTCCCTTGCCCCCTCTCACACACACACAACTCTGCCCCAGTCTTGGACCCCTCCCTTTCTCACTGGGCCCTGTTGCTGGGCTCTGGGTTGCCATAGTGACGGTTGCCAAGTCCCTGAGGCTGATAGCCAGCGATGGGGCTGTCGGCTCCATCCACCAGGGAGGCTGAGGGGGGCTTCCCGTTGTGTGAAAAAGGGGATGTTGCCATGACGACAAACCCCCACTAAGGGGCAAGGGACCAGCCCTTCCACACCCCTTCCAGCCTCCCCACCTTGGGCAGCTCCTGTGGGCTTGGAAGGCAGGAATACATTCCAGACAGCCCAGCACCTGGCTTCCCAGTTTTCAACTTCCCTACTAACAGTGCCTGCACCTCTCAGGATCCAGGCATTCTGCGCAGACAGGGAAAGGGCCAGGGGTCCCGCCGGACAGAGGAGGGACAAGAGGACCCCTTGACCTCCAGGCAGATGGGAGACAGCGGGAGAGGACCTAGAGTCAGAGGAGAGGTAGGGAGGGCAGAGGTTGTGACCCCTGCCAACCAGCTCCAACGAAGTTCCTGACGGCTGCTTTTGTGATTGCAGAATGGGGCCGAGTCTGGGGGGCTGGGCACCTGGGCTTTTTAGGGGAGAGGAGCCTTGGTTGTGGGTACACAGGGAGCCAGGAGACAGACAGCTTGAATCTTCTGGGCAGCCACACCACTTCTCCTCAGAGTAAAACGCCCCACGTCAGAGGTGCCTTGGGCAGGGATGATGGAGCACAGACTAGCATATGAGCATTGTCTTTCCACTTTGTTTCTGTGATTTGCCTTGTCCCCAGGCTTTGGTTTAGCAATAGACACTCAGGCTTTCCCCATGTGGGAACTTATATCCTCATACATCCCCATTAGAGGCATTGGCAACTCCTACGCCTGCCTGGGTCCCTCTCCCCCTACCCCTCGCCACCCCCCACCCTCCCCACACCCCCCCACACACTTCCCACGCCGCCCCACCCCCACTCACACCACCCCCCACACTCCCCACGCTGCCCCACACACACTCCCCACCCCCCCACACTCCCCACGCCGCCCCACCCCCACTCACACCACCCCCCACCCTCCCCACTCTGCCCCCCACACTCCCCACCCCACCCCCCACACCCCCCACACTCCCCACACCACCCCCCACACTCCCCACACTCCCCACACCACCCCCCACATTCCCCATAAGCTCGCTTCCCTTCCCTCAGTGGTTGCCCATTCTCCCCACCCCAGACACTGCCCGCCTCACCCCTCCAATCCAACCCTCTCCCTACGCTCCCCCTTGGTTTTATGAGATCCAACCCTCAGCCTGAAAGCCACTCTAACCACCAGTTCTCCGTTCCAATTCACGTCCAGTCATTTCCAGCCTCGTCGTTAACTTTTGAAGTTTTTTATTCTTTTTTTGTTTGTTTGTTTGGTTTTTGTTGTTCAAATTTCCCTTTTACAATAAAACTATTGAGATGACAGCCATACCCCGCCACCTCCCACATGGCAACAGCAACTTCCTGTTCCCTGGATGGAGCAATTAGAAAAATCAGGAAGGAGCCGGGAACTACAGCAGAGCGATGACTTGACATCCGGTGGACAAAGCAACCACGTTGGCTGGTGATTGAGGTGGCAGCGAACTTGGTGTCCAAGGGCAGCTCCGGTCTCATACTGAGCTGGGAGGAAACTGAGGGAAACACCCACTTGTGTGCTGGGGGGGCAGGAAGAGGTATAAGCTGGTCACTATGGAACAGCGGCAGTTGCTAAGTGCCACCGTCAGCTAGACCAGCCAGTAGGCCACCACCATTCTGGTCACTAAGAAGGGAGATGTGTTGAGTCTGAAGAGAGTAGGAAATGAAGGATGTGATGAACAAGACAGCCATCTGGGCTATTGGGGGACAACACAGGGGTTCTTGGGGTAGTCCTGTTGAGTGACAGAAATGTGGAAGGGAAGAAGAACACTGGGCCTACCACCGCAGACGGCAGTCATCGTAGAAGTAGCACAGAGAACACAGGAAGGGAGGTCCTGGGCCGGGCCACTGAATACCAGGAAAGTCCTCCGCAGTAAGGACTGTCCTGCTCCCCTTCTCCACAGAGTGAGGGCCATCCACCTCCCTCCCCTCCACCCCCCAGACTAAGCCACTTGAGTTCCAGCCAGATGAAGGCACTTCCAGTTCCTGCTGCACTGCTTTCGTCTCGTCGCCAGGCCCTTCTGTCCAGGCCTGGCCGCTTCCTGTCCAGAGCAAATCACTTCCTGTCCCAAGTGACCCATTCGGCACCGGACCAAGTCCATCATGTGTCCCAACCAGCTCGTGTCTTGTCATTGGCCACTGGACGGACGGGATACTTCTCGTGGCAGCTGTCATAACCCACCCGCCCCAAATGGCCGGAGCGGGTATGCAGAGGCCTGGGGCAGGGCAGAGACGGAGGCCCCGCTGCCCATGCCCTGGGCGGGGCTGGGCTGCCAGAGCCTCTCCCGTAAGGCCCCCGTTTTTGGCAGATTGAGGGGAGTGGTTGATAAGAGGTCAGGAGAGGGAGCTGAGGGGAGAAAAGCTTTGATGCCCCCACCTAGGGGATGGGAGAGGCACAGGATAAGAAGCCAAGAGGGTGCAAGATGATGTAGGGAGGGGAATGCTAGGGAAGGGGAACAGACCTAGAGACAGAAGAGAGAGAGAGAATGAGAGAGAGAGAGAAGAGAAGAGAAAAACAGTGAGAGGCAGAAAGAGGTGCCCAGCAAAGGCAGACTGTTCCCGCCCCAGCTCTCAGCGGGTGTGGGGAGCAAGGATCCCTGGGCCATCAGAGGTGGCTGAGTCTCTGCCTCCTTCCCAAGGGAACAGGACACGGGACCACAGACAAGAGAGGGGCACACGTGGCCAACCACAGGGCAGGAAGTGATTCGGTGAAGACCTTAAGGAATCCTACAAGTAGAGGAGAGGGCAACAGCCAGGAGGAATAAAGAGGCTGGTGGGGCAAAGGGGGCCAAGGAGATGCCAGAGGTGTCCCTCCAACCATGAATTACACGGAGGAGCACCGCAAGGAGGGCTGGATCCAGGAGAGCAGGTGGGCGGAGCCCTCATACCTTGTAGTAGATGTTCGGAGGGCTCTGGGGGGGCCCGTCCTGCACGATGTACACAGGATGCCCATAGTCACCACTCACCTTCTCGTAATGGGGACAGAAGGGGGGGTCTGCAGCCCCACTGCCCCGAAGAGCTATCCCCAGTTCCCCGGGCTCAGCCTCCCTAGGTCCCAGCCCCCCTCCACCCCCCAGGCCCAGAGACCCTCCCCTCCCAAAGGAGCCAGGACCGGGGTGGCGACTCTCCGAAGGCTTGGCCCGCCGTCTCCGCCAGCACATGGCACCCCCAGCCCCCGCCACGCCCAGCAAGAGCAGCGCCAGCCCCCCTGCTGCCCCGGCCACTGCGGGCATGCTGGGAGGGGGCAGGGGGCCTTCGGCACCCCGGGAAGTTGCATTGCTGGTGGGGTCACCTGGCAGGGAAGGGGTGAAGGAGGAAAGAGGGGAAGGGGCTGAAGGAGCCACCTGGGCATCTGGCACCCCAAATGCCTTGGGGACCCCAAGTCCCTGCCACCCCTCCAAGCCCAGCTCCGAATCCAGGTGTGTCCAGCCCTTCCGCTCTGTGCCAGAGTCCTCCCCGCTTCTCTGACAGCCCTGATTGAAGCGCTGACTTGGCTAATTAGTTCTAATTGAGTCTTTTCCTCATTTGGCTTCCATTCCCTTCTCACCCTCCCATCCTCTCTTCCCCTCTTCCACCACCACCCCCCCCCCAAAAAAAAAAAATCTAAAGAAGGAGGGAGAGGGCCAAGGCAAGGCAGCTGGGATCCAAGAGCAGAGAAGGCTGGGGAAGGGAGGAGCTGGACTTCTCGTTCCTACCTGGCACATTCTCCTTCCCCGGCTGCAGGCTGTGGGCTGCCCCTCGGTCTCTTTCCACGGGCATTTCAGACACAGGCTTTCGAGGGGCAGCCCCTCCTCGGGGACCTGGAGATTGCAAAGGCCAAAGCGAAAGGGGTGCTGACCGTGACGGGACTGCCCCCACCTCCCTCAGCTCCTCGGAGGCGCCCCAGCCCCACTCACTCTGTCCCACTCGGAGGAGAACCTTCATGCCTCTGGTAAGGCACACGCCGCCCTGCAGGCTCTCCAGGCCTTCCCGGGTCCCGTCGGACGTGGCTGGGAGAGAAGACCCACAGGGACAGGTTGGCACTCGAGAGTCTGGCCTCAATCCTATCTCCATGCCCCTAAGCCCCAACACCACCCCAGGGCATCAAGGGTCGCTCTTGGCTCCGGAGGTCCTCTCCCTCATCTGCCCTCCATCCCAGGAGCACCTCCCCACTCAGCCCTGCCCTCTGCCCAGCAGTACCAATTATGTAGTAATCATGGTGCGAGCGGAACTCGTGGCCCCAGAGGTTAGGGCTATACTCCTGGAACTTGATGGTGAAGCGGAGATCCAGGTCTGGCCGGTCACAAGTGAGAAGGAGGTTTGGGGCAGGGGGTGCCTCACAGCGTCGGCCCTGGGCACCCCCTACCAGATACAGCTTGTAGAACTCATAATTAGGAGAGGAGTGGGGGCCGGGAGGCCGGGCCCGGGGGCAAAGCAGGTCTAGCCGGTCCCCAATCTGAGGGTAGAGCACATAACCACCCTCTGCCTGGAACCTATGGGGAGGAGGTTGAGGCGGACAAGGGGGAGAGGTGTCAGAGGTCTGGCCCCACAGCTTCGCCTCCCTCGTCCCACATCCCTGCAGGTCCACGCCTTTGTCTGAGTAGGAAGTCCGTTCCGAGAGAGCAGGGACTGAGGGTTCTGTCAGCTCACACTGGAAGCAGCAGGAAGCCAGGCTCAGAGGTCTCCTGCCCCCTTGGTTGCCCAATTGCACTCTTCAGCCTGCCCTCACCACACGCACACTGCCATCTCTCCCTTCATCACCAGCTCTGTTGCCCTGGCAACAGGATGCCAGTTACCAAGGAGCTGGCCTCTCTGGAGCCACACAGCCCACCCCTCCCAGGTGACTTCACTATTCTATGGCAGTCAACCATGGGGGCAGAGCCTCCCCGCCCCCAAGCCACAACCGAATTTCAGGGTTTCAGAGCAAAAAGGGGGAGGGGGAAAGAGGGTAACTAAGACTAGGGTCCCAAGTTTGCCAGGCAGTGTGACAGGAGGCAAACGCCTGGCCTGGCAATGGTCCTGAATGGGGCGAATGGGGACCAAGGTCTGGGGGCCAGCTGCCCCAACATTGCCTTGCTCGGCACCTCTCTTCCCTCAGGTCTCGGACTTCCCAGGGAAAGTTGCCCCATTGCTCTGGAAAGGAAGGAGTTGCCTTTTCTAACCACCGCCGGCACAAGCCCACATCTCCCTCCGCTCAGGCATCCATCGGCCCAGCACAGCCACTCCTCGCCGGCCTGCAGCCCTTCCCTCTTCACGGGTGGCAGGCAGGTCTCAGAACTGGACCCCAGGGGGCTGCTGCTCTGTATTTGACCACCCGACATCCCAAAGGGCCTCCAAAACACCCCGATTCCCTTTCCTCAACTCTATTAGAATAAGCCTAATGTCTTCAAGCCGAACCAGATAAAATGCAACTGGGGGTTGACAGGTACGGGGCTGGGTAAGGAAAAGACAGTTGAGAGCCCTGGCTGGGTTAGCTCAAGTTGTATTAGCTCCGTTGGTTAGAGCGTCATCCAGATTCTCTCATATAAGAGAGAGAGAGAGAGAGAGAGAGAGAGAGAGAGAGAGAGAGAGAAAGAAAGGACAGTTGAGATTATACCCAAAGAAATGGGAAGGAGGCCAGAACAGTGAGATGTGGGAGGCTGTGAATGAAGTAGAGAGGAAGACCAATAATCCTAGTGAGTATGTATGTTCCAACACCTCACCTCTAATCCTCTAAAAGCTGTGAGGACTGGGGACACAAACCCAGAGAGGTTAAGGCATGTGCCCAAGGCCACACAGCTCACCCATTGAGATTTGATGTGCTCCAAAGTCCACCCTCATGCAGCCTCACCCCCAGGGATTTTTTTCCAAAACACAGAACTCCTTTGCTAATGGGGAGAGAGGTCTGCAAGGAGGCAGGAGACCCAGATGACCTCCCAGGGTTCTCCCCAGTGTGGCTTGAAGTTTCATCTGACCCCTGGCCTTTCTTCAGAGCGAAGCAAGCATGCCTTGCCACGGAGACCTAATGGGAGAGTTTGCAGCGAAGATGGGGGAGGGAGCCATGGAGTCCTGGGGACTTCAGATGCCAGCGGGGCAAAAAGCAGCGGCTCGAGGGGCTCCCGGCTTCTTTCAGAAGGAAGTCCAGAAGCCAGAGCACAGGAAGAGCATCAGCGGGGACACTGTTCCACCCAGGGCTACTGGCCGCCTGGCTGGGGGTAAGAGTTGGGAGCCCGATTGTGTGAAGAGAGCCAGCCAGCCCTGGGGAGTTGTCCCCACACTGAGCCCCCTTCCCTCCCATCTCCACTGGAGTCCTTTCTGGGGCGGGAGGCACCCTGCCTTTCCCTTCAACGCTTCAGCAGCACCTACTCAGCAGCTCTCCTGAGAGCTGACACTAACCAGGCTCCCGCCAAGCCCAGCCTCTGACACCAGGCAAGGCTCCCACAAACCCACACCGCCACTCCACTGCCCGCCCGGCTCCCCGGGAACTTTCCGATCCTCGCCCTTGGGGTCTTTAGAACTCCCAGTACCTGGATATCACCACACACACCTCCAGCTCCGTGTGCCACCGGGAGGCTGGCTCCCAAGACCATCCGTCCAGCCACCCATCAGCTTCCAGCAGAGCGCCCGGCACCCTCCCTCCAGGGCCCTCCCAGCTCAGGGGATTCAGCTCCCAGGTCCCCCAGGCTCCCACACTCCCTGCTGGGAAGGGCTAGGGTCTCCCCAGCCCGGGTCGCTCACCTCTTATTCGCCGAATTCCAGTAGACGGGCTCCAGGCTGAGCCCAGACACCAGCCCCCAAAAACCGAGCAGCAGCAGGGCCCCGACTCGCACGCCCCCCGGCCTAGAATGGGGGGCCCCCATGACCCCGCCAAGGCCTGGGGGCGGGGCACCAACTCCCCCAAAGTCGATCACCCCCTGGGGTGACTGCCTTCGCTGTCCAGGCTATGCTGCCCCGACCCCCCGGGCGGCCGACAGCCCCGCTCCCACGCGGACCCGCGTCCTGCTCTGCCCGCGCCCGGCTCCGGGGCGCTCAGCCCTCCGGAGCCCTTCCAGGGGCGGTCTGCGAGCTCCCCGCGCCCAGCCCAGGCGCCAGCACCCCGGGGTGGGAGAGCGGGCCTAAGTCGGGGACTGAGGGAGCCGGGCGCCCGGCGGCGGCGGCGGCATGGGGCGTCGGACGAGGGAGCGAGGAAGGGGGCGCCGAGCCGGAGCCCCAGCCTCGCCGGGATTGAGGGCAGCGGGCTAAGGGAGGAAACCAGTCCTGAGCCCGGGAGGGGGAGTTAAAGGAGAGACGGGGAGGGAGAGAGGGTGGCGGAGGGAAAAGCCGGAGCTGGAGCTCGCGGCGGAGCGGGCGGCCGGCTCCCGCAGCCCACGCCCCCACACCTCCCGCGGCCGCGCACCTCCCGCCGCCGCGCCCAGCCCGCCGCCGCCGCGCTCCCCGCTCCCCGGCGCGGCTCTCACGCCCCCTTTGTCTTGACGACTCCGGTCTCTGGCTCAGTTTCTCGCCCATCTCCCCTCCGGGGCGCTAGGGATCTTCATCTCTCAGATTCGGAAAGGCTCTCGCCTTCTCCACCCCTGGAACCCAGCCCCCGTCGCTCCCGCAGCCGCCGCCTCCCGCATCCCGCACACCACCGCTGCCCCGGGGGAGGCCGGGGAGAAGGGCAATAACCTTAACCTAGGGGCTGAGCGATCACCGCGACCACCTGTGTGCGGTGGGCGGGCAGAGCTGAAGGAGCCCCATTGCAGTGATGAAGAAACTGAGCCTCAGGGAGGCCCTGAGACCAGCCCAAGGTCACAGGGTGTCTAGGATCCAAACCCAAGTTGCTGAAAGAGAAAGGGGTACCGAGGGGTCTTTTCACCCCTGGGGTCCTGTTGCCACAGCCTCCTGTGCCCTTTACTGCTATCCAGGGGTTGGTGAAAAGCAGATTAGGGGGTAAACGTGGGCCCTTCTTGGACGGCTATGGGGAGACACGGGCTGGGAGAGGAAAGGGAGTACAGACAGCCCCAAACGCGCATTCAGCTGGAAGGCTGTTTCCAATTATCCTGGGGGAAGGGAGGGGGCTGCCTGCTTGTGTGTAAGAACCCTAGCTTTCAGCACCTCTGGGCAGAGGTGGCATTCCTCTCCCCTTTCGAGCTGTTACAGGCCGTCATTCCCTTCCCTTTGATTCTGAGGTCCAAAAATCAACCCCCCTACTGACAGTCTCTTCAGATTCCTGCTGACAGTAACCCTTCACAGCTCCCCAATTCAGTGTTTGGCAAGGTGTGTGTGTTGGGGTGGGGGTGAGGGGGATAGAAGGGGGGGAGCGAGCTGCTGCTTGAAATAACATACTGCCCCCCCCACTCAAAGACAGAGCAGATAAATGGAGAAACACCAGTAACAACTGCTGAATGAGAGACGCTCACCCTTGTCCTGCATCTAACGGAAATACAGATGTGACGTGTGTGTCTCTGAGCACCTTTACTCTTCTCATGTGTCCTTGACTCTGGCTACTCAGTCGGGGCCTCCTGGGGGAGCCCAGGGGAGGGGAGGGGGTGCTTCTGCTCCCCCTCTCCCGGCGCTGAGTGATGGTCCCTCTGCTGCTGGAGGAGGGTAACTAGTGTTGAGCAAGAGAGAGCGGGTGTCTTGTCTGTCACCATCTGCACAGTCTCACATAGTCACGCCCAGCAGTCTGACACACGGCTCCTGCCACTCCTGCTCCGCCACGCTCACTGTGACCCCTGCCACCCCACCTTGGGAGTGAGATTTCAAACAGGTTCCCCCCCTCTTCCGTTTACCAAGTTGCCTAGCAACCAACCAGTCAATGGCATGAAGCCCCACCCCCACTACTTGACTTCACGCCGAGCTCAGTAGTCCCATTGGCTCCTGCCTAGTACCACCTCTCAACCCTGGTTTTAGGAACAATATGCCAATCCCCACTGCTGCTGGACTAGGGAGCCCACTAATGGGCACACCCCCCACACCACCGACCCTCCCAACCCCCCCACCGCCCGCAACCCTCTCCATCATCTGCCTTCCCAAACAGACACAGAGACTCTGGTATCATATAAAACCTTTTTATAGAAACTCATCCCCACCACTGTTTGTCTCCCCCTGTTCCTTCTCCCCCTGCTGAGCATCAGGGAGACTGGGGTCTGGGCCCCCCCCACACCACCAGAGCTGAAGCTGACATTCAAGGTGGACGTGGCGCATGGAGAGCAGGGGAAGGTCCACCTCCTGCTCCCCCTCATCCCCGCTGTCCGTGGGCTCCGGAAACACGCGCTGACCGGAGGCCGTGGCCAGCAGAGGCAGGCTAGGGTGCAGGCTGGAGGGAGAGACAGGCAGCGTCTGTCAGCGCCCTCAGAGAGGATGCTGGCTCCCTCTGCAATTCACCTCCCTCCCCGCCCGAGCCCCACGGCCTGTGGTATGACCTCACTCCATTGGTGCAGTCCTTCTGAGGCAGGAAGCTCAGCACAGGCTCCGGTTTCCTCTCGTGCCCAGCCTCGCCAGTGTCCCACACAGACACAGCCCCGCTCGTGCTGCCACTCACCAGGAACTGCCCGGTCCTGGGGAGAGAGCGGAGGCTCGCTGGCACAGAGTCGTCGTCCCGGCCCAGGAACACCTCACACCCGGGGGTTCGAATCTGGGCTGCAGGGAGCACTGGAGCCCTGGGAAGGAAGGACCCACGGCCACTCACGGGTCCAGATCAAAGTAGATGCGCTGGTTGGTGGTCACCTCACGACTCAGGGACCACAGTGGATGACCAGGCTGCCGGAGGTCCCAGCACAGGAGCTCAGCGTCCTGAAGACGTAGAACAGGGGCCTGGAGACCACCACCCAGACACCTCTGCTTCCCTCAGCTGTACAGGCACTCCTTTAGCTCGCGGTGATTTTTTTCTCACGTCCACCCCCAACATAGCAGCCTACACCACCATTCCTGCCTACTGCCCTTTGGGAGCTCAGGACATGACGCCTACCTTGCGGGCTCCTGAGAAGAAGCGGTTGCCATCCGGGTGAAAGCAGAGGTGGGTGATGCCCCCTCGGTGCCCGCCCAGCAAGGCGAGAAGGGAGCCATCGTCCGAGGCATACAGGCCCAGGGAGCAGCCATAGGACCCGCAGGCATAGAGGGGCTGGGCCGGGCTGAAGGCTATGCAGGAGATGATGCCGCTCTGGCCCTGCTTTTTTGCTGGAGGGAAGGGACAGAGTTGGGGAGCGGGCAGGGGCACCTGACATTAACCGGGCTCATCAGAGGCGCACCTCTGTCCCTGTCTCACAGCCCTTGCGCCAGAACTCAGTATCTCCCCCATCCCATCTGCCACAAGATCCTCCTATCCCTCCTTACCCCCACAAAGGACCTAAATGCCCAAGACCTACTTCTTCCCTCTCAGATCTGTTTTTCCTGAAAGGAATGGAAAGCTGAAGGCTTGTAGTAAAATAGAGTCAGCTTCACCTCCAATATCCTAGCGATGCCAAGATTTTGGAGACCAAAGGGTACCCAGCCAACAGGAACTGGGCTCAGAGCGAACAAGCTCTTTGCTCACCGGTTTGACCTCGGGAAAGTTTCATGCCTCCGAGTGTTTTCTCCTCTGCCCACCAGGCACTACTGCCTGCCAGGGCTGCACGGAGGAGGATGTGGCAACACGCCGGCCCCCCCACCCCCCGAACATGTGGTCCCTGGCTCACACAAGGCCCCTCTGCGCATGGCAGTGCCCTTTTCTTGCTTCCTCTCTTAGAAGCACAAGTGCTTACCAAACGTGGCTCGGACCTCACAGTCACGGCCGGGCCGGGCCGTGGAAAAGACACGCACGGTCCGGTTGAAGCCACAGAAAAGCTGGGAGCCATCCGGGGAGAAGCAGAGTGAGTGAGCTGCCGTCAGCTCATCCTGGGAGGACGAAAACAGGCCTCATAAAGCACGTCACCTGCCCTCACGGAGGGAAAGCTGGGCCAGGACAAGCCGGGGCTGGGCGGGGGTCCCTACCAGGTGGTTGTAGGCGCGAAAGGAAGCCCGGAGCTCTCCGGTGAATGCGTCCCAGATGTGAATTGGGTTCTCCCGGCTGCTGCTGGCCACGCTGAGAACAACAAGCACACTGAGGCCCTGCTGCTACCAGGGTGGGCAGCCAACTGACCGGCCCTCTGAGCTCACACCTGAAAGGCACACTAAGCTTCCTTCTCCCAGAACCCCGGGCAGCCCTTGATCCTCAGTAGAGGATCCCCTTGAAACTGTTTGGGGGGTGGGGGAGGGGCGGGTAGCAGAGGCAAAGGACTTCACTTACTAGGAGGTGTCTGGCTGGTTGGAAGACATCAGAGAATACCAGCAGTAATCGTAGATGGTGTCGCCTTCCACCATCCGAAGGACGGGGGCCTGGACAGAGATGGAATGCCTGGGTCACTGGCCGGGAAGGGAGGCATCCTGGACCTCCAGCAGCTTTACGGCAGAGGGAGACCGTGTGTCATCATTTAGCCAGGCAGGAGAGGGCAGAGGGGGTCAATATGAAGAACAGAATCTTTTATCTCAACATTCAAAGGTCAGCTCATACGTTAATGTCAGACTTGGACCACCAAAAATCAAACACATTCATCCTTTGCTTTTTTAAACACTCAGAGAAGAAAAAATAAATAACATGCCAACAAAGAACCAACCGATAATATGCATATTTCTTTTTCTTTTTTTTTTTTATTGGTTTCAGAGAGGAAGAAAGAGGAAGAGAGAGATAGAAACATCCATGTTGAGAGAGAATCATTGATCAGCTGCCTCCTGCATGCCCCCTCCTGGGAATCGAGCCCACAACCGGGCATGTGCCCTTGACCGGAATCAAACCCGGGACCCATCATTCACAGGCTGATGTTCTTTTCTTTTTTTAAAAAAAAAAATCAATAAAAATATTGATTTTGTACAGAGTGGAAGGGAGAGAGATAGAAAGTTAGAAACATTGATGAGAGAGAAACCTCGATCAGCTGCCTCCCACACATATCCTACTGGGGATGTGCCCACAACCAATGTACATGCCCTTGACTGGAATCGAAACTGGGATCTTTCAGTCCACAGGCTGACAATCTACCCACTGAGCCAAACCAGCTAAGGCAATGATACGCATATTTACTAAGCATCTACTAGGTGCCACGTGAGGCCTTAAATAATTAAACAGCCCTGCCAGTTCAGTGGATAGAGCACAGCAAGGACTGAAGGGCACAGGGTTTGATTCTGATCAAGGGCATGTACCTTGGTTGTAGGCTTGATCCTGGCCTCAGATCTGGGCTCATGTAGCCAGGCCACTTTTGGGAGGCAACCAATCAATGTGTCTCTCTCACATCAATGTTTATCTCTCTTTCTTTCTTTCTTTCTTTCTTTCTTTCTTTCTTTCTTTCTTTCTTTCTTTCTTCCTTCCTTCCTTCCTTCCTTCCTTCCTTTCTTTCTTTCTCTCTCTCTCTCTCTCTTTCTTTCTTTCTCTCTCTCTCTCTCTCTCTCTCTCTCTCTCTCTCTCTCTCTCTCAGTAGTTGGATGTTGACCCAAAAACCAAGACGTCAGCTGTTCAATTCCTGGTCAGGGCACATGCCTGGGTTACTGGCTCAATTCCCTGTGCAGGGTGTATAAGAAACAACTAGCCAATGATGTTCCTCTCTCATAGATGTGTCTCTCTCTCAATGCCTCTCCTTTTCTCTCTCTCTAAAAATCAATAAAAACAGCCAAAACCGCCGAGACCGGTTTGGCTCAATGGATAGAGCGTCGGCTTGGGGACTGAAGGGTCCCGGGTTCCATTCCGGTCAAGGGCATGTACCTTGGTTGCGGGCATATCCCCAGTAGGGGGTGTGCAAGAGGCAGCTGATCGATGACTCTCTCTCATCTATGTTTCTAACTCTCTATCTCTCTCCCTTCCTCTCTGTACAAAATCAATAAAATATATTTTTTTAAAAATCAATAAAAACATAGGTCAATGCTCAATCACTGAACCACAGCGGCTGGGCTAAAAACACATATTTACTTTTTTTTTTAATCAATGGAAAATATCCTAAGGAGAGGGTTAACAAAAAAAATCAAAATTAAAAAATTAAATAGTTCAAATATGCAAAGTATTAAAAAAAAAAACAAAAAAAAACTGTAACTCTTTCACCCAGCTTAAGAAATAAAATATACAAAACAGTTAAAGCCGAGACCGGTTTGGCTCAGTGGATAGAGCGTTGGTCTGCAGACTGAAAGGTCCCAGGTTCGATTCCGGTCAAGGGCATGTACATTGGTTGCAGGCACATCCCCAGTAGGGGGTGTGCAGGAGGCAGCTGGTCGATGTTTCTCTCTCATTGTTTCTAGTTCTCTATCTCTCTCCCTTCCTCTCTGTAAAAAATCAATATATATATATTTAAAAAAAAAAACAAAACAGTTAAAATTTCAGCCCAATGAAACCTTCCCTCAGAGTTAAACACTATCCTGAATTTGCCAATCTCATGAATTTCTTTAGGAATACAGTAGGTCCTTAGGTTATATCGGAGATCCCTTTCTATGGCATGACATACACAATTTTCACTGTAAGTCAGAACCCACCTATATAAGCATCTATGTCACTCACATGGAGCACATACACAGCAGTAATGAAGTGAAACAGCAAGAAAAAAAAATTTTTTTTTTAAAGATAACAATTCCTGACCTTTACTTGTGGTAAATAATAAAAAAGCGTAAAGCACATATGTACATATGTCGAAATGACAAAACTTTTTTTTTTTTTTAATAAATAAATGGGAGATGGTGACATAACCATGAAACGATTTATATCCAGTTCGAAGTAACCCGAGGACTGCCTGTATATTTATACAAAGGAAAAACAATGTAGCCCTAACTGATTTGGCTCATCGGATAGAGTGTCTGCCTACGGACTGAAGGGTCCCAGGTTCAATTCCAGTCAAGGGTTGCAGGCTTGATTCTCAGTGGGAGGCATGCAGGAAGCAGCCCATCAATGATTCTCTCTCTGTCCCCCTTTGAAATCAATAAAATCACTGATGTTTCTATCTCTCTGTCCCTCTCTGAAATCAATAAAAATGTATTAAAAGAAAAAACAATGTATAGCATTGACCTGCATGCCTTTAAACTTAATATTAATGATATCACACTGGTTGTGATTGTGAGATTTAGCCATGGTGACACATTTGGCGCTAATTCATGCCTTTTCACTGCTGTAGAGTACTTCACTCATCTCTCCTTTTCTATCGACAATCACTGATGTCTTTCTATTTTTTAGCTAGTGTGCTTTTTAACATTCTGGTACACATGTGAGAGGGTGGGTTTCTCTGTAGCTTCTGCTAACAGGAAAATCGTTGGGCTCAATGGCATGTACTTTGCCAACTCTGCCAGGTAATGTCACATTTTTTCCCAAAAGGCTCAACCCAAGTCACTCTTCCACCAACTGCATGGGAGTGCCTGTTGCTCTGCATCCTCTGCTATAGCCAGCCTTACATTTTTCTCAGTTTGAAGGCTGTGAAATGGTATAAATTGGCATTTCCTTCATAGTATTGAGGTTAGACATTTATTTATGTGGGGTTTTTTGAGACATTTATCTGTTTAAAAGCAATTTAAGTATGCCTTTTCCTAATTTTTGTTCATTTTTCTACTAGGCTTTTCTCTTTTTCTTACTGATTTGAAGGAAATCTTTAAATCATCTGGACCAGTCCTTTGTTAGTTATTTGTTTAACTTTGAGTGATGTCATCCAGCCATGACTTCAGTTTTCACTTCTCTATTCTGAACCCATATATTCAACTGCCTGGTAGAAAGCTCCGCTGGCTCTCCCGCAGGTTGTCCCTAAGGGACCAGCACCTGCCACCTTCAAGCCTGCTGTCCCTCCTGGGCTCCACGGCCGATTTTCAAGCCTGAAATCAGCACCAGCCCGAATGACTCCTCCTCTGACTCCTCCTCTTTTCTGCCTTTCCACTCGTGGTCCAGCCCAATATATTTTGCCAATTCCACCTCCTAGAGTTCTCTTGCATCTGTCCGCTTCCCTTCGTACCTCAAGGAGCCACTGCCTTCTTGCTAGCATTTCTACAAAACTCTAGATGTTCTCCAGGCCTCCCTGTACCCTCCCACTCCAATCTACCCATCCACAAACATCCACATCGAGGCCCTACAGACCTTGTTAAATGGGATTCTGTACAGTGTCACCTTCTTAACATGATTCAGTGACTCTTCATAACCCTCATATAACCCCCCCTTTACCAAGCTTTCCCTTACCAGGTGTCTACCCCATCCACCACTCATGGCTCACCTCTCAGTACTCACTCCTTAAAAATCTCTACATCCTACTATTTTGGCTCTCAGTTCTCACCATACTCTCAACCTGCAGGCTTTCACGCACACTAATGTTTCAGTCTGTAATATTCTTCTCTCACTTCTCCCAGCTTCTGGTTGAATCCTAGTCAGCCTTCAGGTCTCTTAGATGCTTCTTCTCCTGGAAGGCCTTCCCTAACCCCTCAAGCTGAGCAAGGCGCCTGCTCCATGTTCCCATAGCCCTCTGCGCTCACTCTGCCCCGTACCTATCTGAGAAGGCAGGAACCACGTCTGTCTTGCTCGTATTGTTTCTCCAACACCTAGTATTTTAAATGTTTTATTTTTTAATCCTCACCTGAGTACATGCTTACTGACTTTAGAGAGAGGGGAAGGAGCAGAGAGGGAGAGAGAGAGAGAGAGAGAGAGAGAGAGAGATCAATGTGAAACAGGAACATCGATAGGTTGCCTCCCATACATGCCCTGACCGGGAATCAAACCCGCAACCTAGATATGTGCCCTGACTAGGAATTGAATCTGCAATATTTTGGTGCATGGACGATGCTCCAACCAGCTAAGCTACACTGGCCAGGGCTAAATAGTATTTTTATGTGTTTTTAAAAATATATTTTTATTGATTTCAGAGAGAAAGAGAGAGGCAGAGATAGAAACATCAACGATGAGAGAGAATCATCGATCAGCTGCCTCCTGCACGCCCCACACTGAGGATCGAGCCTGAAACCCAGGCATGTGTCCTGACTGGGAATCAAACCATGACCTCCTGATTCATAGGTCGACACTCAACCCCTGAGCCATGCAGGCCGGGCTAAACAATGTTTTAATGAGCAAATGAAGACAGGAGATTGTTTCAGTAACATAAGGCCCACAATAATAGGACCTTGAATTAAAGTAGAGGCAGTAAAATAGAGAGAAGTAGACGGATCAGAAAGATTAGGTGGACTTGATGGGATGTCGTAATTAATTAGCTGTAGCAGGGGGGAGGATGAGACCCTTGCCGAAACCGGTTTGGCTCAGTGGTAGAGCATCGGTCTGCGGACTGAAAGGTCCCAGGTTCGATTCCGGTCAAGGGCATATACCGGTAGGGGGTGTGCAAGAAGCAGCTGGTCGATGTTTCTCATCAACGTTTCTAGCTCTCTATCCCTCTCTCCTCCTCTCTGTAAAAAAATCAATAAAATATATTATTAAAAAAAAGATGAGACCCTGGCTTTTGGTTTGAATACCTGAGTTCATCAAGATAGTGAAGAATGTGGGGTTCACGGGAGGGCTATGAGGTGCCAATGTTCTTGGGCACCTCATAGCCCAAGAGAATCAGAAAGCAGAAACCTCAAAGGAAAAGTTTTTACCAAGAAAAAGGACAATTGTCTGGATATAGTATTTGGGAATGAGGGCTCCCCTTGCCCCCAGTGAAATATGTAGGCACACAGGATGCACAGTCTTCTCTGAAGAAGGCAAGAGGGAAGTAAATTAAAAAAAAAAATTAAATTTAAATTTTTTTTAAAAGAGGGAAGTAAATGCCTCAGGCAAGTGCCACAGGGAGGGAGAGTTCTCAGAAAAGTGGCTGGGAGTTGGAATAAGAGTTCTAGAAATGGGAGAGAAGGGAGGAGAGTTATCGGGAAACTACGTTGGGAAGAAGCAGTATATGGATATACCCCAAAATACTCTGCAGCTTCCCTTCCTATATAAACTTTATCCATTTCCAAAGAATAAACCTTAAAAGGGAATATCTAATGAATGAGGTTGGGCTAGAACTGGTACACCCACAATGCTAACAGCATTGTATAAAAACACAAAAATGTTCGAAATAAATGGACTATCTATATCACAAGATACACAAATATGTGTACTTTTTTAAACATAGTTTTATTGATTTCAGAGAGGAAGGGACAGGGAGAGAGAGAGAAACATCAATGGTGAGAATCATTGATTGGCTGCCTCCTGCACACCCCCAACTGAGGATCAAACCTTCAAACTAGGTATGTGCCCTGACCAGGAAATGAAACCGAAACCTTATGGTGTACAAGATGAAGTTCCAACCAACTGTGCCACACAGGCCAGAGCCTGAACCCTGAGGCACCGCTCGTTTCTGTTCCAGGAACCAGGGTATGGAGTGCCTTAAATTTTGCACTGAGAACTCAAAGGCCTGCAGCCTCCGATCTTACAGAGCTGCATGCTGGTTAAGCATTTAGGACCATCCCCAGAGCTTAACATCCTTCCTTCTTTAAAAAAACCACCAAGAATTTCTTTAGTTCTCACCCCCTCGCCCTAATACAGGACAGGAGGTGGGTGTCAACTGTGCTCCCCACTGTAATTTCTAAGTCTTTCCACTGCTCCAAACTCTAGCTTCTCTCCAGTTGTTGCCATCAGTCTAGCTTTTTTTTTAAAAGACACCCTTGTCTTCCTCCCCTGAGAAACCCCAACCAGACTATTCTCCATATTTGCACTCAACTAATATCAGTGACTACTTAGTGCTTACTATAGGTCAGGCACTGTTTTAAGCACTTTAATTCTTTTAATTTTCACAGCTATGTGAGGTAAGTGTTATTATCATCATCCTCGTTTTACAAATTCAGATGACCAATTAACTTGCTGGGGAAAGATGCATAACCACGCTAATTTTTCTATTTTTCCTTTCCCACCTACTCTAATCGTCTTCTGCCTCCATCACTCCTCTGACAGTACTCTTGTCAGGATCACTAATGTCTTCTTGGGTTATTCTCAAAACCTGCCTCACTTTCAACAGCATTTGGCATAACTCTGCCTCCATTTTTGTAATTTCTTCCGCATCCCTCCTCCATATGCTGGGATGCCCAGAGCTCTGCCTGAGCCTTCTCCTACTCCATCTACACTCTCTCTGGGACTGAATCCATTCTCAAGACACTACATACTATCTACATGCTCTCCCACTTCTCAAAGTATATCCCTAGCCCCAATTTCTCCCCTTAGTTTTACATTTCACATTTAATGTACCTAAAAACTCCTGACTTGTCCCAATAGCTTTTTATATCCCTGTTTCCTGCTCTGAGTAAATCATACCATCCATCTGGCAGCAAAACCTGGGCACCACACTTGACTGCTTTCCTTCCCTGCACCTCCACATCCAATTGACCTCCAAGTCCTACAAAATATACTTCAAATCCACCCACATCTCCCCATCTTTTCTGATACCCTAGCCCAGGCAACATCATTTCCTGCCTGGACCATGAAAAACGCATCCTAATGAGTCTTCCTGATTTCACTGTTGCCCACCCACAATCCATTCTCTAAAATTCAGCCATCATTTTACTCCTCTGTTTTAAAACTCTACATGGCTTCCCAAACTCCAAACGCCTTTCTGACAAGATCTGACAACGTGGCTACTGGCCATCTCTCCATAACCAGCGCGCTTCCCCTCTCGCTGGCCTCAGTCCAGGTACATTAGTCTTTTTTCTGTTCTTCTTTCCTAGCTCTTGGTTTTTGGAAGATCACTGCCTCTCCCCAGAATGTCCTTTCTACAGCTCTTCACATGACTGATCTCATAATCATTCAGTTCTAAGTTTACAAGTCTCCTTTTCTTTTCAGAGGAGACCATTTTTTAAAAATATATTTTTACTGATTTCAGAGAGGAAGGAAGAAGAGAGATATAAACATCCACAATGGGAGAGATTCTTGGATCGGCTGCCTCTTCCAAGTCCCTCACTGGGGATGGAGCCCACAACCCGGGCATGTGCCCTTGACCGGAATCAAACCTGGGACCTTTTAGTTCGCAGGTTGACGCTCTATCCACTGAGCCAAACCAGCCAGGGCTCCCAGACGATTTTATCTCCATGGTATCTTCTCGTTATTCTCTCTTCATTCTGTTTACTTCCTTCATAACATTTATTATAATTCATAATGAACTTGATTATTTATTTGTTTGCAGGTTTGTGCCTATCTCCCAAACAAGAAAGCAAACCAGCTCATCTGTCTCATTCACTTTATCCCAGCACCACACAGTAACTGATACATTGGTAATCACTTAATAAATATCTGTCGGCACTCTCCCGCTCAGGAGCATGCCCACACCTTTCTTCCTTCTCAGGCATGCATCTCCTAAACACTAAGCTTCCCCACAAGACTTGCAATCAGGGGAGCAATGGGCAGCGGCAGTTCAACCTGTCTCCAAGGTTCCTTTTCTCTGACTTTCCAGTGAGCCAAGGCAGCCCTGCCTAGCACCATTTTTTTTTTCTTTTTCTAAAATATATTTTTATTGATTTCACAGAGGAAGGGAGAGGGAGAGAGAGAGATAGAAATATCAATGATGAGAGAGAATTATTGATTGGCTGCCTCCTGCATGACCCCTGCTGGGGATCGAGCCTGCAACCCAGGCATAAGCCCTTGACCAGAATTGAACCTGCAACTCTTCAGTTTGCAGGCCAACGCTCTATCCACTGAGCCACACCGGTTAGGGCGCCATTTCTATCTTATAGCATTTCTACAGAGCCATAGCAGCCCCGCCTAGGCTCCCTCCTGTTGCTTCTTCTATCCTAAGCCCTTCCTTGTTTCATTGTGCCCAGCTTTAATAAATGTACTCTCAAAAAAAACCTGGCTCTAGCTGGTTTGGATAGGGATGATCAATCAACCCGAGGTATGCAGGGCCCCAGGTTCAATTCCAGCCAAGGGCACATATCTCAGTTGCAGGCTCAATCCCTGTGTGGGAGGCAACCAATCAACATATTGATGTTTCTCTCTGTCTCTCCCCCTCTACTCTCTCTAAAAATCAATGGAAAAATATCCTCGAGTGAGGATTAACAAAAAATAAAATACTACTAAAATAAAATGTTAGCCCTAGCTGGTTTGGTTCAGTGGATAGTGTCTGCCTGTGGAATGGAGGGTCCCATGTTTGATTCCAGTCAAGGGCACATGCCTGGGTTGTGGGCTTGATCCCCATGGGAGGAGGTGAAGGCAGCCAATCAATAATTCTCTTTCATGCCGAAACCAGTTTGGCTCAGCGGTAGAACGTCGGTCTGCGGACTGAGGGGTCCCGGGTTCGATTCCGGCCAAGGGCATATACATTAGTTGCGGGCATATCCCCGGTAGGGGGTGTGCAGGAGGCGGCTGATCGATGTTTCTCTCTCATCGATGTTTCTGGCTCTCTATCTCTCTCCCTTCCTCTCTATAAGAAAATCAATAAGATATATTTTAATAAAAAAATTAAAAAAATAATTCTCTTTCATCCTTGATGTTTCAACCTCTCTCCCCCCCTCCCTTCCTTAAAAAAAAAAAAGAAAGGAAAAGAAACAAAATAAAATTTTAAAAATAAAAAAATCTGTAAATCAATTAAGTACTGTCACTAGAAATTCACTACTCTTTTATGGAAAACACATATTCCTGACTAAAGAGGGGACAAACATCTCTTTAAATGACTTTATACCCTAGTTCAATTGGGTACAGTGTCCTCCCAACACCAAGGTTGCAGGTTCAATCCCAGTCAGGTTGCATGCATAATTAAGTAGAACAACAAACAGATGTTTCTTTCTTTCTCTCTCAAATCAATTTTTTTAAAAAAATAATAAAGGACTTCAGAATTTAGGGTAAAAAACGCTACCTATGGAAATTCATGATGGAGATGTTCAGTGTCTGGTGAAGAGGCTGGTTTAGCCCTTATCCTTACCATTTCTGCATATTCCAGCTGTTTCCCTTCATTGTACATCTCTGGGGGTAGGTTATAAATCCGCAGGATGTTATCAGCACTATTGGTCAAGATGCAGGAACCATCAGGGGCCCTAGGAGTAGGTAAAAGTTAGAAAGCTAAACAGACCGACATTTTCCAAGTGTAGGACTAGGGCTGAGCCTATGTCTAGGGAGTAAAGCCCCTCCAAGACCTGAGGGAAGTAGAAGACAAAATTCTAGGGGAAAGTGAAGTCCCGTCCAAGAGGGATTCTTACTCCTACTCCCACCTCTGGCGAATCCTTCTCCCAGATAAATGGGGTATCTGAAGGTGAACATCCAGGTGTGTTTACCTCCCTGCCCCATTTTCCTTACCACTTACAGCCTTTCAAGAAGTTCTCAGGCTGGGTGCTGAACTCTGACCAGGAACCACTGAGGAACTGAGGTAGCTGGGAGAAGCTGTAGCTCCAAGTGCTGGAAGGAAGATGGGGGGACAAGAAACCTGAGTCGCCAAAGCAAAGAGGAAATAGGCCTGGAGAATTGAGACTGAGGACTGGAGGAGAAGGTATATATCTCACACTTCCATGCATCTCAGATTTCCAATGTCCTCGGATTCCCTCAGTCAACTGCCGTCACCACTTACATGGATCCCTCATCCTCAGGAACAGGCTCCTCACACACACCTTCCATGGCTTCTCCGGGCCCCAAATCTGGCCTGTTCGTCTCCTCTGCAGGGAGGCTCACATTTTCAGAAAGCTCTTGCTCCTTGATTCCAGGGCTCAACTCACTAGGAGTGCAAAACCCTGTGTCCAGGGAAGTGGAAAAAATAGCTGGGTCCCCCTCCTCCAGCTCCCGGGACACAGGTGAGCCAACCATGGGATCCGGCGACACGGGGGGCGGATCATCCCTTTCGGATGTCAGTGGCATCAGTTCTGGGTCCGTATTTTTATCCATCGGGGAAGCCTCAGGCGAGAGACGGGCTGAAGCTGGGGCCTGGTCTGCAGACAGGCAGTAGGGAGCTAACGATGGCTCCTCGGACGTCTTCATACCGCAGAGGAAGCCCGGCAGGCATTGGCCCGGGCCAGGTAGCCCTCTTCCCACGGGCTGCTAGGAGACTGCTCCGGCCGCTCCGCTTCCAAAATGCACAAGGATCACGGAAGCCGACAGACACACCTGCGCCTCCCTTCTTCTCCCGGGAGGGGGCAGAAGACCCCGGGAATGAAAAGTAGCCGCTGGGACACCTAGGTTGAAAGCACCGCGGAGCTTCGCGGGTTGGTCCCTTCGCGCCACTGACTCTCGCGAGATCTGGGCCAACCTTCCGATTGGATCTCCGCCTCTCGGCTCAGATTTCGCGGGAGACCCGCGGAAGGGGCGGGGCCAGGGTTCACGGTTCCCAGGAAGCCGTGGGGCTCCTCGTGGCTCCTGGGAGTTGTAATCTGAAAGCCGTGTGCCGGGGCGAGCTCCCGCGGTCGTCCTTAAAGCGGCTGCTTCCCACCTCAGCTGCAGGGGGCGCTAGCGCCATGCTTGATTTTTACAGGTTTTTGAACTTTTTCCTTCTCGCCAAGTTCCTCAGACTTTAGTATCTTCATTCACTAAATACACATTTATTACTGAGCGTTTAGTTGCTTCCCAGCACTGTACTAAGTAAGGCCTGGGAAATAAAACAGTGAATAAGACAGTAGACTAAAGTTTACGTTGCTGTGTATTCGAAGGCAAGGAACAAATATTTTCAGGTAGTAATAGGGCTGCAAAGAAAATAAAGCAAGATGGTGTGATACAGAGTAATAGGGGAAATACATCAGATTGGGATCTGAATAAAAAGCCTTCCTAAAAGGTGACGCTTTCGCTGAGAAGAAACTGTCCAGCTACCTGGGAGAGAGGTGTGCCAGGCAGAGGGAACGGCAAGTACAAAGGCTTTCTTCCTTCCACCTTCCAATCGGATACAATGGCAGGAGTCTTCCAAAATGGTTTCCACCAATCCTGCCCTCACGCCGCTGTCTCGCCTAACTTCCCCATCCCAAAATGTCGGTAGCTACAGCACCCACACGGCGGAACCCGGACTCTTCCCCCCTCTCCCATAACCTCCGCCCCCCGGGCACGCTGCTTTGCCCTTACTTGTCATGGCCACTGCCCGGCTTTGTGCCAGTAGTCTCGCGGGGGTTGCTGGGATTGGGATTTTCCCCTCCCATGTGCCCGAACTGGCGCTAAAAGTTTTGAGCTCAAAAGTCCGAAGCCGCCGTCCTGGACGCAGGTGTCCCCTGGGCCCCCAGGGTCCCCTGGCTCCCGGCCTCGGAGGGTGCTTCCCAGGACGGGGATACGCTCCCCGGAAGCTCCGGTAAGCTCTCGACAGTGTGACAAGTCCTCTCCGAGCCCATGAGCTCTCGACCCCGAATATTTTCAGCTGGGGAGGCTGGGTGCTGGGGACTCGGCGATTCGGCCGGGGGTTGCGGGGAGAGGAGAAGCTTGGCTGGCGGCTATGTTGGGAGGTCTGGGTGTAGGTAATGAGGATGTTGGGAACCTGAACACCGGAGGGGGGGGCGGGGGCTTGAACTTCGGGGAACCTGAATACCTGGGCGCGGGGGTAGGGGGGGTGGGGAGGGACTTTCCGCTGGCCTAAGGGGTTCTGCACCACCCACCCATTCCTATCCCCATCCCAGGGCTGGGAGATGGGAATCGTTAAATAACACGATCTGAGACTTTTGGATCGGGAACTCCCGGCTCTAGATTTTATTTATTTATTTATTTAGTCAAGGGTTACATGTCTCCTTTTTCCCCAATCGACCCCCTACCCCCACCCCCAGTCATTCCCACCCCGGCAATGCCCCCTCTGCCCCAGTGTCTGTCCATTGGTTATGCTAATATGCATGCATACAAGTCCTTTGGTTGCTCTAACTCCCCCCCCCTTGCCATTTGTCCCCGTATCTATTCTTATTCATTAAATTATGTTGCCGGCTCTAGAGTTTAGAGCTCATGGTACCCTACTGAAATCTGGGATTGCATTCTGAAATGATTATTCGGGGCGATCTGAGAGCCCACGCTGCTAAGGAAGGTCCCGAAACTACCGGACCTTTGTCCTTCCTGGAATAATGTTTCCAACCGGCTCTGCTAGACGAAGAAAATCCAATCAAATACTGAGTCGTGGAAGTGGGAAATGCCAAGGGAAAGGTTTGCCCGCGAAATCCGGATGGAAGATCCCGGTCTGAGGGGTCCAGGAGCCCTGTTATTGTTTGGCTCTCCATTTACATGTCTGCCCCTTGCAGTGTGCCACTTCCGGTTTCTTCCTTCGGAGCAGCGTATTTACCCGACGAAAGGGAAGGGAAAAGACAGAGAATGTCTTTTAAAATTGGTTCCGATGACCTGGGGAGGGAAGCTGATAACCCTCTCCTCTATTTTTTTTTTTCTGTTTTCTTTCTGGACTACTTAATTACGGCTTTCAGGAAGGACGGGCGTGTCTTTGTTTTGACGCTAAGCTCTCTCCCTCCCCCTCTTTGAATGGTTCGTTCCACCCTGGGGGACTACCTTCTAGGCGGACGCTACCATTGCGTGGGGAGGGTTTGTTTGTTTGTTTGTTTGTTTTTAAGTGTGCACAGGGAACCCCTGGGTATTTTGGCGAATGAGTACGTTTGTGAATTACGCGATGAAAGAGTGTATAACGACGGTTCATTTGTGGCGGAGAAAAAACTTGTACCCGGCTTTGGACTAAACCATTCCGACTCCGGACGCAGCCTGAACGTCGTGAAAGCGGAAGCGGAAGGGGCGGCCCCGCGGTCCCCAGTGCAGCGCCGGTCCCGCTAGGTGTTGGCCCGTCAGAGGCAGAACCTCGCCGAGGCCAAGCTTAACCATTTCCCCCGCATCTTCGTCCCCTAATATGTGGTCGTCCTTTTCCAGTCACTTACGACGTGCCTGCGCGGTACCCGATGTGCTTTTTTTATTAATAAACTGAGGTCCCATTTATACCCACTGCAATTAGATGAGTTTTGGCATCGAACCACCGTGTAATGTAGAATATTTTCATCGTCCCAGAAAAGTTTCTCATGCCTCTTCCCAGTGTATCTCTGACCCCCACCTTTATTTTTATTTCTGTTTAGAGAACTTAATATAAATGGAGCAATACCTACAGTGCGTGCTTCTTGGTGTTCAGGCTTCTTCAGCATGGTTTTTGTGAAACTCATCCATATTATTGCATGTATGGGTAGAGTATCAGTATTTTGATACTTTTCGGTTAGTAAATTACATTGGATTGTTTATTCTCATTTTGATGGCCTCTTGATTTCATGGGGTTATTTTGAATAAAGCTACTATTAACGTTCTTTTTTAAAATATAATACCTATTTTTAAATAAATTTTATTGATTTTTAGAGAGAGGAGGGGAGAGATAGAAACATCAATGATGAAAGAAAAACATTGTTTAATATATACGTTTTTAAAATGTTTTTTTTTTTTTTTTTAATTTCAGAGAGGAAGAGAGATAGAAACATCTGTGATGAGAATCATTGACTGGCCGCCTCCTGCACGCCCCCTACTGGGGACCGAGCCCCCCAACCCGGGCATGTGCCCTTGGCCTCAGTGGAACCCAGGACCCTTGAGTCCACAGGCTCTATACTCTGAGCCAAACCAGCCAGGGCGAGCAACATCGCTTGGCTGTCTCCTACTGGAGATCCAGCCAGCAATCTGGGCATGTGTCCTGATCAGGAATCTAACCGTGGTCTTCTGGTTCATAGATCGTTGCCCAACCAACAACTAAGCCACACTTTCCAGGCGCTATTAACATTTGCTGAATTCTTTTTGTGGTCATAGGTTTTCGTGTTTCTTGTTATAAAAAATTATAATTTTCAAAGTGGTTATACCGTTAGCAGTTGTCATGTGCTTATTGGCCATTCCTGTGTCATGTGAAGTGGCTCTTCAAGTCTTTTCCCCATTTTTAAAATTCGTTTGTTTGCTTTTTTAATTATTGATTCGTAGTATTTTACATATTTTGGATATGTATCATATTTTGGATATGATAAATGTGGGAGCTTTTTTTCCTTTTTAAAAAAATGTTTACAGTAGAGGAGAAGGGGACATTTAATACTTTAAACAAAAAAGAAAAAATTGTTTAATATATTTTTGTTTATTTCAGATAGGGGGAGAGAGATAGAAACATCAATGAAGAGAGAGAAGCATCAATCTGCTGCCTCCTGCACATCCCACACTAGGGATTGTACCCACAGTTGGGGCATGTGTCCTGAGAGGGAATCGAACCGTGACCTCCTGGTTGACACAACTATTGATCCATGCTGGCAGTGCAACAATAAAGATAAATTTAAAAAAAAAATTTTTTTTTATTTGTTGATTTTGTAAAGACCTGGGGAAGGAAAGAGAGAAACATTTATTTACGCATTTGTTGGTTGATTCTTGTATGTTCTCTGACCAGGGATCTTACTCACCACTTTGGGGTATTGGGATGACACTCTCACCAACTGAGCTACCTGGCTAGAGCTGATACATGTCTTTTTCTACTGACCTGTTGCTTGACTAGAGGAGAAAATTCATCAGTTTAAGTGTTTGCTGTTACCTGTTTAGGAAATCTTATCTCAAGGTCATGAAAGATACTCTTGTACACTTACTTTCTCACATATTACCTTCTATAACCTTTATAGTTTTTTGTTTTAGTGGGGGTTTTGTTGTTGTTTGTTTTTCTATGTGGATATCCACTTGTTCTAGCTCCACTTTTTGAAATTCTCTTTCCCCACCGAACTGCTTTTAATTGAAGTGTTTGGTCCGTTTACATTTAATGCAATCATTGTGAGGTTTGGGCTTAAGTCTGCTATCTTAATTCTCTTTTCAGTCTGTTTTATTCTTGGCGGGGGCTAAACAATATTAATACCTCAGACACACACGAGGAGAAGGCCATGTGATGGATGAAGACAGAGATGGGAGGGATACATCTACAAGTCAAGGAACACCAAGGATTGTCGGAGACCACCAGCAGTTAGAAGAGAGGTATTGAACACATTCTCCCTAGAGCCGCCAGGAGGAAACAGCTCTGCCAACATCCTGAATCTGGGCCTCTGGCTTCCAGAACTCTGAGACGATCAAGTTCTGTTGTTTTAAGACAAAAAAAAAAAAAAAATTAAATTAAAATTAATACCTTTCCTCTCACCTTCTAAGTTCTAGCTGGGCTAATAATTAAATCAACGGAGACAGATTAACAGGAGAAAATCAAAGTGTTTTTTTAAAAATATATATTTTATTGATTTTTTTACAGAGAGGAAGGGAGAGTGATAGAGAGCTAGAAACATCGATGAGAGAATCATCTACCAGCTGCCTCTTGCACGCCCCCTACTGGGGATGTGCCTGCCCCCAAGGTCCATGCCCTTGACCGGGAATCGAACCCGGGACCCTTGAGTCCACAGGCTGACGCTCTATCCACTGAGCCACACCGGCTTCGGCAGAAAATCAAAGTTTTAATACCTGTTCATGGGGAATTCACATAAGACACCGGAGAAGGAGGAGGTGGGGTATTAGGTTTTATAAGTGTGAATGGGTGATTCTGGAAGAGTGGAACATCCATGAGGCAGAACATACAGCAAGAATCTTCCTGCGAGGCAATTGTGAGACAGTGGAACACAGTGTCAATCTAGCTAACAGGCCCTTCCTGAAGCCCTCTTATTTACATTGCTTAATTCAAACTAGGCTAAGGAGAACATTCTAAGATCTCCTTCCTGAAGCAGGTGTTTCTCTTTGAATCTCTTGGACAGAAAGGGGTTAGGGTCAAAAGTTCTTTCTGAGTCTTTTGTTTCTTAATAAACTGCTTAAAAGCAATATCCCCAAAAATGGAAGTGTCAGGGTGGGGAAACTGGTTCCCTTCCTTCACTTCAAACATTTGGTGAAGAAACAATACTGATCTGTGATTATAGATGAGGTAACATTGTCCAGCTCATTTTGTGAGATGAGTATAATTGTGATAACAAGCTCAAGTCAAGGATGTTACAAGAAAAGGAAATTAGGCCAATATTCCTGTTAGCATATATGTGCAAAATCTTATAAATTTAGCACATCAAACCTGGTGTGCTAAATATACAAAAATGACCAAGTGAAGTTTATCCCTGACTGCAATGTTGATTTAACATTCAAAAATCAGTGTAAAGTGCCATGTTAGCAGATTGATGGATTTAAAATCCTATGATTGCCCTGGCTGATGTGGCCCATTTGGTTGGGTGCCATCTCATGCACTGAAAGTTTGCTACTTTGATTCCTGTTCAGGTCCCTTGCCTGGGTTCCAGCTCAATCCCCATTTGGGGAAGGTCATGCAGGAGGCAGCAGATAAATGTTGCACTCTCACATCAATGTTTCTCTTCTTTCCTCTCTATTTAAAAATCAATAAACTATTCTTTGAAATAAAAATCCAATAATCATTTTAACATATGCATAAGAAGCAGATGACATGTGCAACAGCTATTTATGATTTTTTAGAATATGTTTTATTGATTTTTAGAGGGAGAGGGATAGAGAGAAAAACATCATTGATCAGCTGCCTCCTGTACATCACCTACTAGGGATCAAGCCCAAAACCAGGTATGTGCCCTGACCAGGAATTGAACCCTTAAAGAAAGAAAAACCAACTTCCCAGCCAACTAAAAACAGGAAACTTATTCAGACTGATAAAAGTTACCCCCAATCAAGTAACCATTAGCAATATACATAACTAGAGGGTGGAGGGAGGGAGGGAGGTCCCTCAGCCTGACTTACCCCTCTCACAGTCCGGGAGCCCTCAGAGGATGTAGCACTGCTTCACTCGCCAGCCATGAGCCCAGCTTCTGGCTGAGCTGTGCTTCCCCTGTGGGAGCACATTGACACCAGGGGACAGCTCCTGCATTGAGCCTCTGCCCCCTAGTGGTTTGTGCATGTCATAGCAAGTGGTTGCATGGCCTTAACATATTAGGCTTTTATTATATAGGATAGTGGCAGGCTTAATGCTTTTCCTCTAAGATCAGGAACTAAAGGATTCCACTCTCACCACTCCAGCAAGAAAAATAAGTAGCCTGGCCAGTGTCACTCAGTGGTTGAGCATCAACCTATGACCCAGGAGTCAGGGTTCGATTCCCAGTCAGGGCACATGCCAAGGTTACAGGCTTACTCCCCAATATGGGACATGTAGGAGGCAGTAATCAATGACTCACTGATGTTTTTTTTCCCCTCTCCCTTCCTCTCTGAAATCAATAAAAATAATGTGGTTTTTTTTAAAATATATTTTATGGATTTTTGTACAGAGAGGAAGGGAGAGAGATAAGAGAGTTAGAAATATCGATGAGAGAGAGAGTCATCAATCAGCTGCCTCTTGCACACTCCCTACTGGGGATATACCCGCAACCAAGACCGGAATCGAACCCGGGACCTTTCAGTCCCCAAGCCGACTCTCTATCCATCAAGCCAAACCGGTTTCGGCAAAAATAATTATTTTTAAAATAAACATTATTATTGAAAAGGAAGAAATAAAACTATTTTACTCACAAATGGCATGATTGTATACACAAAAAAAATTCTTAACAAAATTATTTTAAAATCATCAGAACTAGTAAGTGATTATAATAGTCACAGTTTCAGCCGAAATCGGTTTGGTTCAGTGGATAGAGCGTCGGCCTGCAGACTGAAAGGTCCCAGATTCGATTCCGGTCAAGGGCATGTACATTAGTTGTAGGCACATCCCCAGTCGGGGGTGTGCAGGAGGCAGCTGGTCAATGATTCTCATTGACATTTCTAACTCTCTATTCCTCTCTGTAAAAAGTCAAAGAAAAATAGTCACAGTTTCAAAAGCAGTATATATAAATTGTATTTCTGTATAATACGGTAGCAACCATTGAATCTGAGCTTGGAAAATGAATTTAAAATAGCATACAAAACATGGCATATTCGGGGGTAATTTAACAAGTGATGGAGAAGAGCTCTATATTATAAACTGCAAAATATTGCTGATCCCTGGTCAGTGTGGTTCAGCATCGACCTATAAACCAGGAGATCGTGGGTTTGATTTCCTGTCAGAGCACATGCCCAGGTTTCTGGCTCAATCCCCAGTAGGGGGCGTGCAGCCAATCAATCATTCTATTTCATTATTGATGTTTCTATCCTTTCCTCTCTCTGAAATATATATATATATATATCCTAGCAGGCTTTTTTTTATAGAAAGTCACAAGCTGATTCCAAAATGAAAGAGCAGTACAAAGTTAAAAATTAAAGCTATAGGAGGATAACTAGTGAACAGAATACAGTCCAGGGAAAGACACACAAGTATAGTCAAATGATTTTCTTCCAAGGCCCCAAAGTGAATCTGGGAAAGAGATTATTTTTCTTTTTATAGATTTTCTTATTTTGGAAAAATGCAGAGAAGTATGAGAATAACAACACTCATATTTCCACCAAGTAATTATAACGTTTTGTCTTTTTTGTATCCATATTTTAATTGCGTAACTAATGTATGGATAAGCTCTTTATTCCAAAAGGTTTCCTCCCAATGACTGACTGCTTCTTTTTGTATGTATGTTTTTTTTATTACTGACTTCTGCAAGAAGAAGGGGGAGGGAGATAGAAACGTCAATGATGAGAGAATCATTGATCAGCTGCCTCCTGCATGTCCGCATTGAGGATCGAGCCCGTAACCCCAGCATGTGCCCTGACTGGGAATTGAACCAGGACCTCCTGGTTCATAGCTGGACGCTCAACCACTGAGCCATGCCAGCTGGGCTGTACCTGCTTTTTAAAGAGCATTGAGAGTTTAGTTGCTACAAGAACTGACAGAGAGGGAGGCACCTATGGGCTTGGGGCTGACCCTCCCGGTGGGACCGACGCCTTGGGCCCACCATCCCAGGACAGCCCCTGCTGGCATGTTTATTGAACTGAGTTCCCTGAAAGGTGAACCAGCATTAATGCGGCAGTCCACAAAAGTCCCCCCGCCGTTGGTCTGCGGACTGAAAGGTCCCAGGTTCGACTCCGGTCAAGGGCATGTACTTTGGTTGCGGGCACATCCCCGGTAGGGGGTGTGCAAGAGGCAGCTGGTCGATGTTTCTCTCTCATCGACGTTTCTAGCTCTCTATCTCTCTCCCTTCCTCTCTGTAAAAAATCAATAAAATATATTTAAAAAAAAAAAAAAAAAAAGTCCCCCTAGCTCACAATCTCACAATCAGAGTTCTCGCTCTAGACTAATAATATAGAACAAATACTATGGAACTGTCATGTAAACAGAAGCATTTTTTAAGCTCTTACTATGTGCCAGGCACTTTTCTCAGTTGTACATTTTCCATAATATATAGGCTACTGCTGCTTTTTTTTTTTTTTTTTTTTTTTGTTAATCATCACCTGAGGATAGTTTTCCATTGATCTTTCGAGAGGAGGAGAGACAGGGAAAGAAAGGAACATCGATTGGTTGCTTCCTGCATGTGCCCTGATCAAAATCGAACCCAGGACCCTTCAGTCCTCGGCTCACGCTCATCCACTGAACCAAACCGGCTAGGGCAAATCCAGAGATTTTTACTTAGGCGCCAGCCCCCTTCCGTAAAAGTCTCCAAAGTTTTTTTGCTCACTGATCAAGACGGGACCCTGGCACTTCTCCCCAGTTCCCACTGGCCACTCCTTTGCCACCCCCTCTTGCCTTCCTCCTTGCGAGTACATACGTAGTTACCCCCATTAGTTTGGGGAGTTCTGGCAGGTGATCCTTTGCCACATCCTCTGAGATGCAAGCTTTTTGTTAGCTAAAATCTGTACCTGAAGATTAATCCATCATGAAGTATGCATCTTACTCCAAACAATTCACTTAGTCACCAGAGAACTCGACCAGGTGCGAGGTATTATGCTAACACTAGGTTGAACAAGATAACTTCCCTGTCCTGAGGCTGTTTGTATTCAACTAGACTAGAGGAAACAGATGCACAAATTAAAATAGGGTCTGGGGAAATATCCCTGAGGTTTCCAGGTTGAGGTCTGCAGTGATGGCACAACCAGCATTCCCAGTAGAGGGAACCAGCAGTCAGGTGAACTGGGGAGTGAGCAGGGCAGCCGCAGCCAGAGCCTCAGGGAAGGGGAGATCTGGCAGATGAGGTCAGAGAAGCAGGCCGGCAGGGATCCTGGTCATGAGGGACGGAAAGCATACACTGCTACTTCCGGGAGGCATCTTCCCCCAGGTGGCGGGAGAGGGCTGAGCGTTAAACTGCGTCCCTATCAGGAAGGAAGGCTTGTGGATTCATCGGTGGGAAGCTTGGAAGTACCTCTCTGGTTTTCTCTTTTTTTTTTCTCAAGCAAGTGTGCAGTAAGGCTGGTGAGAGGTGGGCACGGAGCAGCCTGGGTTGTGACGAAAGGTCGGAAGAAAGATGCGTGTGAGCCCTGCTCCTCAGGAAGTCAGGGGACTCCTATGTGTCAGACCCCGATATGGTGTTGGGTGTGTTTAATGCTGGATCCTCACTTTTCCTCTCCCCACCGCAGCCACGCTGCCTTCCAGGGAGCTGCCTTCCAGGGAGCTGCGATGGATGAGCCACTGTCAGAAGTCTCTAACCTCCCTCTGAGTCAGGAGACATTTTCAGAATTGTGGAATTTGTAAGTAGAGGACCTATGGGGGGGACATGTTCACTGCCCACCTTCTGACAACGACCGCCTTCCGCTGCCTACTCCTCTCCCCTCCCCCCCCAATTCCCCAGCACTCTAGCAGTAGAGGCCTGTGGAAGGCAAGAACCAGGACTGACTTTCTTTCTGCTCTTGTCTTTCAGACTCCCTTATAGACTCAATGACAGTGATAATCTGGTAAGGACTAGGGATGGGGTGGGACCAGGGGCTATAGGGCCAGCTGCCTGGGAACCCAGCTCTCTGACTCTCGCTTTCCTCGTGCACAGAATCCCGAAGACTCCCAGGAGTTGGGTGAAGAACTGGACTGGATGCCCCAAGACGTCATAGACTGTCTGGACAGCGGTCTAGATGAAGCCCCCAATATGCCAGAAACTCCCGCACCACCAGCTGCTGCCCCAGCGCCAGCCACCCCCTGGACCCTGTCATCCTCTGTCCCTTCCCATAAGACCTATCCCGGCAGCTATGGTTTCCGTTTAGGATTCCTGAATTCTGGGACAGCCAAGTCCGTAACCTGCACGGTCAGTGGCCCTGGGAGGCTGGCTTCCATATGACAGTTCAATGCCTGACCATACCCCCTCCCCCCCACTCCTCCACCCCAGGGTTTTCTAGTCAGCCTTTGGCTTGTCTTTCTACATTCTGCCTGTGTAGTCTGTGACCTTTGACCTCTGCCCCAAAGTTGCATTTTCTCCCTTGACCTTGGGCGTCATACTCCCAGCATCCCTCAGGAGGCCAGGGAACTTTTCTTTCTCTCTGCGCTCTCTTTCTCTCTCTCTCTCTCTCTCTCTCTCTCTCTCTCTCTTTTTTAATAAAGGATTACTGTTTTTTATTTTTTTAGATGAGTGATTTTTTTTAATATATTTTATTGATTTTTTTTTTTTTTTTACGAGCAGAAGAGAGAGGGATAGAGAGTTAGAAACATTGATGAGAGAATCATCGATCAGCTGCCTCTTGCCGAACCCTTACTGGGGATGTACCTGCAACCAAGGAACATGCCCTTGACCGGAATCGAACCCGGGACATTTCAGTCCGCAGGCGGACTCTCTATCCACTGAGCCACACCAGTTTCGGCTCTGCGCTCTCTTTCACTCCTTAGCTTTTGTAAACAAGCTTCTGGGACACGGGTCTCCAACTCTGCCATCCCTAGCCACCCTCCCCACACGGTACATGGCTTTCCGTTGGTGCTTAAGCAGAGCTTGTCCCCTGACCTCCCATCCGTTCTTTTCTCCTTTTCCCACAGTACTCCCCTACCCTCAACAAGCTGTTCTGCCAGATGGCAAAGACCTGCCCCGTGCAGCTGTGGGTCGCCTCCCCACCCCCGCTCAGCAGCCGGGTCCGCGCCATGGCCATCTACAAGAAGTCGGAGCACATGACGGAGGTCGTGCGGCGCTGCCCCCACCATGAGCGCTGCCCTGAATACAATGACGGTGGGTGAGCGGGCGGGCCGCGGGCGGGCGGGACGGGTAGGGCCGTGGCCCAGCGTCTCCAGGCGCCTGATCCTTTTCCTAATGACCCGTAGGGCTGGCTCCCACTCACCACCTTATCCGGGTGGAAGGGAATTCGCGTGCGAAGTACCTGGATGACAAAACCAATCTTCGGCACAGCGTGGTGGTGCCCTACGAGCCGCCTGAGGTCCGGTTTGGCAACTGGGGTCTCTGGGAGGAGGGGTGCCAGGAGGCTTTGTCCGTGGCTCCCCAGCTGGGATGCGTGCGGAGCGGGAGATGGGAGATTGCCCGTCCACGGGTGCAGAGCTGGCGCTCTCGGAGGCCACGGGCTTCGGGGCTGGGTGACCTCACGGTGGGCCTCTGTTTTCTCCCAGGTGGGCTCCGACTACACCACCATTCACTACAACTTCATGTGTAACAGCTCCTGCATGGGCGGCATGAACCGGCGGCCCATCCTCACCATCATCACACTGGAAGATTCCGAGTAGGGACTCGAACACCGCCCTTCGTGCTGGCGTGCCCCTCCCTGGCCCCTGCCTGTCTCTGTCCCCTGCGCCCTGCCCCTCCGCCATTTCTCCAGGACCACCAGCCATCCTTGCCTCTCCCATCCTATTTGTAGAACCTCCTCGTTGCTCCCCCCGGTTTTCTTTTCTCTGGCTTTGCAACCTCTGGCCTGAGGCTTCCCCGTAGGCCTGGCCCCGGAGCTTAAGCTCCGCATTGGGTGAAGGTGGTTGGGAGTGGGTGGGACCTGGTTTGCCGGTAGTGCCCACCTCTCACCGCCTCCTGCTCCCCTCTCCTTGCCTGGGCAGCGGTAACCTGCTGGGACGAAACAGCTTTGAGGTACGTATCTGCGCCTGTCCGGGGAGAGACCGACGCACAGAGGAAGAGAATTCCCGCAAGAAGGGGGAGTCTTCTCTCGAGCAGCCCCCGGGGAGTCCCAAGCAGCCCTCCAGGGGCACTAAGCGAGGTAGTAAGCAAGCAGGGCGAGGGGAAGCGGAGGAGGGAGAGGGTGTGGTTCTGCCCCAGACTCGCCCTTTCTCACCCTCCCTTCCCTCTTCCCCAGCACTGCCCGCCGACACGGACAACTCTCCCCCGCCGAAGATGCCCGTGGACGGAGAGTATTTCACCCTGCAGGTAAGGAAAGGAATACGGGCAGCCTCTTGCCCCTACCTGGTGGGATAGGATAAGGCTCTAACAGATGTAAATGTAGCCAGTGTGCGGGGAGGCCCATCCCTCCTTTCTCTGGTCATGACCCACCAGAGAGCGGGAGATGGGAGATTGCCCGTCCACGGGTGCAGAGCTGGCGCTCTCGGAGGCCACGGGCTTCGGGGCTGGGTGACCTCACGGTGGTCTTGAGATTAAGTTTCACCTGGAAAATGTGGATGTGTCTAGTAGAAACATAATGAGCCTGGATGAAGTTGCTTCCAACTTTGAGGGCAAGGACCGTGTGTGAGTCATCGCGGCAGCCCCAGCATCTAGCAAAAGTCAGCACCTTTGTTCAGGCTCCACATGTGCAATGAGGGATTAGTTGGAGGAAAAGGAACTTTGTTTACGGCCCTGCCAGAAAGAAGCCTAAGGGGCTTCGTAAAGGTGCCTTCCCTACCAGTCAGGGAGCCATGGTGCCCTCTGGAAGCTGGCAGCAGCCATCTGCTGGTAACCAGCAAGGACATCTACTGGGAACTGAACTCTGCCAGTAATCCGAATGATGAGCAAAGAAATGGACTCTCCTTTAGAGCCCCCAGAAGAATGCACCTGCTGCCACCCGGGCTTTTAGCCCTGTGAGATCTGTGTCAGGTTCCTGACGCACAGAAGATGATAGAGTGATGTTGTTTTAAGCCACTTAAAAAAAAAAAAAAAAAAAAGATTTAAGTTTCAAGTCTAGCATTCAAAAATGCTATTTTCTTCCTAGCTGCTTTCCCTGCAATTAGGGCATTTGCCATCAGGGGGCAGTGGTGCCTAGAGACAGTGGCTCCTGGTGATGTCTGATTTCAGGATGCCATCTTGTACCATAACCTACATTTTAAAGGGATCATCTTTCAAAAGAAAATGTGTTAAAAGAGAACATGACAATGGTTCTAGGACTTGGCCTAATACTTCATTTTCCCCCTCCTCCCCCCCACAGGTCCGTGGGCGCGAACGCTTCGAGATGTTACGACAAATTAACGAAGCCTTAGAGCTGAAGGATGCCCAGGCCGGAAAGGACCCGGGTGGAAGCAAGACTCACTCCAGGTGAGCGACCTGGGTCCCCTTTCAGCCCACTCCCCTGCATTCCTACGTTGGAGAGCCTGGGATTCCATTGTAATCCTGCCTTCAAGGTCAAAGACAACAGAATTCTCCCGTTGGGTCCTGGCCCTGCCTGGACTCCTTCACTCGTCCTCTAGTTGAGTCATGTGACCACTTCCCTGCGTCAGGTGGGAAGCCCACCTCAAGCCCAAATAGGAGCAAGGACACTTCCTTGCCATTTCTAGCCTCCTCTGTCTCCGATCTGAGGTCCCCAGTAGGGGCCTGGTAACTGTGGGAGTGCCAGGCAGAGCCGAGGTGTGGGGTCAAATCTTTGGCCTTCCTGAGAGCTAGCAAGTCCTGGGTGGCTTTGTTACTCCCCCTTATTGAGCCCAGTTTCCTCGTTTGTCAAATGGGATAAGGAGTTTAGTACAGACAGACAAGTACCCCCAGTGCTCAGTGAGCGTGTCTGCAGTTGATGGTGACTATTTTAACTTAAATTCCCCTTGATCCAACCTCAGGCCCTTCAAAATCTAGATATGGGAAGAGAGCCCCTCCCCCTCTCACTCTGATGATGTCATCTCCTCCCTTCCCTCTTCTGTCTCCACAGCCACCTGAAATCTAAAAAGGGGCCGTCCACCTCCCGCCATAAAAAGAAGCTCATGTTCAAGAGAGAGGGGCCTGACTCAGACTGACACCCCTGCTTCTGTCCCCCTTTGACCCCCCCACCCTTGCCCCCTTCCTGGCATATTTTTGGGGTTGGGAGCTTAACCCTCTGCTTGGTATAGATGTGCCTCAGAAACGCCCCATAATTCCGTTTGCCTGGCTGAGACCTCGACTCAAGAAGCTGGCCTGCACTGGTGGGTTTTGGGGCAAGGTGGCGGGAACTCAGATGTTACAGCTTCACTTTTAAGGTCTTTCCTATAGAGGCCATTTGGGGGAGGGAGAAAGATGTTCCTGCATGCAAGGGTTAAGTTTTAAATCCGCCATCAACACTGGGTTGGAAACTAGCCAGGGAAGTTATCTCGAGTTATAATTTCTCTCTAACTTCCTTGTCCACATGGACAAAATGCCGATAGTCATACCTGCCTTACGGGGCTGACTGTGAGGGTTAATGAAATGATGGGTGTTTGGGACTAGGCTCCCGCAGGGATGCCGGTTCCTGCCCCCGTCTGACTGGGCAGCTAGTTAAAGAGAAGGAAGCTTCTAAACCCTTCTCCACTGGCCTGGCCAAAGCCCGTCTGAAGTCAGAGAACCTCACCCCTAAAGGGAGATCTCGATGCCTCATCCCACCGCCTGGAGGGCCCCCTCTCCAGTGTAGGATCTGTATCTTCCAGGCTCTGTTTTACTTCCCGTAAATGCTCAGGTTCAACTCCCTCTGGGGTCTGAGAGGCACATCTGTATTCCTCACCCGCACCCCTTCCCCTCTTCCACTTTTATACTACTCTTCTTTTTTTTTATATTGGTTTCTTGTTTACAATAAAACTTTGCTGATACCTGTGTGTCTGAGGGTGAGAGCCAGTGCGGGCTGCCTGGGGCCTGCAGGGCAGGGGTGCGTTAAGGAGGTGACACTGGGAAGCAGCCACCTGAGTCTCCGGGGAACGTGGGCTGGGGAGCCCCCACCCCCGGGTTGCAGGAGGAGAACAAAAGCTGAGACTGGGTCAGTCTGCGGGCTGCATGACAACAAGGGTGGGGGTGAATCCATGACTCTGTCCCTCTCCCTCCCTGCCAGGCCTGGCACAAGGTCCTCTCCTGCCCCCTTGTCAGCCACTCACCACGGATTAAGGGATTTAAATGTCCAATTTAGCAAGCCTGAGCCTCTGGGGTGGCCATCTGCTCCACGGGAAAGGGGCAGGATACCTGAATTCCCCAGAGGACAGAGGGTGGGTGCCATTAGATAATGAGAGCAAGCAGCGGGAGGCCTGCCAGCCCGGGTCCCGGGAAGTGGGGGCGGCTAAGGTGAAGGCTGGGGTGTGGGGCTGGGGCCTTCCCAGCATCCCCTCATCCTGGGCCTCTTGCCAGGCGGTTGAATGAATTGAAGCTTTAAACTCTGCCAGGAAAACCTTTCAAAGGGCTCCTTGGGTTAGGGTGGAGAGCTCAGCCGCCCCCGCCCCCAGCCCATCCTGCTGTAGGCTCCCAGGGAGGGGGGCTGGGGGCGAGCTAGCTCTGGCCGGTGCTCAGGGGGTGGCCAGACAATGGGGACACAGCTTGTCCTGCCTCCTCCCTGTGGGTAGAGCGAGACGTGCTAAGGTTTGGGCCATTGTCCTCTCGGCCTCCAACCAGGCTTACAGTGCCAGGGGGAGTCCTTTGGCTGGCCCTGTGGGTCCAGATGGCTGTGAAGCCACTGGCCACCCTGGTCTCAAAACCATTTTTCTCTTCATGGTGAAGGGATGCCAAACACTTCCCCAGAGACCAGAATTACTGTCTCTCCCACCTACCAGGCCCTTGGCAGACTCATCCCTGTAGGCCGTCACCTTAAAGCTCCCTCTCTGATCATCGTCCAGCTCCCATTACTCCCATTTCCCTGGAATGTGTCCCCCCTAGCTGTTTCGTTTCTGCTGTACTTCCAAAGCGGATCCGAGCCCTTGCTGGTGTGGCTCGTTGGCTGAGTGTCGTCCCATGCATTTAAAGGTCACGGGTTCGATTCCTGGTGAGGGCACATACACAGGTTGTTGTTTGGACCCAAACACATGGTCAGCGCATGGTTAGAGCACATGTGGGAGGCACCCTATCAAAGTTTCTCACATTGATATTTCTCTCCCTCTCTCTGAAATCAATGAAAACATTTATTTTTATTTTTTTTAATATATTTTATTGATTTTTCACAGAGGAAAAGAGAGGGATAGAGCTAGAAATATTGATGAGAGAGAATCATCGATCAGCTGCCACCTGCACACTTCCCACTGGGGATGTGCCTGCAACCAAGGTACATGCCCTTGACCGGAATTGAACCAGGGACCCCTCAGATAGAGCAGGCCGACGTTCTATCCACTGAGCCAAACCGGTTTCGGCAAAAACATTTTTTAAAAAAGATCCATTCTGGCTCTGCTGAGCTGTGTGACTTTTAATGAGTCCCTAACCTCTCCGGTCCCACCTGCTCACTTCAGTGTGTTCATCTATAATATGAACATATTAAATAATTAAATAATAAATACCCTTCTAGCCAGGCTGTGCCCATTACTGTTTAAGCCTGGGCCCCATGGCAAACATGGTGGCCCCTGTTCTCATAGAGCCCAAGCCCCGCCCCATGGAGGTTTGGAATAAGTTAGGACACTTGTTTCCCAATTTCAGGAACACGGGGCACCCAAATCTATGAGACACCCAGCAAGAGTGCTCTGAGGAAAATGTACAACCATGCTTTCCTTATTTAGAAAAGATAGGAACCTAAACAAGCTTAATTAAAAGGATAAATCCAAAAGCAGTGACTTTTTAAATAAAAAAAATTTTTTTAACTCAAGCACTAGATTGAGGGGGTGGAGAAGAATAAGAACCAAACGGTCCAATGAGTGGTACGTAGGTTGTCCTGGGCCTGCCTTAGGGAAAGAGTGAAATTTCCAATTCATGTAAAGTGGTTTTAATATTAAAAACCTAATAAAGACCCCTGGCCAGTTTGGCTCAATGGATTGAGCATCAGCCCATGGACTAAAGAGTCGCGGGTTCAAATCCGGTCAAGGTGACATACCTTGCTAGTAGTTGCAGGCTCAATCCCTGGCTAGCTCCAGTAGAGCCTGTGCTGGAGGCAACCAATTGGCATCATCAACGTTTCCTTCTCTGTGTCTCTCCCACTCCCTTCCAACTCAAAAAAAAAGTTAATGGAAATCCCACCTGGGTTGGATCAGTGGTTGAGCGTTAGCCTATGAACCAGGAGGTCACGGTTCCATTCCTGGTCAGGACATATGCTTGGGTTGTGGGACTCCATCCCTGATTGTGCAGGAGGCAGCCAATCAATGATTCTCATTATTGATGTTTCTATCTCTCCTCCCTCTCTGAAATAAATTTTAAAAATATTTTTTAGCCGAAACCGGTTTGGCTCAGCGGATAGAGCGTCGGCCTGCGGACTGAAGGGTCTTGGGTTCGATTCCGGTCAAGGGCATGTGCCTTGGTTGCGGGCATATCCCCAGTAGGGGGTGTGCAAGAGGCAGCTGATCGATGACTCTCTCATCGATGTTTCTAACTCTATCTCTCTCCCTTCCTCTCTGTACAAAATCAATAAAATATATTTTAAAAATATATATATTTTTTTAACTTGATAAAGATACTAAAAACCTAGAAGCCAAATTATGACTGCAATATTTCAAAATAATACCTATACATTATGTCTAAAGACGGTTAAGGGGAGGGAGGTTGTGGGGTGGGTGAAAAAGGTGAAGCATTAAAAACAACAACCTCTTTTTTTTTTTAATATATTTTATTGATTTTGTACAGAGAGGAAGTGAGAGGGATAGAGAGTTAGAAACATCGATGAGAGAGAGTCATCGATCAGCTGCCTCTTGCACACCCCCTACTGGGGATATGCCCGCAACTAAGGTACATGCCCTTGACTGGAATCGAACCTGGGACCTTTCAGTCCGCAGGCCGACGCTCTATCCACTGAGCCAAACTGGTCCTGGCAAAAACAACAACCTCTTAATGCACAGAGAGCAGTGTGATGGTTTCCAAAGGGAAAGGGGGAGGGGAGAGGTAGAAGAGGGTACAAGGGCATAAATCCTAGTGGAAGACTTGACTTGGCATGGTAGACACACAAGACAATATATAGACGATATTTTATAGAATTAGACACCTGGAATCTATTTAATTTTATTAACCGATGTCACCCCAATAAGTTGAATAATGAAAGAAATAAAAAAGATGGATAGGAGTAACCAAAAATATTTATATATAATTAATACTAAGTAGGGTTTATTCCAGGAGCACAAGGTTGGTTTAATAGAGAATCTGTCAACATAATTCATTACATTAACAAGTAAATGAAGAAAAATAAGATCATATCAACAGATGCTGAAAGGAATTTGATTAAATTTCACCAGCCATTCTTTAAAAAACAGTAATCGAATAATAAGAAGTATCATAATGGTTAAGCATAAGATAATTTCAATTAGAATCAAGAGCTAAACAGGGATGCCCACTAACAAATGGTTTTTTTTAGGACACTCAAGAAGGGGAAAAAATATATATATATAGATATAGATATAGATATAGATATAGATATAGATATATTTTATATATATAGATATATTTATAGATATATTTATAGATATATTATATATTTTTTATATATTTTTAAATATATATATATATTATTTTTTTTTAATTTTCTACCTTTTAGATCACATGTGCTTAAAAGCTCAAGCCTTATTAGAGATGTGATAGAACTGAGAGAATTTAGGAAGGTAAACAGATAATAGAGAAATATTAATGGTTTTTAAAAGCACTGGAAAAAAAACCATTCCATTTAAAATAACAAAAGCAGCCAAAACCGATTTGGCTCAGCAGTATAGAGTTGGCCTGCAGACTGAAAGGTCCCAGGTTCGATTCCGGTCAAGGGCATGTACATTGGTTGCAGGCACATCCCCAGTAGGGAGTGTGCAAGAGGCAGCTGATCGATGCTTCTCTCTCATTGATGTTTCTAGCTCTATCCCTCTCCCTTCCTCTCTGTAAGAAAATCAATAAAATATATTTAAAAAATAAAATAAAATAACAAAACCAGGCCTGGCCTGGTAGATCAGTTGGCTAGGGCAGTGTCCCTAAATGCCAAGGTTGAGGGTTTGATCCCTGGTCAGGGCACATATAAGAATCAGCCAACCCTGGCCGGGTTTCCCAGGTTTGGTTCCGGGCAAGGGCACATGCCCGGGTTGCTGGCTCGATCCCCAAAGGCAGCCGATCAATGACTCTCTCATCATTGATGTTTCAGTCTCTCCCTCTCCTTTCCTCTCTGAAATCAATTAAAATATATTTAAGAAATAAAAGTAAATAAATAAAAATAAAAAGAGAACTGGGGGACTTACTTGTTAAATATGAAAAAGCATATCATGAAACAATAGATTAGAGCAATACAGCTTGATCTATGGAGTGGTAAATAGCCCCTGTGCAGCAAGGAGTGAATCAGAGGTAGACCTCAGTATATAGGAAATGGTATTATGTGGCCAAAGTTTTTCAATTCAGTGGGAATAAATTATGAACTTTTTAAAATGAAGCTAACACAACTGGAAAAATAAAATTGGACTCCTAATTTACAAAAACAAAAATAAACCAGACGAATTAAAGGGAATGTCAATTTTAAATGAAACTTAAATCCTGCCCTGGTCCATGGGCTCAATGATTACAGCATCTGCCTGTGCACCAAAGAATATCTGGTTCAGCCCTGACTGGCTTGGCTCAGTGGATAGAGTGTCAGCCTGTGGACTGAAGAGTCCCAGGTTCGATTCCGGTCAAGGTCATGTACCTTGGTTGAGGGCACATCCCCAGTAGGGGGTGTGCAGGAGGCACCTGATCGATGTTTCTAACTCTCTATTCCTCTTCCTTCCTCTTTGCAAAAAAAATTAATAAAAATATATTTTAAAAAAAGAAGAATCTCTAGTTCGTGTGGGAAGCAGCCATGTGTCTCACACTAATGCCCCCCCCCCTTCGCTTCCACTCTAAAAGTCAATGGAGAAAATATCCTCAGGTGAGAACTGACAACAACAACAACAACAAAAAATCCTGTCCCTCCCCCCCCCAAAAAAAAAATCTAGAAAATAATGTGTATACCCTAGTGTCTGGAAACTCAGAAACTACAAAATAACTGATATTTGACTATCTGAAAACCCAACCCTCGAACAGTCAAAGCAGGCACAAACTAAAGAGGCAAACAATCAGTTGGGGGAATTTTACAATGTAGGAAACAGTTCATTCTGCTGCTGTGACAAAGTAAGAGAAGAATAAACCAATAGAAAAACATGCCACCATTTAAAAATGATTAGAGCCCTACCAGGTGAAATAGAGACAAATTGATTGAGTGAAGAAAGTGAGATGCACAAAAGTGCATAACATTATCCAATTTTGAAATAACAATAACCAAACCCACTGATCCACGCTGTTTCTACAATGCATTCAGGATAAAATTACATATCTACACGCATGTGTAATTGAGCTATTTTTTGAGGCAAATACTAAGACCAACGTATCTCAAACAAAAGCAAATAAGCCCCAAGGAAAAAGTTAGCTATAAACCCATCCCATATATTTCAATAAACATCGCTGGGTAGACCCATCCACCCGTTTTTCTCTGCTTGGGCATACTTTTCTTTTTACACAAAATTACGATCATATGGTTCTGAGCGTTTTGAGATCTGCCTCTTCTAGTCCATTTTTCTCATCTTTCTAGACATTTGCTGATGCTATTCTCACCCCAAACTGCCCCATCCTTTAAAAAACCTCCCATCCGGCCCTAACTGGTTTGGCTCAGTGGATAGAGCATCAGCCTGCCGACTGAAGGGTCCCAGGTTCAATTCCGGTCAAGGCATGTACCTTGGTTGCGGGCACATCCCCAGTAGGGGTGTGTAGGAGGCAGCTGATCGATTTTTCTGATCTCTCTCATTTATGTTCCTAACTCTCTATCCCTCCCCTTTCCTCTCTGTAAAAAAAAAAAAAAAAAAAAAAAAATCAATTATATATATATATATATATATATATATATATATATATATATTAATAATAATTTTTAAAAACCTTCCACTCGGAGCACCCCAACAGAGTGGTTGGCCACTCTGAATTTTGTCCTCACCAGCTTTCTCCCCTTCCTTGAAGCACGTTTTGGTCTACCTGGAGTGAGTTTCTTGTGTGCTCCTCACCCCTCCCGTTAAACTGGGGAGCCCCTTGGGGGCAGGAACTTTGCCTCTTTCCTAAGTGTCCTCACGGCGCCTAAAATGCACATAGTAGGCGCTTCATAAGTATGGTTGTACAAAGGGGACGTAGGCTTCCTGTCTCTGCTATTGCGTGATCTCAAGACAGTATAGGTGACGGAGTGATCTAGGAGGCAGATGCTGAGACACTGCACAGCCAGAGGTCACATCTGAAGAGCAGCCCAAGCCCGGATAAGCCCAGATAAGCCCGGGTCACCCACACCCGCCCTCCACCCCCTTCCCAGGCTCTGCCCAAAGCTCAGAAAGGAACACCCGCACACAGGGCTCCATGTATGATATATATTTATATATATAACTTCTCTCATTTTATTGTACTTAATTCTCTTTTTACAGTAGATCTGACACAGGCATTAAATAACTGCGGAGAGAGACCCCTGGGGGGTGGGGAGTGCAGGAAAAGACGGGGACCCAGAGTGAAGAAACAGATCCAGCAAGAGGAAAGAGGAGAGGGTCCCTCTGTGGGTGGGCTGTGGAGGCTGCAGCATGGGGGGCGGGGGGATTAGAGAGGCGAGGAAATGAACAAATTGCGCTGGAGGAGACAGTTAAAACGCCTCTGTAACTCAAGAACACAGGAGGTCCCTCTTTTCCCATGCTATGGCACTAGGGGGCTGTTTGAAACTGCAAAGAGATCCGAAGGAGACCGAGCCAGGAAACTCAGGGCCTAAATGGAGGGGGGATTTGCCAGTTTCAGGCTAAAATACAGAGACAAGGGTAGGCGTTAGTGGTTAGTTGATAAACTGCTGAGAGAAACTGGCGAGAGGGTTGGTGGGGGCAGATCAGAGCCCAGGGAAGCTGGTGGAATGGTCCCACAGCCTGCTGACGTCTCCACAGTGGCCACTGGGGACAGATCCAAGGCGGCCGCCCCTCCCCCAGGGCTCCTGGGAAGTGGGACGTGAAGGATATTCTGGGAAAGCGGACAGGGTAAGGGAGCCATCCGCAAAAACAAAGTGGATATTCAGCCTGGGACAACCCTGCCCCTCTGAGCGGCGCCCATGTAGGCGACAGAGATCAGGGGGAGAATGTTCCAGCAAGACCCATATAGACTTCCAAACCCTCACTCCCAGCTCACACCGTCACCTTCGGATGAAAAGTTGAATGTACCAGGAGCCGAAACCGGTTTGGCTCAGTGGATAAGAGCGTCGGCCTGCAGACTGAAAGGTCCCAGGTTCGATTCCGGTCAAGGGCATGTACCTTGGTTGCAGGCACATCCCTGGTGGGGGGTGTGCAGGAGGCAGCTGGTCAATGTTTCTCTCTCATCGATGTTTCTAGCTCTCTATCCCTCTCCCTTCCTCTCTGTAAAAAAAATCAATAAAATATATTTTTTACAAAAAAATAAAGAAAGAAATGTACCAGGAAACAGGGAAAAGACTACGGAGCCCAACTGTCCTGGAAAGAAGAGAACAGGGATGGAGAGGAGGCGGAGAAAGACCTACGAGAGGGACCCAATAAAATTAAAAGCCACCAAGACAGCAACAGTGCATAGTGGGACCTCGGGGAAGGTGACAGCAGCTGCACTTAGGAACGGGAGAATGGAGCGCCCCACGCCTGTCCGGAAGCTAAGGGGTGAGATGAGGTTGTGTTTACGTGCGTGCGAAGATGGGGGAGGCATTTTCTATCTCTCTCAGGGGCTAGGAGGGTAGCTGTGGGGACACCCCACTCACAGCTAAGCCAGAACCAGGGCGGCGCCTCTCCCCCGTGACCATGGTGGGACCCCGCCTTCCCGCCTGACTGAGTGGGGGTGGGAGAAGACGGTGGAAAGCGTGCGAAAGCGGGGAAATCACAACGGACACCCATCAGGCTGGGATCGGAGGGAAAGGGAAAGGGACATTCCAGAAGCATCCACAGGAAAGAGGTGGGGACAGGAGGAAGGGGGGGCAGAGGGGAGGCTCAGGTTTTGTTGATGCGGAGTTTGAAGGCCACCCGGCCCGCGAACTTGTCTCGCTCGTCGTCCGTGGCGATGTTGACGGCGTTGACCCGGCATTCCACGTTCACCTCCACGTTGGGGGTCACGTTCAGGAACTTGACGGCCACGAGGGGCTGGGTGTAGTTCACCTGGGCCAGAGGAGGAGCGTGAGGGGCCGGGGACTCTGCTCCCCCGGAGGAGCCATCGCCCGGGCCCGGCCCCACCAGAACTTACGTGGAACTTCTTGCCGTAGTAGGGGAAGTACATGAGGTCGATGTTGCCGTGGGCGGGGAACATGACGAAGCTACCCAGGTTCTCGGCATCTTCTTCCCGCTGCGGGAGCAGGAGGGTGGAAGGGGGGTGGCGCTTGTGAGGGGTGGAAGAAGCGCGGACGCGCACTAGACTTCCCTTTGTTTTTTTTCACCCACCCCAGGTTATCCTGTTTCCCTTGAGCCTGTGAGCCTGTGTGTGCCGGTGTGTGAGCAGGAGGAGGGATCCTGTCTCTCTCAATAGACCGGGAAGTCGTGAAGAGCGCTAACGACACAAAAGCCTCCTAACGCCACTGCCACCTCCAGCTCTTACCCCATCCTCAGGCGTCAATTTCTAGAGCAGAGCCCAGAGAGAGCAGATGCATGAGTGAGGCTCGGTAGCCAGCAAGGGGAGGGGTTGAGGGAAGAGCTGGCAGGAAGTTTCTAGACAGGACAGAGGTGGAGACAGTGGGGGTTCCATGGACACCTTAGTGGGGAGCAGATGGTGCTGACAGATCAGCAATTAGAACTGGGGGACAGGTGCGATATGGGAGGGAGGGAGGGAGGGCAGAAGACATGGCGACCAGGGAGTAGAGAAGAAGGTGGAAAGGTTAAAGAGGGAAGCCAGAGGCCAGGGCTTGAGTGGAGTCAGGAAGGGGGGGATGTCTAGCCACACAAGAGCTGGTTTCTGCCAAAACCAGTTTGGCTCAGTGGATAGAGCGTCGGCCTGCGGACTGAAAGGTCCCGGGTTTGATTCCGGTCAAGGGCATGTGCCTTGGTTGCGGGCACATCCCCAGTAGGGGGGGGGTGCAAGAGGCAGCTGATCGATGAATCTCTCTCATCGATGTTTCTAACTCTCTGTTCCTCTCTCTTCCTCTCTGTAAAAAAAAATCAATAAAATATATTAAAGAAAGAAAAAAAAAAAAAGAGCTGGTTTCTGCATCCTGGAGAGAAGCAAGAGGAGCAGGAGCCCCTTGGAGTCGGATCCACATTGGAGCCTCTCTTACCCCCTCATCCCTATAGTGATGGGGCCTCTGGGATCAAAGATGGGAAGGGATGAGTGAATTACAGGGAAACCATGACACGTGTGCAGGTGGACACGGTCCAAACGCTCACCTTCCCCACACAGGTGACGTTCATGCTCTGGTTTGCTCCTGCGTAGAAGTTGATGACCTGCAGTGCGGGGAGTGGTGAGAGTTAGAAAAAGAAGTTGCCAAAGACACACCTTCCGGCCATGGATCTCAGCCTCCAACGGCCCCATCTTTCTCGTTCTCTCAGCTGCTCAAACGCCCAAAAATCTCTCTAACGCCCAGTGGCCTCAGCGGAAAGACGCAACTATCAGTAGATGGTGGCCCCCATTCCCTCCTCCATTCCCCCTTAGGGACCAGGGTCATGGTTACCCGGTTCATCTTGATGAAGACACAGGGCTGCCCAGTACTGTAACCGTAGTGGGTGGGGTCCCCGATGCCGGAGCAGTCGCCCAGCTGGGTCCGGTTGAACTGGCAGGCCCGTTTCGGGTAGTTGAGGACGCCGTTATCCGGCTGCTCGTAATAGCGCCCGGGGCGGCAGACGTCGTTCTTCTGGGCTTGGACAGAGTCGTTGTAAGCTGAGGGGACGGGGGAGAGAGCGCGTGGGCCCCGTGTTCCACTTCCGGGGTCTCCAGCCCCCACCTCCCACGGCCCTGCGCCACCCCCTCTCCGGCCCCGCGCTCACGCTCCAGGAACTTGTTGAGCTTCTGCACGTGCTGGCCCCAGCTCTCAGCGTCGCTGACATTGACAACGACATCCAGGTTCTCGGTCTTGGGGCGAATCATCAGGCCTACAGCCGGACAAGGGCAGGATGCGGGCTGTGGGTGAGGTGTGGGGCCACACACAGCGGGCAGAAGACGGGGACAGGGAACACGGGGGGAGGGATGGGACGGAGACCTAAGATCCTCTTCAAGGGAGGAAGCTGCCCCAGGCCCCATGGCTCTCAGCTGTGGGACGTGGGAAAGGAAGGCGGACCTCAAGAACTTTGCAGCAGCCAGGACCGGTTTGGCTCAATGGATAGAGCATCGGCCTGGGGACTGAAAGGTCCTGGGTTCGATTCCGGTCAAGGGCATGTACCCTGGTTGCGGGTGCATCCCCAGTAGGGGGTGTGCAAGAGGCAGCTGATCGATGATTCTCTCTCATCGATGTTTCTAACTCTCTATTCCTCTCTGTGAAAAATCAATAAAATATATTAAGAAGGAAAAAAAAAAAAAAAAGAACTTCCCAGCACATGGTAGTGTGGATCTGATGATTCTGCATTCTTTCTTTTAAAAATATATTTTATTGATTTTTTTACAGAGAGGAAGGGAGAGAGATAGAGAGAGCTAGAAACATCGATGAGAGAGAAACATCGATCAGCTGCCTCCTGCATACCCCCCCGCACGGGGGATGTGCCCACAACCAAGATACATGCCCTTGACCAGAATCGAACCCGGGACCTTTCAGTCCGCAGGCCGACGCTCTATCCACTGAGCCAAACCGGTTTCGCCTCCGCGTTCTTTCCAGCCTTGGGGTTCCTGTGGGAGGCTGAGGGGCGAGAGAGCCGCTCGAGGGGCTGGGAGCAGCGCCTCCTCACTCACCTGGCGTGGCCAGTCGGTCCTGGTACTTGGGGGTGTGGTCAGAGACGGTTTGCAGCATCACCCACATGGTGAGGGTGAACATGGCCGTGAGGAAGCCATAGAAGACGAAGTAGAACAGGAGAATGAAGGCTGAGGAGCCGAGAACACGGGGTCAGCAGGTGGTCCTGCCGTGACCTCACCTAGCCCCCACGCCCCTTTCCCCGCTCAGAGATCTCCGCTCGGGGACAGGTCACAGAGCCACGGGGACCTCGGACGGCCTTCACCGGGGGAGGGAAATGAGAGGCTGCAAACAGGCCACTGTGCCTGGCTCCCAGCCAGGACTCCCAGCCCCCTCTGGTCCGAGGGCTCCATGACGCTCCCGAGGCCTGACCTTGTGGAAGCCACACGAGACCTTCACTCTCGTTGCTGAGACAACCCCGAGGATAGGCCACAGTGATTTCGCTTCAAATGACAAATTCCCCACTTCTCAACCCTTCACGGCCTGAAAAAGCACATCTGTGACTGCTGTCTTGGCACACAACGTTGGAAGCTGGCACTGGCTACCAGGTCACAAACAAAACTCTCATCCCATCCCTCACACTCAGACAGCAACATCTTCTCTCTCTCCCTGCGCCCCACAGGAGCCAAGTCTTGAACACAGCTCCCTTCTAACTACAGAGTCTCTCAGAGACGGATGTCCAGAACCGTCAACACTCACCCCACCCCCCAGGCACACACAGAACGCCCGGGCCAGAGGCGGGGAGTGAAGGCAGAATCTCCCCGCAGCCGTCCCAGCTGGGAGCAGGTCTTTGGCAGCGATGAGAGGGCACTCTGTCACCCTCACTGAGTGTGGTACCCGCTGTGCCCACCATGGGCAGCCCCTGGTCCTTCCACTCCCCCCGTGAAGCTCCCTCAGCTTCTCCAAGTGCTCACGGATCCCAAGGACTGGACCTGAGGTTCCCTCCGGGCAAGGACTGCCTTGGACCTACCTCACGGCCCGGGTGGACGGGCTGATGGGGACATCCTTGGGCCAGGGTAGATGCACTGTACATGGCGTCACCCCGTGCACCCTGTGCTCAGATCTCCCCGTTTGGCTCTCCCTTTTGGAAGCATTCCACCCTCCCCTGCAGCCATGCCCAGCACCAGACCCTCCACCAGACACAACTCCCCCCACACACCCCGAGTCCTGCCGCCCCCACCTCAGGCCACACTGGGCCGGAGGATGCACACATCTCCCCACCCGTGGGCACCCCTCCCTGCACCTGCGCCATCTCAGACAGACACCCAGCCTCAACCTTCTCACAGCGACTCTCCTCCCAAACCCCCGCCCCCCAGCCCCCCCAGCAGCCACAGATGGCTCCCCAAGCTCCACAGCGGGACCCAGACAACTTCCGCCAGCAAGGATCCCCTCCTTGCAGCTCCCATTCCCGCCGCTCCAGGCCCGCCTCCCGCGCGTTCCCAGGGTCGGGGTGGGCGCGCTCTAAAAATAGACGGTCTGGCCAGCTGGTGGGGAGCCGCGGGGAGGAAAGGGGCGTCTCCAGGGGCAGGGGGGCCGCCGCGCGGAGCAGACCGGCCCCCCCCACCGGAGCGAGAGGAGCGCGAGCACCGAGAGGCGGGCGCGCGCAGAGCCAGGACCCCGCGCGGGGGGCTGCGGGGGGCGGCGGGCGGTGACCTACTTTCCCCGCCTCCGCAGCGCCGGCCGCGGAGATTAGAGCGCGACCTGCCCCCGCCCCGCCCGGGGCGCCGCGGGGGGCGGACGCCGGGCCGGGCGAGGAGCTGGGGCGACGCCAGCAGGACCTCGTGCCCCCGGGGCATCGCCCAGCGGGGACCCCGTCCCCCGCCCCGCCCCGCGTACCCCAGCTGGTCCCGGTGCGGCCCATGAACTGGTGCGTCCGCGGGTTCCACACGAACTCCTTCCACTCCTCAACCACCTGCCCGCAGCTCTTCTTCTCTTTCTGGGTGACCATCTTGGCGGCGGGGCGGGGGGCTACGGAGAAGCCGGGGTGCGGAGCGCTGTAGCCCCCCTCCCACGCGCCGGCACGCGCCGGGGGCGAAGGCGGCCGGAGCGAGGGGGACCCCCGCCTTCAGAGGTGCAGCCGCTGCGAATCCCGGGGTGCACGGCCACGCGCTGCGGGCGGCTGGCAGCGCGGCGTGGGATGCACCGGTCCTAGGCCCCCCAACTGCGATCAACAGGGGTGAGGTGGGGGGGTCAGAGCAGGGGAGGGTAAAAAGGGGAAGGGGGACGAGTGCAGCTTCACGCCACCTCCCAGAAGCAACAGGAAAAGGGATGCAAAAACAGACGGCAGCCAAGGCGGGGAGGAACGCAGTGCAAATCGGGGTGCAAAGAAGCAGAGCGAGAAGAGGGGGAGGGGGCCGCCCCGAAATCCGCGATGGAAAGAGCCGGTGGAGAGGGTTTGGGTGGCCACCGGAGGTTCCTCCGCCGAGCAGATTCGGGGGGGCGCGGCCTCCGGGGTGCGGGGGGACGCGCAGTCGGGGTCAGCCCGGGACAGGGACCCCGGCCCGAGGCTCCGCTCCGCAGCAGCGCGCGCCGGCGGGCGCCGAGCGCAGCCTTTATAGTCGGCAGCTTTGGGGCTGCCCGCCCCCTTCCCGCCCCCAGAAACCCCGCCCCCGGCCGCCGGCCCCGGCAGCCTCATGCATATGCAAACATGGAGATGCGGGGCCCGCCCCCCGCAGCCTCTCCAGGACTGGAGGTCTCCCCCTTACAGCCACCCCAGGGCCTGGGCTGGATGGAGTGGGTGGAGGAGAGAGGCCGTGGCTGGGCAGGATGCGGAGAGAGAACCCCAGAGAGAGAGAGAGACGCAGAGGCTGGGAGGGAAGCAAGCACATGCTGAGATGGGGACCCAGCCAGAGAGTGAGAAAGAGACGAAGATCCAGGAGAAACACAAGGCGGAATGGGAAAGGAGCAGAGGAGGATCCAGAAACCAAGAGAAGAGGGTAAAGGAGACTAACCAGGGCGCTGGGCCAGCAGAATGGGAGCTGGGACAGGGCACGTGGAGATGGATAGAGGCCACCACGGAGGGCAGTTCCTCTGGTGGGAGCTGCTGCCAGGCGGCCCCAACCCCCTCCTCCCCATGCCTCCTTTTCCTGTCCCACAGCCCCTTCTCCCCCTTCCTGTTTATCCCCAAATCTCAGGGCTCCGGGGCCTCCCATCACACCTGTTAGTGAATCCCTCTCCACACCACCTTCCCAGGTCCCCGTGCTGCCCTGAGGACCCAGCTCTGGAGCCAGTCTGCTGGTCTGCTGAGGTGTTCTGCCTCCTCCACACCCATGTTGTTTGTTTGTTTGTTTTTAAATATATTTTATTGATTTTTTACAGAGAGGAAGGGAGAGAGATAGAGAGCTAGAAACATCGATGAGAGAGAAACATCGACCAGCTGCCTCCTGCACATCCCCTACCAGGGATGTGCCCGCAACCAATGTACATGCCCTTGACCAGAATCGAACCTGGGACCTTTCAGTCTGCAGACTGAGCTCTGTCCACTGAGCCAAACCTATTTCGGCTGTTTGTTTTTTGTTTTTAATTGCTTAAAGTGTTACATATGTCTCCTTTCCCCTCCCTCCTTGGACCTCCCCCCCATTCCCATGTCTTAGCCCTCTCCTCATCATTTGCCCTCTCCAGTCAACAAACATTCTCGGAGCACCCATCCAAGACCTTGTGCCATGCAGCCCTGCAGAGGTAATGTCGAAGTTCTCTCCCTCTCCCTTCCTCTCTGAAATCAATAAAAACATATGGGTTTTTATTAAAAAAGCATAATTATCTCTTTGTATCTCTCTTCAAATCTTCTCACTTCTCTTTGGAGGGGTTTTTCTTTCAATTCTCATCCTAAATCCTCGGCTCTAGTCCTCCACATGTCTCGTTTTCCCCTCAAACTCTCTCCCTCCTGTCTAGGGGTCAGCTTCACGGATTTGGGATCTGCTTGAACAAAGCCTGTGCTCAGAATGGCTTTGCACTTAGTTTAGACTCTGCTGTCACCATCTTTAAATTCTTCATAATTTTTTAAAATATATTTTATTGATTTTTTACAGAGAGAAAGGGAGGATAGAGAGCAAGAAACATCGATGATGAGAGAAACATCGACCAGCCGCCTCCTGCACAACCCCCATTGGGGATGTGCCCGCAACCAATGTGCATGCCCTTGACCGGAATCGAATCCAGGACTCTTCTATCTGCAAGTTAAAGTTCTAGTCACTGAGCCAAACCAGCTAGGGCTTTCCTGCTTTTTATTTATTTTTTATTTTTATTTTTTTAAATATATTTTTATTGATTTTTTTACAGAGAGGAAGAAAAAGGGATAGAAAGTTAGAAACATTGATGAGAGAGAATCATCCATCAGCTGCCTCTTGCACACCATGATGTGCCCACAACCAAGGTACATGCCCTTGACCGGAATCGATCCTGGGACCTTTCAGTCCACAGGCCGGCGCTCTTGGCTCCACTGAGCCAAACCGGTTTCGGCCTTTCCTGCTTTTTGAACAAGGGATCCCGCGTTTTCATTTTGCAGTGGGTCCTAAAAGTTATGGCGCTGGCCCTGCGTCAGTCCTTTTAGCAGCAGACTCTGAATTAATTTTCTCAAGATCCAGGTTTAGGCCCTGGCTGGGTAGTTCAGTTGGTTGGAGCGTCGTCCTGATATGCCAAGGTTTCAGGTTCGATCCCCAGTCAGGGCACATACAAAAATCAACCAATGAATGTATAAATAAGTTGGAATAGCAAATGGATATTTCTCTCTCTCTCTCTTTAAAAAAAAAATAAATCAATAAATAAAAAATTACGCTTATGCCAAAACCGGTTTGGCTCAGTAGAAGGGCATTGGTCTGTGGACTGAAGGGTCCCAGGTTCGATTCCGGTCAAGGGCATGTACCTTGGTTGCGGGCACATCCCCAGTGGGTGGTGTGCAGGAGGCGGCTGGTTGATGTTTATCTCTCATCGATGTTTCTGGCTCTCTGTCCCTCTCCCTTCCTTTCTGTAAAAAATAAATAAAATATATATTTTTTAAAATTATGTTTTAAAAGATACAGTTTTAATTAGGTTACTCCTCAGCTCAAAGGTCTTCAATGGCTCCCTGTTACTCTGCGGGATGGAGTCCTTATTCCTCAGTTTAACCGTCAGGATATCCCACAATCTAGATCCAGCCTGGGTCCCCAGCCCCTTTCCCTTTAGGCCCTAACTAGTCCTCTGCCAGAGTTTAACTAGCTGATCCAGTACAGGCTGCGCTCACTCCCGACTTCACCCCTTTGTTCGCTTCATTTCCTCATCCTGGAAGACTACCCCTCTTGCAGAGTGCACCCCGGCTCCCATTCACCCATTTAATGGGCGTGTAGTGAGCATTTTCTAAGAACCAGCCACTGTTTGGTCTCTGTGCTCTTGGGCCCCCATCCCGATCAAAAATGAAAGCAAGCAACTTTTTAAAAATAAAATGTTGATATTACAGAGAAAAAATAAAGCAGGGTGTTATGCCAGAGAGCGCCGGGATGGTCGGGGATGACTTACAATGTGACACCTGAGTGGCCCACAGGAGCCACGGGGAGAGCTTTCAGGAGGAGGGACGTGAAAACGCAAAGGCTGGGCTTCCATGAGGGAAGGCAAGATGGACCCCACATGTCCCATCTGGTTTGGCTCAGTGGATAGAGCGTCGGCCTGCGGACTGAAGGGCCCTGGCTTCAATTCTGGTCAAGGGCACATGCGTGGGTTGTGGGCTCCATCATCCCCAGTAAGCAGGGGAGGGGAGGGGGCGTGCAGGAGACCGCCAATCAATGATTCTTTCATCATTGATGTTTCAATCTCTGTCTCCCTTTCCCTTCCTCTCTCTGAAAGGAAGCACTTTTTTTAAAAATATATTTTATTGATTTTTTTTACAGAGAGGAAGGGGGAGGGATAGAGAGTTAGAATCATCCAAGAGAGAGGAACGTCGACCAGCTGCCTCCTGCACACCCCTTACTGGGGATGTGCCCGCAAGCAAAGTACTTGCCCTTGACCGGAATTGAATCTGGGACCCTTCAGTCCGCAGGCTGACGCTCTATCCACCGAGCCAAACCGGTGTCGCCACTTATTTTTTAATTGTGGCTGGATTGGATCCGATAGGTGGAAGGATATATATATATATATATATATATATATATATGTGTGTGTGTGTGTGTATATATATATATATATATATGAAGGGAGAGAGAGAGAGAGAGAGAGAGAGAGAGAGAGGTGGACAGGAACCAGATCATACAGGTCCTGGTAGGCCAAAGGGAGTATCTGGATTTTAATCCAACCATCACAGAAGCAACTCCAGCGTTTTAAGCAGGGGAGTGACGTGACTAAACGTAATGAAAATCACCCTGAGACACAAGGATACAGTGAGGGAGGCTTTGCAGCCTGCAGGTGGAGAGCCTGGCTGGCTTGGACCGGGTGGGTTGGCAGGTGTGCAGACGGAGAGGAGAGGCTGGGTTCAGGATCTACTTTGAAAATACAGTGACGTGCCCTGGCCGGTGTGGCCCAGTGGATAGAGCATCGGTCTGGGGACTGAAGGGTCCCGGGTTCGATTCCTGTCAAGGGCATGTGCCTTGGTTGTGGGCACATCCCCGGTAGGGGGTGTGCAAGAGGCAGCTGGTCCATGATTCCCTCTCATCGACGTTTCTAGCTCTCTATCTCTCTCCCTTCCTCTCTGTAAAAAAATCAATAAAATACTTTTTAAAAAGAAAGAAAAAAAAAGAAACTACAATGACGTGAACACTGGGGATGACAGGAAGGGGAACCAAGGCTAAGGCTGAGGCTTTGTTTCGAGCAGTTGAGCTGAAAACTGTGCGTTTTACCCTTTTCACCAGACTGTGAGCTCTTTGAAAGCAGGCCTCTGTCTCAGACTTTGCATACATCCCCCCAAACCCCAGTCTCCGCAGAGCTACCGAATATAACGGAACGGCTTCTTCTACAAGAACCCTCAGGACAAACGACCTGCCCTTTCCTTCACCGGGCAAGGAGCATGCAGAGGGACAGCCTCGATCTGGAGAGATGAGGCCGGGGTCCTGCCCTCAACATACATAGTTCGGCTAACGCAGGCCTGGGGATGGCCTCCAGCAGCTGGCTGTCTCTGCCCTGAATCCAAGGTCACTTGGATACATGTCTTCTGTGCATTTAGGGAGTCCCGGGATGAGGGTGAGATACCTTTATTTATTTTTTTATATATATATATATATATATATATATTTTATTGTTTTTTTACAGAGAGGAAGGGAGAGAGATAGAGAGCTAGAAATGTTGATGAGAGAGAAACATCAACCAGCTGCCTCCTGCACACCCCCTACTGGGGATGTGCCCGAAACCAGCAACCAACGTACATGCCCTTGGACCGGAATCGAACCTGGGACCTTTCAGTCGGCAGACCGACGCTCTACCGCTGAGCCAAACCGGTTTCAGCAGGGTGAGATACCTTTACTTCTGCCTATACCTCCTTCTTCTGTGAGGACCTCCGTGAGGAGGGAGGGGGATGGGGAGGAGGGAGCACTCTACTAAATGCCTCCTTTGTGTTCACAGGAGGAAAATGCTGAGGAAGGGCTGCAGTGCCAAGAGTCGTTATAGATCTCCAAACTCCTCCTGGAACCTGCCCTCCCTCCAGCATCTCCCAAAAGGGACTAAGAACCCCCACACCCCCTCTCCCATCTCCAGAGCCAATTAGGAAGTCTGTGCCCCTTGATCTTTCTCCCCCTACCCCCCCAAAACCCACATAATCCCAGGGACTCAGCTGTCTGGGTTCCAACAACATGGGTCTTTGCAGAAGCAAGAATAAGCAAAGCCGAAACCAGTTTGGCTCAGTGGATCGAGCGTCAGCCTGCTGACCAAAGGGTCCTGGGTTCGATTCTGGTCAAGGGCATGTACATTGGCTGCAGGCACATCCCTGGTGGGGGATGTGCAGGAGGCAGCTGGTCGATGTCTCTCTTTCATCGATGTTTCTGGCTCTCTATCCTTCTCCTTTCCCCCTTCCTCTCTGTAAAAAATCAATAAAATATATTTTTTTAAAAAAATAAGGCCGGGACCGGTTTGGCTCAGTGGATAGAGTGTCAGTCTGTGGACTAAAAGGTCCCGGGTTCGATTCATGTCAAGGGCATGTACCTTGGTTGTGGGCACATCCCCAGTGGGGGGTGTGCAAGAAGCAGCTGGTCGATGTTTCTCTCTCATCGACATTTCTAACTCTCTGTCCCTCTCAATTCCTCTCTGTGTAAAATCAATAAAATATATATATTTTTAAAAATAATAAGGAAAGAAGAGAGTTCTGAAGCATAGATATGGGGAGAGGGAAAGTGGGGAGTGTTATTTAATGGGGACAGAGTTTCAGTTAAAAAAAGGCGGGGGGGGGTGTTCTGGATATGGGCACGCCCTCCCTCTCCAGAGCAAGCCCATGCCTGCCTTTCCTTCCTCCGCCCCCCTTCTGACCCACCAATCCTCCCGGCCAGCCCCCACCTCGCTGTCTTACCTTTGCCCTTCCCTCTCCTAAGCTCCAAGGTCCCTTCTGCCTCTATAACTTGTTTCCTGAGCCTATGCAGCCCAGCTGGCTCACTTCAACTGCCTTGTGACTTTCTAAATAAACTTTCTCTTATACTTTGAGGGGGAAAAAAGAGTTCTGGAGATGGGTGGTGGTAATGGCTGCACAAAACTGTAAAAATACTTAATGGAATTGAATTGTACCGTTAAAAATGGTTAAGATGGCCCAGCTGGTGTAGCTCAGCGACCCAGCATGGATCCATGCACCGAGAGGTCATTGGCTCAGTTCTTGGTCGGGGCACATGCCTGGGTTACAGGGCTCGATCCCCAGTGTGGGGTGTGCAGAAGGGAGCTCTTTTATCAATGTTTCTATCTGTCTCTCCCTCTCCCTTCCTCTCTCTCTGAAATGAATAAATGTATTTTAAAAAATGGTTAAGATGGTAAATTTTGTTATGTGTATTTTACTACAGTTTAAAAAATAAGTAAATACAAAGAAAAACAGATGTTCCCATGCTGAACAGATCAAGCTCCAATTCTTCTTTTTTAAAAAAATATATATATTTTATTGATTTTTTTACAGAGAGGAAGGGAGAGAGATCAAGAGTTAGAAACATTGATCAGCTGCTTCCTACACACCCCCAACTGGGGATGTGCCCACAACCAAGGCACATGCCCTTGACTGGAATTGAACCCAGGACCTTTCAGCCCGCAGGCTGATGCTCTATCCACCTAGCCAAACTGGTTTCGGTTCAAGACCCAATTTTTTTTTTTTAAATATATTTTATTGATTTTATACAGAGAAGAAGGGAGAGAGATAGAGAGTTAGAAACATCGATGAGAGTCATCGATCAGCTGCCTCCTGCACACCCCCTACTGGGGATATGCCCGCAACCAAGGCACATGCCCTTGACCGGAATCGAACCCGGGACCCTTCAGTCCCCAAGCCGATGCTCTATCCATTGAGCCAAACCGGTCCCGGCAAGACCCAATTCTTTATCAGGACTTACAAGGCCTCTCACAATGAAACCCATGGAATATTCCCAGTTTGCCCATCTATCACTGCCTGCCCCTGATTCAGCCACATCACACTGTTCCTCATCCTATATAATAAAAGGGCAATATGCAAATTGAATGCAAAATGACTGGTTGCTATGACATGCACTGACCACCAGGGTGCAGACGCTCAAAGCAAGAGCTGCCCCCTGGTGGTCAGTGTGCTCCCACAGGGGGAGTGCCGCTCAGCCAGAAGCCCAGTGGTTGGAGCCTTTCTCACCTCCCAAGCAGCGCTAAGGATGTCCCACTGATGGCTTAGGCCTGATCTCTGCCAGGAGCAGGCCTAAGCCATCATGGGACATCCCCTGAGGGCTCCCAGACTCTGAGAGGGTGCAGGCCAGGCTGAGGGACCTTCCTCCCATGTGCACAAATTTTTGTGCACCAGGCCTCTAGTATTTTATAAATCTGCAGGCTCAGATTTGTATTTCAGGAAATATGCACAAGGCCCCGGCCAGGATGGCTCAGTTGGTTGGGTGTCGTCCCATGTACTGAAGGGTCACTGGTTGGATCCCCGGTAGGGAACGTGCAGGGGGCAGCCTATCAGTGTTTCACTCTCACGTCAATATTTCTCTTTTTTCTTCATCTCTCTAAAAATCAATAAAAATATTTTTAAAGAAATATGCACAAGGCTAATATCAACAAGAGCAACATCTCTCATATATTAAACACTTTTTATTGTTGTTGTTAATTGTTTTGTTTATTTAATTAATTTATTTTTATATATTTTTATTGATTTTAGAGAAGAAGGGAGGGGCAGAGAGAGGCAGAAACATCAATGATGAGAGAGAATCATTGACCAGCTGCCTTCTGCACGCCCCACACTGGGGCTCAGTCCTAAAACCCGGCATGTGCCCTCACTGGGAATTGAACTCTGACCTCCTGATTCACAGGTGGACACTCAACCACTGAGCCATGAGGCAGGGTTCCATTGTTTTCTTGTTTGCTTGTTTCTTTGTTTAATATTTTTTAATTGATTTCAGAGAGGAAGGGAGAGGGAGATAGCAACATCAATGATGGGAGAGAAATAATTGATTGGCTGCCTGCTGCACGATCAAGCCTGCAACCCAGGCATGTGCCCTTGACTGGAAATGAACCTGTGACCCTTTAATCCACAGTCCGACACTCTATCCACTGAGCCAAACCAGTTAGGGCTCATTTTTTTTTTTTTTTGAGAGAGAGAGAGCGTAGAAAAGAGGGAGGAAGAGAGAAAAATAGAGAGAGAAGCATTTATATGAGAGAGACACATCAATTGGTTGCCTCCCGCAGGTGCCCAGACTGGGGGCCAGGGATTTAACCTGCAACCCAGGTACCTGCCCTTGACCAGGAATTGAACCTGAGACCCTTCAGTGCTCGGGCTAATGCTCTAACCACTGAGAAACACCGGCCAGGGCTTGAGCACTTTATGCCAAGCGCTGTGCTAGGCATTTGCCCTACATGATGTCATCAGATCCTCACAGCAAGCCTGTGAGTAGGATAACTTGCCTGTTTTGTAGACGGGGAAACGGGAATTTCAAGAGAATTAATAATTTGTTCGAGTTTGCACCTCCCAGAACTTACCTCTTTGATGTGCTTCAACAGAACTTACGACCAGGGGCCTCGGCACGTCACAGAGATCTCTACTGGGGCATTTAACATGTCTGATTGTCTCCCAGGACCCTGGTCCTCCGGGGCCAGCACCAAGGCCTATTCATTCTTACTGAGAGTCCTTGTGGACTACCTAACCCAGCACTTGGCATGCGGTCAGGAGCCAATAAATGTTCGTTGAGAGAAACAAAAAGAGAGAGGTAAGGAGGGAGGAATGAGGGACAGAGGGAGGGAAGAAGGGAAGGAGGGAGGGAGGGAAAAGAAGAGAGGCAAAAAGGAAGGTGGGGTGAGTGGGTAAACCCGGTCTGGAGACCGCAGGGGACGCTGCCAAGGTCCGGAGAAATTGTTAGGCGTGTGGAAGAGGCAGGGACACTGGGCAGGCATTGTGGGTGCCCTTGGTGGGGGCCTGGCAGCCTCTGTGTCAGAGCAAAGTCAGTCTTAATGAGAGAGTGTGGACAGCTCTGAATGGTAATCAGGAACCTTGGAATCTAGGGCAGGCCGGAGAAAGAGGTTGGGGGCACAGTGTCCTGAGCAGGTCGGGTGGAGGGACGAGAGGAGAGCCAGCCTCATGACACAAGGTCAGCCAGTCGCCACTCAGAACAGCCCCCTTGGTGGGGGCTCAGGTGTGTCCGGGCCCTTTCACCGCTCTGGCTCACACCGGAGGCATCGGGACCGGTTTCTTTTCATTATTCAGGTCTTTGCTCAAGTGACGCTGTCTCAGAGAGGGCGTCCCTGACCACCCAGCCACTGCCGCCTCTCCCCTACGACCTATTGTATTATTTTATTTTATTCCTTTTAGAGAGCTAACCACCAACTGAAATAATCTTACTTATTTGTTCCTCTTGTTCATGGGCTGTCTGGACACCCCTTCCTTATTTTGTGAGCTTTGTAAGAGCAGATGGTGCCTATCCTTTTCATCAATGCATCCTCAGTGTCTATAGGTGCTCAATAAGTCATAATCAAGTGACCCAGGCTGACTCTGAACATTGATAGGAACTAACCAGAGTTGAATCTGGATTCCCTGTCCATGCTGAGGTCTCTCCTACAAAACACAGTGACTGGGTGGAGGTAGCTTTAAGACCCTGCAAACTTGAGATTGGGAGGGCCTAGGATTTGTGTCTTCTACCTTACAGACTCTCCGGGAGCCTCCTTACCCTGCACTCACACAGGTCTTAGCTGACCCCTGCGGAAGGGGCCATCAGGGTCAGTGGGTGACTCACCCTGTTGTCTGAATTACTGGGAGGAAAGTCCTAACGAAGCAAGAAGGCTAGGACACTATGGGGTCTGAAAATGGGGAATGGGTTAACAAAGTTTTTGGGGTTTTTTTTGTTTGTTTGTTTGTTTTTAATGGGCACCAGGACCAATGATTACCAGCTGCCCAGCTCCCAAAAAATTATGCTTCCAAAATCTCTTGATGTCGATCCCGCACATAAAGCAATCTAGCTGCCCTACTGTGTGCCACTCATAACAGAAGCCCTTTTTGGGGGGTTAACAGTTCTTGAGAGGGAGGAGGACTGAGAGATTGGGACCCGGGGCTGCAGTCCTACGGAGCTGGGAGATTTGGGCTAGGACACAAGGATTTCCAGGAGGGCCTACGACGACGGGGAGATGGAGCTAGATGCTGGGGGTTTGGGCATGGGGCTTCCCGGGGAGCAGGGGCTTGAAGCAGGAGGGTGCCCCTGGGAGGTGCTGAGGCACCAGGATTCTCCAAATATCTGGGGGCTGAGGGCCGTTACCATATGCTTTAACATCGTGCCTTAAGGGCAGAGATGTTCCTGAATCTGTCTGTTTTCCCCAGCTAGGACCAGCAGAAGCCAGTTCTTGCTTAACAGAGTAGAATGTAAGTGACCAAGACTAGGAGAGACAGAGGCGGCCTTCTCCCAGGGCTCTCCTCCCTCCTTCTCTCTCCTTACTGTCTCCACCCCTTTTCCCAAATCCCTGCCCCCAGCTCTCGATGACCCTCTCATGCCCCCTGCTGCTCCTTCTTTGAACAGCAATGGCCAGTCTACAGGACAACAGAATTCAATCTCTTCCCTTTCCTCTCGATGGACCGACCATGAGGACCATCCTTAGAGCGGGGCAGCTAAAGTCCCAAAGGGAAGGGAGTAGCCCTAGCCGGTTTGGCTAAGACTTAGCTGCTAAGTGAATAGAGCGTCAGCTTGTCCACTAAAAGGTCCCTGGGTTCTGATCCTGTCAGGGGCACATGCCCAGAATGCAGGCTTCATCCCCAGTGGGGGGCGAGCAGTAGGCAGCCGATCGATGATTCTCTCATCATTGATGTTTCTCTCTCTCTCTCCGCCTCCCTTCCTCTCTGAAATCAATCAAAATATTTTTTAAAATATATTTTATTGATTTTTCACAGAGAGGAAGGGAGAGGGATAGAGAGCTAGAAACATCGATGAGAGAGAAACATCGACCAGCTGCCTCCTGCACACTCCCCACTGGGGATGTGCCCGCAACCAATGTACATGCCCTTGACCGGAATCAAACCTGGGACCTTTCAGTCCACAGACCGACGCTCTATCTACTGAGCCAAACCAGTTTTGGCAATCAAAATATTTTTTAAAATAATAAAAATAAATAAAATTCACCTTAAAAATAAAAACAAAGGGAAGGGAGTAGATATCTCCTGGAGAAGGAGGTGGGTTCCTGGTTCCCAGAAAGCGATCCCTATGTGGTGTGTGTGTGTGTGTGTGTGCGCGCGTGTGTATGTGTATGTGTGTGTGTGTGTGTGTGCGCTGTGCTGGGATTTCAGCCTAAGAAGTCACTGCTCCCTCAAGAAGTCTTCTTTGTCCCCCAGTCTGGGTTAAGGCTCCTGGCTACAAGCTTTCTTAGCTCCCCGACTGCTCCTTTAGGGCATTGCCAGAGTTTCTAATTGTCCAACTTAGTTGTTAGCTTTTGATGAATAAATACATGCCTTCCCCAGGGGACCGTGAGCACCAAGAGGGCAGAAACCAGGGTTGTTTTTACTCATCAACACAACATGACTGGTACACTGCGGATGTACAATAAATATTTGTTGAATAAATAAATGAGTGACATTCAAAGGGAGTTCTTAGGTGGGGGTTTAATGGGTGGTGTCAGTGGCATTGCCGGGGCTCTGGGGACAGCTGTGAGTCCAGATGTCCCGGCTTCTGCTCAGGGCCTGATCCATGTCTAGCCTCTGGTCTTGTGCCCAAAGGCCGTCCACGCAAAAGGAGGCAGAAGAGGCCTCTCCTAGAGGAAGGTGGCACGGAGGGGGCATTAGGGTGGTTTGATACTGAAGCTCCTCCCCGCTCTTCTTTTCTCCAAACTAAGTGTTTTAAAGCACTTCCTCCCGCTGCCCCCTACCCTCTCTCAGCTGGGAGAAATGTGTCTTTCCCCTGACAATGAGCCCCTTTCTTATCATCTCCCCCTGCCTCGAGCTGGTGTGAGAACTTGAACAGCACTCTCTCTTACCTGGCAGAGCCCCCAGGAAGAGACGGCCCTGGGGGTGGGCCCAGAGGCTGAAGAGGGAGTCAAGGCCCACAGGAGGCAGAGCGAGGCTCGTCTTCTTTGGCCCCTGGGTCAAGAGCGCCTTGGACGCATCCAGCTTCAGCTGAAGAGGGAGGCCCAAGACCAGGGGCAGATCCAGCCCTGGCCCCGACCCATAAGACAGCACCACCTTCTGCAGAGGGTGTGGGACAGCCACATACAGTAAGTGAGGGAGGAGAGAAGGAGCCACATCTACTCCTGTGGCCCGGCTTCCTAACTGCCTACATTCCGCCTCTTAGCCACACCTCCTATCTACTGGCCATTCCCACTCCCAAATCCTGCCTCCATTCTGCCGGCTTGACCTTCCACAAAGCCACACCCACCCCAAGTCAATAATATAATCTAAATAAAAGGTGTTTGTGGCCCGGGCTGTGTGCTCAGTTGGTTAGGGCATTGTCCCAGACACCAAGGTTGTGGGTTCAATACCCGGTCAGCGCAAGAATCAACCAATGAACGCACAGACAAATTGATGTTTCTCTTCCTATCTCTCTCCCTCTCCACCCCTTCCTTTCTCTCAAAAAAAAGTCAATAATAAAGAAAAAAGAAACAACCAATGAATCCACGAATAAGTGGAACGACAAGTCAATATTTCTCTTCCTTAAAAAAATCAATAAATAAACATTTTAAAAAGAAATAAAAGCTGTCTGCTTGGTGTCCCCAACTTTAAGATAGGTCCCTTCTTAATATTGACATTTTGAAGTCCCCTTCCCTCCACTGCTACCAGGTGCCACCACAGGCAGTGCCCCTTCTTACTTGATCTCGGAGTTGGAGGCTGAGCCAAGAAGGGTTTTCTGGGGTCCCCAGGGCAAGGAGGTGGCCAGAGCCTGCTGCCTGCTGGAGTCCCAGGTGCACAGAGAAGGCCCAGGGCTCTCCATGAGGCTGAGGGATATCTGGGGGGGGGGGGGGGGGGAGTAAGGAGCCTCCTGAGGCCTCAGGCTAGGGATTCGTGGAGGGAGGGGGACAGCGGTGGAAGGAGATGGAGGAAGGCAAATACAGAGATGGCCACGGAGGGGAAAAACAGCCTTTACCTTGGAGCTTGAACTCTGCACGAGTTCCTGGAGGGAAGAATATCCCCGGCTGGGACTCTACAGTACAGTTTCTGAGGCTAGTGGGGGCAGACACTGAAATCTGGGCCTGTGGGTCCAGCCAGCTACCCCTGCGCAGGCAGGCATCCAGGGCAGGTACCATCTGGAGCCCGTAGTGGGAAGGGAAGACACAGGATGTCAGAATTAGGACACCTGAGCCCAGTTAGGACACAGCCTCCTGAGGCCTCAGGCTAGGGATTCCCCAACTCTCAGTTCATGCCCCTCCAACGCACAAGCACGTGGCCTCCCCGATGCAACTCCTATCCCGTCCGCTCTTCTCAGAAATGTGGACTCAAATCCCCATGGCCACTCAGTCAGCAAGGCTTTACCAACTTGGGCACGGTTCCCACCCCGGCGATGCAGTTACCGGCAGCCGGAGGCTGGAGGCAGGGAACAGCAGGCCCCCAAGAGCAATCCTCATGACGGGCTGCGGCTTTTTGGCCAGAGGCCCAGAGACCTGTCTCAGGTGCAGCACCACCTCCTCGTCCACCCCCAGCAGCACCGAGTCCCCAAGGATCTTCACTTCCACCTGCGGAAAGGGGGAGCGAAGCAGAACCAGAAAGCCCTGAGGCCCGCCTCCACTCATTTCTTCAGAGTCAGCCAGCTGTCGTGGAAAGAACGTGCCCGTGAGGAGTCTGCTAGCATCCTTGGCTCGCTTAGGACTTGTTACCCATCTACTGACTCAGCTTCGGGATTCCCGTTTGACGTGATCGGGCTTTTGTGCGGAGTGAACCAGGTGACAATGGTAACGAGATGCCCGTCCAGCGACTTGATTCTGCTCCCCTTACTCAGACCAGCTCAAGACACCCTTCCCCTCAGGGCCAGATCGGGCTTACCTTGTGCCATTTCCCATCATCCAGCCGGGGTCCGGCGCCCACGGTGAGCTGGGCCCAGGGGTTGTGCAGTTGGATCTCAGGCCTGCCGTCTCGAAGTCCCAGCACAAACCAGTCATCCTTTGGGTTGGTGTCGCCATAGAAGAGCACTCCCTCTGAATCCCAGGTTCGAAACTCAAAGGAGGAGGAGCTTCTGAAAAGGACACGGAAGGAAGGACTGTGTATGGGGTGTGTCTTTGAAGGCCTATGTGGGCCTGGGGAGGTGAGGAGGTAAGGGAGAGAGAAGGACCATGAGATAGGGAGAAGAGAAGAGCTGATGGAGATGGTAGGTCAGGGGACTAGGTCAAGACTAGGTCAAGCCCATACTTTTTGATCTTGGTGAGGTTAAAGATCATGACAGAGACAGGCTCTTGTCCTGGGCCATTGCTGAGGTGCACAGCAGGAGGGTCCTGGATCCCCTATCAGAGAAAGAAAATAAACAAGCTGGAATAAGGACATGCCAGAGACAGAGGAGAGGCAGAGTTACAGGGCCAGAGGAGGAAAGACAGAAAGAGGGAAGCTCCTGGAAGCACATGGGCTGGTTACCCTGTGCTGTTCCTGCACCTGGGTGGGGGGAATCTGTCCCCGGTGGTTATGAGATGGTGGCGGCAGCAGCAGCAGCAGCAGCAGTAACCAACACGATTTGGCCAGAGGGCCTCCGCACTCCATAATCAGCCCAACTCCTCTCTGTGGCTCAGACAACTCTGGTGAGAATGCGTAAGAGCAGGCAGCCTTGCCCAGTGTCCATGGGAGGTTAAAGGTTGCCGGGGGGAGCGGGGAGAGGACAGGGGCTGGAGACAGGGGCATTGACCCTACCGTCCTTCTGAGGGGCCAAATGGGGTAAGGGACAAAGTTCCCACTACCCTCCCCCACTGCTGAGGAAGTCTGAGCTGGGAGTTGGCATCCCATTCTCCCTCTCCTCTACAGCCTAGTCCGCCCGCCCGGGGAGGCCGCCGGGACAGGCCTGAGCGTAGAAACAGCCCCGTCCTGCTCTCAAGCAGCATCCCAGCGAGGACTAGAGCCCCGACTCGGAATCCCAAGTACCTCGTGGAGTGACTGTGGGCAGATCCCTCTGCAGGGGTACGTTAGTGTCCTTGTCTGTAAAATGTGAACAATAATGCTTACTCTAGGCCGCTACTGTGCGTGAGGATCCATTGAGACAATGCAGGCACAGTGCCTGGTATCTGCCCGGGGCCTCCCTCGCTGCTTTCCCAGGCCTCGGAGGCTGGCCTCCGAGGGAGGTATTGTCTCCGAGTGTGATTTAGTGGCTACTAAATTATCTTCTTTGATTCACTTGTTACAAGGCCTAAAACCATCTACCAACAGGAGTTCATCACCCTTTCCCTGACCCATTTAAACATACAAATGGCATGAGAAAAGCCACCCTAGAGCCATAGTTATAGGGTACAGAGGATAATCTCGGCCCTCTGTCTCAGAGCCTGTCCCTGGTGGTTATGAGATGGTGGTGGCAGCAGCAGCAATAACCAACACGATGTGGCCAGAGGGCCTCCGCACTCCATAATCAGCCGAGCTCCTCTCTGTGGCTCAGACAACTCTGGTGAGAATGCATAAGCCGTGGGCTTACTCCGCTGCTGGATGGGCCAGCCCGTGTCAACAGCGCGGGAGGCCCTGTAGCCGGACCTTGACCCCGGCCCCTGCGCCCGGTCACGAGACCCCGCCGAGGGGAGCAGGGCCGGGGGCGGGGACGTGCCCGCTCTGCAAGCTGATTGGCTGGCGGGTGCGCGCTGCGGGGCAGAATGTAGGGGCTCCCCAGCAGCTGAGGCCGCCCCGCCTGCCCCTCCCTTGGCCCCCCGTAACCGCAGTCCGGGGTCCGCTTCCCAGCTCGCGGTCCCCGCGCCCACCTCGCTCTCCGGCTTCCCGGGGACCCGAGTGTGTAGATCCTTTGGAAGGGACCCGGGTGCCCTTCTCGGGGCCCTGCAGGACGGCAGCGGGGGTCCTGGGCTTCGGCTCCGGACGGTGGGCATCGCGATGGTTTTCGTGCAGATCCGAGAGGCCAAGGAGGGAGACTGCGGAAACATAATGAGGATGATTCGGGTGAAGTCTGCGAGCCAGAAGCCGGGGTGTCCGAGGGGATCCGGCGTCGGGCTGGAGGGGCGGAGAGGGTGCGGAGGAGGTGGGAGAGGCCTGTGAGGAAGGCGGGGAGGAGGTGGGAGCTGGGGGTGCAGGTGGGAGCGGGGATGGGTGGGATGGATAGGGTGGGTGGAAGGGGGGTGCAGGGGGTTCGGGAGACGGGAGGAGCGTGCCCTGGGGTCCTCTGCGCTAATCTGCTCTTTGTCCCCGCGCCTTAGGAGCTAGCTGAGTTTGAGAAACTCTCGGATCAGGTGAAGATCGGTGAAGAAGGTTGGGGCTCAGCAGCCGGGTCCTGACGGAGGCTGGGAGGAGGTGAGGGGTGGGCTCCCTGGGCGTTGGCTCCAGGCCGGGCACACACCCAGGCCCCCTCTCTCTCTCTTTGTCGCCATCACGATGATGGGCGCAGACCTGAGGGCAGATGGCTTCGGAGAGAACCCTTTCTATCACTGTTTGGTAGCAGAGAGCCTGCCCGGGCCCGGAGAATCACAGGGTAAGAACACACCTCCACCTCAGAGGTCTCCTCTCCGGCCAGCCTCAGGGGTGTCTCCCGTGGCACCCAGCGCCCTGACCTCTCCGTGCTCTCTCTCTTTCAGAGCCCTGTGTGGTGGGCTATGGGCTCTACTACTTCATCTACAGCACGTGGAAGGGGCGCAACGTTTATCTGGAAGACATCTATGTCAAGCCGGAATACCAGGGTACAGGGCCGAGGCCGGGCCGGGGTGGGAGGAAAGCAAACCCATAGACCTGACCACCATCCAACCCCAACCTATGGCCTTTTCTGATCCCCTTCAACTCACACAATCCCTCTCTTGTCTTCTTCCTTCCGTGACAGGTCAGGGGATTGGTTCCAAGATAATAAAAAAGGTGGCCGAGGTGAGGAGGAGGAGGAGGAGGAGGAGGAGGAGGCTCAGGCCAGGGGCCCTGGGAAGGCAAAAGTGGACGGGAGGCCCCCCGCTTGCACGGAGCGTGAGAGCCGTTCCCAGGAGAGCCAGGGATGTCTTTCCCCACAGGTGGCCGTGGACAAGGGCTGCTCCCAGTTCCGCCTGTCAGTGCTGGACTGGAACAAGAGGGCCATGGACTTGTACAAGGCCCTGGGAGCCCAGGATCTGACTGAAGCTGAGGGCTGGCACTCCTTCCGCTTCGAAGGAGAGGTGATGAGGAAGTTGGCGGGAAAGTGACTTCATCCCCTGGAGTTCTGGCTTTATTTGAGGGTCTCTCTCCCCCAGTTCAAGCCCTCTGAGAGTATCTCCACTGCCAAAGGCCTTCCTAGAGGAAAGGAGAGTTAGGGGGTGAATCTTCCTGAAGCACATAAAGAGCCAGAACTGAGGGAAAGGTCTTTCCACCCCCTTACTGAGCCTGACAAATAAATGATGATTTCTATGTCTTGTTGCGTTGAGTAGAGGAGTTGTTGACGTGATGTGCTTCAGCCCCTTGATGACCTTTCTTTGGCCTTCTGATTGGTGGATGTGGCTCCTGGGGGGTAAAAGTGGGACCAAGAGGACGTTCACCGTCAGCGGGCCAGATTTCTTGGCCCTGGGCCTGCGGGATATAGAGGAAAGAAGAGCCAGGGGCCAGCTTGGCATATCGGGCTTACTGGTCACATTGGGGACCCAGACAAAGGCCTTCAACGTCTGGATGAGCCGGGTGAGATCCAAGCCTGAGGCAGGCCCAGGGAGCAGGCTGCCACCTGGTGGTAGCATTTTAGGGGTGCTGGGAAGGCCCACGACCCCTGACTGAATTTTGTTTGTTTATTTGTTTAGAGGAAGAGAGAAACACCCATTTGCTGTTCTACTTGTTTATGCATTCATTGATTGATGGTTGTATGTGCCCTGACTGGGGATTGAGCCTGCAATCTTGATATATTGTTCTAACCAACTGAAGCACCCAGCGGCCAGTTGTCCTAAAATTTAAACGTCAGCTTCGCTAGCTAGTGCTCTTTCTTTTTCAAAAGTCTCAAAGCGCCTGGCCGGAGCAGCTCCGTTGATTGGAGGATCCTCTGAGCACCTAAAGGTTGCCTATTAGGTTCCCTGGTCAGGGCACGTATCTGAGTTTCGGTTTGATTCCTGGTCTGAGAGTGTTCAGAGGACAGCCAACCGATGTTCTTGCTTTCCCTTTCTCTAAGCATGTCCTCAGATGAGGATTAGAGGTGGGGGGAAAAGTCACAAAGTCTTTATTTTCAGTTTAGCAAAATCAAAACAAGCCTTTGGGATTCATGGTGGGGAATGAATGGGCTAATATCCTACTTTCTTTTTTTCTTTTTTTTAAATATATTTTATTGATTTGGTACAGAGAGGAAGGGAGAGAGATACAGAGTTAGAAGCATCGATGAGAGTCATCGATCAGCTGCCTCTTGCACACCCCCTACTGGGGATGTGCCCGCAACCAAGGTACATGCCCTTGACCAGAATCGAACCCGGGACCCATCAATCCCCAAGCCGACGCTCTATCCATTGAGCCAAACCGGTCCTGGCGTCATATCCTGCTTTTATAATATTGTATTACACAAGTAATGTAGGTTTGTTGTAGAAAAATTGGAATGTAAATATAAAATAATTGAATCCATATTCTAACTTATCTAACTCTATTAGCCCTTTGGTACCAATTCTTCAGATTAAAAACAATTTTATTATTATTTGAGAAGAGAGAGAGAAAGGAGAGAGAGGGGGAATGAAGCTCGATTTGTTGTGTCACTTATTTATGAATTTATTGGCTGCTTCTTGTATGTGTCCTACCTGGGATCTGAACCTGCCTTGTCCTATCAGGGTGATGATTTGCCAACCAAGCTACCTGCCAGATTTTTAAAAATGTACATATATACAACCCTAAAAGGTTTGGCTCAGTGGACGGAGCATTGGCCTGTGGACCAAAGGGTCCCAGGTTCAATTCCAGTCAAGGGCACATACCTCAGTTGCAAGCTCTTCCCCAGCCTCCTGGTCACAGAACATGGAGGCAACCAATATATTTCTCTTGTATCAATATTTCTCTGTTTTTCCCTCTCTTCCACTCTCTCTAGAAATCAATAGAAAAATACCTTCGGGTGAACATTAATATATAATTAAGTGTGTAGGAATTCAGGAGAGTGTACTCTTTTTGCAAACTTTTTTCATTTAATATATTAGGAGCATCTTCCCATGCTATTATACATCCATCATCACTTTCCACAGTGGCATGTTATTCCCTTCATGGATGAGCAGACTGTTAAATGGTCATAATTTAGACACTGAAAGGAACAAGCAGATCACTTAAATGTGTAAATTGTAAGAAACCGAATCTATCTAGAGAGTTGGATAGATGGGTGGATATACCAATCCATCTTTAAAAACTCAAATGAGCCGAAACCAGTTTGGTTCAGTGGATAGAGCATCGGCCTGCGGACTGAAGGGTCCGGGTTCAATTCCGGTCAAGGGCATGTACCTTGGTTGCAGGCACATCCCCAGTGGGGGGTGTGTGTGCAGGAGGCAACTGATCGATGATTCTCTCATTGATGTTTCTAACTCTCTATCCCTCTCTCTTCCTCTCTGTAAAAAAAAAATAAAAATCAATAAGATATATTTTTTAAAAATTCAAATGAGCCCTAGCTGGTTTGGCTCAGTGGATAAAGCATTGGCCTGTGGACTGAAGGGTTCCAGGTTAGATTCCCAGTCAAGGGCATATAACCTGGGTTGTGAGCTTGATCCCTAGCAGGGGGTGTGCCGGAGGCAACTAATCAATTCTCTTTCATCTTTGATGTTTCTATCTCCCTCTCTGAAATCAGTAAAACGAAAAAATTTTTTGAATAAAAAAATACAATTTAGCCCTAGCTGGTTTGGCTCAGTGGATAGAGCATTGCCCTGCGGACTGAAGAGTCCCAGGTTCAATTCTCGTTAGGGGCACATGCTGGTTGTGGGCGCAATCCTCAGAGGGGCCGTGCAGGAGGCAGCTGATCAATGATTCTCTCTTCATTGATGCTTCTATTTCTCTTTCCCTTTCCCTTCTCAGTGGATAGAGTGTCAGTCATGGGTTCATCCCTGGGTCTGGATGTTTCTGTCTGTCTCTCCCCCGCCCTTTCACTCTAAAAATCAATGGGAAAGAATATCCTCAGTGAGGATTAACAAGAACAAAAATATGATTCAAAGAGAACACTTCAAGGTCCCCAATTTTTAAAAAATATATATTTTATTGATTTTTTTACAGAGAGGACGAGAGAAGGACAGAGAGTTAGAAACATCGATCAGCTGCCTCTTGCATACCCCCTACTGGGGATGTGCCCACAACCAAGGTACATGCCCCTGGCCGGAATCGAACCCGGGACCTTTTAGTCTGCAGGCTGACGCTTTATCCTCTGAGCCAAACCGGTTTCAGCCATTATCAATTCTTTTTTTTTTTTTAAGGTTTTTATTTTTATTTTTATTTTATTATTTTATTTTATTTTTTTTAAATATATTTTATTGATTTTGTACAGAGAGGAAGTGAGAGAGATAGTCAGAAACATTGATGAGAGAGAGCCATCGATCAGCTGCCTCTTGCACACCCCCCACTGGGGATATGCCCGCAACCAGGGTACATGCCCCTGACCGGAATCGAACCCGGGTCCTTCAGTCCCCAAGCCGACGCTCTATCCATTGAGCCAAACGGGTTTCGGCTTATTTTTATTTTTAAAAATAAATCTTTAAATCTTTATTGTTCAGATTATTACAATTGTTCCTCTTTTTCCCTCCATTGCTCCGCTCCACCAGGTTCCTACCCCACCCTCTGTTCTTGTTGACTCTACTGCAAATTCTACAGGCTCAAATCAATGTAGGTGCCCCTCATCCATGTAGGTCCTCAGCACTTTTCTCACCTGCAATGGCTCCTTACAGATCTCACCACCTTCAGGAGCACTCTTACTCTTCAATCTGTCTTCCACAGTTATAAAATGTATGTGGCTTAAAACCTTTCAGTGGCTCTCCATTACTGAGAAAGTAAAAGTCATTCTACGTAAACTGATCTGAAATCCTTCACGATCGAACTTTTTGCAGCTCCTTAGTTTAAGCCAATACTATTTGAATTAGTTGCCATTCCCCAAAGGACAGGCTCCTTCTGCTTCTCTGCACCAGTGTAGTCCCTGTTTCCTCCACAATATTCTTACAGTGCTTCTTCTCTAACAAACTCCAACCGAACCATCAACTCAAGCGGCATCACTTCCTGGGCAGTGGTCTCCCCAGATCACTCTGAGATCAGGCGCGTTCAGGGTGGTATGGCCGTAGACTCCCCAGATCACTCTGAATCACAATGACCTTGGTCTCCTTGGGATTCCCTCTATATGAGTCTTTATTCTCTATCACCTCCCACATATATAAATGCCTTGAGATCAGGGACCACACCTTGTCTTTGTATCCCTAGCATTTAGCAGTGATTGGAACACAATCTGAGCTTAATAAACATTTGGTAAGTGATTAAATGCACAACACGATTCTAATTTCTGTGCTATTTTATTCACTTTTATCTCAATTTCCTAACTCAAGGATCGGAAATGTTCTCTCTTATTTCATGACAATGCTTTCTATTTTGAAGTTCTATTTAAACTTATCACATCTTGTACTGAGCTAGGTGGCAATCGCTTTGCGGGTTTGTTTTGAAATTATTCTTTAACTTTTCATTACGTGTAGGATCAGAATCTTCTCAAGGAAAGAACGTCGCTTGCACAGTTGTTGAAACTCAAAAGAGTCGATATGTATGTAAAGCTCAGGGCATGCGCGTGGGACACTCATTTATTTATTTATTTTTTGCTTTTCGATTCCTCTTTTTTTTTTTTTTTTTTTTTTTTGCTTTGGAGCGTGCGCACCCAGGCAGACAAAGGTGGGGAAAGTGACCAAGCAGCCACTCCAACGCATGCGCATCCCTAATACGTCCAAGCCTGTTGGAGCTCACAGGGAAGAAGGTGTGGTCTGGCCAGAGCAGCGGAAATCCAATCCAATTGAGCGAGCGTGGCCCTTCCCTCCCCGTGATTGGCTAGTTCTCCGTGTTGTGGGGCGGGGAAAGGAAGATATCGGGGTGTCCGAGTGGTGGGGTGGCGAAGAAAGACCGCCAATCTCCTTCTGCGCAAGCGCAAGTGAGGGGCCGCCAGGGGGCGTGCGAGAGCCGCAGGGAGTGAGGTGTCTCTGAGGCGCTGGGGAGCGCGAGCTGAGTCGCCGGCCTCGGCGCCTGCGCAGTCGCCCTCTGGGCCCCGCGCGCGGCGGGCGGGTGCCCCGCGCGCCTGCGCAGTGGGCGGCGGCGGCAGGGGGAGGTGGAGGCCGTGGAGCGGCAGCGGCAGCAGCGGGTCCCGCGACCGAGGCAGCAGCGGGGGTGGCGGCGGGCGGAAGCTGAGGTGACGAAGGCAGCGGCGGCGGCGGCCGTCTCTCTCACGGTGGCGGAGACCAAGGCGGTGGCGGCGGACCGGGAGCGGCCGGGCCCCGGCCCCCTGCTCGTTGGCTGTGGCAGGGCGGCCGTGGGGCCGGCCCGGCTCCCGCCCCCCGCGGCTCCCCCTCCGGCTCCTCCTCCGGGGAAACGCCGGGGGCCCGGCCCGGCCCGCGCTCAGACGGCCGCTGCAGCCGCCGTCGGGGGAGTCGGAGGCGGCGGCGGCGCCATGGGCAGCCTGGCCTCTGGGGGAGACGTGGAACCGGGACTGCCCGTCGAGGTGCGCGGCTCCAACGGGGCCTTCTACAAGGTGAGGCGGCGCACCGGCCCGGGACACCCTCCTCCGGCCCCCGCCCCCGGGCGGAGCGGGCGGAGGGGGCGGGCGCGAGCTTCCGGCGCTCCGTCCTTAGAACCCCAGACCGCGCTCCCATCGCAGCCCTCCCGGGGGGACCTCTGGAACTTTATCCCCATCCTCTTGTTTTGGGCCGTTCTATTGCACCTGCTTCCCCCCCCCCCCCCCCCACACACACCGCAGAGAAAAGGAACACGAGGACATTATTGTGCTCGGATTAGCCCTCCCACCCTCCCCAGACCCCATGTACCCAGCACTTACGGACTTTTTCTGTTTCCTGGTAGAAGACACGTCTTAGACTTTAATCACATTCCCCCCCCACACACTCCAAGCACATGGAGAATTCTCTTTATTCTTTTTCTGTAACCCCCCCTGGGAAGGCCGTTCCACATTATTATCCGTTTCCCTTCCTCCAGAGGCCTTTACCTGCTGGCGCTGGGAGGCACCCCCTCTTCCATCTTGTATTTCTGTTCCTCGCGACCCAAGGATAAATTGTCAAAGTCTGTGACATTTGGTATCTTTGACCTCAGGAACTGTGGATTGTACCAAGTCAAGTTGCCTCTTAGCCAGAAGGTGGCATCTTTTCGCCAGACAGCCACCCCACCCCTTTATCCTAAAGCTAGCCGGTCTGTCATTCTAAGTAAGCTAAGGATGGATTTGTCTTTATCATCTCACTTTGATCTCTCAGGTACATTTAAGTCTCTTCATCTTGAGGAATGTAAGTTTTATATTTAAGATCTGTAAAGGAGAAGGGGGGATTCGTGAGGATTCTGTTTATCTCCTTATCCACTTCTAGAAGACTTATGGCCAACTCTCCCAATTTGGGAATCGGATGTAGTCTTTTTTTTCAAAAAATAATTTATTTTTATTGATTTCCGAGAGGAAGGGAGAAGGAGAGGGATGAAACATCAATGATGAGAGAGAATCATTGATTGACTGCCTCCTGCACACGCACCACTGGGGATGGAGCCTGCAACCTGGGCATGTGCCCTGACGGGGAATCTAACGGTGACCTCCTGTTCGTAGGTGAATGCTCAAACACTGAGCCGTGCTGGCCGGGCTGATACAGCTTTTTTTGAAGAAGGGGACTACCTTGCCCTTGCCCAGGATTTGGTTCTTTAGAACTTCTTCACTACCACCTTTGTCCTGAATCCACTTTCTAGGACATTTTTTTCACTTTTAGATTAAGCCAGAGAGAGACTCCTTTTGTCTCAGGAATTTTTCTTTGTGTGACTTGTTATTTTGAAACTTTTTGGACTTCATGCTTGGAATTATGCTTAGACTCCCCCCCCCCCCCCCATATATTTTATTGATTTTTTTACAGAGAGGAAAGGAGATGGATAGAAACATTGACCAGCTGCCTCTTGCACAACCCCTTTGCACATCCCCTATTAGGGTTGTGCCCACAACCAATGTACATGCCCTTGTCCGGAATCGAACCTGGGACCTTTCAGTCTGCAGACCTACGCTCTATCTACTGAGCCAAACTGGTTTCGGCTATGCTCAGACTTTGATTCCCATCTTATTCTTTTATTTTACCCTGAGGAGCAAGAGCAGAGATAGCTCCTGATAACATCACTTGTGAGAAGAACTGCATTTCCTTCACTTCCCCTTAAACCTTCATCCCATAATAGAACTCTCCACCTTCATATCCTTGGAAATGACTTTCTCCAACTCCTTCCCTGTGAAGTCTTATCTTATCATGGAAAGGTTCTCCTATTTGCCCTTGGAATGAAAGGTTTCTACCCCAGTTTCCATAAGTTCTGCGTAGTCATTTTTTACCCACGCCAAATGCCTATCTGTTTCTCTCTTACTACCCTCACCAGATTTCTTTAAGATTTAAAAAAAATTGATTATGAGAGAGACAGGAAGGAGAGGGAGAGAGAAATATTGATGGGAGAGTGAAACATTGATTGGCTGTCTCCTGCACACCTCTCACGGGATCGAGCCTGCATCCTGGGCTTGTGCTATGACTGGAATCAAATCAGCAACCTTTCCTTGCTACACCAGCCAGGGCATATTTCTTTATATTCAGTGCCTGTGTGTACCCATATTTATCTATCTTATTTTCTCGTTAAGTCTTTGCCTTTTTATTCTGATATTTCTATATTCCTTTATAATCCTCAGGAACCACCTTATCCAATGTCTGAAGGAAGCTCCCAACTGAGCTCTTCTGTCATTTTTTTCTGCATTCTTTCTAACTCATGGGACTTTTTCTAGGCTGCCTCCATAGCATTTCTGTTTTCTTTGGAAAAATCTCTTAATTCCTTTCTGATTCTGAGAGTACATTTGTCTCATTCTTTTCCCCAAAACTTGCATTACTTTTGTTAAACTAACTTTCCTCATGAGATTTTAGCCCTATTTCACCCAGTATCTTGTCCTTTTACCTAGGTCTTTCCCACCCCCAGATTCTTAGATTCTTAAATTGAGTCTGAGATCAAGATAAGATGTTTGCTTTTGTTCTAGGAAGCTTGGGAGCCAAGCACAGCTGGGAAAGTTTGGTATCTAGTTCAAATGAACTGTGAGACAACTGGGAAGGGGATGTTTTCCTGTCTACATATGTACCCAGCAGGAAATCTCTTTTCTGAATCTTTCCCTTTTCTCTTAGTGGTTATGGCAATGATAGACTTGGGTGAATTGGGGGACAGGATACCTTGAATCAGGGAGTAGAGATTGTAGTTGAGCTAAAGCCAGGTAATGCAGATTTTTTATTCTGGCCACTTTAGGATTTTCTGCCCCATGACTTAGTTATAAAAAAAAAAAATCCCTAAATTCAGACTAATTTTTCTTCAGTTTTCAGTGTCGTATACTTACCCATTCTGACCTTGCTTCTGATTTAATATTCATGACTCAGCACACTTTAGTGTGTGGGTCAAGGAGTGTGTATATTGCTTCTGGAACTGTAAATTGGGAAGGTCCTTTTCTTCTCTCAGAATTTGGTCCTATTTTTGATCTACCATGAGAGAACTGCAAATGTCAGGTTTGGGATCTAAGTTGTTTTTGTCAATTCTTTCTTTTCTGTCAGAGTTTAATGTATTTTACTCTTTCGGTTATACTGTTCTAAACGAAATATCTGTTCACCTTCCAGGGCACAATCCAACTTTTCAGACCTTGCCTGGAAATCCTAATTCCCATTCTTTTCTCAGTTTCAACACATGGTTTTTACCCAGATCCTTACTGCTTTTCTGCTAGAACTCTCTCTCTTTTGAGAGCCCAGGACTAGAAGATAGGTTGAAGGCAAGCTCAATTTCATCTTTTAGATGTTGAGGAAACTAAAGTACCTAAGAACCTAGGGCTCTTCCTTCTGACTAGACTTGGGCCCTATAAACCAAAGCCAGGATATGCCATAGCCACCAAACTGAGTCATCCTTTGGAGATTCACCTGCTTATCTTCCCAATGAGCATGCATTAAGCAGAACTGGGATCTGACTCTCTACCACTAGTATTTTGGAGGAAAAAACTAGGATATGTTGGTGGAATTAAGGAGCAGAGACTGGAATGAAATATGAATGGAGTTAAGGTAAAAACTTGGAGAAAGTTTGAAGAAAAAAGACTCTGGAAATAGAGTAAATGACATTTGGTTGAATTGCTGAGAGTGTGAAGGAAAACTCCATTCTGAGTTCTACATTTCTGCTTTGGGGATCATGGTAGCTAGAAAAACCAGGGTGTCATTGTTACCTCCACCTGAGGGTCAACTCTGATATGTTGGAGAAGAATTGGGTTAGAATTTTAGGCATATACTTTGTGAATAGGTATATCTAGAAGTGGTTATCTCTTTACAAAAGAGGTAGGCAAGTAATTTTCTTCTATCTCTTTCACTCCTTTTATCTTAACCCTAAAATGTTTTTGTTTCTTTAAAAATATATTCTATTGATTTTTTACAGAGAGGAAGGGAGAGAGATAGAGAGTCAGAAGTAACATCGATGGGAGAGAAACATCGATCAGCTGCCTCCTGCACATGTCCTATTGGGGATGTGCCCGCAATCAAGGTACATGCCCTTGACTAGAATCAAACCTGGGACCTTTCAGTCCGCAGGCTGATGCTCTATTCACTGAGCCAAACCGGATAAGGCAACCCTAAAGTATTTTGAGAATAGCTAACTATAAACTATTTCTAAAGCTTGGAGATAAACATTTTGGATAAAGAATTGGATGAAGTCAGCTAAAGAGGCTGGTTGATGTTTCTAGAAATCCAGATTCATCTTTATAAAGGGGGGAAAGAAGAGGCAAGGGATACATTATTTTTAAAAATATATTTTTATTGATTTTTCAGAGAGGAAGGGAGGAGAGTAATATCAATGATGAGAGAGAATCATTGATTGACTGCCCCTTGCATGCCCCCTACTGGGGATGGAGGCCACAACCCAGGCATGTGCCCTGGACTTTATTGAACCCGGGACCCTTCAGTCCACAGTTCGACACTATCCATTGAACCAAACCGGTTAGAGAGAGAGACAATATTTTAAAAAAAATTTTTTTTAGTGGATGACAGAGGAGGAAACTTAAGGAGCTAAGAAAAGAACTGAAAAGGAAGAGGGACTCAGGCAAGTAGGAATAAAAATGCTTCAGAAGACTTGAATGGGGAATCGTAGGAGTGGGCATTGATGGAGCTGAAGGAAGAGTAGAAAAGACGTTTCTGGGGAAGGGAATGGCAGAGAAGGTTAAAGCAGGGCTAAGGAAGGGGCAAGAGAGTACCGGGAGTGCTATTGCCTTGGGCAGTAGTAAGGTCCCATACTAAGATCCAATCTGAAAGAAGAGAAAGATGGCTTATATCAAGAATAAAATTTAGATCGATGACTCTCTCTCATCGATGTTTCTAATTCTCTATCTCTCTCCCTTCCTGTCTGTAAAAATCAATAAAATATATTTAAAAAAAAAAAAAAAGAATAAAATTTAGCCCCACAGGTGTGGCCCCAGGAACCAAGAGATCACCAGTTCGATTCCTGATTAAGACATGTGCCTGGGTTGAGGGCTCAATCCCTGGGGGCAGAGGCGGCAATTTAGGTTAAGATTTTCCCACCATAAAGAAACAGCAATATAATAAGTGTTTATGATGACCAATTCTGTGAAGTGGGAGTGATATAATGTGTGCTTTTGGTGTTTTCTCTCGTAATCTTTTATCCCTAGCTGCACAATTCAGGAATAGCTTTTGAACCTCCTTATTAAGAAAAAAATAGCTTTTAATCCTTAGATTTCAATGTTTTCATTGATTTCAGAGAGAGAAAGAAAGGATAACATTGATTTGAGAGAGAAACATTGATCAGCCTGAAACCTGGGTATGTGCCTTGACTGGGAAATGAACCTGGGTCCTTTCAGTGTGTGGATAACACTCTGAGTCACACCAAAGCTGGAACCCCCTAAATTTTTTTTTTTAAATCCTTACCTGAAGACAGAGAGTGGAAGGGGAGGTGGGAGGAGGGAGAGAGAGAGAGAGAGAGAGAGAGAGAGAGAGAGGGGTGGGCAGGCATCATCAGCTGCTTTCTGTGTACTCCCAGACCGACGATCAAACCTGCAACCCATGCACATGCCCCAACCAGCGCGCCCTCAACCAACTGAGCCAGTCCAGCTGGGCTGAAATCTCTAATTTTTTTAACCGCTATTGAGATATAATTGGCATACAGTGAAGTACATATTTTTTTAAAATATATTTTTATTGATTTTTTACAGAGAGGAAAGAAGAGAGATAGAGAGCTAGAAACGTTGATGAGAGAGAAACATCAACCAGTTGCCTCTTGCACACCCCCTGCCAGGGATGTGCCCGCCACCAAGGTACATGCCCTTGACTGGAATCAAACCTGGGACCTTTCAGTCCGCAGACCGACGCTCTACCACTGAGCCAAACTGGCTTCGGCTGAAGTACATATTTTTAAAGTATAAAATTCGTTAGGTTTTAGTGTGTGTGTGTATGTGTACATAGATAGATATAAAACCATTTCTAGAATCAAGATAATGAACATTTCCTATCACTCCCACAAGTCTTCCACCAATCACTCATCTACTTTCTGTCATACATTAATAGTATTTCCTAATTTTTTATTTATTTAATGAGTTTAGAGAGAGAAACATCAATGTGAAAAACATTGATTTGCCTCCTGGTTGCTCTGTACTGGGAATCCAACCTGCAGCCTGGACATATGCCTGACTGGGAATTGAACCAGTGAGTTTCAGTGCATGAAGTGATGCTCAACCAACTGAGCCACACTGGCCAGGGCACATTTCCTGTTTTTTTTACAGAAGTTAAAGGCAATTCACTATAGAAAAGATAGTTTTTTAAACAACTGGATATCTATAAGTAAAAAACCGAATTTTGTTATTAATTATCTTGCATCATATACAATATTTAACTCAAATAGATGATAGAGCCAAAACCGGTTTGGCTCAGTGGATAGAGCATCGGCCTGCGGACTGAGATGGTCCCTGGTTCAATTCTGGTCAAGGGCATGTATCTTGGTTGCAGGCACATCCCCAGTGGAGGGTGTGCAGGAGGCAGCTGATGTTTCCCATCGATGTTTCTAACTCTCTATCCCTCTCCCTTCCTCTCTGTAAAAAAATCAATAAAATATATATTTTTAAAAATAGATGATAGACCTAAATGTAAAATAAAAACTATAAAACTTCTACAAGACATACATACCTTTGTGGCCTTGGATTAGACAAAGATTTCGTAGATGTGAAATCAAAAGCTCAGTCTTAAAATTAAAAATTGATGAATTAGCCGGGACCGGTTTGGCTCAATGGATAGAGCGTCGGCTTGGGGACTGAAGGGTCCCGGGTTCGATTCCGGTCAGGGGCATGTACCTTGGTTGCGGGCAGATCCCCAGTAGGGGGTGTGCAAGAGGCAGCTGATCGATGACTCTCTCTCATCGATGTTTCTAACTCTCTATCTCTCTCCCTTCCTCTCTGTACAAAAATCAATAAAATATATTTTTTAAAAAATAAATAAATAAATAAAAATTGATGAATTGGACTTTATAAAAATTAAGTCCTTAATTTTGAATATGTGAAAATAGGAAGGTAGAAAAATCGGGAGCATAGGATCAGACACATAGCTTTGGCTTCTGCAGTGAGGACATAGAAAGTAGGAGGTAGACCAGCTATTTACTCATCCCTGTTCTCCCTTATTGTGATCTCAAGATTGGGGTCTTCTACAAATTTTATTATCCTTTTCTAATGGTTAGCAGTATTACAGTCTAGCATTCAGAAATCTCACATCTCTTAAGTTCTAATTTTTTCTTCTGTAAATTGTGTTTATCATTTTTAACTTTTCAAATGTTCTCTTTATTCTCTTAGGACCCCAGGCATCAAGGCACCAAGTTTGCTCAGGCCTCTTGCTGTACTGGGGAGCTAGACCCTTCTCTTTCCTTGGCAGAGCCTGATGTCCTCTAGGTGTTTCAGAACGGCCTTATGCTGTCTCACGGGATATTCTTAGCCTTGCTGAATGTTGTTGGTATTTTAATTGAATTCTGGCAAGCTACTCAGCATAGCAGAAATCAGACAGATAGGAAGTCCCCTGTGGGAGCCATAGTAGACCACCAGTTTTCAGGCTAGTTTTTGTTTATCCTTACCTGAGGATATTTTTCTATTGATTTTTAGGCAGAGTGGAAGAGAGAGAAAAAGACAGAAACAGCCAAAACCTGTTTGGCTCAGTGGATAGAGCGTCGGTGTGCGGACTGGAAGGTCCCAGGTTCGATTCCAATTAAGGGCATGTACATTGGTTGCCGGCACATCCACAGTCAGGGGTGTGCAGGAGGCAGCTGGTCGATGTTTTTCTCATCGATGTTTCTAGCTTTCTATCCCTCTCCCTTCCTCTCTGTAAAAAATCAATAATAAAAAAAATATTAAAAAAAAAGAAAAGACAAATATAAATGTGAGAGAAACATCAATTGGTTGCCTCCTGCACATGCCCCAACCAGGGCCCGGGTTGGGGAGGGGCCTGCATCCAAGCCCTTTACCTACCAGAATCGAACCGCTGATGCTCTCTCCACTGAGCCAAACCAGTTAGGGCTTCCAGGCTGTTTTGATGCAAGTGATTTGCCTCCCTCTACTTTCTGTCTCATCTTATTTGTGGATTTTGCCACATCTCTTTCCATGTAGATCACACTCCTTTATCTCAACATTCATATTCTTTTTCCAATATAGCTTTTTTCTGGCCCTATCTTTAGATTGCTTGTGTCCCCACCTAAAACTATATTTTTAAGGGCCTCTGAATGTCTCTGTTCCCTTAATGGCTAAGATGGTGGTAAATTGTTATTTTCTTTTTTTAACTTTGTTTTAAAATTTGTTCTAGGGCTTTGTGAAGGATGTCCATGAAGACTCTGTCACCATCTTCTTTGAAAACAAGTAAGACCTCGGGAATAGAGAATCTAGTATATTAGGTTCTAGAAGGAGCATGGAGAAGAGAGGGTGGCTGAATCCCATGATGCATGTAATAGGTAGGGGAAAGCCAAGGGTTTGGGTGGGCAACTTATATGGATCGCATAAGAGGAAAGGGCTAAAAGTCGGTGAGGTAGGGGAGTATTTGACCCAGTATTTAATGGTAGCAAGAGATGGAAGATAACCATATTAGCAAGGCCTGGGTTCAGCCTCTCATCACCAGGGAAGGTAGAAATTGGCCAGCGATTTGAGGTGATAACCTAATCCTGAAAAAAATGGGCAACCACATGAGCCCGAATAGCTTTTGTATCACCGTTTCATTTGCAGCTGGCAGAGCGAGAGACAAATTCCTTTTGGGGATGTGCGGCTACCGCCTCCAGCTGACTATAATAAGGAGATCACAGAAGGGGATGAGGTGGAGGTAAGGTCCATGGAGTCCACACTTTCTAAATTTCCTTTTTCTCACTGCATCTCCCTTACCCTGATGGTATCCTAGGCTCCTTCCTGGTTGGTTCACTCTCCTTATTCCCCAAGCTAAGCTGCTACCTCCAGCCAGGTAGTCCATAGACAAGTGAAATGCAGCAGTTCCCTGCCCATCTCTGTTGTGATCAGCCAAACTTTCAGGGAGTTTCCTAGTTGCAGAGGATTATTTACCTTTCATTTATTATAGCAGCATGTAAATTCTAACGCTCTCTGATTTCTAATTAGCAGCTCCTTCCTCCAGTTTCTTTTATCTCGGTTTAAGGATACCTCCCAAGTATTTTAATGCTTATCCTGTTCTTGATGTTTTTGGATGGTCTTCAGTATCTTTTTTATTTTTATCTTCCCTTCAGGTTTATTCTCGAGCCAATGAGCAAGAGCCTTGTGGCTGGTGGCTGGCCCGGGTGCGGATGATGAAAGGAGATGTGAGTGATTGTGAAGGCCTTTGGAGAAGACTGAAACAAATATTTAGTTATAGAAAGGCGGGAGGTAGAAACTCAGTCATCCAACAGCTTCTCCTGTCTTTCCTTTGGTCAGTTCTATGTCATTGAATATGCTGCCTGTGATGCCACCTACAACGAGATTGTAACCCTGGAACGGCTTCGGCCAGTTAATCCCAATCCCCTTGCAACCAAAGGCAGCTTCTTCAAGGTTACCATGGCTGTTCCTGAGGATCTAAGAGAAGCGTAAGTGTTGGGGATGTAGGGAGTAGTGTTGGCTCAGGCCCTCTTTACAGCCTCATCTCTGCCCTTATTTCTCCCCGTTTCAGTCTTGTCTATTGTTCCCTTGGCCCTCAAGAACCCTTCTTGCTCCCAGTTCTTATTTTTCTTTATCCCTTGAAATGCCCCACCCCTTTTTTTTAATCCTCACCTGAGAATACTTTTTCCATTGATTTTTTTTTTTTTTTTTTTTTTGAGACAGTGAAGGGGTGGGGTGGGGAGGCGAGAGAGAAACAAGACACAATGATTAGTTGCCTCCTGCCCATGCCCCGAATGCGGCTGGGGATGAACCTGCAACCTAGGTATATGCCCTTGACTGGGAAACAAACCCCTGACTCTTTGGTGTATTCTAACCATTGAACACACCAACCAGGGCTTCCCTGTCCTTTGCCTGCACTTTACACTCTGCCCTCTGAACACTTTTATATTTCTCTGCAGCTGTTCCAATGAAAACGTTCATAAAGAGTTTAAGAAAGCATTGGGAGCGAACTGCATCTTTCTCAACATCACAAATAGTGAGCTTTTCATCCTGGTGAGTTGGTTTATGTAAACCCTTCCAGCAGTTTTTCCTTCTCCCGTTTTAACTTCTTTGTAGAAATGGAAGAACTACAATGTGCTTATATTTATTTGTCAGAGAGGACTTGATTGCTCCTGACCTCTGTGGGCCTAGTTAGCCCTACCTTTCCTTAGTGTTCCTTATGTCAGACCTTGAACTTTTTATTATTTTTTAATCCTCACCAGGGGATATTTTTCTATTGACTTTTAGAGAGAGCAGGAGAAAGAGGGAAAGACAAAGAGAAATATTAATGTGAGAGAAACACATGGATTGGTTGCCTCCTGCACGTCCCCAACCAGGGCCTGAACCAGGGAGGAGCCTGCAACTGAGGTACATGCCCTTGACTGCAATCGAACCTGAGACCCTTGGGTCCGAAGGCTGATGCTTTATCCACTGAGCCAAACTGGCTAGGGCAAATTTTTTTTTTTAACCTGGTCTTTATATTGCAGTCTAGGCTGGGACCCTCTCATATATTTAGACTAAAAAGTAGACTACAGTTTGCACCTGTGTCTGCTGCCTAAAATCTCTTCCCTTAGGCACCCAGAGAGTAGGCCCTTGTGAGGTTGACAATGATTTTCCTCTTCCCTTGCTTTATTTTTTAACTCCCACCCTTGTCCAGAGACCAGACATCCTGATTCCCAGTTGCTGGCTCTCCCCAAGTGTGTATTCAAAGTCATTTTTTAAAAGATATGTATTTTTAATGATTTCAGAGAGGAAGGGAGAGGGAGAAAGATAGAAACATCAATGATGAGAGAGAATCATTAATTGGCTGTCTTATGCATGCCCCCTATTTGGGATCGAGCCTGCAGCCCAGGCATGTGCCCTTGACCAGATTGAACTTGGGACCCTTCAGTCCACAGACCGATGCTCTAACCCCAGAACCAAACCAGCTAGGGCTTGGCTTCAGAGTCAATTTTAATGACGTCCATTGATTTATTCTCAGTCAACCACAGAAGCCCCTGTGAAGCGTGCATCCCTGCTGGGTGATATGCATTTTCGAAGCCTGCGCACCAAACTGCTACTCATGTCTCGAAATGAAGAAGCTACGAAACACCTAGAGGTAGATTTTGGTTTTTCTCTTTATTGCTGTTATATTGGTACTAGAGAGGCCCAGTGCACAAAATTTGTGCACAGGTTGGGTCCCTAGCCCTGGCCAGTGATCAGGGCCGATTAGGGCCTGCCTTCTCCCAGCTGCCAGCTGCCAACTGCTGGCTGGGGCCTACCTTCATTCTGCGCCACCCCCTGGTGGTTAGTGCACGTCATAGCAAGCGGTCAAACTCCTAGTTGGTTGAACTCCCATGGGGATAATTTGCATATTAGCCTTTTATTATATAGGATAGGATAGAATTACTGTCTTCCCTTCTTACCTCATCCTTTACCCATGCTCTTATGTTTATAGAACACAAAGACAAAGGCCATTATACCTGATCTGCTATTTTATCCCAGACGCCTCCAGATGGCAGAGCTCCATCATGTTATAGTACAGTTGTTTACAAACTCTTTGAGCCATGGGACTCTGACTAAGTGAAATATACTTGAAAGCACAGCACATAAAACATCAATCAGAGCAGGGGGGCATTTTCTTCTACTTGTCTCAGAACCAAAACACTTTCAAGGATATATTTGAGAACCATTTGTACCCTGGAAAGACAACTGAACTTGGGATCATAAGTTTTGCTTTGTCAAATAATTGACCTTTGGCAAATCATTTTATTTTACTGAACTTTTATCTTCATTTGTGACAGTGAGGTTAGACTAAAATACAGGAGTGGGCAAAAGTAGGTTTACAGTTGTGACTGCAAAAGTTTATTCGTATTATTTGTACTGCAACTGCAAACCAACTTTTGCCCTCCATTGTATCTCTGAGATTTAAGATCTAACCATCTTACAGTGATTAGATTTCCTTTTCTTAGGTATTATTCCATTCTAAATGAGTAGGGTATGTGTTTATGTTTGAACATGCATTTCCATTTATCAAGTAAACGGGTCTTTTGGGGAATCTTTTCTCTGAGCCTGTGCAAATTCTGGATCATGGTAATCTTTCACTTCTCTAGGGATGCTCTTCAGGGGACTGCAGTTAAAAACTGACCTGGTCGGTGCTCAGCAGTGGAGCATTGATCCAGGAACCAAGAGGTTGCTGGTTTGATTCCTGGTCAGGGCACATGCCTGAGTTGCAGGCTGGATCCCCAGAAGGGGGTGTGCAGGAGGCAGCCGATCAATGATTATCTCTCATCATCAGTGTTTCTGTCTCTCCCTCTCCCTCTCCCTTTCTCTCTCTCTCTAAAAATCAATAAAAATATACTAAGAAAATAAGTAAATAAAAATTCACCATTGCCTCCTGATAATAAAAACTACATTTGCTTCATTTCTCAGTGGATACATTTCCTGGTGACAAAGGTAGAATATTTAACTTCTTTAGGAGTTGGCTATATTGATCCGTATGGTAAAGTGTACCAGATAGCTAAGTTAACCATAGGTGCAAGGTTTTAAGAATCGGGACATGCTTTTGGTTTTGAGAAATCTTGTGTTTTTTGTTTTTTTTAAATATATATATTTTTCTTTTATGTATATATATATATTTTAATATATATATATTTTAAAATATATTTTATTGATTTTTCACAGAGAGGAAGAGAGAGGGATAGAGAGTTAGAAACATCAATGAGAGAGAATCATCGACCAGCTGCCTCCTGCACACCCCCTACTGGGGATGTGCCCGCAACCAAGGCACATGCCCTTGACCAGAATCGAACCCGGGACCTTTCAGTCCGCAGACTGACACTCTATCCACTTAGCCAAACCGGTGCCGGCTATATTTTAATATATTTTATTGATTTTCTACAGAGAGGAAGGAAGAGGGATAGAGAGCTAAAAACATTGATGAGAATCATCGATCAGCAGCCTCTTGCATACCCCCTACTGGGGATGTGTCCGCAACCAATGTACATGTCCTTGACCATAATCGAACCTGGGACCTTTCAGTCCGCAGACCGACGCTCTACCATTGAGCCAAACCGGCTTCAGCTCTTGTGTGTTTTTTTTTAAAATATATTTTTTATTGATTGCAGAAGGAAGGGAGAGGGGGTGGAGAGAGAGAGATAAGCTTCAGTGATGAGACAGAATCACTGATGGGTTGCTTCCTACACACCCCTTACTGGGTATTGAGCCTGAAACCCGGGCATGTGCCCTTGACCGGAATCGAACCTGGGACCCTTCAGTCCACAGGCCTATGCTCTATCTTTTGAGCCAAACCTAACCGGCTAGGGCTTGTGTTTCGTTGTTTTAAAAAAATTATTAAAATATTAAATATATAAGGGATATAAAATAATACAACACCCTTAGTATACTTCTCTAGAAGATACTTATAAATCCAGTTAGATCCTTTCCTCTTCCTCCCTAAGTTATTTTGAACACCCAACTTAGTTATTTTATCCAGCCTTCTCTAGCCTAGTGTAAATCCTTGCTACAATTCAAACTCATCTATTTTGGAAGTAGGAAGTCATGGGTTGTGATTTGGGAATGTCCCTTTTAGATACTTTACTATTTAGTGCTTTTTACCTAAAACTCTCTTCTAGAATCTCTCCTGTCTTCGTACTCAGGAATCTCACAAAGGACTGGTTAAGAAGTGAAGCAGTACGGTGTTCCATAGGCTCCTTTTCTGCTTTTCTTTACCTATTACTTCCTGCTCAACTTGCCAGGTTTCGTTTTGGAAATTGATATTAGTTTGACTAAAGTAATAGTCATAGTTCCTTATACTTGCATTTACTTTGTGGAAAGTTCTTTCTCACCAGTCTTACTTGATTATCTGGGAATGGGGTGGGTCAGGCGTAATCATTTAGCAGATGGCAGAATGGAGGCACAGTGTGTGTTTTGTTTAGGATCACACAACCAGATCAGTGCTAGAGCTAAATCCAGATCTTTGGTGCCTCCAAGACCAAACTCTGCCCTCATTTTTTCCCCTTTCCCCTAGGCCATTGGTATTTGGAAGGTAGAAGTGGAATTTAAAGTTCCTGAATTTTCCACACAGCTTCTGATGGCAGCAGACTTTGGGGTGGTTCTGGTTTGCTTGCACATACTTTTTCTCATTGAAGTTATGCAAAGCGTCAGGTGCCTGGGACAGGTATTCTGAGACTCTGCCACTATGATTCCTACAGTGCCTTTTCCTTTCAGACCAGTAAGCAGTTGGCAGCAGCATTCCAAGAGGAGTTCACAGTGAGAGAGGACCTGATGGGACTGGCAATTGGGACTCATGGTGCCAACATCCAGCAGGCCCGAAAAGTACCTGGAGTGACTGCCATTGAGTTGGGTGAAGAAACCTGTACTTTCCGCATCTACGGGGAGGTCAGCAAAAACAAACAAACTGTTCTCTAGATCTCTTAGGGATACAGAGGGGAGAGGGTGAAGTAGAAAGGAAACGAGTCATGTTGAGCTCCCTCTCTGACTTTGGTGGCTACTTGTCTCAAAGACGAAGAGTGGCAGAAAGATTATTGTTTGAGATCCAAGTTCTCTGTTTTAGTAATGACTCCCCACTCCTCTTAGACTCCTGAGGCATGCCGACAGGCCCGAAGCTATCTTGAGTTTTCTGAGGACTCTGTGCAAGTGCCTAGGAACCTGGTTGGTGAGTTGGGGGTGTGTATATATAAAAGAGAATTCAGTGGGGGGCCGGAAGTGGAATTAGCTAAAGTGATTCTGGGCTTGGCACCTCCCTGTGGACTTTAGTATCACAAGGACAGAATGATCTATAGTAGGAATGACAAAAATGGAAGAACAGATTTCTAGGGATTGTAATATTTTGTCTTGTAAAAACTTAATAGGATGCAGTAGATGCAGTAGAATAATAAACAAAATCTACATATAGAAGCTGAATGACTATCTTAACTGTTTTTGACTCTTTCTCTCCTTAAAAAAAAAAAAAAAAGGTCTAAATTGTCCTTTACCCATTCAGGCAAAGTGATTGGAAAGAATGGAAAAGTAATCCAGGAGATCGTGGATAAATCTGGTGTGGTGAGGGTTCGAGTAGAAGGTGATAATGACAAGAAGAACCCCAGGGAGGAGGTATGGACAACTATGCCTGGAGATTGGTGTCCAGAAGCAGATGGGATTGCTCACAAAGCCGTTCTCTGAGGGCTAGGATTTCCAGTGGGGGTAGAGCATTTTGTTTCCCCCTCGATGTAGAGCCAGAAAGATCATGTTAGTCTCTGGCCAGGTAGCTCAGTTGGTTAAGAGTCATCCCCATATGCCAAGGTTGTGGGCCAATGAATGTATAAGTAAGTAAGTGGGACAGCAAAATTGATCTTTCTCTCTCTCTCTCTCTCTCTCTCTGTCCCTCTCCTTCCCTTCTTCCCTCTCTTTCCCTCCCTCCCTCCCTCCCTTCCTCCATCCCTCTCTCTCAATGATCCCATTGGTTGGGCTCCCAGGGGAGATAGGGTAGAATTAATACTTCCAGTTGGCTCTCCTTCTAATCCATCTGCCTTTCCCTCTATTCTCCAGGGAATGGTTCCCTTCATATTTGTTGGCACTCGAGAGAATATCAGCAATGCTCAGGCTCTGTTGGAATATCACCTCTCCTACCTGCAGGTACTCAAGCTAGAAACCTGGGAGAGGAAGCTCTGAGTCTAGCAAGGGGGCGAAGACTGCTGGTGGATTAAGTTAGGAGTTGTCCCTCTGAGTAGAATATAGAAACCACTGGGTGGGAATTTGGGGCTGTGGAGTTGGATCCCATGATATTTTTTGTTTAACCAATGCCTGCCTTCTTACATTCCTGAAAGTAAAGTTACGTAGGGATGGTCGGGCAGAGAACCTGAAAGGAGACTGTTCACTGATCTTATACTTTTCCTCTTCCACATCTTCCTCCATTTTTTACCCAACCAGGAGGTGGAGCAACTTCGCTTAGAGAGGCTACAAATTGATGAACAGCTTCGGCAGATTGGGCTGGGCTTTCGCCCTCCTGGGAGCGGGAGGGGCACCGGAGGCAGTGACAGAGCTGGATACACCACGGATGAGAGCTCGTCCTCCCTGCACACCACGCGGACCTATGGGGGCAGCTATGGGGGCCGAGGCCGGGGCCGCAGGACGGGTGGTCCTGCCTATGGTAAGGAAGCTGTGGGAGAGGAAGCCAACAGCGGGGCTTGTGATGAGAGGCAGAGGTCTGGGTGGAAAGAGTGATGGAGGTGACAGTGGTCTGGGGGACTGGGAAGTGAGAAGTCTTCCAGTTTGGGGTGATGGATCCTGGGATTGGGGGGAGTGACCTGATTAAACTCCCTGTGTTCTTTAGGCCCCAGCTCAGACCCATCTACAGCTTCCGAGACCGAGTCTGAGAAGAGGGAAGAGCCTCTCCGAGCTGGGACAGGAGATCCCCCAACCCGAGGGGAAGAGAGCCGGAGGCGGCCAGTCGGGGGCCGGGGTAGGGGACCTCCACCTGCTCCCCGGCCTACTTCGAGATACAACTCTTCATCTATTAGCTCAGGTACTAGTGCCAGACAGCTGGGTGGTGACTGTAGGGCAAAGGGAAAGTCGGTGGGCACCTGACTTTCTAATTCTTCCTTTTCTAACCAGTGCTGAAGGATCCAGACAGTAATCCCTACAGCCTCCTGGACACATCGGAACCAGAGCCTCCGATTGATTCAGAGCCTGGGGAGCCCCCCCCAGCGAGTGCCAGGCGCCGCCGCTCCCGCCGCCGGCGCACGGATGAAGACAGGACTGTGATGGACGGAGGCCTGGAGTCTGATGGGCTCAGCACGACAGAAAATGGCCTGGGTAAGGGGTGTTTAAAAAGTAGAGCTGGGCAAGAACTGAGAGATGGGAGTTTGGGTGCATGATTTGAATTTTCCCGTCTCACAGAAGATGAATCCAAACCTCAGCGACGAAATAGGAGCCGCCGCCGCCGTAACCGCGGTAACCGTACTGATGGTTCTGTCAGTGGAGATCGCCAACCAGGTCAGCCAACACTGAGTACCAGCATCCTTCTTCAGAGCTGAGAGAATGGGATGCCTCCTGCCCTATGATAACCAGGGACTGGGGTTCATTGGGTATCTAGGGGCTGGATACCTGGGTTCCTTCTGAAACTCTTGGTCCTCTGCCTCCCGCAGTGACTGTGGCTGACTATATCTCCCGAGCAGAGTCTCAGAGCCGCCAGCGGCCAACCCTGGAGCGCACTAAACCCTTAGAGGACTCTCTTTCAGGACAGAAGAAGGTAGGCAAGCAAGATGCAGTTTACTCTCCTCCGCTTTTTTGTTCTTTAGGGGCAAGGGACACAAGAAATTTCACAAAGAAATCTTTTTTTAAAAATATATATATTTTATTTATTTATAGAGAGGAAGGAAAAGGGAGAGAATTAGAAAGGTCGATGAGAAACACCAGCAGCCTCCCTCCTACTGGGGATGTGCCTGCAACCAAGGTACATGCCCTTGACCGGAATCAAACCTGGGACCCTTGAGTCTACAGACTGATGCTCTATCCACTGAGCAAAACCGATTAGGGTACAAAGAAATCTCTTGCTAAATGGCAGAGAAGACTGTCTGATGGAATTTAGACTATATTTAGAATAGTGGAAAATTTGAAAGAAGTTTCCAGGAAAGTTTGGTTCATATTTTATGGGTTCCAATGAGAGTGACTTGGTTTAAGGACCAATCCCTGGGTCACCAGATGCCAGAAGTGCTAGGATGGTAGACAATGTCATAATCTGAATTTCTACTGACCAATTCTTCCTCTCCATTCTTTCCCACTTTCCCCTCAGGGTGACTCTGTCAGCAAGCTTCCTAAGGGCCCCTCAGAGAATGGGGAGCTCTCTGTTCCCCTGGAGTTGGGTAGTTTGGTGAATGGGGTTTCATAAAACCTCCAGCCTGCATCCCTCCCTTCTCCATCTCGCTTGCTGCCCAACACCATGGCCCTCACAGGCCCGACTGACCTGCGCTGGAGCTGCTCTTATCTAGGGGGGAGGGGGGTGGCAGAAAAGCTTGGGTCCCCCTCCCCAACCTCCAGGAGCTAGTGGAGGGTGTGTAACAGGGTCATACCCACCTCCCTCTTGTCCACCCTACCCCAGGGTGAGGGGAGCCTCTCCTTCCCCATCAGACTGGATGTGCCTTTATCCTCTAATGCCCCAATCTCTCTGAACACCCCCATTCTCCGCCTGTTGGTGCGGGGTGCTTCTTGACCCACCCAGATTTGACAGTTCAGGGGGGTTCCCCTGCTATCCCTCCTACCATCCTGTACCCCCGATTTCTGGGGCCTCATCACTGTGGAAGACGGGGATAGTAAGGGTATAGTGGGTGGGAGGCATGGGGAAGGTTTTGGAGTAGAACCAGGGGTGTGTATGAAGGGGTGACAAGGTCCCCCAGGGGAAGGGGGACCAACCTTATCTGGTGGATGAGAAGGCGTATTTATTTTTCACTGTACAGTATTTAAAAAGAGAATTAAAAAATCCAAACAGCTCTCTGGTTCTTGTGTCTTCCTTGTGCCAGTTTGGTCCAGCTGTTTTCCTAAGACTGAGCTGGTCCTGGCCCCTGCCTTCTGTTTCTCTGCACCTGGCTCTCTGTTCCAGAGATGGTCTACTTTGGGGATTCTGGGCAGTCTTCAGGTCCCTAGACCCAGGCACCCTCCTGGGTGAGGAGTGGCTTGTGTCTTGCTGCTTCTCTCCTCCCCCCAGGTTTGCTGCTGGCGGGAGCTGGGCCACTCCTGTACCCTGAGTCACAGCTGGCTAGGTAGGGCTGGCCAAGCTGGAACTGTTCCTGCTAGGAGCCAAGAGCCAAGACTGGCTGCTTAATCGGATTACCTGAGGCCTGGGGCTTGGGCTGAGTCTTGGGCAGAGTGAGAACCTAGATGTCCAGCCCCCATCCCCTGCTCTGGAATCAGACCTTTTTTTTTTCTCCCAGCATCTTATGCCACCCATCTCTCAACCACAGGGGAGTTGTCCTGGGTTCCTGGCTCCCTGCCTCCAGACTCTGACTAAAGTTTGAAGATAAGCGTGTGGTGGAGAAACCTTTGTTTGGGTGGCCGAGTTGGGAGTTTTAAGTTTTCTCACCTGGAGTGGTGTTGAATCACCACCCAAGCACCTGCTGGGATGACTCAGGCAACAAGAATGGCCTGCCTCCTAGTAACTGCCCTTTCTTGCCCCAGGGGCAGATGGGTTTTGCGGGGCACTGGGCACAAGAAGTGGGTGTGGGGTATTGTAGTTCTTCCTAGCACAACTGACCCTGAGGGCTTTTGGTTCGGGCGTTTGCTCCCCTTGTGCAAAGGAATTGACTTTAAATGCCAGAGCTTAAAAAGGGAGGGAAGACCTCGAGCTGGGGCTGGAAGGCTACACTGCTGGGTCTTGGGTGGGGAGGGGCGGGGTGCCCTGAGGCGTTGGGGGCTGGGAAGCGCGGGACCCTGGAGTCCGCCCAGGACTGCGAGGCCGGCGCTCCGGAGGAGGCGCGGCCTGCCGGGAGGGAGTGGGGCGGAGTTGGTCGTTAAAAGCTGTTCCCTCTCGGGCCTGACTCACCCACAAGGCCAGGTGCGGGTGCCGTGGTACCCGGGCTGCGCCCCGGCCTCCGCTGCGAAACTAGCGTCGGAGCAGGAGGCTGACGGCCTCCACCGAAGACGGAGCAGCTAGAGGTAGGAGCGGGACTGGGTCTGGCACTGCACCGCAGCAAGGAAAGGAGAAAGCAACCTGCTGTACGCACAGGTTTTGCACTCCACTCCCCTGCAGGGTGCAGGATTAAAAACGGTAGGGAGCGGGGGCTCCAGAATAAGGACTCTTGAACTTGGGGGCGAGATTCTCTAGAAGGACTCCATACTAGGAAAGCACTTCCATTTTAAGGACAGTTTGGAGACCAACATTTCCCTTTCGAGGAGAGGGCGTGTAGGCGCCCTCTTTAAGGCTTCCCTCCATCCCCATGGCGCTACCCGGCCTCGCACAAGACCAGGCTTGGAGCCTGGAACCTCCCACTCCCACGGCCCCTGCCTCCTCCTCCTCGGGCTCCCGGGAGCGGGAGGACGCCGAGAGCCCCGTGGTCTCCGGGGGCCTTCCCTTGGAGAAGGTGAAGCGACCCATGAACGCGTTCATGGTGTGGAGCTCTGCTCAGCGCCGCCAGATGGCGCAGCAAAACCCAAAGATGCACAACTCGGAGATCTCCAAGCGCCTGGGCGCGCAGTGGAAGCTGCTGGGCGAGGACGAGAAGCGGCCCTTCGTGGAGGAGGCCAAGCGGCTGCGGGCCCGACACCTGCGCGACTACCCCGATTACAAGTACCGGCCACGGCGCAAGACGAAGAGCGCGGGAGCTGGGCTGCCCCATTTCTGCCAGGGGAGCGGCGGTGTGGCTCTCTGGGGGCCAGGATACGCCACCACCCATGGGAGCAGAGGCTTTGGGTACCAGCCCCCCAACTACTCGACATCCTACTTGCCTCGTGGTTTCATGTAAGTGGCTGGGAGTGGGGGTGAGGAAGGAGATGCCGTGTCTGCCCTCCCTGAGCCTAAATGGGGCACGTATCAGAGGGCCTGGCCGACAAGGGCCTGAACCCACCCAAGCGGAGGTGACCCCTTTGGGGTTTAGGGACGGCCGTGAAGGTTTGAGCAGCACCATCACCAGCACTCCCAGCTCTTTGGGGAGGAGGGTTCTGTGGCCCAGGGTTTTCCTGGAGGGCTTTCCCATCAGCCTGGCAGGGCCCTGCAGCGGGGGTCGAAGGGGGCAGACTACTGGCCCCTAGATGTTGTCTTGTTCCTGTTACCTATCTGAATTTCCTGCCATTACCCTCCTCCATCTCTTCCCACTCCCCACCTCCGCTTCTGGCCCTGATGTGACCTGACTTCCTCTCAGCCCCCAGGGCAAGGAGAGGCTAATCCCAATTCTGCCCCTTTCTGGCTTGCTGCCCCGAGAGAGGAAAACAGGCGCACAGCACGCAAGCTCGCTGGTGAGCCTGCCCCAACAAGGCTGCCTGCCTCTAAGCTAGCCTTGGGTCTGGTTCTGGACCTGAAGTACCTCGTGGGGCCCAAATAGCCAGGGATGGGTAGGTTCTATTTGTCTACCCAGAATGGGTCCGACCTGCCCTCACATGCACACTGGGGACCCTGCCTGGAATAGCCCTCTAACCCGTGTTTCTCTCTTTGCAGCTCTTCCCACTCCAAACCGGAGGCCTCAGCGTGCTCGCTCCATCAGAGTAACCCTAGGCTCCAGGGGGAACTGCTCCCTGCTTATAATCCCTACCCACCCCCAGGCTCTCCTACTCCCTACAGCCCTCCCCTCTCCGGGGCCCCCATGCCCCTGGCCCACCTCTAGTAAGCATGGGTATGGACTCCCGGGAAGGGCTCCAACCTCTTTTTCACCCAGAACTATCCCCCCGCTTCCAAACCACAAACCCTTCTTTTGCACATTTGACCGGTTTAGAGGAGGCCTGTGGTCCAGTCCCCTCCCCCGCCTACCCACCCAGAGGGAGCAACACAAGTTTTTATATTTTTTGTAGGACAAACACAGTTTTGTACAATTAAGCCATGTCTCTGCGTCTTTATTGCCCCATCTCTGTTCCCCCTCAACAGGAACCAGCATCATCTCCACTCCCTTTTGCCTGGACCTGCCAGAGCAGGAACCTCCTCACCCCACCCTGGGGCCCTGCCTGAGTCATTCTCCATCCCCCTCCCCGGCCTCCCACCCAGCACTGGGGGCCAGGAGACAGTCCCAGCCAGGCTGCGGGAGGGAGGCAGCCACACGCCTCTCGTCCCTGGCACTGTCCAGGCTCTGTCCTCTTAAGGCCAAAAAGGGAAGTGAGGAGATGGGAGGGCAGGGCAAGACTTGCCCAGAATAGGTAAGCAGCTAGAAATTGCTGAAAAAAGTTCAGCAAGTGGTTAAATTAATTGGTAGTGCATACACAGGACAGTGCACAATCAGTATCAAATGTCAGCCTGATAATCTGGTCCACCTTCTATGCCTTTCCATGGAAACACAAACTCTGGCTCAGAAAGCTGCATCTGCAGAGAAATGGGGAATGATTAAAAGTCTCGCTGGCAGGCTGGCTCAGACGGACCCTGAGGTTAGGTGGACGAACAGAAACATGGAATGGATGGTTCAGCCCCACTACTCCTTTTTCTTCTTGTGAGGCGCCTTCGCATTCCAGTAGAAGAGGAGCTGGGCAGCAATGAGGCCGTTACAGAGGGAAGAGACCACGAAGGTGCCAGCCATGAGGGGATCTCCGGTTTCCTAAATGTGAGAAACAGCTAGGGTCACTCTGCAACGCCCCTCCAAAGGCTCCAGAGACCAGGCAGCTTTAAGCCCGCAGGTGGGAGCTAAGATGTTTTAGTGCCCCCCCAGAGGGGAGAAGGTGAACTCACCTGAATGGAGGTGAAGATTCGTGCCAGGGAGCCCCCAAAGAGCAAAAAGACTGTGACGGCGGAGAGCTGGCCCGTGTGCCCATTGCGGTAGTTGGTGGCTGCCTGGAGCAGCTAGAACAGGAGTTGAGACCCTTTGCTCTATCTTCTGAATTCTTCCCATGTTCCCATCAGATTCCCCCATTCTCCTCAAGTCTACTATTCTCACACACAGCTTCCGTTCTGCTCAATATTTCTTTCCTTGCTCCCAGTACGCACCTTCCCCACCACCACAGAAGGCATATTGGAGGCCTGGAGTATGGTGATCACGGCCAGGGGCGTCAGTGGAGAAAGCAGTATCAGCAGGACCAGGGCGTAACCCGCTAGGAAAGCCACACCTAGGAGTCAGAGACAAGGAGTCCTCATCAACCTCAGGAGTCCTCTGGCTTCCCCAGGCCTGAGCTCCAGCCGGCAGGCTCTCGGGAGCCGCAGCTGCTCTCGGGTAAATCCCCAGCACCTGTCACAGTTTGTCCTCGGTAGTGCAGGACCAGGAAGCAGATGGTGATTGTCTGGAGCATCAGGAATAGTGCTTCACCCCAAGAGCTGCAGAGTCAAGAGTTGGAAGGAAGAAAGGCGGGCCTGGAAAGAGGCAGGAAAAGCCTCCATAGCCCATCCATCTGGGGACACAGTTATCTGATTACTCCCTGCCCTCCACAGCTCTGCTGGGTCCTGCCTCCGGCCTCCCAGCACCGCCACCGCCGCTTCCGACTGACTCACTGAATCTAGAGCTCACCATCAGCTCCATAGGCGATGACTGTTTCCAAAAGGGCTTAAGCTTTTCCTGCCCTTTGACCTCCCTCACCCTGATCCCACTGGAGTAGTGGGTATTTTACCCTTGGGAATAAAGGGCAAACGCCTCACCTGAAGGGGAAGTTGTTGACAATGCTGTAGACCATGGTCCCTGTCAATGCCACGAGTTCCAGCATTACTGAATGCAGGCTCAGCCCTTCGGCACTCTTGGCTCCAAGGATTTTAAGCACCTGAGGCAGTTTTACTGAGAAAGGATGAGAAGGGTATATGGTTGAAGAGCTGATAAGCCTTGGAAGCACAACAAAACAGCTATTGAGAAGCATGTTAATCCCACTTCTGGTTAGGGGATCCACCCAGTTCAATCTCCATCCACCCAACAGCAGGAAAAGGAAGATGAAACACATACCCAGAAGTGACCCAGCTACAATGCCCAGCCCCAGGCCTTTGCTGATGAGAATCTTCAGGCAGGGGACTGCGAAGAGAAAAAGGTAAGCAGAGAGATCTCCGGAACCCAGACCAGGGTTTTCAGAGACAGTACAGGCCTATAGACGTAAAGCACCTCTGTGGCCGGCCACTGCTCCCTCAGACTCGGACATACCCACACAAGGAAGCCTTGGGTTGTCCGGAGGCAGGGGAAAAAGGTCGGCCCTTACTGCTCCAAATCATATCATGCTAAGATGAGGTAACTTCCAAAACAGCTTTCACCATTCTTTCCCTCCAACCCAATTTTTCATTCCCTGAAGATTACATCTAAGCTCCTTGGTCTGGCCAGCCGGTTGAGTGTTGTTGCTGATTTGATTCCAGGCCAGTGCACAGAGCTGGGTTTCTGGTTTGATCCCCAGTCGGGGAGCATACTGAAGGACACTGACCGATGTTTCTCTCTTCCTTCCTCTCTAGGCATGTCCTCAGGTGAGAATTACATAAAATAAACTCCTTGGTCTTGCTTCAAAAGCTCTCCCTGTATAAAGCTGAACAATGCCCAAGGAGTACTCCACTCCTTTATTCTCCTTCACTGAGCACCTAGGGGCGACCCACTTGGGTCTCGTCTTTACTATTCACCCCTGAACCCGCTGTTGCTAGTCCTATCCTTCCAGGGCCCGGGCCACCCACATTTTCTCCAGCCTTTGAGTTTTCTTCTCAAGGAGCTTGGCCCAGCGGGTGTCAAAAGTCTCCCGGGTCATGAAAGCAGGTAAAACAAAGTGTTTCAGAAGCACAGTGGGGCGCCATGAGCCGAGGGGCAGACTGGGAAAGCTCCCCAAAGCGTCTGAGTTCTCAGACGGGCCTTGCTGTGGAACTGCCTCAGCAAGTTGTAGGAAGTCAAATGATCAAATTATTCCAAAATTGGACCATCGACAAACGTGGGGGCTGGAAGAAAAGCATCATCGGGATGGCAGAAAGCTTTGGGGGGTGACGCTTAAGGCCTGGATTCATGAGGCCTGCAATCAAATCTAGCCTTGCTCCTGAAGGTATAGCGATCAATTGAAGGTTGGAACTACTGGGTTATATTTTAGCTTCGTTTTATAAAATTTGAGTCTTTTGGCTTTTCGTTTTCTCAAGCGTAAACTTCACAAAGAATTAATTCCACCCGGCGATCCCCCTTCACCCCAAAATGGCGCACTCTCTCTACGGAGTCCGAGACACTTCCGCCCCTATCAGAAGTAATTTCCGCCCAGCAAAGCCATGCAGTATTCACCGCCATCACTTCAGTCCGCGGTCACGCCCCACTTTGGCGCTCCAGCAGAACTTTGACCAGATGCCAAATAAAACTCACTGTGAAGCAAATCCCACTGGACGAAAAATTGGTCGTAGCATTTCTCAGGTAAAAGAAGCGGCACCAGCACCCGTTTGAGCAGCCCGTCAGCTTCGGCCGCCATATTGTAAAGATCGTTTCCGCCAGTTCCTTCCGAGCCTCATGGGCCACCGGTGCGCGTGCGCGCTCTGAAACCCCGCCCTCTGTCTTCCGGGACCGAGCCGGCCCGCCCCTGCGCTCCGCTCTTTCTCAGCGTGAAATAGGTCCCGTCCGGAGACCACGTTTCAGGCCCCCCTCCCTGCTGTTTGAATGTTCACGCAGGCTAACGCTGCACGCCTGCGCACTTCTTTGTCTTGCGCCTTTGTTTACCCTTCCAGTTTGGAAGCAGGATTTCTCTTCCTGCTTTTCTCCGCTTCTCCCGCTCGGCGCCATCTTATCTCCTCCCCGCGGACTTGACTGTTCAAAATTGAGAGAGGAGCTGAGTCTCCAAAATGGCGTTGGGTGGGGGCGCTGTGCCTCTCTAACTTTTGTTCTCTCGGCGTCTCCAGTGGGAATGGCACTGCCGGGAGCAGGAGAGCCTGCACCAGGAAGCCGTTTGCGGACTCGCGGTGCGGGCAGGGCCCCGCTTCTCCCTCCTCTCCTTAACCCCGGCGTTGGCGAATGGGCGCGCCAGCGACTGCTCCCCCGGGACAGCGAAGCAGAAGAGGAGGAGGTAGAAAAGACGAGGCCATTTTCAGGGAATGGCACTGCTGCCCCCTGCGGAGCCCAGCCCCGGCGGGTTCCCTGAAGCACACGCAGGGCCCTGAGTCCCCTCCACGCCCTGTGACCTCGCTCTGAGGAAGGAAGGGCTTAACAGGGCTAAATGGGCCCAGCAGCTCGTGCCGGGGAAAGGACACCTGGACTACCTGGCGGGAGTGATGCCCTCTGCCCCCCCAGCACTGGGACACTAACCCTGGCCATCCCGGCCGTGGGACTGGCCTTCATGCTCTGCTGCTAGCACCACACTGTCTTGTTCTCATGGCACAGTCTGCCCGGCCGTAGGGGATGTCTGTGAGGAGTGGTGGGGCTCTTGGGACCCTGCCACATGGGGGCTGCCCACAATGGGGTGGTGGGTCTCTAGGTCCCAGGGGCTACTTTCTGTTGCGTCAAGCCCTCCGACAACTGGCAGGGTCCCATTCTGGCCCCCAGCAATTGTACTGGAGAGAGACTGGCACTCGGTGACGGTGCAGGCTGTCTGGCAGGCCCTTTTGTAGAATGCGGACACAGGCTGCCCTCGGGCTGCCACCCACCACCATTTGGAACATCAGGGCTGGCTCCCTGAGCGGCCCAGGCTGGAGGTGCCCAGGAGCACAGAGGGAATGGGATGTGGAGGTTGCAGTGCCCACTGCTCCCTCCCGTTGTTGATGAAACCCTTTGCAGGCAGGAAGCATCCTAGGTGCGGTAAGGGTTTAATCAACACAGGGGGCAGGGCCGGCATTCTTGTTGCTAAGGAGCCACTAGCCCATCCTTTGGAAACAAAATGACACAGGTGTGACCTTGCCTCCCACACTCACTGCTATTGCTGCCTGCTTCAACTGTAATTGCACGTAAGGGTCGGGAAGAATGCCTCCAGGATGGGTGACTACTGGATTGGAGAGGAGGAGCTGGCGCAGCCAAGGGCCCAGAATGAGGAAGGGAGGTGAGCAGATTCAACGCCAGCTACACCAGGCTTTGGGGGAGGAACCCATGAGGGTATTTGTCACACATTGACATTTTCATCCCTCCTCACCAGCTCCCTTAGACGCAACCATATAACGCATAGAAACCATATGGCAAGAAACTCATGGCTTTTAATCCTGGCAGGAAGGACAAGGAAAACCAAAGATAGCTTTGGTGTATAGGCTTTATTATTCTCCCATTGGGGAAGGGGGAAGAGGGAATGTCATATTTAATAAAAACACCTCCCTTCACTTTTCCCAGTTGCGTTATCTTTGATTTTGTTCTTCACGACAGAGGGAAGGAAGATAACTTTGTCTCGGAGGCAGCTGAGTGGTTCAGAGGGGCTGGTAGGCGGGTGGACGTCTCCGGGAGATGCAAAGGATAGCAAGCACCAGGGCGAGGAGGCCGAGGGCGATCAGGCCGATGATAAGAGGCAGCCATGTGGATTGGTCATTGGGGCACGAAAAACCTGGCAGAAAGACGGGCAAGCATCACAATGGTGGTGGTGGGATAAAGGTGGGAGGAAGGAGCATGGGGGATGTTGGAGTACGTAGGTAGTTGGTGAGAAACTCACCTCGATGACGGCAGTAAATGAAGAATGGGTAATGTAAAGGGAGGGAGGGCCGTAGCCTGGAGTGGGGGCTTTTATGCAGTGGGAGAGTTTAGAAGGGAAGAAGTTAAGTCTTACTTGGTCCAAAGATCCCTGTAGGGGGTAGGTGAGTAGCTTGTAGCTTCAGGAAGAGCAGGTCGAGGTGGAAAGCTGGTGAAAGGATGATGCTTGCATTTTTGCAGCTGAAGCTCTGGCCCAACGGGGCTTGGAGTTCTCGGAGGGATGAATTTTGAACTGAGAATGTCCATTCTAAGAGAGTGAGGAAAGATCAGCTCTATATCCACATCCCCATCCCCCAGCTTAGGTCCCTTCAGGAGTCCAGACATCTAGTGCAAGTGATGAGAAAAGGAAGGTGAACTCACGTGTTGCTTGCGGGAAGGACACATTGTACTCCATAGACACAGAGTTCAGGTAGACAGTGCTCTGCAGTTCCTGCAGAGGTGACCAGGAAAGCTCAGGGTCATAGGGGAGAGTGATATTCATGTCCACAGAGGGATGCGGCAGGGATTGATAGGGAAAGGAACTCGGAGAGTGAGGGAGGGAGGAGGGGTGAGGTACCTGCTTGAATCCGAAGATGAGCTGTCCATAGGGGAATGAGAGAAGCAGGTGGGGATGGGCACCCTCACAGCCTCCCTGGGGCGTGGTTCTGTTAGGGTTCAGTACAGAGATGCCCCAGGCCTGTGGAAGTTAAAGATAAGAGGGTCATAAGGCTACACAGCTGTGCCATCTAAAATACCTTTCTTCCAACCTCCCCCTGTACTGGTCTCCTCTCCTCTTCCCTCTTCCCTTCTGAACCAGTCTCATTCCCCGATTATCCCTTTTAGCTTTACCTTTCTTCCACCTTGGGTTGGGTACAGAATTCGAATCTGAATCTGGGCTTGGAGATGGACACAGGGCAGGGAGCCATTAGTCCAAATGTAGTCTCCTACAGCTGCCTTGGAGCCTGGGCTGGGACTGGGAGAGGGTGGAGGTGGTCCTGGGTGCGGGGAACTGGTGAAGGGTCCTGGGCTGGTGGCAGTGCTGTTGCTGGTGACGGGTCCTGGGCTGGTGGCAGTGCTGTTGCTGGTGACGGGTCCTGGGCTGGTGGCAGTGCTGTTGCTGGTGACGGGTCCTGGGCTGGTGGCAGTGCTGTTGCTGGTGACGGGTCCTGGGCTGGTGGCAGTGCTGTTGCTTGTTGGATGAACTGTGGTATTTCCAAGGCTTGTCGTGGTGACAGGATTGTGAGTGGTGGTTGTGGGTCCATAACTGGTGCCTGTGGTAGTGGTGCTGTGGCTCTTGGTAGTTCTGTGGCTGGTGGTTCCATGGCTTGTTGTGCTTTCCGTAGCTGTAGGTGTCACCGTGAAGGATGGTACCAGAGTGGCCGATTTCTTATGAGGGCAGTCATTCCCCGTCCCCTGGGCTTTCAGCCGAAGAAAGACTGGTTAGCAACCCAGGGACAGGCTCCTTCCTGGGGGGCTCTCTTACCCACTCCCCACCCTTCATGCTTCTCCTTACCTGCTAGTCCCAGCACAGCCCCCAGGAAAAGCAAAGCAAGCTTCATGGCGGAGCAGCCGGAGCTCTTGATAGTGTATGGGCTGTGTACCCAGCCTACCCTATCCCCTGCCTCCTTTTCCAAAAGGAGGAAATGAAAGTCTTAACTTCCTGTAACTTAGCTAACCCTGCCCCACAACCTGACTCAGGGACTTCAGCCCCAGCCACCCCTTAGTCATCAAGCTTCTGTCACTAGACGATTGGCCCTGGCTTCACGAGTGGGAGTTGTCCAGAGTCGAGACCATCATGTGGGGAGAGTGAGTTGAGCCTTGATCCTTGGGGACCCATTAGTCACCTCAACAAAGCCCAACCGTTCTGGCAAATGATTCCAGAACCAGTCAAAAGGCAGCCCCTCTGGTTCCCAAAGTTCCCCAGGAAACAGTCAACGTAAAGACCAAGTTACCAGTCCCATTTCCCCTCCACCAGTCACTTCCTCTTGGCGGGGAGACATGTGAGGCACTTGTGATGGGGATTGCCCAAGCCTACACAAGGGTCACACTGTTAAATGACTATTATAACAGAAGGGTAAAATATCAGCTGGGGGTGGGGGGAGAGAGATATATACCCCATAGCAGGTGGGAAAGGGAAGAAATGAGAAGCCCAAACAGGCAGTTTCCAAGTAATTTTATTCAGAATTTTGTTTCCTGAATCAATAAATACTATACAAAACAATGTAAAAATGGCTACTATTTTTTTCTCCCCTGCTCCCACCCACATGGGGACAATCCCCTGGGCCACCTAACTCAAGGGTTCTCCCTCCAGATTTGGTCCAGTAAATGAGGTTCAGTGACACAGCCCCTTGAAGAATCCTTTCAGAGGAGTTTGGCTGGAGCAGGGACTCAGGGGTTTGGAGGTTGACTAGGTTAGGGAAGTGGATTAGTGTTTTGGGGAGAAGAGACGGCGCCTGGGGCATGAGCCTACCCCAAAGAAAAGGGTATCTAAATTGTTCACGGTTCCTTCTTTGCCTCAAAAAGTGACATTTATTCAAAGGGGAAAAAAAAAAAGAAAAAAATTGACAAGATGTCCATCCCTTGGCTCCCTTCCCTCCCCCCTCCTGCTCCTCCTCAGCCTGCCAAGGACTGAGAACCCTGGCTGGGATGAGGTAGCAGGCCAGCCCCTCTCAGATGAGGTCAGCAACATTGAGGGGCATCTCCTCAATGGAGGTGTTGTAGAAGGTCTCAATGTCTCGAAGAGTCCTCTTGTCTTCTTCTGTCACCATGTTAATAGCCACACCCTTACGGCCAAAACGTCCACCACGACCAATTCTGGAAAAGAAAGACACCTCAGGACCCGGCACACAGGCAAGTTTCCAGTCCAGTGGGGATTGGGCAGGGGGGCTGGGTAAATGCACTCACCTGTGGATATAGTTTTCCCTGTTGGTGGGAAGGTCATAGTTGATGACTAGAGAAACCTGCTGCACATCAATGCCTCTGGCCTACGGCAAGAAAATAGGACAGCTTCAGCATGTGAGGAGCGCGTAAGCTACCCAGAGGAACCGGAGGATACATGTAGGCAGCCAAAGGCAAAGGAAATGACGATCATCTCCTCCCGAGAACCTGAGGCATGCCAGATTTTATCCCAAGTTGCTACTTTCCTGAAGAGGGGCACTGTGAGTCCCCTTGGAGAGGGAATCACCTTGGTTTCTCCCTTCTGTCTTTGTATAAATCCCCTCGTACTCACCAGCAGGTCAGTGGTGATCAATACTCTGCTCGAGCCAGAGCGGAACTCCCTCATGATCACATCTCGTTCCTTTTGGTCCATATCCCCGTGCTAGAACAGGAAAGAAGTGTGTTGGCACATTGGTCCAAAAAGCTGGCTTACGTGGGCTGACACACTGTTGGTTAATAAGGGGGACCTCACCATGGCAGAGACAGTGAAGTCTCGGGCGTGCATCTTCTCAGTGAGCCAATCAACCTTTCTTCGGGTGTTGATGAAAATGACTGCCTGGGTGATGGTGAGGGTTTCGTATAAGTCACACAATGTGTCCAGCTTCCACTCCTGGGGGTGAAGTTGGGGAAGAAAAATCAGTCAGGAGGCTACACCCAACAACTTTCTACCAGGTCTGCCTCCTGCACCGGGCCCCACCTCTCTTTCCACGTTGATGTAGAATTGGCGGATACCCTCCAGAGTCAACTCTTCCTTCTTGACGAGAATGCGAATGGGGTCCCTCATGAACTTCTTGGTCACCTCAAGCACATCAGAAGGCATTGTAGCTGACAGCAATACCACCTAAGGGGGGAAAATAAATAGTAAGCCTAGGATAGGATACTCCATTGCCACCTCAAACAAGCTAGTGCATCATAAAAAGGATGGAGACGAAAATTCTCTGGCACCTCACTCTTAATTCTATCACCCAATTCCAATCTAAAAAGGATCAGCCATAAAGGCAAGACTGTTTCTCACCTGGGTGTTGCTGTTGAGCTTTTGGAATATGTCATAGATCTGGTCCTTGAACCCACGGCTTAACATTTCATCAGCTTCATCCAGTACAAACATCTTGATGTATTTGGGAGCTAAGGAGCAGGAGAGGGAGAAGAAGACAAATGGTAATCAGGGAGATATGCTTAACTTTCCCAATAAAGAACCAGAAATGGATAGGTGGTCTGCTCTCAGAATTGAAATTTTGATCCTTTGCCAGGCCAGACACTAGCCCTGGGAAGTAGAACACTAGCCGGGCTGAGACAGGGAAGCCAGGCTCAGATGACACGCATGGGGTTCATCATAGAGCAACTCTTTCCGGGGAAAATGAGCTTTGTTGGCAACAAGACTGCGGCCAGTGGGAAGACTGGGAAAGCATGTAGAAGCAGCAAGTGATCTAGAGGACCAGAAGGTTAAGATACTCACATAGATATCTGCGATTAAGCATGTCAAACACACGTCCTGGGGTGCCCACGATGATATGGGGAGCTTCCATCTGTAGCTTCTGCACCTCTGCACGCACGTTGGTACCCCCAATGCAGGCATGGCAGGAGGCACCCATGTAATCTCCTAAAGCCATGACTACTTTCTGTATCTGAACCCAGAAAAAAACAGATGCTCACATTATTAGCTACAACTGTGCCAGGCCCCATTTTAAGTGCTTCTCATGGTTTGTTTTTCTCCCAACTTATACGCACTATTATTAAAACTCACTTTTCAGGCGAGAAACAGGCAGGTTAAATGCATCTAAGATCACACTGACAGTTAAATGGCAGACTCAGGATTTGAACATTCTGGCTCCTGAGAATACATGATTCACAGTAACTGCCCTCTGAAATAATTCCGTTACCACGCTAGGCTCCCATCCAATCTTCGGAAAGGGGAAAGCCAATAGTGACCCACTTATTATTCTCATAGAACCCAGTTTTATGTGCAAGTAACATATCCATGCCACAAAAACTATGTGGCACATTCACTCTTAATGGAGTTGTGCTAGAACTACCTACTTACGATTATCTAGAAGTTACTAGAGCAATCACAGCTTCACAAACTTTAAAACTACATCCCTCCTCTAAGCCTCATCCCAAACTTATTAAACAATAATCTACTTATAAGACCAATGTTTCTGATCTTTCCCCCTCCAAGACCTAGAATTATTTTATGTGCCTCAGGCATGAACCAGCTCTGGCCACCGACACAGGCATCAAGCTAGGATGAACTAAGGACAGTCTGCTTTGCCCCTGACTGATATAAGACCAACACCACCAATCAGGTGTCTCCTTGCCCATTGCCAGGGGGGTTGTCCATAAAACAGCTGCCAGACTTGCTCAGCCAGCCAGGCTCCACCCAGAAGCTTCCCATTTGGCTCAGGAAATGGGAGGAGAAATGACGTTTATCATGTTTGGGTAGATACTGCAGTTCTTGTAAGGCGGCGGTGGTTGGGGGAGCATACTCAGTTTTTGGGTTTGTGCCAATTATTCTAAGTCAGTCTTTCAGGGGAAGAGAAATAAGCTCACACTCACCTGCTGCGCCAATTCTCTAGTAGGTGCCAGGACCAAGGCCTGAGTGGCTTTTAGGTCCAATTCAATCTGTTGCAGAATCGAAATGGCAAAAGTGGCTGTTTTTCCTGTCCCAGATTGGGCTTGAGCGATCACATCATAACCTGAAATCAGGAGGAAGACTCGGTATGGTAGAGAGCACACACTTGGGGTCATGAGACCTTCAAGACCTTGCAAAAACACTATCTCACCTAGTAGAGTTACGTGCCAGGCACAAAGCACTTCAGACTTCACTACCACAAACAGAACCTTAATGGGAACAGATCTGGTCACTAACTCGTGAAATAGACTAGAAGTATAGCTGCAAAGAGGAAGTTATGAGCTGGCCCAAATACTATAAATAAAGGAATTATTTTGTCCCTGGCTACTGTGAGACAAGCACCACCAAACCAGGTGCATCACTACCCGGGGACAGTTCAGAGCTTGTTTTGGAGCCGAGATCTTACCCTTGATACAAGGAAGAATGGCTCGCTGCTGGATGGCAGAGGGCTTCTCAAAACCATAGGCGTAGATGCCACGGAGGAGGGACTCTGAGAGGTTCATGTCATCAAAGCTGTCAACGATCTCATTCCAGTTGCTCTGTAGGAAATTAAAGTAGAAACAGGGCTCATATATTGGAGCAAATAGGGCCTTGTACCTGCCCTCAAAACCTCCCCTCCCCCAGGGAAGCCAGAGGACTCTACATCGCCTAGGAAATTACTCAAGGGACCAGTCACTCTAAAACTGTGAGGCTGGTGGTTCTAGAAGGGATGGCAGGACTCAATTTGAATATTTCACATATACTCTCAGGGACACAAACATTGTTCACAAATTATATATAAAAGTGAAGACTCCCAGTGAATAGAGCTTAATTACTTCCGAGGGAAGATAAATCGCAGGCTAGGGTATTAATCTTAAGACAATGAACCACCAATCCAGAAACTAGGGGACACTGCCAGTAACATGCCATTCCCAGAAATGAAGGCCAATGGTGACGGGGCTCTCTTCTCACCTCGATGACGCCCTCAGGCTCCATTCCATCGGGGCCATTGTCTCTGGATCTGTTGGTTTAAAACCAGTATGCAGACTGAGGCACGATACAAATCTTGGTAGCCGGCTCTTCCCACCAGCAACCCGCCTTACAGGATGCCATCTCCACTCCCTAACCCAACCCCTAGTAGTTACTAGAGACACAGCAGTTACTTTTGTAACTGAATCAGGCCTTTAGCCCTTCCCGGGAGCGGCTCAGGTCATGCCATTCCGACATGATGGAGTAACTCGCCTAGAAAAATCTGGAAGCCCGGAGGTGGTGGTTGCCGCCGGCCCACGTGCCTCAGGCCACGCTGCTCCGAGGCCGAGCGAGGGCGCCTCCCATCACCGCCCCGGCGATCCGGAAGTCCCGCCCTCCGCCTCCCAGAATCTGGAGTAGGACATCCCCTTCCCCCCACGTCACTGCGTTGGCGCCCTCCCCCACCCCCTGCAGCCCATCTCCCCCCCCTCGCGGTGCCCGGATGTGGGAGGCCGCGGGCGGTGGCGGCCTCGCGCACAATGAGCCCCAGCCGAGCGAGCTGGTGGGGAGGTTGCACAACACTTAAAGGCGAAGCGGGCTGGGGGAGGGGAGGACATCGGGCCGCCATGTGCTCAATCCCTCGACCACCCGGCGGCGTAACCCCCCCACCATGGAACAACCCACACCCCGCCCGCCCCCTGCGCGAAATGGCGTCGCCCTCCCCATACCTCGGGGCGATCACCCCCGAAGGAAAGTGGACCTGCCCATCCGCAGTTTGCCAATTGCCCGGCTTGTGCGGCAAAATGGACCCGCCCGCCCGGGGCCGGGTGGGCTGGCGCCTCCCGCGGCTGCTCTTCGGGCTTGGGCTCCATCCTGGCCGTCGAGAAAGCCAGCACCCGATCGGCCGGCTTCTTCTCCCCCGACCTTCTCTCAACGCGACGCCCCGAATGGACGTGAGGACCCGGCCCCCCCCACCCCCCGGCAAGTGGTTCCGCCAGAATCCTGCGGAATCCGGCGCGCGCAGGTCCTCCCTCGGGCAGAGGCCACCGGGCCGGCGGCCACCTCCCTTCCCCACGCCGGGGCGCGACCTCCTGTCGCCCTCGGCGCCGGGGCTCCGGGCACCGTCGCCAGCCGAGGCCTAACCAGCCCTGCGCTCCGGGCTCGCAAAGCCAGGCTGTGTTCGCCTCCGCCGGGACCCGCCGCGTCCCCCCCAGGACGGGCCTCCTGGCTTGGTTCCCCCGCAGCCCTGTGGGCCTCGGCTCTCCCCACACCCGCCGCGGGGCCCTCGGAGGGGAACGGCAGGGTAAGTAGCCCCAGTCTGGAGCAAGTGCCTTCCTTACCGGGGATCTTGACTCGCAGACATGATCCTTAGAAACTAGGGCGGAGTGCCCGCCTATCGACAACTTATAGAGCGCCCGACCCCGCCCCAGCCATCGCATTGGCTTGGCCGCCTGGGCCCCGCCTGCCGGCGCTCAGCAACTCGGCGTGACGTTGGTTTGTAGGCGCCCTGGCACGTAGCCACCATTGGATAACTTGAGCGCCTATCAAGCTGGTGACCCGCCCCGCAGCCTCATTGGCTACTGGGCCCGCCCTTCTCACCGGCGCGGAAGTGACATACAGGACTCTGGCCTCGCGGCCAGGCAGCCATCTTGGGGCCCTGCACCTCCACACGTGCGGAGGTGATAGAGCCTCAGTCATGTGGCCTCGCAGGCCCTATCATGAAAAGGGGGCGAGGTTTCAGCCTCCAGGGACTTCCGGGCTCCCGGGACTACCACTTCCCTTTGCCTTTGGCCCCAGGTGTTCTCCGGACCCACATTTTGTTCTCCAGCAGAATTAGACCGGACAAAAGCCGGGTGTGTTCCAAGTGCAGCGGGGAGGATGGGGTCAGGAGCCATACCCTAGCGGCTGGGAGGATTCCCCTGGCTGGAGGGGAGGGGATGGAACAACTGACTTCCGGGCTTAAGAGCATTGTGGGCTGCTGTCTTAATCCTGTCTGGCTATCTTCCCTTAAGTGTCCTGCCCCCCAACTTTAGCAATTCTAAGGCTCCCCTATTTTTGAGGATTGCCTACTGTCCTTCCACCCTTTGCTCCTCTGGGCGGGAGATTCTCTTTGGTGTCTGAGCCAAGGATGACAAACTGACCCATAGAAGGGTAGTTAGCACTGACTGGAGAAAAGCCTGAGGTAGAGCATGTCCCTTAAACCTGAGGCCCCTTAAGGAAGACCACCACTATGTATCTCCAAAGGATCCTTTATTGACCAGAGCAGGACCGTGGCATTTATATATATTTGTAAAAAAGTTTGAACATCTGGCAGGCAGTAATCCCTTTGCCCGCCCACCACCCAGCACAGATTTTCCTGGGCCCACCCATACACATGGAAGGAGGATTACTGCCCCACCCAGGCCAGAATAGTCCCCTGCAGACAGAGGGAACCGGGGCTTTTCCATGGCCACCTCCTGATGTCAGAAAACAAGTTTCTCTCAAAGAAAAAAAATACAGAAATCAAAACATTTAAATATGAAAAACCAAAGGGAATTGGATGGGAGAGGCAAGAGAGGAAAGGAATTGTTGTTTCGTGGGAAGAAAGGTCTCCCACGTCCCCCTGCCCATTAACGAATGGGCTTGAGGCCTGGGATACGAGGCTCACACAGTGAGTTTGCAGTGACACAGCTCCTTGTAGATCTGCCGACGAAGTTTGGGCATGTCCTGCTGGGTGAAGCTGAATGGCTGAGACAGGGCCAGGTGCTTGCAGTACTAGGTGTTAACAAAGCAGGCCATGAGAACCACCTACTTACTGAGTATCCCCTTAAGTCAGGACCTGTGCTACATTTCATATGACATATATCTCATTTGATCTTTCAGAGAACATTTCACAAAGAGAAGAATCCAAGGCCCTATAGCCTGGGACTAAATAAAAAAGTCTGACTCTAAATCCAAGGTGCTTATTTGGTACATGAAATAACTAGTATTAAGATTAAGAAAATACTTTGTGCCGAAACCGGTTTGGCTCAGTGGATAAAGCGTCAGCCTGGGGACTGAAAGGTCCCAGGTTCGATTCCGGTCAAGGGCATGTACCTTGGTTGCGGGCACATCCCCAGTAGGGGGTGTGCAAGAGGCAGCTGATCGATGATTCTCATTGATGTTTCTAACTCTCCATTCCTCTCTCTTCCTCTCTGTGAAAAATCAATTTAAAAAAATTAAAAAAAAAGAAAAAAGAAAATACTTCGCAATGGGAGTGAGGAGGCAGGTCTATGCCAGGGACCAAGGATGAGAATAATGTGGGATGTAGAAGCCAGAAAAGAGCCACTGAAACCAGGATGTCTGCATTCTAACACATCCGATCACTCCCTGCTCCACAAGTGGCTCTGAGCCAAATAAGGGATGTAGAACAGCCTCCCATCTCCCTCCCAACCCACTGTCATCTGCTTACCTGCAACACAAAGGCGCCACAATCACTGTCATTATTCTGCCTGGCCACGTTCTAGAGGACAGAAAGAAGGTAGAGCCTTTACCTGGTGACTTAAACTTGTGCCTCCTACCACTATCCCAATCATGAACTCCATGCCCCTCCCTCTAGAACTTACCTTTTTTTTTTTTAAATATATTTTATTGATTTTATACAGAGAGGAAGGGAGAGAGACAGAGAGTCAGAAACATCGATGAGAGAGAGTCATCAATCAGCTGCCTCTTGCACACCCCCTACCGGGGATATGCCCGCAACCAAGGTACATGCCCTTGCCCGGAATCGAACCTGGGACCTTTCAGTCCCCAAGCCGACGCTCTATCCATTGAGCCAAACCGGTCCCGGCTAGAACTTACCATTTTGAAGTAACCTTTCCAACCTTGATGGAAATCAAGCCGGTCTTTCTTCACTGCCTCTGCCTGTAGATACTTGGCAATGTGCTATGCAGGAGAAATGGGAGAAGTGAGCTCACGGTGTGGTGGTCAGGCACCAAGCCCAGGTCGCTTCTCAAGAGACCCCAACCCACCCTTTTGTCTGAAATGCCTTCCCTCACAAACCTTCGGGCAGCGGCGGTTTAGGGTGCGCTGCGAGTCAAAATAGGTGATGGTGCGTCGCCTCACATCCACAGAGATGAGGGACCAATGCACCTCCAGGTGGATGGGGATTAGCAGCAGCTCCTTGTTAAAGATGTCCACCTAAGGAGGCAGTGTCAGAGATCAGGTAAGACAGCACGAGTCCTGCCTACTGCCGTGAGCTTCTAAAGAATGGAGAAGCCTGGCTGGCCTGGCTCAGTGGTTGAGCATCGACCTCCTGGTCACAGTTCAATTCCTGGTCAGGGCACATGCCCACCTTGCAGGCTCAATCCCTAGTTAGGGGGAGGGGGAGATACAGGAGGCAGATAACTGATCAATGATTCTCATCATTGATGTTCCTCCCTCCCTCTTCTTTACTCTCTGAAATCAATATAAAAAATTTATATTTTAAAAAATAATTTTAAAAAAAGAATGGAGAAACAGGCAAGGAGCCACATGGGAGAACACAAGACTGCCCCTGGAGCGCGAGGCAAGGCTCAACATCTGATGTCTACATTCTTTGTTAGGGAGGAAAGCAAGACAGAGGAAGTGGTATCAGAACAAACACTCAACAGCCCAGAACAGCCTGTTATTTTTCACACATTAAAGGTACAAGTACTTAGTAGCTAAGCACCCAGGCTCAGGGTCCTGGAACCAGACTGCCAGGGTTCAAAGCCACTCCATTTATTAGCTTGTGACCATAGCAAGCTACCTGGTAACTCTTTATACCTCAGTTCCCTTATTTGTAAGGTGAAAATAGCAGCACCTATATCACCTATTTCTATGAAAATTAAACTAAATATCCATAATGCACTAAGAACAATGCATGGCACCGAGTAAATGCTCAATCAGTTAACACAACAATCCTTCAAGGATGTTCTCGAGTTCAACCTAACAATGAGTTAACTGCAGCTTGAAATAGTAAAGTAACTCGCCCAAGGTCTTAGGAAAAAGGTAGAGGTGGGACTTAAATATAGGTAAATATTTTCCCAGTAGCAGGCATCCTTGATTTGCCTCTTTTCTTCATTCCCCACATCCAATCTGTCAGAAAGTCCTATTGGTTCTACTTACAAAACTTATCCTAGATAAAACTAGTCTATTTCTACCATTACCACACTGCTGCAAGTTCCTCATGTGGACTCTGTGCTGCTCTCCTAAGTTGATCTGCCTGCTTCCACTCTTGCTCCCTTTCATCTTATCTTTGGAATAGAGTTCAAAACATGAGGCACTTCACAGCCTGCTCAAAACTCAACAGCTTCTCAGTACACATGGAATAAAATCTCCCCTCCCCTCCAGGCCTTACATGATCTATTCTCTGGCCACATTTTGTATCATTTTCCCTTTGCTCACTGTTTCAACAGCATAGGCCCCTGGTCCTCAAATGTTCTCTCTCACTTTGTGTCCATGAACTTGCTGTTCCCTTTGTCTAGAACACTCTTCTCCCAAATCTGGACATGGCCGGCTCATCATTCCAATCCAGCTAACAGAGGCCTTCTCAGATCACCCTATAAAGTTCCCATGACTCTGTTTTAACTTGTTTTTAGCAATTAGCACTAGCTGAAACTTAACTTGCTTATTTATTCTCACCCAGTAAAGGCAATGAAGTTTTCCTTACTAACACTTCATCCTTAGTGCCTAGAATGGTATCTAGCGCACAGAAGACATTTGATAAATACTGAAGAATTGAATGAACAGGTTGAGGAAAGAGTTCATAAAAATAGAACTCTAATTCTTTAAAGATAAGATGTTAACATAAGTAGATGTGAATTCATAACTCACGTTTTTGGTCCACCTTTTCACCCCATCATAACCCTTGGTGCGGAGTTTATCATAAAAGAAGCTGTTGAAGAAATGCACCTGTGCCAATGATAGAAAAGAGCTGGATGGAATTAAAAACCTCAGGCCTCCGGTGTCCTCTCCTTTCTATGGCTCTAAAGACTGCTTTCAACAACCTACACTCCAATTCACTGAGAGAGAAAAAATCCCAAACATGTTTGTAACTGTATCTTAGAGCTTCCTACCCCAACTTGTGGTTTAGCCATAGGGGAAAATCACTAAAGATCGGGGGAAAGAAACAAATTTGTTAAATTCAGGACCAACATTATAGATTTGAATTTAACAGGTTGCTTTCTACCACCTCTCCCCAGAAACTAGGACCCTCTTGATGTAAAACGGGAGATGAAAGGGACTGAAAAGCTGCTCAGAACTGTGGAAATTCTCCTGGGTACCTGCGTGGCCTACCTTTTCAGGGACTGTGTCCATGACCAGGTCTCCGTACATGTTCATCACCTGGGGAGAAGATGGGAGGCAACTTGCCATGAGGGTGTGATATGGGTACAGGGGTCTTCCCACAAAGAGGGCCCCAGACACCCTGCTCCCTCTTGGGCCTGTTTCTCTCCTCCTCACCTGGTCATTGAGCCAGTTCTGTCCATACAAGGTCCCCAAGTCATCCATGGTCAGCACATGCCGCTTATAAGCCACTCGGAAGCCCCTCACCATGGCATTGCCTGGCATCCGCTGGTATGACTGGATCAGCTGTAGCACCAGGCCCTTCCTGAGTAGGCCAAGGATGGGGTCACTCAAGAGACAAGGGGGCTAGGGCGCACAGAGGTCCCTTCTGTTGTCTAGTCTTTCCCCCTTTTCTAAGTCATGGGTCTCTTTTGAGACCTGCTGAAGGCCTACTCCTTAGAAAGAAGCACACCAATACTCAGGCACACACAGTACTGCAGGATTCTGGGTAAAGACCCTCCCAGGCACCTTGCTTGCAGATTACCCTGCTTCAGTTCTAGCTTCCTCCTCCTTCCCAAGTACATCCCTGACAGAAAAAGCAGCGTTCTCTGCCCACCCGCTAACCCCAGCCCTCTTCCAAAGGGCATCTGTGATGCCTCACCTGGAAGGCGTAGAAAACTCCTGCTGGAAAATGTCCTCCAATTTCTCTACTACCTCATCAGTGCTAAGGGGGATGAGGCTGCCGTAAGTTTGAAGGAATTCATCTAAGATGCCTGAATACAGGAGGGAAAGAGTACTAGGGTAAGACCTCCAGGCTCTCATCTAGGAGTCTGTTGAGGGGAAGAGACTGGGGCCTCTAGGGTTCCTTACTCTGCACGCAGGTCACATGCTCCTCCCGCAAGGGGCTATGCTGGCCAGTTTTCTCCCCGGGCCGCTCTGCCTCTTCTGCAGCGTCCAAATCTGAGCCCTGAAAAAGCTCCTGGGCCATATGGTCCCCGATGCTGCACACATTACTGATGAGGATGCTGGCATCAGGGGGGGCCAGACTTCGCTCCCCTTCTGGCCCAGATGGTCCCCCAAAGCCGTTGGGCAGAGTACAAGAGAGGAGGCCTGTAGGGCAGGGGAACAGGATGGGGATGAAAAATTGGTTCAGATCAAAGGACAATGGGAAGATCAATATAAACTCTTAAGGAAAGGAGACCCTAAAGCATGAGATAAGCATGTCCAAGAGGTTATATAAAGACATAGAGGAAGAGTCAACTACTGTCTACCTTTGAACTATGTGGGGGTTAAGGACACGACTCTCCCCTCACACAGGTATAACTTTAACTCCCCCAAAACTCAGCTGTCCCATGGTATCTGGGGGGGATTGATTCCAGGATCCCTGTGGATACTAAAATTCACATATGCTCAAACCCCTTGTGTAAAATGGTAGAGCACAATGCATATAATCAGTCTTTTGCATCTGTGGATTCCCAACTGCATACTGAAAATAGTGTTTGAGGCCTAGCTGTTTGCTTAGTAGTTAGAGCATCAGCTTGAGGACTGAGGGCTGCGGTGCCATTCTGGTCAAGGGCACGTAATTTGGCTGCAGATGCAGATGCAGACTCAGTCCCAGGCCCCGGCCCCGGTCAGGAGGCATGTGTGGGAGGCAACCAATCAACATGTCTCTCTCACATCGATGTTTCTCTCTCTCTCCCTCTCCCCTCTATTATCTCAACAATAATTTAAAAATACATATATATCCTTAAGTGAGGATTAACAAAACAAAGTCTTTGATTCATGATTGTTTTAATTCCCAGATGTGAAACTTACAGACAGAGGGCCAACTTAAAATATAAGTGAACTCACACTGTTCAAATCTGTATTAAGGGTCAACTGTACTCACAGGGAGGAAAGCAAGACTAGGGAGTCAGGGAGATGCACCTAACACAGTACCTGACATAAGCAAAGGCTCTAAAAAAATAATTAGTAAAAACACCGCCTAAATTGTTTAGTGTGATTCTCCAAAAGAGAAATACTCTGAATGAGGATTTCACACACAATCATATAGGTGACTACACTCCATAACTAAGAGATCCCATCCCACCGCTATGAGAATGGCACCCTCTGGAGATGCACCCGCAGGGCCTTTATCCTCAAAGACTGAATGAAGAGGGATTTCATGAAGACAAAGACGCACTTTTCTAAACCATGTCTCCCTTTTTCACCTATGCACAGAACGAACACTTACTTAAGGATTCTGCATCCCAGCCTTGACTACCTCCCCTTAGTTCCTGCTGAAAGTGGGGCTTAATTTCACAGCTATTCTGGACACCACCACCACTTCCCTTACCCTTACTCTGCCATCCAACTTTCCTTAGGCTCCTGGTTCTCCAGAATCTCAGTCCCAACGCCCCCCCTTTCCTCCACCCTATTCCCACCTTACCAGAGTTAGGGTCCAGAGGAGACTTTGGAGTCCACCTTAATCCATCTTCCTCCATGGGGGGCCCAGAGGGCACTGGTGGAGACCCTCTCACCCCATCCTCAGCCATGAGAGCACCTAGCAGACCCAGCCGAGGGGGAGGTGGCCCCCTGGGCGAGTCAAAACGACAGCAGGGGGATGGCACCCGTGGTGTCGCACCCCCTTCCTGGGGTGAAAGATGGTTCTTGGGGTGTGCAAGGCTTCGCCGCCGGCCCCGGTGGCGCCCCCAAAGCTTCCAGTGGAATGTCAGCGAGGTGCTTTTTGAGTAGAGCAGCATCTGGAAGGCTCTCATAGCTCTGCGTCGGCGCTGTGTGAGGCGCTGTGAGGTTTTTCGATGAGTGGGGCGGGGAGGGCGAGGGCGCTGGATGGCTCCCAGCTGACCCCATCTGGGGGGCAGCCTCCAAGCTGCCACTTCTTCTTCCTCATCTTCCTCCTCCTCCTCCTCTTCTTCCTCTTCACTAGCTGAGGCATCAAAAGAAGGCCGAGGGACAGGGAGGCGTCTGGCCGGCACTGTGGTCCCTGACCCAGGATCTGGCCCAAACCCTCCACCTGATTTGAGTCGAGGTTTGGGGGGCGGGGGCCAACGCAGACGCTCCCGCCTAGGGCTTGAGTAGGCTGGAGCTATGCCAGGTCCTGAAGGCTCAGGCCCCCAAGACCCGGCCCCTTGTATAGTCTCTTTCATCTTCCAGTAGCCTGTAAAACAAAGGAGTGTCAGAATCTAAACATTGTTTCCCTGACCTTGCCTTTCTTCCTCAGCATGCCTGCTCTGGAATCAGATGCGAATAAACCAGGATTCAGAGAAATGCAAAAAAGAAAGAGGGAGATAAAAGCCAAACGAACTTCAGACTTTCCTGGTTAACATGGTCCACAAGGGACCCTTTAGCAACTGTGCCATCATCTCTCCCCTACCCCGACAGAGGAAAAGGAGAATGGCTAAAGCAGCAGGCCTTAGGGATCTTACTTGGTCAAACCCCAAATTCTCAGGCTCTACTTCGCTGTTGTAATGCCACCGGGAGTGTCCTAATTGAGAGCCTAATAAAGGATATGGCTCAGCCGGGGAATACTGACATGGTACATGAGGAGAACACAACCTCCAAAGGAAACGGTGGCCTAGAGTGGGAAGAGTTCTCTAACAGCCTGGAATGAAGTGGGGGAGAGGGAGCATGCTCAGACCGTCTCAGGAGGGACTGGGGATGCCAGAGCCGTGGTTCAAGTAGTAGGACCTAATGACAAGGGAAGCATGTAAAGGAAACCGAAGGGGAACCAGCCGGCTGCTTGAGCACCCGAATCACGGCGCTGGGGGAAAACGGAGCCAGCGAGCCGGGCTGGCCCAGCCCCCTCTCCTGCGGTCCCCGGGGACCAGAATGGGTCCCAGCAGCACAGTCCTAAGCGGACCGCTCAGAGCGCGAGGGCCTGGAGAAACCCCCTCAAGGGCCTCGTGAGTCGCGGTTAGGTGGGAACGAGGTCCGGGAACGGCCGGGGCAGGGCTATGGGGGAGGGAAGGGGCGTCCTCACCGGGAGCGGCGAAGCCGGACTGACGGGCCCGAGGGCGGGCGTCTCCGGCCTCAGGCTTCCCGGCTCATCTCTCCGGTGGCGGCGGCGGCCCCGCCACTCCTGCTGTCTTCAGGCGCAGCCGTCGCAATTGGGGGTTCCAACGGCTCCGGGCCGCGCGCCGCGCCGCCGAGCCGCCCCGCCGCGGCTGCCGCTGGCTCTGCTTGAGCTTCCACCTCCACCGCCTCCCCCTCCTCCTCCTGTTTCCCCTCCCGCGAGCCCCAGGCCCACCGGCGGTGGCGGCGCACGATTACTACGTCACACTCGGCGAACGGCGCCGGCGCGGCCACCACGCGCCTCGGCCCGCCCACCCGGGGACGTAGCCGCCACGGGACGGGCCCGCCCCCAATCGCACGCCCCGCCCACCGCCGCCCTGGGCTGCGCGCGGGATCGCCGCTCTGCCTTCTGCGCCTGCGCGGCCCCTGCCGCCGAGGGGCACGGTCCCTTCAGGCTTGAGCACACGGGCCCGATCCCTTCGTGTAGTGGGTGCGCCAGGGGGTGCCACGAGGCAGGAGGTCCCGAGTAGAGGGACGGGGCTGAGGTAAGGCAGTGGGGGAAGTGGGTCCGAGGTATCACTTATTCTCCTTTATTAACTTTGAGTAGAACAAAGAGCTCAGGAGTGAGGCAAGACCAGCATCAAGACATAACGACTCATCCAAGGCTCCCCGGCGACCCGTCTCAGCCCGGAGGGGTTCGGAGTGGCCTGCCACGCCGGGGAATGCAGAGCATGAAGGGCAAAACTAGGGACCGGTCGTCGTCGGGCATGCCCCGCAGAGTCCCATAATAAATAGCCCTCTAGTGATGGAAGCTAAGGCGCGGCAGATCCAGGGAAGTGAGGATGGCGGTGAAGGGACAGGATGCCTGGAGGAAGGTGTGGCACTGGGAACTGGAGTTTCCCTGCGTGTGGGGAGGCTTTGTGGACTTCTGCCAATGGGGCGATTCTCTCAAGCTGCCGCTAGGTGGTGGTGCTGTTCTGGAAGCATTCCAGGGGGACCCGAAGCCGGTCTAGACAATGCCTGGCATTCTCTCCTCACCCTCCACAGCCCCAAGAATTTGAGGCTAGATCAGAGACAAAAGCAAGATATTCTACCTCCTTTATATTCATGAAATCAAAATCTAGGCGTTGGGTGGGAAGGGAAAAGGGAGGAACAGAGAATCATGAGTTATCAGAGTGAGGTTCCAGTTAAACCCAGAAGAAACCTCTGTTCCTTCCCATTCCCTGTTCTTTGTCTAGTCAGCTTTTGGCTGACTCCCAAAGGTACCCAAACCACTCTGGCCTTCCAAGCCCAGGACCACCTTTTATCACCGTCACAGTTTCACAAACCCCAGGAAGGTTCCATGCGGAGAGAGGCTGAGTTTTGCCCTTGCCCGGGGGACTGTGACACTCAGAACATCCCCTTGGTGTAAATGGAAGACACCTGAAAAGAGAGAGGAAATAGATGCTCAGTGAAGGACAGCTATTTGCCCTCCCCCAACTTAACCTTTTTCTACTTCCTGTAAGGATGTAGGTATTCTCTCTTTCTCTCCTTCATTCCTTAGATCCGCCTCTACATACAGGCTTCCAACACCCTGTCATAACTCTCCCACCACTGCCCCCAGATCAGATAGGTCCTGCTCTTCTCATATCCGTCTCCCCTCTGCCCACAGAGCTGTTACCTGCACTGTAGCAGCTATTGTAGGCCCAGTCTGGGTTGGAGGGCATACTTCGTATACATCGGAACAGCGTCTCCTGCTTTCCCTGGCCCTCCCGAGACACCACCTGACCCATGGTGAAAGTCACATCGTGAAACAGGACCTGGGGAGGGGAGGGAGGAGATGTTGAAGACAGGATGGTATGGCTCAGCTCTGAGAGGCCTCAGGGCCCTGCCAAGGAACAAAGGAGGGTCTTCTAAGTTTGGTATGAAGAGAGGGTTGAGAACCCTCAGTATTGGAGCCTAAGGCTCTGGAAAAACAGGCTCCAGGCCCCCGTGTGGGGCTCAGCGTTTGTTTGGGGTTACCTGGCTATAGAGCAGATACACTCCAGCATCCCAGACGCGAACAACGTATCCTTGGGCCTCCAGACCTCTCCCACGCTTCAGAGCTGGCTGCCACATCAGCTCTGTCACATCGGAGTCCTCTGGAGGTGAGGAGGGTGGCAGTCAGCATTCCTGGGCATCCTTACTTTTCACCTTGAAGATTCGCTCAGGCCGGGTCCCAGCCCCAAAGCCCCCGGACCTTCTCTTTCCCCCAAAGCCATTGAGGACAGTGCTCACCCTTGGAGGTCATGTTAACAGGGACAAGATGCAGCACCGAGTGCCTCTCTGCGGAGAGAAGGAGGAAATCTCAGCAATACCCACCTGCTCTACGTGCCCCGTAGTCAGCCCTCCACCCTCACCCTGACTCAGGGTGACAGTCTCCAAGTCTTCGTGCTGCTTCATCACCTCCCACCCCGCGGCACCCCAAAGGCCTCACTCTTCTGTTTATGGGCGAGCACTGCTCTCCTCCGCCGGGGTCTCTCCCCATTCTCCGGGCCTTCCGGGCTCTGCTCACGGGAAGAGAGTCAGGGTTAGGCGGAGATGCAAGGGTCCCAGACAGCCTTTCCGCCCAGCCCTCCCCTGCCCAGAATGCCTCTCCTCTGCACCTTTCCCCAGCAACCTGAGTCTTGGTGCTGGCTGCCCTCCAGGATCTGGTAGGTACAAGAAGCATTAATCTTTAACAATTTCCTTTACTGCAATGGCTGCTCTCTTGACCTCCAAAACCGGGACCCTCTCTGGTACCCACTGGGGACACTGCCGACCATGCGGCTGGGACCAAGAGTGCCAGAGACGACCTGCCACCGACCCTTCCCTCCCGACACCCTCCTCCCCGCACTCACCTGCTCCTGGAGGCTCAGCCACGGGTGCCCTTCCCCCCTCTCAGAGGGCCCTCCGGTCCTCCGCAGCTGGGCCACCTCTCTCCTCAGGATCTGCAGCTCTGTTTGCTGCATCAGCAGAGCCGTGGCACAAGCCACAGCCCCCAGGGCCGCCCCCCAACTCAACCAGAGGGCAACCGAGAGTGCCGGCTCTCGGCCCCGGCCCCCCATGTCTCCCGGGGGCCTTCTGGGGGCCGGGAAGGAAGGAGATGAGGCTGGCATGAGCTGGGGACCCTGCCAACAGCTGTGGCTGCAGGAGTGGGTGACAGGAGGTGCAGAAGGGAGAAGGGCGTTACGCAAGGGAGAAGTAAAAAGGAACTTGAGAATAAAAAGGAGGGAGGAGGAAACCAAGCTAGGACACCGCCGGTGCTCCTGGCACTCCGCTGAGGGGCCAGTGTGGCCCGGGACCCCCGCCCTCCAGCCTCAGGCGCATGTGGTGCGGTCTCTCTAGGAAGCACGGGGCTGCAGTGGCACCCAGGAGGAGCGGCCAAAGCACAGGCTCCCTGGGGCGGCCCTAGAAGGGGGGGAGGGAAGGCTGGCTGGCGATGGGGCATGGTGCCAGGAGCACGGATGAAGGGACGCGCTGGGCAGTGTGCAGGGTCCGGGGATGAGGGTGGGAGACACCCTGGCTCAGGCCTAGGAGACATCTCCGGGGAAGCTCGCTAGGACCGACGGAAGGTAGGAAGGGAGGGAAGAGGGCCAGCGCGGAGGTCCGGGGTCTCTGAAGCAAGAAGCCGGCGGAGCTCTGGGGTTAAGGCCGGGCCGGGTGTGCTGGAAGGAGGCCCGCACTACTCTCTGTGCTGAACTTGGCAAACGCGACTTCCTGTTTCCCGAGAAAAGCTCTTACATAAGGTTCTGGGTGACGCGAGAAAGAGACAGCCCCAAGCACCCTACCATTGTAGGGTTCCTCCCCTGGATCCTAGGGTCCAGGTTCCCGTGTTCCGGGCCCCAATGTGCTGCTTACTGACCCTGAAACCTCCTTGAGGCCCGCTCCCCCCCCGCCCATCCCAGCCAGGGCTTTGTGCCAGCACCTGCCCACGTCCCGCGGGTGCCAACAGGAAGGGCCCTGTCCGCCCGCCAGGCCAGGGATTCCCCCGGGAGGAGGCCCGCCTCCTAGGTAAATGAGGTGCTGCGGCTGGACCTTGGGCGGGGGATCGATTTTGTTTCCTGGCCGTTTGCCTTCCCACTCTCTGCTCGCACCCTGTGTGGGTCCCCATTCCCAAGTCGGCCTGCGGGCCTGGAACTCCGGGCGTCCTGCACCCCGCTCCCCCCGCTCCCCCGTGCCCAGACCCCCTTCTCGGGGCTTTCCGTTACCCCGAGGAGGTCCCCTGAACCCCAATAAAGAGAGCAACCACGACTTGTTCTCTTTAGTTTTTACTTATCAACATCTTGTCACAATAATAATAAAAATAATATCTGTTTTTAAAAATCCACAGGGAACCATCGGGGGAGGAACTTGCTTGGTCTCTTCGCCCTCACATTTGGGAACTCTTGGCCCCAGTCCCAGCTCATGGTATCCAGCTTCTCTTCGTGCCTGAGAGGGGTACCCAGAGTACAGCAAACAGTGTACCAGGGGGCTGCGGCCAGCGTGGGGCGCCGGGAGACACGCGGGGGTGTCCAGGATCGGGGGTTTGGGAGCCAGCGAGGTGCGGGACCCGAGGTGGGGAGAGGGCTTTTCAGAGACGACTGGGGATACTGATGTTGCCAGGAAAACAGCTTCCCCGGCGAGAGGCAAGTCTGAGGGAGGAGCAGCTCAGGGTGGGGCCCAGGGGACGGGGTGCTCGGAGAGCCGTCGTGGGGAAACCACTGGGACGCCGGGGGGGCCCCTCAGTGGACTTGGAAGAGTCCAAAGTAGGTGAGGAAAGGGGCGGCCTTGAGGTGGGCCCAGGGGAGGGTTCGGATCCGCAGGGAGGACCCCGGCCGCAGGGGCAGCAGCCCCGACACCTGGCAGAGGCGGAGCTGCGACCCGTGGGAACTGGCCGTGGCCGAGAACTCCTCCAGGCACCGCAGGGCCAGCGTGTCGTCCACCAGCAGGTCCAGCTTCAGGTAGACGGCCTTCCCATCGTCAAAGTGCACCTGCGGGGAGCGGGGGGCCGAGTGGGGGCCTCGCCGGCCCGGCCTCAGCTTCACATTTCCTCTGAGACCCCGTGTCCGCCCCAGCCCGAGCCCCAGCTGCCCCTCCCTCCCGCTCCCCCCCACGCCCTCCTCCCCCGTGCCGCTGTGCCGGGGCGGGCGGGCTTACCTGGCAGTACAGGTAGTAGAGCCCAGCCCGGGTGACTACAAACCCCCCGCTCTGCCGGTCGTAGCGCAGTGGGTTGGAGCTGTTGATTTTGGCCTCCTCCCAGCCACTCACCGTCCCGTCCACACCTGAATGTGGAAGTTCAAAGAGAGGGGGAAAGTCCCTTCCCAGGACTTCCACGTTCCCCGGGCACCCCTGGGCTTTATGACCCTTCGGGGCCCGCCTGGCCCACGGCCTCCGGAGCCCACGGGGCGATGGGAAGTTATGAAAACATCGGACCTCAGTAACCAGAACCACACGCGGCGGCAAGCTGTCACCAGCCGCTTCCGGGGAGAAGAGCCGGGCTGGAGGAGAAGCCTGGGGGCTTTCCTGTTTGGAGCCTACGGTGTTTACCTCTCTTCCTCGGAGGATGTATACATAGGTTACTTGAATCACACATTACTTGGATATTTTAAAAAATTTTTAAATGGTACCCAAATATTCATCAGCTGATGCATGGATGGGGAAGATTGTATATATCCACACAATGGGATATATTGTTCAGCCTTAAAAAGAAATGCTCCGAACTACGAAAACATTATGCTAAATGTATCCAGTCATAAAGGACAACACAGTAGATGTTGTCCTTTATGACGGAATGCATTTATACAAATATACAAATACATAGAGACAGAAAGTAGACTAGTGTTTGCTTAGCACTGGCAGCCTGTGGGATCGGAGAAATAGGGGTCATGGCTAAAAGGTACAGGTTTTTCTTTTTGAGGAAATGAAAATGTTCCAAAATTACTTTAGTGATGATTGCACAACTGTGTCAATATACTCAAAACCATTTAATTGTACACTTTATGTGGGTGGATTGTATGGTATGTGAGATCACCTTTATCTCAATAAAGCCATTACAAAAAAAAAAATCTACCCTGACTGGTGTGGATCAGTGGTTAGAGCATCAGTTGGTGCACCAAAGAGCCCAGAGTTCGATTCCCGGTCACGGGCACATACCTGGGTTCCAGGTTTACTCCCTGCCCGGGTCGGGCAGGTGCAGGAAGCAACTATCTATATGTCTCTCTCACATGGATTTCTCTCTCCCCCCTCTCTCTGTCTCTCTGTCTCTCTCTCTCTCTCTCTCTCTCTGTCTCTCTCTCTGTCTCTCTCCCCCTGCTTCTTCCCCTCTCACCCTCCCTTCTCTCTCTGAAAAGCAAAAAAACATTCTTGGATGAGGATTAACAAAAACATTTTTTAAAAATCTAGCGCTAGGATAATAGAAAATTGCAAACAGGACCTCACGTGGCTTCCCAGGCTCTCACAGCCTCCCCGTCTCTCTCTGATCTAATCTCACAGGCTCCTCCTGTTCGCAGGACTCCGCCCACTGCCACCTTCTTTCTGTTCCTGCTGAGAACCAAGTTCTGGGTTCCTGCAGGGCTTTGTATCCTTCTTCCTTCTTCTCAGAACTCTGCCAGGCCTGGCCCTTCTGTCAGTCAGGTCCCAACTCAGTCGAGAGGCCTTCCCAGTCACCCAGTTTAACACGGCCAGCCCCTGCCCTGCCTCCGTGAGTCTCTTCTCCACATCTCCCTCTCTTTCATAGCAGTTGCCAACATGGGAAATAATCTGGCTTATTTTTATTTATTTTTTAGAGGAAAGGAGAGGGATAGAGAGATAGGAACATGGATGAGTCCCTGATCGGCTGCCTCCTGCACACCCCGTACTGGGGATCTAGCCCGCAACCAAGGTACATGCCCTTGACGGGAATCGAACCTGGGACCCTTCAGTCCGAGGGCCCACTAAGCCTAACCAGTTAGGGCTCATCTGGCTTATTTGTTTAGGTGACTGTTTGGAGTCTGACTTCCCTAAAAGAGCAGGGACAATGGTTCTATTCACCGCTGTATCCTTGCACCAGGACCTGGGCCTGCTCTGAATGGGCGCCCGGCAAACAGTGGTGGGAAGACAGAGGGGAGGAGGTAAACACAGACGACAGCTCTTTGTTTGGGTCCACAGGCCGATCTGCTGGGCCTCACTGGCTGATCTCTGCAGCCTCGGCAGCTGCCTCCCTCCACCCCTTGTCCTCTGCCAGCCCCAGGGCCCCATCCTTATCTCTCAAGGGGAATGGAATCCTCACCGATGGGCTACTGTGGCCTGGATTGTGCAGACTCGCATCTGAGCCTCCAGCCCTGCCCCTTCTCATGCTGCTAATTTCGGCATCTGAATAGCCCAGGCACCCCACACTCATCTTAACCAAACCGAGCTTGGCCTGCCACCCCAAAGTTAAAAAGCATTTTTTTTTTTTAATGCCCTAGCTGGTTTGCCTCCGTGGATAGAGTGTCAGTCCGAGGTTCAAGTCCAGTTAAGTTCACCTGCCTGGGTTGTAGGCTTGATCCCCAGGAGGGGGCGTGCAGGAGGCAGCCTTCCAATGATTCTCATCATTGATGTTTCTGTCTCTTTCCCTTCCTCTCTGAAATCAATAGAAAATATTTTTAAATGTTTTTATTGATTACAGAGAGGAAGGGTAAGGGAGAGAGAGAGAGAGAGAGAAACATCGATGATAAGAAAGAATCACACGCCATCCTGGGGATTGAGCCCACAAGCCAGGCTTGTGTCCTGATCGGAACCAAACTGAACTTGAGTTCCTGGTTCATGAATTGACGCCCAACCATTGAGCCACACTGGCCGGGCACCCCAACTCCAAACTTGCTTTGCTGTCTCTATTCCACGTTTGGCTCTTGGTTCCACCTCTCACCAGGTATATGTCTCCCTCTCCTTCACCAACTTTATTACCCATCAGCACCCGTTGCTAGCAACTCTGCCACTTAAATAGCTCTGTCCCATCTCCCTTCCAGCCTGCCCTGCCACATCTCACTGCGTGTCTTCCCAGCCTCTTATTTCTGAGTGGCTCCCCGTTTCCAGCCTGGCGCGCTCCCGTGGAGCATTTCCAGTCCACAATCGCACTCTACGTGGGTCCGAATCCCAGCTCCACCACTTAGTATCGCCATGGCCTCAGCCAAGTTAAGTGACCTCCATCTATAAAATGATCAGAATGTCTTTAACTGAGATCCACGTAGTATTCCTTACCCCTGAAAGGACTGAACTTTTCCTTGATCCACATCTTCCTCCACCTACTGGCCCATTTCTCTGATCCTGTTACAGAGAAACTTCTGGAAAGGGTTGTCACTGTCTCCAGTTCCTACTTCAGATTTTTTTTTCATAACCCAATACATGCTGGCTTTCGTAACCCAATACATCCTAACTATGCCACAGAACTGCCCTGGCCAAGTTGACGTTTTATATTAGCAAACCCAGCAGTCATTTCTCTGTTCTCATCTCATGTGACTTCTCAGCTGCCTTCAACACAAACAGCCACATCCTTCTTGAAACTGTCTTTTTTTTTTTTTTTTTAATTTGAAGAGCATTTTTTTCATTATTATTATTTTTTAAACCCTTACCCGCGGATATTTTTTCTGTTGATTTTTAGAGAGTGGGAAAAACAGAGAGGAACATTCATGTGAGATAAACACATCAACTGCTTGCCTCCCGGATGCACTACGACCAGGGCCTGGGCAGGGAGGAGCCTGCATTGAGATACATGCCCTTGACCAGAATCGAACCCAGAACTCAGGTCCACAGGACAGCACTCTATCCACCGAGCCAAACTGGGGAGGGCGAAACTGTGTCTTATCTTAGGTTCCATAACTCTACCCTCCCTGGGTTTCCTCCTCGCTCTCTGGCTGCTTCTCAGATTCGGCTGGGATCTCCTCCTCCGCTCCACTCCCAGGGACCCAGAGACTCCGGGCTTCACTCATGGGGCTCTTTTTCCCACTGGTGTCTCATCCAGGCCTGTAGCTTTAAATACCACCCACAAGGCAGTGACCCCTGACTTTATGAGTCCTGGCCTAGCCCGAGTTGGTCTTCCATGCCCAGCTATCTATTTGTGGAACTCACTTTCTATTCTTATCTATCCACTTGTTTATTATTAGATCTCAAATATAATTGTTAATATACAGACCTCCCAACCTAGTTCTTCCCCCCATTAACCCCATTTCAGCAAATGGCTTCATTATTCCCCAAAGACACCCAACTTAAAAATATAGAAATCATTTCCAATTTCTCCCTTTCCCTCACCCTACACATCCAACCAACAGGCGAGCCACAGCTTCAAGCCACATGCTTGCTTCTCTCCACCTCAGCTGCCAGCCTCCTAGGCCAACTCACCCTGATGCCTTGCCTCCTGGCCTGACCCGTGGAAGGGCATTCCAGGTCAGGGAACAGTATGGGCAACGTCCAGAAGAGAAACGTTAGTGGGGAAGGGGAGTCAGCCCAACGAGAGTGGAGAATCCATAAGGATGTGCGGGGAAAAGGGGTTGGGGCCACGAGAGCCTGGAAGCCAGGCAGAGAAGCAATGGGATATTGAGGATGAGGTTTGGGGGCTTAGCTTGGCAACACAGGTGGTGGGAGAGTTTGGAATGGGGAAAGGTTTAGACTGGGGGTATGGTAGGGATGGAAAAAAGAACCATGTCCAGCCAACAGGGCTCAGTGGTTGAGTGTTGGCCTATGATCCGGGAGGTCACAGTTTGATTTCCGATCAGGGCACATGCCTGGGTTGCAGGCTCGATCCCCAGTGGGGGGCGTGCAGGAGGCAGCCAATCAATGATTCTCTCATCATTGATGTTTCTTTCTTTCTCTCTCTCTCTCTCTCTCTCTCTCTCTCTCTCTCTCTCTCTCTCTTCCTCTCCCTTCCTCTCTGAAACCAACCAAAAGAGAAAAGAAGAACAGAAACTAGAAGCGTTTTTGAGAAAAAACGATCAGAGCATGAAGATAGGGAGGGGAAAGGAGAGGGGAAAAATCGAAGGTGAAGAGTAGTGAGTCTGAAGGAGAAGCTGGGCTGGTGGTTTGGTGGGAGGATCTGCCCGGGTTCGGGAAGGACAAGAAGTCCTCCTGGATCACAGAGAAAGTCTGAGTCTGGGGGCTGAGAGAACCGAACCCCGAGGACCTTCCCCAGCTGGCTTCTGGGGTTCTGAGGCTGAAGGCAGGGGTGGTTTGGAGGGGGCCCTTTTCCAGGAGGCCGGTGCTGTGGGGGTCAGGGAAAAGCACGGAGGCGGAGAGAGGGCCTTACCTGCTTGTGCTCCGTCCTGTCCAGGCTGAGGATGAACTGTAAACACAGGGAGGGTTGGTGAGACCTACCTGCCCCTCTGCCACCCCCCCCCACCCCCGCCCCAGGCATGGCTCACCGTCACCCACCTTCATAGTGGGCTGCAATCACTCTGCGAGCCCGCATTTTCCGGCCTTTAGGAGCTGAGAATCAAGAAGAGACAGATGGGCAGAACAGCCCCCACATATCTGAGTCCAGGAGCTACACCCCCCCCGCCCCAGCCCCTCTAGCAGCCCTGGCACCCTCACTTTTGTCCAGATTTCTGGCCTCAGAACCTCACGCCTTATCTTTCTACATAAGCAGAGCGACTGTAGGACTTATGCAAATCAGATGCTTCCGAGCTCAAAAAGGGTGCCATTAAAGTCACGGAGGTAACAGGTGTACGCCAGGACAGCCCCACGCACACCTGGTCACACGGTCACATGATTAGCCCGTTCACACGTCTTTGCTTCTCGGGGCCTCGGCTTCCGACTTCCCCACTCTGTCTACACCGTGACTCCGACCCTCCCCCTTTATTCTCTGTGTTTCAGTTTCCCCATTCATCAGTGAGGATAACGGTTTTTGCCCTGCCCACTCCCAGGGCTGTCAGGATGAGCAAAGGCAGCAATGAGCTCAGAAGCCGCTGAGGTTGGGACAAAGAGGTGCTCACCATTCCGGCGAGGGCGCACCAGCCGTCTCAGGAAAGGCACAGGGTCCGGGCTCTCCTCCGACTGGGGACTCAGTTCCTGGGGGGAGTGAGGGCGGGGCTCCATCAGAGTGTTGCCAGGGGTTCCCAGACCCATGCACGGAGGCGGAGGCGGCCAGAGGCCCTCAGGAGAGGCACAGACGGCACAGATGTCGCAGGGAGGAGGGACCGAGCTCTCAGCCCGCGGTGGCTGAGGCCCAGGGGAGGAGGCAGGTTTCCCGGGTCAGGTCTCCGCCTTCACGCCTCTCGGAGAGCAGCCACAGTTCCCCACCCCACAACCGAGTGCGGACCCTGCCAGCCATGGGCACCTTGCACAGGCGCCCACACTCCTCAGCGTGCACGGTGGGCAGGCAGGCTGCACACAGAGCCCGCATCCCTCCTCCACCGTATCCCTCTCGCCCACGTCTCCCTCAGCCAATAGCACGTTTCTTCAGCGGACACAAACCCAGCACAAGCCCCTCACACAGCTGTCACCCTCTCTCTCCCACACACCTACCAACACGCAGACGGCCGGCCAGCACGGCCAGGGCACTCCCTGCACCTCACTCGCACACACCGCCCGTGCCCAGCAGCCTGCAGTCAGCACCGCCGCCACTCACCAGAGGGTCCTGGTCCTCGTCTGCCACCAGCTCCCCCTGGGAAGACTCCTGCTGGGAAGGAGGGAGGGTCACCCTGTCCTCCTCCACCTGACATCTCACCCTCCGCCCACCTCCCGGGCCCTGGTCCTCCGCCCACCAGCCCCACACGCCGCCCCGTGGGTTCTGCTCCCCATCTGCCCCGGGAGGGTGTGCGCCAGGGCCTCACCTGGGCAGAGGACGATGCCCGGCTCCCCAGGCTGACCACGGCCAGCAGGAGGCCGAGGCAGGCCAGCGCCAGGCCCAGGCCCAGCATGAGCGGGGCCAGCAGGGCGGTGCCCGGCTCCCCCGTGCGCCCCCTCTGCCTCGGGCTCCGACGGGCAGCCATGGGGGCGGGGGCTGTGCCTGCCTCACCGCCCCCCCATCCCGGGACCCGAGGGATCGAGGGAGGGGGAGCCGGCGGGAGGATCGGGCCGGGGAGAGGGAGGGGCCAGGGAAACCAGGCGGGAGGGCGGGGATGAGGACAGGAAGCCGGACACTGTTTGTGTGGGGAGGCTCGAGCCCGCCGAGCGCCGTTCGCGGAGTGCAGTGCGCGGGGCGCCGTGCGCGCTGCTCGGTGCAGAGCGGCTCCCCGCGAAGGGGGAGGCAGGGCGGTGTCTGTGTGCGGGCGCAGCCGTCCGAGCTGGGGTGTGCAGTCCAGGGCTCTCCGGGCAGAGGGCGGAGAGAGGGAATGGAGGAGGGACTGCACCCAGGTCCGTGCGAGGCTGGTCATGCTACCAGGCACCTGCCATCCAGTCCTGCCATCCAGTCCCGCCTGCCCCCGGACCCCGGCCTGGCCTGCGCGGGGCTGCCGAGGGCAGTGTGGGTTCTGCTCCCCATCTGCCCCCGTGTGGGTTCCTGACTTCCTGCAGGAAAAGCTTTAACAATGCAAGTCCAGGTGACTGTGAGGGTAGCAAGGAAGGCCTTGGCACAGGAGAAGCCACAGGAGAGCCTTAGCCTGAGCTGCGGCGGCTCTGAAAATATTCTATGGGCGGAGGCGGGGCTGCTGTGGCTCCCTGGGAAGTCAGAGCAAAGGGGGGCCTGGAGCCAGGGTCAGGGGGGTGCTGCCGCCGCCTTTGCTTCCTGCTGGCAAGTCTCCGGGGACCGTTTAGGACCGCGCAGGCCTGAGGGGGAAAGAGGGAGGAGGGAAAGGCACGGGTTGGATCCTTTGTCTTGAGGAGTTTGTTTGTTTGTTTGCTTGTTTGATCTCTCGCAGGCCTGAATCTTTAGGGGAGGTCCGGGGAGACGGTCTCAGCAGATTATTCATCCGTTTTCCAGGTGTGCCCTTTCAAGGTCATAGTCTCTACTCACCAATCAGCAGCAGGGCAGAGACGGGCATTGCTCACCCCTGGTTTTGCTGCTTTTCTGGGCCTGGAGCTAAACTACAACGGAGGCCCAGATGTTCTTTGTAGGGCGGGACTTTCTGTATCTGGCTGCACCCGTAAACTGCTCGGCCTGTTTGTTCAGCCGTCTGTCTCAGTTCCCCCATTCAACTTGACAAAGAATTCCCCTAGCTTCTTACTATCCTGTCTCATTCCACCCGCAGAGACACCCATCCCTGACATCTTTTCGGGGTGATGGGAAAGGAGCTTTTGTCTTTAGTAACTGCTTCCTGCTGACAAGGGCCGAGGTTACAGCCTGTGTAGGCTACGGGTGTCTCTCCCTGCCTGGTGGCAGGGAGATGAGGGAATGGGAGCTGAGACTGGAACTGAGAGGCTGTGAGCTGATTCTTCCAAAGCAGGGATGGGCCAGAGTCCCGGAAGCAGCATCGTCTCCATATGGGATTGTTGTAACCTAGAGGAGACAAATTCGACTAGACGGTTTTGACAAGAAGGTTAAAAAGGCATGGCCTACACATGAGAAGGTAAATTACAGTAATTCCAGGTCTGAGGACAAGTACGAGCCAGGTGAGAGAAGGTGGGACCGACGTTACAGAGTCCCAGGTTATGTTGGGGGAGAGGCTTTCCCGGACGAAGGTGTCTGAAGCCCCTTTGTTTATTATATTTAATTCAAGTTAGACGAAGGGGGTATAAGCTCTCACTTCTTTTTAAAAAAAAAAAAAAAATATATATATATATATTATTGATTTTTTTACAGAAGAATAGAGAGCTAGAAACATCGATGAGAGAGAGACATCGACCAGCTGCCAATGTGCATGCCCTTGACTGGAATTGAACCTGGGACCCTTCAGTCCGCAGACCGACGCTCTATCCATTGAGCCAAACCGGTTTCAGCAAGCTCTCACTTCGGAAGCAACTTTTTTTTCTGCCTAAATTTCTGGGCTGGAAAGGGAAAGCTGTTTCAAGGTGGCAGTCCTACCTTTTAAATAATAAAGGTTTACATTCCAGAAGCCATGTTGGTAGACGGCTCCTTAGTTCATTGACTCGATTATGTAGTCTAGAAAATAAGTCAATTCCATTAAACTGTTGAGTCTCACTTCAGGAGGCAATGATGCAGAGGGACTTCCAGAATGAGGCATGTGTGGCATACACAAGCAATCAGGTATTTAATAAGGAGTGTGCCTGTGAAAACAGAAGAAAAAAACGCAAAGGTTAATGAGCACAGCAAATCATAAACCAGTTTCTGAGTCTTTAAGACTGTCGGAGGAGGGGATTTTAGATGTAAGGCTTTTGCTGGAATGAAAGCAACCAGTGACAATATAATAGGTCCTCCTTATCTGCAGTTTAACTACTCTGGTGGTGTTATCAGATGCTTAGGTAAATACTATATGACATACATTTTGTATCAGTAATTTTCTTTTCTTTTTTGTATCAGTAGTTTTCAATAATTCCAAGTCAAGGGATAGGAGAAGAAATGAAACATCAGTTTGGAAGAAAACTAGAAAAAATTCAGGATTCAATCCAGATTGTAGGTGAAAAATAAAACCAACTGGAGTCTAATATCCACAATTGTGTATTATAGATTCTATTGGAACACCATTTTTCTTCCTAAAATCACACTCATTTTTTTAAATTTTATTTTATTGATTTTGTACAGAGAGGAAGGGAGAGAGATAGAGAGTCAGAAACATCAATGAGAGAGAGTCATCGACCAGCTGCCTCTTGCACACCCCCTACTGGGGATATGCCCGCAACCAAGGCACATGCCCTTGACTGGAATCGAACCGGGGACCCCTCAGTCCCCAAGCCAATGCTCTATCCATTGAGCCAAACCGGTCTCGGCTAAAATCACACTCATTTTATTAACATGACTCAAGACTATTTACTGCATTAAGTCCAGATATAATTTGGCCTGATTATTTGCATGAACACAACAAAAAAAATAATTGATTATATAGGCTTTCTTTAATCTGCTTTGCTGGAATCTGATAATGAATACCCAGATTGAGCTTAATTAGCCCCCCAGGGTGAAGAAGCTAAACCATGTAATTGCCAACAGGCTTTGCTTGCAATTCCTATAGATTTGGGTGAGTTTCTCAAGTTCCTGAAGTCCCCAAAATGTTGAGATTCTTTCTTTGCCAACCTCCTAGGGAAGCAACCCCCATTGCTTACTAGAAAAATTGCCATGAACCATGTGACTAAGCAAGGTACCCGACCATTTCCCCAAGGGGCTTTTATTTACTTCAAAGACAATATTCATTCCTTAAAGCTTTCTGGTGACATCTAGAGCCTAGGCATGTCTTTTTTGATCATGACATTTCAAAGTCTTGGTTACAAAAACTACAACTGGAAACTGGTTCTGTGTGTCTTCTTTGTAAAGAGAATCTTATTGGGTTTATGAAAATAAACATATCAACCTGAAAGTAATTCTCACCCATTTAGAGTTGTCAAATTCTGGCCCTGATTGGTGTTGCTAAGTGGTTAGAGTGTTGGCCTATGCACCAAAGGGTAGCAGGTTTGATCATGGGCCCTGCATGTGGTGTGTGGGCTCTCTCTCTCTCTCTCTCTCTCTCTTTCTTTCTTTCTCTCCTCATCCCTCTCTTCTACTTTCTCTAAAACTCAATGGAAAAAATGTGATTAATGACACACACACACAAAAGAATTGTCAAATTCTGGAGGGATTGGGTAGGGAGAAAAATATAAATGTTTCAATATTGTTTACTAGAGGCCCGATGCAGGAAATTCGTGTGAGAGTAGGCCTTCCTTCCCCCAGCGCCGTCACTGGCTTCCCTCACAGCCCTTTGTCCGAAAGGTCATCCAGAAAGACATACAGTCTAATTAGCATATTAAGCTTTTATTTTTATAGATGAGGGTATAATTTACTAAATTGCTTTAGGGGGAAAAAAACAAATTTTCTTATATCTGGAAAGCAAACAGTTTTGTAAAATCAACAATATTTTAAACACAATCATAAGAATAATAATTACCCTCAGTTCATTCAGTCCCATATAATCAACTTTGTTTATCCTGATCATTTGCCAGTATTTCTATGAATACAGTTATTCCTTAGAATTCTATAAATTTTCATCTACTTCAAAGATACAACCTGCCTAGAAACCTGTGCTTTAGAGTAAGTCAGAGTCCCTTTCATGGATCTTCTATAAGATGTAACATATTTGTAAATGCCTCAGAGTAAAACAGTGTCTGTAAATGACAAACTTAAAATGAAGAAACAAAAAAATAAGAAAAATAAGAAAAAGCCTAGCTGGTATGGCTCAGTGGTTGGGCATTGACCTAAGAACTGGGAAGTCACGGTTCAGTTCCTGGTTGGGGAATATACCCAGGTTGCAGGCTCGATCCCCAGTTTGGGGCATGCAGGAGGCAGCTGATCAATGATTCTCTCTTATCATTGATGTTCCTGTCTCTCTCTCCCTCTCCCTTCCTCTATGAAATCAATATATATAGATATAGATATAGATATAGATATAGATATCGATATAGATATAGATATAGATATTTTAGAACCTTATCTGGTTTGGCTGAGTGGATAGAGCGTCAGCCTGCGGACCACAGTGTCCTGGGGTCGGTTCTGGCCGAAGGCACATACCTTGGTTGCAGGCTCCTTCCTAGCCTGGGCCCTGGTTGGGCCTGTGCAGGAGGCAGCCAGTCGATGTTCTTTAAAAAGATTTTTTTCGATGTATTCTCTCACATCGATGTTTCTCTCTGTCTATCCCTCTCTTTTCCATTCTCCCTAAAAATCAATGGAAAATATCCACTGGTGAGGATTAACAAAAAACAAAAATATAAATTAAATAAATTTAAAAATACTTAAAACGACATAGATTTTATTATAATGCATTTGATAAAGAACTTTGCTTTTCTGTAATATATAACATTCCAAGATAACAATTTCTTGGTAAACAATAGTTGCTATGAAATGACAAAAGAACAATACAAAGCCTACAGTTTTTTTTAAAAAAGAACCAATAATACTCAATATATATTTTTAAATGTATTTTTATTGATTTCAGAGAGGAAGGGAGAGAGAAAGAGAGAGAGAAATATCAATGATGAGAGAAAATCATTAATCGGCTGCCTCCTGCATGCCCCTTACTGGGGATCAAACCCACAACCTGGGCATGTGCCCTTGACTGGAATCAAACCTGGGACCTTTCAGCCCACAGACGGACGTTCTATCCACTGAGCCAAACAGGCTAGGGCAATAAGCAGATTTTAAAACGCTGTACATGGATCATTGGGAGTGTTCACTGAGCCCTGGAAGCGATTCATAAATGCCCCGATGTATGTGTGGACCCAAGCTCCCAGAGCACCCCTGCCGGATACCCACCAGAGAGCCGTTACTCAGCCTACCCAGTGGCACCGAGGGGACACCCGCTGCCCCTGAGAGCTCCCAGTTTGAAGTTCCTTGCTAAGGCAGGCCGAAACTTCCAGAACATTCACTTTAATAAAAATATGTGTATACAATAGGACAGTTTAATTAATGTGTATGTATTCAAATAGCTATTATTTAATTTGGCAAAGCTTCCCATGTAAGTTCAAGCATACCAAAATAGATCTAATTTAGTTCAAAAATTTATTTTATGAGGAGAGCGAACAATATACGTATTTAATCTCTTTAGGCCAATAAAATATTACACCCTGCGCCTGGCCGGTGTGGCCCAGTTAGTAGTCACTAAAAGGTCATGGTTTTGATTCCCGGTAAGGACACATATTTGGGTTGGGGGTTGGATCCCCAGCCCCAGTCAAGGCATGCAGCCGATCAATCGATGATATTTCTCTCTCTCTCACTTTCCTTCCCTCCAAATATCAGTGATGATGTCCTTAGGTGAGGAACACCCTAGTTATGCCATCCAGAGGCAGAAAACACACCACATATAACCACAGACACATAAAGACCACACACTAACCCAAATTACTCATTTTTATAGATAGAAGGCACAGGATTCTTTTTTTTTTAATTGATTTATTAAGGGAGGAAGAGAGAGGGATAGAGAGTTAGAAACATCGATAAGAGAGAATCATCCACCAGCTGCCTCTTGCACATCCCCTACTGGGGATGTGCCCACAACCAAGGTACATGCCCTTGACCGGAATCGAACCCGGGACCTTTCAGTCCGCAGGCCGACGCTCTATCCACTGAGCCAAACCGGTTTCGGCCACAGGATTCTCTTTCATTTGCTTTTGATAACTTGTAAGAAGGCTGAGAAGGAGGAGGGGACTCTCTGACAGGGGCAACTTCAGCTGCTGAGGGTTTTGAAGTGGCATTTTGTTCTTCAGTCACTTCAGCCTTGTTTACATCCCTCACCGCCCAGCTGGAAGGCCTGCGGAGCCCGCGGACAGACCCCACAGGCCGTGGGTGAGCAGGGGAAACAAAGACTGGCGGCTCCCATCCGAGGGATGAAGCCTCGGGAGAGGCCTGGACAGGGCTGCGTGGCCTCCCCGGAAATGTTATGGGGAAGAAGTGAGTGCTCCCTGCCTCGCCAACCCTGGGCCTCAGGTGCTGGGCTGGAGGAGGAGGGACAAGGGAAACGGCCCAGGGCAGGGAGGACAGGAAGCTGGACTGTGTGATTACACTCGGAGCCCGCAGAGCGGTTCCCTGCGGGCCGGGGGTGATATTTGGTGCGTGTATGGCCAGCGGCCCTGCAGGCGGATGCCAGAGGGAGTGGAGGCTGAAACCAGCAGAAACTCCACCCGGTCCCCGTCCGCGTGGTCATGCTGCGAGACCCCTGCATTCCTGCCCAGGCAGATGGCTGGTGTAGGGCTCCCAGACCGAGGGGACGAGGCTGTGTGTAGTGGTCTTCCTGAGAGGGGCAGCCTAGAACACGGGGGCCCAGCTATCATTGAAGGAATATTCATCGTGCTCTGTGAACCGTGACTGCTGTGTTCGGATTGAAGAAGGCGCATTCTAGCCCGGCTGGGCGTTGCGTGTGGAGCTCACCTGGAAGTGCAGCCCATCCTCCCCACGCCCTCCCCACCAAGGAGCGGCCTGTTACAATGGGAAATAACGGGAAGATGGACAACTTTATTGCAGAGACCAGAGCTGCCAGCCCTTTGAAGACCCCGGCCTTTGCCTGTGTCCAGGCCTTTGCGATCCCCAGCCCGCATCACCCGTGAGACTGCCCCTCGGGCGCCTTCTTTGACCTACTCCCCCACGTAATCTTCGTCCTTCTACCCCAATAAGCAGCCGGCTTCTGGTGGGGAGAGCAGATGTTTGTGGTGACCCGCTGCCCTCCCACACTGCCGGCATCACTGGAATAAACGCTCATACAGACTCAGCCCTGTCGCTGCTGAATCGGCTCAAGTAGCGACAGGCAGCCCAGACCCACTGACAGTCCGGTTACATCATTATTTCTCAAAGGTTCTGGGTTGGGCCGGAGTCGCACAGAACCGACTCACGGCTCAGTGTCATCAAAATGATGTTTGTTCAAGGCACCTGGGTGCCGGTGGACTGAGGCGGAGAGAGACGTCAGTACCGATGAGGGAAAGCTGCAGGCTTCGGCTGACATTTGTATCTGGACTGGCCCGCAGGCTGTTTCTGCTGAGCGCTATCTGGTCTGCGCAAGAGTTGTGTGTGGTTCCTGTAAGATATTCCCTCAGGGGGATCGTGTCTTTACAAGGCTCGGCTTACAAAACGAGTTTCCCTTTGACATTTGTTGGATTTTTGTAAGGATCAAGCCTTGTGTTCTCCAGTTAACCCTTTCAGTTCCTCAGTCAACATGCTGAGGACAAACACACATTTGGATTTTATCAGCTGCACCTAAATACTTCCCTCCAGTTAACAAGGAAAGAGCCTGAGATCATCCTTAATGTGGGTTCTGTTTTCACTTTTCAATGAATCAGTTGGTAGTTGATTTCCACCTGAGTGTCTTGCAACTGCCAGATCCCTCCTCACTGCCACCCCCACCCCACCCCCAGCCAGCGTTCTCCAAAGGCACGTCTGGAAACACCAGGGCCACGAGCTGATAACAGGGTTCATTGGGGGTCAACGTGGAGCTGCAAGAGCTCCCTAAAGGAATTTGGTAAGAACTGGGCCCTTTTACCATGGAAACACTGTTGTAATTGGTAAGGCCCTCACCAGTTCATTTAACCTGTACTGTTCACTTCACATTTGCAGTGAGAAGTATCTTCTATCCTATCTAATAAAAGAGTAATATGCAAATTGACCATCACTCCAACATACAAGATGGCTGCCCCCATGTGGACACAAGATGGCCACCACAAGATGGCCAGCTGGGGAGGGCAGTTGGGAGGGGACAAGCCAGTAGGGGAGGGCAGTTGGGAGTGACCAAGTCTGCAGGGGAGAGCAGTTAGAGGTGACCAGGCCTGCAGGGGAGGGCAATTAGGGGTGACTAGGCCTGCAGAGAAGGCAGTTAGGGAAAATCAGGCTGGCAGAGAATCAGTTAGGCATCAATCAGGCTGGCAGGGGAATGGTTAGGGGGTGATCAGGTGCCGGAACCAAAACCTAACATTGTCACTGGAGATAAAATGTAAAAAGAGCTAGCCGACTTTGATGGCTCTGAATGGTCAGAGCTATTAACTCATTGTCTAGTTGAGATAGTGGTGCTTGAGGCAACTTTAATTTGTTAATCATATGTAAATGTAAGTTGATTTTCTGTTGTTGGAACTTCCCACTTAAGAGATGTCTTTGTTTCAGAATCTCAATAAAAGGAATGGTGAAAGGCCAGAGAGCAGTTAGTCTTCCCACTAGAGGTAGACTTCCCGCCTGGCCCCCATTTTCCCAAATTAACTCTTTTCCAGTCTCTCTCTTCATTTCAGTGTGCGTCCTTCTCCAGAAACCGGACCCTGAGTGGGCCCTGAACCACGCGGGTCGTGTTAAGGGATCCCACAATCAGGCTGGCAGGCAGAAGCAGTTAGGGCAATCAGGAAGGCAGGCAGGCAAGCAGTTGGGAGCCAGCCATCCTGGATTGTGAGAGGGATGTCTGACTGGCTGTTTAGGCCCCCGCCCTACCAGAACCAGGCCTAAATGGGCAATTGGACATCCTTTAAGGGGTCCCAGATAGGAGAGGGTGCTGGCTGGGCTGAGGGACCCACCCTCCCATGCATGAATTTCATGCACTGGGCCTGTAGTCCTATATAATAAAAGCCTAGCAACTGGACGGTGGAATAACCAGAATGACCAGTCATCCAGTTGCTATGATGTGCAGTGACCTCCAGGGGGCAGAGGCTCAACACAGGGGCTTTCCCCTGGTGGCCAATGTGCCCCCATGGTGGGAGTGCAGATCAGCTGACCAGGATGTGGTTCTCCCTGGTGGACCGATCCCTGCAGGCTACGCCCTCCCCCACCAGGGCATGAATCTCATGTGCCGTGCCCCTAGTATACTTAAAAAAAGCCAGAGTCCTGAACGCTGTAACATCAGAACAACCTGTCGCTATGAGGCCCACTGCAGCCAAGGAACTGGCCCAATCAGGGGTGTGGCTGGCCAGCCAACATACTGAAGCCCCTCCCCCTGGCCACCCCATCCCCAATCTGCCAGCCCCTCCCCATCGGCCACAGCCCCTCACCCAGATCCCCCCCACACCAATGGGGGGGGGGAGGGCCAGCCGGCCAACCTCCTGCAGCCTCTTCCCCCAGCTGGCCCCTCTGGATGGCCTGCAGCCCCTCCCCTCAGCCAGCCCAGCCCTGCTCAGCCAATCAGAGCCGCCCCCCTGGCCAACCTCCCACAGTGCCTTCCTCCTGACAGGCCTGGCCACCACCCGTGTGCGAATTCATGCACTGGCCCTCTAGTTAGAAAATGATTCTGGCCCGGCTCGCATGGCTCAGTGGTTGGGCGCCTACCTAGAACCAGGAGTTCATGGTTCAATTCCCAGTCAGGGCACATGCCCGGGTTTTAGGCTCGATCTGCAGAAGGGGACATGTAGAAGGCAGCTGATCAATGATTCTCTCTCATCATTGATATTCCTCTCTCTCTCTCCCTTTCCCTTCCTCTCTGAAATTGAAAACACACACAAACACAAGCACAAAAAAACACACAAACAATTCTGGTGCCGGAGAGATAATAAACAATAGGGTAGAGCAGTGGTTCTGGATAATGTGGAAGCCTCGTGCCCAGTTCCCCCGCTCAGGCCCGCCCTCTCCCCCCACACGCCTCTCTTGCTGGTTCCCTTTCTGTTCTGATACCTGCTGAACCGCTTTCCTGCTTCTGGGTTTCCAGAACCTGAACAATCAGTCCACCTCCAACCCCAGCTGAGAGTTTTTCATATCATCGTTTCTAATTAGGATCTTATCTGCCTATTCTCTATTCTCTTGTGAAGGAAAAGAGCCACAGGCTGACCTGACAAGCTCAGGGGAGGCCTGCGTGGCAGTCTTGCAAACTCAGAGACCTAAAATAACCACAAAAAATGGTATGAAAATTAAATATCTAACTACAAACAGGTTACAGAGGATAGTCATGTTCTAGATCGATATCTCACCTGACAAAGATCAACTTAGATCTCTTTACTGATCCCATCTGCCTTCCTGCCTGTAAGATAACATATCTGTGAGATGTCTGGGTAACTTGTAACTTCCTTTTTACCTCAGACCCCTCAGGGCACAACAAATGGCCTGGAGACATTCCCTCATTGTTATTGTTGTCAAGTTAATTGTCAACTGTTAATTCCGTTAGAGTGTCCTGTATCCATCTCTGTGAAAGAAGCTCATGTCCATCATTTCACCTTTACCCTATCCCAGAGGTTTCCCCGCTTTGCTCTGTCCCACCTCCCTAATCTATCACCAGTGAATTCCATGTAACTCACCTACGTCCCTTTCCTTTGATTGCAATGTGTAAATATAGAAATGTAACCTGCCATTCTCCAGAGCATTATCTCAATCCGTTAAGGTTTTGCTTCCCGGCATATGTCAACAGTTTGGCTCAAATAAACTCACAAAAATTCTTTACAGGTTTCAATGTTTGTTTGTTTTCATTAACACTCTATTCTGGGGCCCTCTCTTTCTTAGTTATCACAATTTTTAAAATATATTTTGTTGATTTTTTACAGAGAGGAATAGAGAATTAGAAACATCAATGAGAGAGAATCATCGATCAGCTGCCTCTTGCACACCCCCTACTGGGGATATATCCTCAGCCAAGGTACATGCCCTTGACCGGAATCGAACCCGGGACCTTTCAGTCCCCAAGCTTACGCTCTATCCATTGAGCCAAACCGGTTTCGGCAGTTATCACAATTTTTTAAATATATTTTGTTGATTTTTTTACAGAGAGGAAGAGAGAGGGATAGAGAGTTAGAAACATCAATGAGAGAGAATCATCGATCAGCTGACTCTTGCACACCCCCTACTGGGGATGTGCCCGCAGCCAAGGTACATGCCCTTGACCGGAATCGAACCTGGGACCTTTCAGTCCGCAGGCTGACTCTCTATCCACTGAGCCAAACCGGTTTTGGCAGTTATCACAATTTATAATGATCAATTTGATCACTATCTACCCATCTACATTATAAAATATAAAATTACATATTTATTGGTTCGTGTGCTTATTGGCTGTCTGTAGAAAGTAAACTTTATGATGACGTTATCCATTCCGATCGCCCCAGAACCTTGGCAGATGTTGGCTCTCTGAGCAGCGCCAGAACAACCTGTTGCTAAGACAAAGTTGATTACTTTTCCCTTCACAGTCTGACAAGGCCTCAGAGGGAGAGGAGCAAGGCCGCGTGTATGGAGACTTTGAAGTCTGGCCTCAGACAGGTCTTTCCATCACTACGCTGTCCACTTACAACCAGTACAAAGTCAGACTGAATGGTAGCTGTAATTGGGGGGAAAACAAAAACAAACAAAACAGACAGGGCTCTAGCTGGTTTGGCTCAGTGGGTAGAGCTTCAGCCTGCAGGCTGAAGGGTCCCAGGCTTGATTCCGGTCAAGGGCACACGCCTGGGTTGTGGGCTTGATCCCCAGTAGGAAACATGCAGGAGGCGACCAATCAATGATTTTCTCTCACCATTGATGTTTCTATCTTTCTTCCCTCTCCCTTCCTCTCTGAAATCAATGAAGATATATATGTATATAAAAGACAGGTCTTTCCAGGCTGGGATAGGAGTGGGGAAGTAGGCCCAAGAGTGTGCCAAATGGGCAGTCTTACAGGTCAGGCGGGCTGGGGATTTGCAAAGAACGGGGCATAGGCAAAGGCTGGGGGTCTTCAGAGGGTTGCTGAGAGCTGCTTCAGCGTCATAGTGTAATCATTCAGATGAACACGGAGAAATGAAGATTTTGAGGTGAGGGATTCAGTCTAACAGTGCAAACTGTCAGCTGATGCTGCCTATTCAGGAACTTCCTGGAATAAACAATACCGTTCATATCACGTGTGACAGTCTCGCCACCATAGCTCTGCCCATGGAGAGAGGGGAGCAGTCATGTTACCGTAGATACATAGGTTGGAGGGTTGTGGTGGGTGGGACAGGATGGGAAGGGGTGAGGCCTTGTTGTTCTCCAGCATGATCTCTGTTCTGCTCCACGTGTTCTCAGGTGGATGCGGCTTTTTAATTTGTAAAGAGCAAACGTGTGTGAAGCAGGAAGCCTTGCTGAGGAGACGGGAGTGATCACCCACCTGGGCCTGGCCTGGGCCCACACCTGCCAACGGAAAAATACTGGCTTGACCCTTGGAGACAGCGCCTCGTCCCCAGAACCTTTAACGTTGGCTTGAAAATTTAATTCAATACACTTTTCCTTTTTTGTTCTTGGTTTGCAGCCAGAATTAAAATTAACTCGTATTTTTTTGGATGCTGATCGGAAGTGACTTGGGAAATGTGTAGGAAAAATACTGGGAAGGGAAAATCTGCCAGTATGATTTCCCCCCCACCCTCTGCCTTCTTATGCTTTTGTTCTAGAATTTTCTACTATTGCAATGAGGGGAAATAGGGTTTTCTGAGTTCCCGTTAGAGATCCAGTCCTATTAATATCATGTAAATGCAAAGAAGGACTTTTACATGGTCTGTGAGGGTGGGGATGTGTGTGCTTTGCTGGCCCGCATAGTTCCAGCGCCAGCAAATGTTTGTTGAGTGAATAAACATACACCCTCCCAGGCCAACAGTGACCCTTCATGGTGGGGGCAGCCTGGAGGGCACGGTTACCATTCAGGTTTGCCTGTGACTGAGGAGCCTCCCATTATGGATGTGAAGCCTGGACGGCCCCAGGCAAACAGGGTGAGCTGTCACCAAGCCGAGGGGAGGACTAGCTCCTCATCATCACTCTCCCCCACCGTCACCACACACGTATTTGGTCAAAATTAATAAACTCTATTTAACTTCTATCAATTAATAAAACATCTGACTTCCTCAAAGCCTATCCTGGACCCTTCCTGTCCACCCCGACCCATCGTCCCCTCCCTCCCCAGGCTTTCCCAACCGTCCGTCCACTGAGGCCTCTCCGCCCTCACCTCCCGCTGCCCCACGGGACGCCAGGTGCTCCTCCGAAGCCTCCGCTCTTCCTCCCGCAGATAATCCTCAGCACCTGCTGCTCCCCTCTCTCATCCGGAAACCCGCCTTCCGTGGCCTCAGACCTCCTGGCTCCTAGTTTGCTTCGTTAGTTATGTTAGGAAGAGAAATGTGCTATCCTTACATTGGTTCATTTGTTATTTTACCAAAAATATCACAAACGAAGTTTAAATAGAAATCCCATAATTGTTCATTGAATTCACTCCAACATATTTTAACATATTTTTTATTGATTTCAGAGAAGAAGGGAGAGGGAGAGATAGAGACATCAATGATGAGAATCATTGATCAGATGCCTCCTGCACGCCCCCTGCTGGAGATTGAGCCCGCAACCCAGGCATGTCCCTTGACTGGAATTGAATCCGGGACCCTTCGGTCCGCAGGCTGATGCTCTATCCACTGAGTCAAACTGGCAAGGGCCACACCAATGTGTTTTATATTGGGTATGTTTTTAGCTTTTTATTTTGAAAGATATTTATTTATTTATTTATTTATTTTTAATTGATTTTAGAGAGAGAGGAAAGGAGAGGGAAAGAGAGATAGAAACATCAATGAGAAAGAAACATTGATCTATTGGCTCTTGCACGCCCCCTACTGGGGATCAAGCCTGCAACCCTGGCATCTGCCCTGACAGGGAATCAAATCAGTCACCTCCTGGTGCATGGGAGGACACTCAATCCACTGAGCCACATCAGCCAGGCTTAAATAATTTTAGACTTCAGGAAAGCATAGTACAATGAACACTCTAAGACTTTTTTCCTGTATTCACCAATGCTTAAACATTTCCCCACATTCTCTCTCTCTATATAGATAGATAGATAGATAGATAGATAGATATATGTGTGTGTGTGTAATTGAAATATGTGAGAGGAAGTGGCAGATATCAGCATGGAACACCTAAGAACAAGGATTTCTCTCTCTCTCTCTCTCTTTTTTTTTTTTTTTGCAGTTACTTTTTGTTGTTATTTTGTTTTTTAACTTGTTTTTTCTTCTCTTATTTAACTGCAATATAATTACCAAATTCTGGATATTTGCTATCTATACAATACCGTCATCTAACATAGAGATTTAAATTTCCCCCATTGTCCCAAAAACATTCTGTATAGCCATTGTGTCTTCTAATTTATTTATTTATTTATTTATTAAATATATTTTATTGATTTTGTACAGAGAGGAAGGGAGAGAGATAGAGAGTTAGAAACATCGACGAGAGAGTCATCCATCAGCTGCTTCTTGCACACCCCCTACTGGGGATATGCCCGCAGCCAACGTACATGCCCTTGACCAGAATCGAACCCGGGACCTTTCAGTCCCTAAGCCGACGCTCTATCCATTGAGCCAAACCGGTCTTGGCTGTGTCTTCTAATTTAGGATCACATGGGGAATTATGTCTTTAGGCTCCTTTGTTGATAACTGTTCCTGGGTCTTTCTCTGTCTTTCATGACATTGCTATTTTGAATACAGGCCAGCTGCTTTACAGAAAGAAAAACTCACTTCCTGCTGTATGTCCTTCTGCTCTTCAACACTCTCCCATGCTGCTTCTCTTCTGCGTGGGTATTCCAAACATCGAGCTATTCTGTGACACCAACCGAATGTCCTGCCCTGCCGTTTAACTTCACCTGGACACCATCCACCTGAAGATTGGGTCAAATCCCACAGGTTAAGGGCTCCGTCCTACAAGACTGCTCCTTTTCCCGACTTCAGACGCCAATCGCAAATCCAGGTCACCTGTGCTTCTCTGAACCCGCCGTAAACCAGAGCTTCTTACGCATCTCTCCCCAGATTTGATTAATTTGCTAGAGTGGCTTATTTACTAGCTTACCAGTTTATTACAGAATGGTACAACTCAGGAACAGGCAGGCGGAAAAGATGCACAGGGCGCGGTGAGCGGGTAGGGGCGTGGAGCTTCCGTGCTTTCTCCAGGCATGCCACCCAGACACCCCCCCGGACCCCACCCCGGACCCCGGACCCCACCCCGACCCCCAGGGGCTTTCTGAACCCGGGCATTTCGGGTTTGCACGGAGCTGTCATTCATTAAGAGGCACTGATGACGAAATCATCACCCATTGGTGACGCAGCTCCATTTCCAGACCCTCCCCCCTCCCGGAGGCGGGGTGCAGTGGGCTGAAAGTTCAAACCCTCTCATCCCTTGGTTGGTTTCCCTGGCAACCAGCCCCCATCCGCAGCGGCTTTTCAAACGTCAGTCACCCGGAGAACACAAGCCCGGCTGCGGCTGGAAGGAGCTGGTTATGACGCAGACAGTCCTTCTCCCGCCTGATGGCTCCAGGCTGCTTCCGGAGCGAGCGCACGAGACCAACCGTCATCCCAGAAGACGCGCCTCCTTTTGCTCTTTTTCGTTTGGGAAATTGCAAGGGAGGAGCTCTGGGCCAGAAATGGAGACGAAGGCAACAATATCTACTTCTTACTGTGAATCACGGCATCGCAGATGGCCCGGAGCTCTGTCTCCCGGGGGAGCTCCGGCTGCGCGTTTTGGGGAGGAGAGCCATGGAAACGCTCTGCGGTCCTTCCTGGTGCCACTCACGTCGGGGGCCCAGGACGGCCACTCACCCCGTTCCCGGCGATGCTAACTGTGCCGCCCTGGCTGAGGTCACGTGTGCCAGGCTTCTCTACCCCACAGTTACCGCTTTTATCTTTGTCGTGAATGAACTGTCTGTGGGAAAACACAGTCTGCGAGACTCTGTAAACACCCTGCTTCCTGCCAACTTTCACCTAAAGACGTTAGCATCCGTTCATGATTCTGGCCTGAACCAATATCTATGTTGATTTCAAAACATGGATTCCCACCTGGCAGGGTGGCTCAGTGGTTGATCGTTGACCTATGAACCAGGAGGTCCTGGTTCTCTTCCTGATATGCCCTCAGGGCACATGCCGGGTCGGGGGCTCGATCCCCAGGAGGGGACATGCAGGAAGCAGCTGGTCAATGATTCTCTCTTATTATGGACTCGAGGCTCGGTGGGTGTGCGCCTGTGGGCCTGTCTGGCCTCCTCTCCCCACGTGTTCCATGACTTCCTGGCAGAGAACGAGGACCGGGCCTTGAAGACTCGGTAGGATCTGGTGAGCAGAGAGGGTCAGCCTTCCAAGGTCCGATGGGCAATTATTAGCCTGACTTCCATCATTTCTTTGCCTTTGGACCTTCTCTGAGAGTCCAAGGGTTTTTGTTTGTTTTTTTAAATATATTTTATTGATTTTTTTACAGAGAGGAAGGAAGAGGGAGATTCAGAAACATTGATGAGAGAGAAACACCTATCAGCTGCCTCCTGCACGCCCCCCCACTGGGGATGAGCCTGTAACCAAGGTACATACATGCCCTCGACCGGAATTGAACCCGGGACCCTTCAGTCCTCCGGCCAACGCTCTATCCACTGAGCCAAATTGGTCAGGGCAGAGTCCAAGGTTCTTACTGTTATCCCCAGCTCTCCGTCCATTTTATATCTGCCTCAAAGCGAGGCAGCCTGGACAGGTGCTGAGTTCCACAGGTGCCAGAATTCCAGGTGCTCTGCGCATCGGACACTCCCCCCCAACCTCCCCCCTCTGGGCCTGGCTGTCTGGCCTGAAGCGCAGACGTGGCTGTGCTGGCAACAAGGTGCGTTGCCTGAAGCTTAATGAGATCGATCGAGTCTGGCCCGGCCCTTGCCACCTGCCTCAGCCTTGGCCCTGAGCTGCAGCTTCGCTCCCTCTGGCCTGGCTGTGACGGGTCAGACCGTCCGGACTCGCCCCAAGCAGGAGAGAATGCACTGAAAGCAAACACACGCCCTGACACCTCAAAGGCAGCCACTACAGACCCTCTTGGGAAGCCAAATGTAAATGCAGAAATCAGTCAGAAAAATACATCGTGTCCGCCGACAGTCGCTAAGGCCTTGCCTGGAGGTGGGCCCGGAGATGGGGAATCTGAATCCTGGTCTCCACCGGCTCCGGGCCTTTGGTGACACCACCCAGCTCTCTGGTTCTCAGTGGGAAAACGGGCTGAAGGGAATTCAGCCAGGGTGGGTGGGAGAGGCTCCTGCTGGCCTGGAGAGCGGGGGTCACATCCCGGCACATTTACTTTTTTATTTTATTTTATTTTATTTTTAAAAAATATATTTTATTGATTTTGTACAGAGAGGAAGGGAGAGAGATAGAGAGCTAGAAACATCGATGAAAGAGAGTCATGGATCAGCTGCCTCTTGCACATCCCCTACTGGGGACATGCCCACAACCAATGTACATGCCCTTGACCGGAATTGAACCCGGGACCTTTCAGTCCACAGGCCGACGCTCTATCCACTGAGCCAAACCGGTTTCAGCTCATCATCACGGCACATTTAAAGCTGAGTATTTTGTCACTGTGGAGTTGTTTGTGGCAGAAAAACAATGGACAAAACCTAATGCATAGGAGCACGTTAAGGGGGAAAAAAACAAAAATGTAAAACACACACACATCCCGTATCTACAGAAACCCATGTTCCTGGGATGAGACGCAGAAGCCAGTAACAGCAGCTTCCTCTGCATTCAGGGAGCTGGGCGGCGGGGGCTTCTCCTCCATGTGCACGTCTCACCTGCTCGCAACGAGAAATTATCAACAACCTGTGTTAATATTTACAATGATGTCACACATTTTATTTTATTTATTTATTTTAAATATTTTTTAAAGATATATTTTTATTGATTTCAGAAAGGAAGGCAGAGAGAGAGAGAGAGAAAGAGAGGGAGAGAGAGAGAGGGAACATCGATGATAAGAGAGAATTATTGGTACAACCAATGGACACAAAACTCTGGGGAGGGAGGGTATGTATGGGAGGGGGGGAGTTAAAATATGTACACAGATAATAATTCAATAAAAAATATTAAAAAAAAAAAAAAGAGAGAATTATTGATTGGCTGCCTCTTGCACAGCCCCTGCTAGGGACTGAGCCTGCAGTCCGGGCATGTGCCCTTGACCAGAATCGAACCCAGGACCCCTTTCAGGCTGAAGGCCGACACTCTCTCCACTGAGCCAAACCAGCTAGGGCTGTTTTTTTATTTCAGAGAGGAAGGGAGAGGGAGAGAGAGATAGAAACCTCAAAGAAGAGAGGGAATCATTGCTCGGCTGCCTCCCGCACGCCCCACACCGGTGACCCAGCCCGCAGCCCGGGCATATGTCTTGACTAGGAATGAACCATGACCTCCTGGTTCCTAGGTCGATGCTCAACCACTGAGCCACATCGGCCAGATAACACATTTTTTAAATGTACATTTTTCAAAACTAACCTCAATCTAGATCTAATTCAGATCTATGCAACTACACACACACACACACACACACACACACATATTTAGCACATATTATAAAGTTTTAAAATATATGTATTTTTACTGATTTCAGAAAGAAAGTGAGATGGAGAGAGAGATAGAAACTTCCATGATGAGAGAGAATCATTGATCGGCTGCCTCCTGCCCGCCCCTCACTGGCGATCAAGCCTGCAACCTGGGCATGCGCCCTTGACCAGAATCAAACCCGGGACTCTTCAGTCCACAGGCCCACAAGGAGATAGTTTTATATATTAGATATATGTAAAGAGGATTTTATAGTTATATATGTATGAACAGAAATACAAATATAATGTTTATATATATTTATATATATAATTTTAATATATTTTATTGATTTTTTACAGAGAGGAAGGGAGAGAGATAGAAACATCGATGAGAGAGAAACATCGACCAGCTGCCTCCTGCACGCCCCCTACTGGGGATGTGCCCGCAACCAATGTACATGCCCTTGACCAGAATCAAACCTGGGACCCCTCAGTCCACAGGCCGATGCTCCATCCACTGAGCCAAACAGGTCAGGGTGATTTTGTCAAATTGAAGTCATTTGAGAAGGCAGCACTCGCTCTGAGTCTCCTCTGTCTCTGTCTTTCCATGCCCACCCTGCCTGTGCGGGCTGAGGCGGCTTTATCACAGGAGCCGTAAAACCCAGAGCGCAGCCCTGTGTAAACAGACCTTGTACGGCCTCACAATCTGCTTCCCCAGCCCAGGCCTCCCTCAGATTCCCTTCGTGTGAACACTGACTTCCTTTGTTCTATCGGGTTCTCACAAAGGTTTTGTTTCTTTGTCCACGAAGTGTGAAAAGGCGCCTCGCTCATCATTTCTTTGAGCCTCATTTTCTGACCCCAGATGTGCATGCGTCCAATTGGTGTTTGGCTCTGACTCTGTCTGTGCCGATGTTCTTATTTTAGTACCAGTCCCACCAGCAGAACGAAGGAAGGGTAGAAGGGAGAATTCTCCCCTTTCCTGACGGCATTTAATCATTTTTGTTAAATATATTTCATTTTCCCTTTCTGTGTGTATGTGTGTTTTTTTTAATTGATTTCAGAGAGGAAGGAAGAGGGAGAGAGAAAAACATCAATGATGAGAGAGAATCATTGATGGGCTGCCTCCTGCACGCCCCACTCTGGGGATCGAACCCTCAACTCGGGCATGTGCCCTGACCAGGAATCGAACTGTGACCTCCTGGCTCATAGGTCAATGCTCAACCCCTGAGCCATGCCGGCTGGGCCCTTTTGGTTTTATTTGGAAAAGTTCATGGTTGTGATGAGAGCTCACACAGCACGGCGGTGGTGCTGCTGGAGGAGCATGCGGGGACACACACACACACACACACACACATGTGCGCGCGCGCCTCTGCTGTCCGTGAGAGTGGGTGCTGGGGTGCCTCTGGAAAGGGCATTTCGGAAGCGCCGGCGGGAGGGGGAGAGGTGGTGGAAGATCGCATTGGCCTGGAGCTACCTTCCTCAGTGTCTGCCGCCCCACGGCCCCCACGCCGGACCCCTCAGATCCTAATGGTTTATTTCTAGCCAACGCCTCCAGAGTCTGTCTGAAAGGTACACGGTGTCAACGTTTGTGCTGCCCAAACTCATCCAATCGTGCACCTCAGACCTGTGGGCTCCGTTGGATGTCCTTTCACCGCAGTGGAGAGGAGAGGGGGAAAGAAGAACAGAAGTCAAGGTGGGGCCGTCCCAATCGGAAGCACGGCTAATGTGTGGACAGCGACGCCCTGTTTGCCGTGTGTGGGAGGCGCCGGTCTCCTCGGAATGTCCCGAGCTCATGGAGAAAGAGGGACTTTCTCAGTGACAGTTTCAAGGGTCCCTGAGGTTAACAATAAAGCAACTGTTTGGGCTGAAACCGGTGTTGCTCAGTGGATAGAGCGTCGGCCTGTGGACTGAAGGGTCCCGGGTTCGATTCCTGTCAAGGCACATGCCCAGGTTTCAGGCTTAATCCCCGTAGCGAGTGTGCAGAAGGCAGCCGAGTCAATGATGCTCTCTCATTGTTGTTTCTATCTCTCCTCCTCTTCTCCCTTCCTCTCTGAAATCAATAAAAAATATATATTTAAAAAAAGGTAAAGAGGGAAATGCATTCCTTTTCTTTCCTACCTCAGCTTGAGCGGAGACATCTCTCTCCTTTGGCCTCCAGACTGGAGTTTACACCGTCAGCTCCCGGCTCTCAGGCCTTCAGCCTGGGGCTGGACATCACCGGCTTTCTCTCAGCTCCAGTTTGCAAACGGCAGATTGTGGGACTTCTCAGCCTCCATAATCCCAGGATCCAATTCCTCTTAGCGAACTTCCTTTCATCGAAATATCTGTCCTGCTGTTTCTCTGGAGAATCCCTTACTACCCTGTTTCCCCCAAAATAAGACTGTCTTATTTTTGCTCCCAAAGATGCGCTAGGTCTTATTTTCAGGGGATGTCTTATTTTTCCATGAAGAAGAATACGCTACTCATTTATTGTTAAATGAAAATAAAGGAAATTTATTACCTGTATACAGTACGGTAGTACGGTAGTTGTCAACACAAACCAGACAAACTGTGAATCTTACAGTATCAAGAATTTACTCATTTATTCAATGACAACATGTCATCATCTTCTGGAAGATCATCATAACAATCCAATCCCTGAATTTCCTGGTGAATTTCTTGTGACTCCATTTCTTTCAGAATCAGTGGACCAAATCTCTCATGTTTAGCCTGGGGGGGGGGGCTTATTTTCGGGAGATGCCTTATATTCCACTCAGAAGGAAACCTGTAAGTAGGCCTTATATTTGGAGGATGTCTTATTTTCGGGGAAACACGGTAATACAAAAATCAAGTAATGTCTATAAAATCCTGAAAGAATAAAAAATCCAGCTAAGATGTGCTTCCATTTTAAAGGCTATCGGAAGAAATTCTCAAAAATAAAAGAATTCGGGGATTATAACAAAGCAATTATGAAATCTTTCTAAAAATGTACGAAAGAGATGAATTTAAAAAATGACAGGGGAGAAGCAGTGGTAAGATTACATACAGATGAGCCACTTACATATCTACGTTAGACTATAGAATATAGCTGGAAGGAGTGTATTTGCAGAACAGAAAGTAAATAGTACAGAACCTGACCAAACAGCAAGAGTAAAAGCTACAATCAGGAGCCAGGACGCCTGGATATCCTGAATAGCTCTTCAGACAGAGAAAAACGAAAATCTAGGATACAGTATTTTGTAAAAATAAAAATAGAGAAAGCCCACTGCTGCCCGGCCAGTGTGGCTCAGTGGTTGAGCGTTGCCTCATGTACCACGAGGTCTCTGGCTTCAATTCCCGGTCAGGGCGCATGCCCAGGTTTCGGGTTCGATTCTCTCCCATCAGTGTTTCTCCCTCTCCCTCTCCCTTCCTCTCTCTCTCTGTAAAAATCAATAAAAACATTAAAAAAAAAAAATAAATCCCTGCTGGGCGGGCACAAGCAGTGTTCCCCCAGCGGCCTCAGTGAAGCTGAGCCGGGGAGCCGGGGAGATAAGGGGGCTCCAAAGGCAGCGCTGCTCCCACGGCTTCTGCTGGGCAGAGGGGACCTTGAGTGCCGCACAGACCGCTTTCCGGGATGCGGGGGACGGGCCGGGAGATAAAGCTCCGGGCTCTCCCTGCCCAGAGCGGGGGAGGTTCCTCACGTGGTCGGGACTTCCACAGCCTCTGAACAAACACGCGCAAAAACAACCAAAACGCGTCTCCGGGAGGGAAGGACCCAGGGGACTGGCCCGCCTTCTCCTCCGGCAGAAGGAAAAGCTCTCTCCTGAGACCCTGAGGCCACAGTCCAGGCCTCCACGGCCTGTGCTCCGCTGCCCCCGCCTCAGCAGCCAGGGAGGCAGAGGGCTCCCGGGGGCAGCGCGCCCAGGGACCCAGCAAGAGCAGACCCAGGCCGAAGCCGGTGCGGCTCAGGGCATAGAGCTTCGGCCTGCGGACTGAAGGCTCCGGGTTCGATTCCGATCAAGGGCATGTACCTTGGTTGCGGGCACTTCCCCGGTAGCGGGTGTGCAAGAGGCAGCTGGTCGATGTTCCTCTCTCATTGATGTTTCTAGCTCTCTATCCCTCTCCCTTCCTCTCTGTAAAAAATCAATAAAATATATATATATATATGTGTGTGTGTGTGTGTGTGTGTGTGCATATATATATATATATATATATATATATATATATATATAAAGCAGACCCAGATTCGTTCTAGAGGTTTGCCACCTCAGTCAGGGACTCAAAGTTCTCCCACAGATAAGGCTCCAACGCACAAGCGGAAGCTGTAAAGCTCCCGGGCAGGGGCGGGGCCAGGGGCGGGGCGGTCACGCCCACAGAGACCAGCGCCCGCTGACACAGGGGGTCAGGGGCAGAGGGGGAGTTACTAATGCTGACCCTTCATACGTGGAACATGTCGATACTTCATTCATCTGGATTTGTACATTCATTTTGCTTTCAAAAATATTGCTTTAAAATAGCAATGACATTTTTAATTAGGAGGTTTTTGTTCCCCTTAAATTTTGTGCTTGTGTCTTATTTGCCTCACCTTAGGTCCAGCCCTGGCACAGACTTCACTCGTAACTGCCAGAAATGAAAGATGAGTTAACACTTTTTTCCATGAGTGGTATTTTTTAAAAATATATATATTTTATTGATTTTTTAACAGAGATAAAGAGGACAGAGAGTTAGAAACATCCATGAAAGAGAATCATCCATCAGCTGCCTCCTGCACACCTCCCACCAGGGATGTGACGCAACCAAGGTACATGCCCCTGGACCCTTCAGTCCGCAGGCTGACGCTCTATCCACTGAGCCAAACCGGTTTCGGCTCCATGAGGGTATTTTAAAAAATATATATTTTATTGATTTTTTTTTTTTACAGAGAGGGAAAGGGATAGAGAATTAAAACATCGATGAGAGAGAAACATCCATCAGCTGCCTCCTGCACCGCCCCCCCCCCCCCCCCACTGGGGAGTGCCTGCAACCAAGGTACATGCCCTTGACTGGAATTGAACCCGGGACCCTTCAGTCCGCAGGCCGATGCTCTATCCATGAGCCAAACAGTTAGGGCATGAGTGGTATGTTTACTGTTCACTGATACCTGTTTCTCTCCCTGGAAGCCTGTTACACTTCGCCACCCCCTGAAAGTTAGTCATGACTTACAATGAAATGTGACTAAAAGGGAGGTGTCACATTTTGACAGAAGCTTTTCAAATAATGTATCACCAATGTTGTTCTTCCTCTGCCACTACAACCGGAATCGACCGAGATGCTTCAGTCAGCAGGCCGACGCTCTATCCACTGAGACAAAACGGCTAGGGCTACAAAAACATTTAAAAAAAAAAATAAGCAACACTATCATTCAAGAAAAAAGGTAAAAAAGGAACCAATCACAAAAGAACACACACTATGATTCCATTTATATCAAATCTTCCGAATGAGCAGTGCTATTCAGACACAAAGTAGATAAATGGTGTTTAAACATGGAGGCGGGTCAATAGCTAAAGAGTATGGGGTTTCCTTTTCTCAAGTGACAGAAATGGATTGCGGTGATGGTTGCACATGCCTGTGAATGTAGAAAGCCGAGGAATCGTACGCTTGAAATGGGAGAACTGTATGAGGTGTAAGTGATATCCCAATCAGGTTATTGACTTTTCAGAAGAGAGAGAAGACAAGGAGAAGAAAGGGGAAGTCTCGCCTCTAGGAAGTAATCCAGAGGAATTCCCCGGACTACTTCCCACGTGAAGCAGATATAACTGGAGGAAACTGTTTTAAAGGTGGCTTAAAAGCCTGGTAATTGTCCTACGGGGATTCCAGAGGCGAGGAAACATTTACTCAGGAAAACCCGCTAAAACTTAGTAAGCACAGCGAGGACCTACAGCATCTGCACCACAAACCTCTGCTCCCTCTCTACATCCACCTCCCCCCGCCCCCGCCTCTTCCCTCCCCCAGCCCCAGCCCACTTCCACAGAAGCTCTGGGCAGGTGTGGCCAAGAAGACAGCGTTCCTCTCCTCTCAGCTCCCGATCTGGGGGCAGGTACAGTGGGAAGAGGCTGGATCCCAGGTCTGGCTGCAGCCCCAATGGTCCTGGCCTCAGCTCACTCACAGGACAGAGGCTCCATCTGGGGAGAGGCCAGCTGAGGAGGTCAGAGGCTCCCCACCCTCCAACCCAGCCCCCAGGGGACTGGCTGAGAGATTTCTGTTCCTGAGGGACAAGGCCGTTCATAAAGACAGAGATCTCACGCTCTCTCCAAAGGAACGGACTTTTTTTTTTTTTTTTTTTTGTAATGATTTTTTACAGAGAGGAAGGGAGAGAGATAGAGAGCCAGAAATGTCGACTAGAGAGAAACATCGACCAGCTGCCTCTTGCACCCCCCCCCCCACCATGTGCCTGCAACCAAGGCACATGCCCTTGACCGGAATCGAACCCGGGACCCTTTAGTCCGCAGACCGACGCTCTATCCACTGAGCCAAACCGGTTTTGGCGGAACCGACTTTTGTTCGAAACAGTGCAGAGAAGGTCAGGTTTACGGCTGCTCTCTATAACTATGGGGATTCTGTGAGCAAACAAGAGGAGCTGGTAGTTCATCGTAATTAAAAGCAGCAAGGTAAGCCGTAGGTCAGCTGGTTCACCAGAGAGGAGGGGGGTGAGGTGCAGCTAAGAGCTCTCGTGGGCTGAGAACAAAGCTGACATAACTGGCCTCAGAACCCCCTGCCAGCTACCACAGATGAGACAATATTGCACTTGGGTCTAACCAAGTCACTTGCCTAATAAAAGTACAGTCTTTAGAGTAATATCACAGAATCCAGAGTCACCATAATATTACATTAATAATGTACAAGTACAATCCAAAATTACTTTGCTACATGCATAGAACCAGGAAGCTATGATGGACACCAAAGGGAAAAGAAAAATCAACACAGGTCTATCTTGAGATAAAGGTTGGTATTAGTATAAAAAGACTTAACACAGCTATTGTATCTATGCTCAACGAGGCAAAGAAATATGCTCTTGCCCTGGCCAGTGTGGCTCGGTTGGTTGAGCATCGTCCAGTGCACTGAAGGTTGCGGGTTCAATTCCCAGTCACGGCACTTGCTCAGGTTTCTGGTTCAGTAGCATTCAGGGTGCACGCAGGAGGCAACCAATGGATGTGTCTCTCTCACATTCGTGCTTCTCTCTGTCTCCCTCTCTCCTCCCACTCTTCCTAAAAATCAATGGGAAAATATCCTGGAGGACTAACAACAACAACAACAACAAAAGCAAAGATTTACTTATTTATTTTTAAATCTGGAGAGCAACCAGAGAAAAACAACACAAGGCTGCAAACTTATCAGAAACTACGAAGGCCAGGAGATCGGTAGGCCATCGTGAGATGCCGGAAGGACAATGAGCCTGTCACAGCAGAATCTGTCACTGGTATATGCAGTGACGCTGCCCTCAGACAGGAGAAAAGTGCCATCGTTGTCACCAGCCGCACTGCTCCGTGAGAAATGCTGAAGGAGTTCTTTCGGCTGAAGGGAGATGATACCAGAGGGGAAAACCAGACTTTCAGGAAGGAGGGAGAGCATAGAAAATGCTAAATAGCTAAGCAAATATAAGACTATTTTCCTCACACTTAAAACCCCACAATGTATGTGTTTACAGCCTAAAAGCTAATGAATACCGCAGCCGATTTGGCTCACTGGATGGAGTGTCTGCCTGCGGACTGAAAGATCCCAGGTTCTATTCCGGTCAACGGCACATGGCCAGGTTGTGGGCTAGATCCCCAGTGAGGAGTGTACAGGAGGCAACTGATCAATGATTCTCATTATTGATGCTTCTATTTCTCTTTCCCTCTCTCTTCCATTCTAAAATCTATATATTTTTTTTAATTGATCTTTTTTTTACAGAGAGGAAGGGAGAGGGATAGAGAGCTAGAAACATGGGATGAGAGAGAAACATCAATCAGTGCCTCCTGCACACCCCCTACTGGGGATGTGCCCGCAACCAATGTACATACATGCCCTTGAGTGGAATCAAACCTGGGACCCTCAGTCCGCAGGCTGATGCTCTAGTCACTGAGCCAAACCGGTTGGGGCTATAAATATATTAAAAATAAATAAATTAAAAGCTAATGAAAACATTAAAAGAATACCAAAACACACTCCAAAGAAATTAGAAAGCCAGGAAACAATATAGCTAAGAACAGAAATTAATTAGGATTCTCCCTCCTTCCTGAAAGTCTGGTTTTCCCCTCTGGTATCATCCTAATTAATACAATCAATAAAGCCAAAAGTTCATTTAAAAGTGAAAAAGTGATGCCTAAGGCTGGGATGGGGGAGGAACGGGGGTGGGGTGGGTGGGAGAGGGTCATTGGGAGGAAAAACACGGTGAAATGTCTGTAATACTTTCAACAGTAAAGTTTTTAAAAAGTGAGAAAGTGACAGCCCTGTAGCAGGGTGGCTGGAGAACAAATAACCAATACAGAGGCCCAGCTGGAGGTGGCTTGATCCCCAGTAGAGGGCGTGCAGGAGACAGCTGATCAATGAGTCTCTCCCATCATTGATGTTTCTATCCCTCTCTCCTTCTCCCTTCCCTTCTCTGAAATCAATGAAAACATAAATATATACATATTAAACAATACAGGATACAAAACGCTGACGTAACTCCAGAAATGGCAGACACTGAGCGAGTCGTAAAAATAAGATATTATGAATATCTTTATTTGAAAATAAGTTTCTATGAAAATACTATTTACTAAAACTAAGTCAAGGAGAAATAGAAAACATGATTAGTCCTATAATTAACTAAGGAATTAAGTCAGTACATAACTATCTTCCTACAAAGAAAACATCTAGCATCTTGCTCTGACCAGTTCAGGTGAGTGCTGCCCAGTATTTGGAGAATAGATAATCCCATACTTTGAAAAAACAAACACCAGCTGAAACCAGTTTGGCTCAGTGGATAGAGCGTTGGCCTGCGAACTGAAGGGTCCGGGTTCGATTCCAGTAAAGGGCATGTACCTTGGCTGCGGGCACATCCTGGTAGGGAGTGTGCAAGAGGCAGCTGGTCAATGTTTCTCTCTCATCGATGTTTCTAGCTCTCTATCCCTCTTCCTTCCTCTCTGTAAAAATCAATAAAATCAATCAATCAATCAATAAAGTCTATTAAAAAAAAAAAAAAAAAAAACAAACACCAGAAAATGAGGGAATAATCTCAAACACTTTTGAGGCTAGTAAATCCCTGGAGAAAAAAAGTTTGATTTCTCATCATGGGCACATGCCCAGGTTTCCGGCTGGATTTCCAGTAGGGGGCGTGCAGGAGGCAGCTGATCAATGATTCTGTGATTCTGCCTCATCATTGAGGTTTCTCTCTCTCCCTCTTCCTTCCTCTCTGAAATCAATAAATAAATAAAAAAGGTTTTTTTTAATATATTTTTTCTTAAAAATGTATACTTTTTTAAAAAAATCCCCCCCACACACCTAACTGGTTTGGCTCAGTGGATAGAGCGTCAGCCTGTGGACTGAGGGTCCTGGGTTCAATTCCAGTCAAGGGCACATGTCTGGGTTTTGCGCTTGATCCCCAGTAGGAGTCATGCAGGAGGCAGCCGATCATGATTCTCTCTCATCATTGATGTTTCTATCTTTCTCTCTCTTTCCCTTCTTTTCTGAAATATATATATATGTATACACACACACACACAGACACACACACACGGATTTTCCAGTGTATAAGACAACTTTTGAAATGAAAAAAAGTCAACCAAAAATCAGGGGCAAAAGACCAAAATTGCACAAAAATTACCTGCAGATCTTGACGGCAAAGAAAGTCTTTTACAGCAAATATAGGCCTAAACCTATGTTTTAACTGTAAAATTAGGGGGTCGTCTTATACGTAAGAAAATACGGTGTGTGTGTGTGTGTGTGTGTGTGTGTGTGTGTGTGTATGTGTGTATAAAATCTTTTTTTATTGATTTTAGAGAGAGAGGAAGGGAGAGGCAGATAAACATCGATGTGAGAGAGACACATCCATTGGTTGCCTCCTGCATGCACCCTGAATGCTAGTGAACCAGAAACCTGGTCAGTGCACTGGACGATGCTCAACCAACTGAGCCACACGGGCCAGGGCAAGAGTATATTTCTTTGCCTCATTGAGCATAGTTACAATAGCTGTCTTAAGTCTTTTTATACTAATACCAATCTTTATCTCAAGATAGACCTCTGGCCAAGACCAGTTTGGCTCAGTAGATAGAGCGTTGGCCTGCGGACTGAAGGGTCCCGGGTTCGATTCTGGTCGGGGGCATGTGCCTTGGTTGCGGGTGCATCCCTAGTTGGGGGGGGGGGGTGCAGGAGGCAGCTGATCTATGTTTCTAACTCTCTCTCCCTTCCTCTCTGAAATCAATAAAAACATGTTTAAAAATAAAATATCTCAAGTAAACCAGAAATAACTTGCAAATATAGAAAGCTGTTATCTACTTTATGGTGCTAATAAAAGAAATTATGCAATGGCCAACTGAAAACAGCAAATTAGCCCCAAATCCTTTAACTCCAGTTTTAAAACAAATTACATTATTTTTTTAACATATACTTTATTGATTTTTTTTACAGAGAGGAAGAGAGAGGGACAGAGAGTTAGAAACATCGATGAGAGAGAAACATCAATCAGCTGCCTTTTGCACACCCCCTACTGGGGATGTGCCCGCAACCAAGGCACATGCCCTTGACCGGAATCGAACCCGAGACCTCTCAGTCTGCAGGCCGACGCTCTATCCACTGAGCCAAACCAGCTTAGGCCAAATTACATTATTTTTAATCTTCTCATTGTCAGTTTGAGGACAAAACAAAAACTGGTTAGAAGTGACTTGAGAAACATGTAAAAAAAAATACCAAAAGACCTACCTCCTGGTGGTCATGTTAAGTGTGGTAACTTTTCTCTGTACCACATCTTCCTCTCCTTTTCCAAATTATCTATATACATAAAAGGCTAATACGCAGTGTCCCTGCAGGAGTTCGACCATGAGTTCTATCGCTCGCTATGATGTGGGCTGACCTAGAACAAAGGGACCCCACCCCCCCAGCAGCCAGAAGTATCAGCCCAGATCACCAGCCAGGCCTAAGGACCCTACCTGTGCAAGAATTTCATGCACCAGACAACTAGCATATTATAATCATGAAAATAGGTTAAGCCATTATATTCAATATTGCTTTAATGTGGGACAAGTGCTGTATCTGTTTGATGAGATACAGAGCACTGCCTGGGACACAGTAGGTGTTTGTTCAGTAGGTGAAATGTACTACCTGCTCTCATGTTCCTGCCTCTCCCCGCTCCCCTTCTTCCCCCCATTAACAGGAAGCACCTGAAGCACTAAATGGCATAACAGCCCAGCCAGGAAGCAGGAGCCTGGGTATGCTCGCCTAGCCATAAGCACTCCATACACATGCTTTTGGTCAAAATTAGTAAACTTTATTTAAATTTCAAAAAATAATACACAGAAAGGCAGCTTTAGCTTTGTTCTTGAGGATCAGATGTTAACGACTCAGAGCAGGAACTACCCCTAAGAAGTTGAAATACCCTTTACCTCCAATCAAGCCACAGGCAAGGAGGGATCCGTTTGGGACAGAGTGGGTGGTGGGGTAGGAGGAACACCAGTCAGGTGAGTGGGTTCGGAGACGGCACACGTGGAGAACAAGACAAAGCTCCACCGGAGACAGGACAGAACTTCACGGGGACTCAGGAGCTATGTACAAAGGAGCCGGGCGGGCGAGAGGACCGCCCTCCGCCCTAGCCAGCTGCGGCCGCGCCCCGCGGGTCCTCAGTTCTCCTCGTCGCTGTCATCTGGGCTGATGGCCGGGCTGGTGAGACTATAGGTGGGGCTGGTGGGCGAGTAGCCAGGGGAAGTGGGCGAGTAGGTGGAGCCTTTGGGGGAGGTGGGCGAGTAGGTGGGGCTGGTGGGCGAGTACTTGGGGGAGGTGGGGGAGTAGGTGGGGCTAGTAGGCGAGTACTTGGGGGAGGTCGGGGTGTAGACGGGAGAGGTTGGGGAGTAGGTGGGAGAGGTGGGTGAGTATTTCGGGGTGGTGGGCGAATAGGTGGGGCTGGTCGGAGAGTACTTGGGAGAGGTGGGCGAGTACTTCGGGCTGGTAGGCGAGTACTTGGGGGAGGTTGGGGTGTACTCTGGTGAGCTGGGACTGTAGGAAGGGCTGGTCGGGGTGTACTTCGGTGAGGTAGGGCTGTAGCTGGGAGAACTGGGACTGTAGCTGGGCGAGCTCGGGGTATAGGTTGGAGACTGTGGTGTGTACCGTGGACTTGAAGGGGAGTAGCTTGGTGAGGTTGGGGAGTAGCTGGGTGAAGTCGGAGAGTAGCTTGGAGAGGTTGGGCTGTAGTTAGGGCTTGTTGGTGTGTAGTTCGGACTAGTAGGCGAGTAGCTGGGAGAAGTTGGGCTGTAGCTGGGTGATGTCGGGGTGTAATTGGGACTGGTTGGAGAGTAGTTAGGGCTGGTGGGTGAATAACTTGGGGAAGTGGGTGAGTAACTCGGTGATGTCGGAGAATAACTTGGAGAAGTCGGCGAGTAGCTGGGAGAGGTGGGAGAGTAGCTGGGTGATGTTGGCGAGTAGCTGGGAGAAGTTGGCGAGTAGCTGGGAGAAGTTGGCGAGTAGCTGGGAGAGGTTGGCGAGTAGCTGGGTGATGTCGGCGAGTAGCTTGGGGAAGTTGGAGAGTAGCTGGGAGAGGTGGGAGAGTAGCTGGGAGAGGTCGGGGAGTAGCTGGGAGAAGTCGGGGAGTAGCTGGGAGAGGTCGGGGAGTAGCTGGGTGATGTGGGACTGTAGTTGGGGCTAGTTGGAGAATAGGACGGAGAGGTAGGGGAGTAGGAGGGTGAGGTGGGAGAGTACGAGGGACTCTGGGGTGTGTAGCCTCCAGGGGAGCGGGGCTCGTAGGCAGGCGACGTTGGTGAGTAGCTGGGAGACATGGCACCGCCTATAGGAAAGAAGCCAGAAGGAGTTAAGTGAGAGACTAGCCAAAGGAAAGATGGGGAGAAATGGACTTGGCGCTGGGAGGCAGGACCGCTCACCTGGTGACGGGATGTACGGGCTTGAGGGGCCGGGGGAGCCTGGGGAGCCAGGTGTGGGCGACCAGGCAGGGGAGTAGCCCGGGCTGAAGCCGCTGGCATCTGAGGCAGCACTGGGGGAGAAGCCGGCTGCCCCTGGAGTCATTCCGCTCCCTGCGGGGGAGAAATGTTCCGTTAGCACAGAGCTGGAGCCCGTGTACAGTCGCTCTCCATTTCAGAGCAAGCTGGAGAGCTGTCTGGGAGGCGTGAGGCAGGGAAGTCAGTCTGTCTAGTTCAGGACAAATGTCATAAACCCACGTGGCAAGTCATACTTTCTGGCGTTACAGAAATCAAGTTAACATGTTCGACTTCAAAAAAACACAGAGCTGGAGTCCAGCACCCTCCCTAGAGCTCCGTGGCTCCAGTGTTCCAACCTGGTGACCCTTCACGAGTCCTCCGGTCCCGAAAGAGCCCTCCCCGGGCCGGCCACTCACCCACACTGGGAGACCAGGCACCGTAGGCTGGGGTCGCACCCTGGTTCCAGGGCGTCATGGCTGGAGAAATCCCTCCCATGGGACTGGGTGCGGAGCCGAAGAACATGCCGGTGGCTGCAAAGGACACACAGGGACATGAGGAACAGCCGCCCTCCAGCAGGAGGGCCCGCCTCTCCTTCCCAGGCGCTGTGGGCGGAGACCCGCATACTCACGTCCGGCAGCCCCCAGGCCGGGGATGTTGGTGGGGATCTCCATGCCGTACTTGCACTTCTCGGCATCGAGGAGGAGGTCGAAGCAGCCGGTGCCAGCAGGAGCCAGCTGGCCCAGCATGATGTTCTCAGACACCCCCTTCATGGGGTCGCTCTCTCCATGCGCAGCTGCTTCCATGAGCACATCCACCTGAACAGCCGCGAGAGGGTCAGGCCCCACAGACCCTCACACAGTGCTCAGGGCCCTCCACACGGGACGGAGCACCCACCCACAGGGAGGACGGCACCAGGCCCAGCACTGGACGCTCTTCTTCCCACGCACTCCCTCCTCCCACTTGCTCAGCCGTTCTACATTACCGTTTCCTCGAAGGAGCACTTCATGAGCGGGCCAGTGTCTTGGCGGTTGACTCCGTGTCGTGTGATGGCCATCAAGTGGCCTCGACAGGTCATGGTGTCACACAAGAGCGCCAAATGCCGGTAGTTGACGTAGGAGCCATCGAAGGAGATGACGTGGTACAGCTCCCGCTCCAGCGCCTTCCGCACGGCTTCAATGCCCAACACCTGGAGTGGGGGTGTGGGTGGGGGAGGTCAAGGCAGAGTAGCTCTGCTCCCAGCTCCTACCGTCACCCAGACCCAGAGGGCAGCCAGGGAAGCCCAGAGCCAGAGTGGGCGCAGGCGGAGAGACGGACCGAGGAAAGCCGCAAGTGGAAGACAGAATGCATCTGTTGCCAAGAGACCAGGGCGGGGCTAGAGCCAGAGGCCCCGGGGACTGCGGCCCGGCCCGGCGGCTCACCGTGAAGATCTCCACGATGTCGTTGGACGTGGTGCGCACGGGGTCCACGTCCTTCTCGCTCAGCACCCGCATCAGGCTCACGCCGTCCGTCTCCAGGATCCACTCCTGCAGGGCCTTGAACTCCCCGTCCTCCGTGATGATGATCTTCTTCTTGTTGTCGGTCTGTGGCAGGTGCATGTACACCTGGAGGGGCACAGAGGGGGGTCAGGTTGGGGGGGGGGCAGAGGGGAAGGAAGAGGAGGAGGAGGTGCAGGGGCTGCTGGGAGGGAATGGCAGACCTTGCTGATCTGCTCGATACCCTGCAGGGTCATATCCGTCAGCATGTTGGACTCAATGCAGCGCAGAAAAACATCATCGTCCATCTTGTCCACCACCTCTTCCTCCTGCAACAAGAGCGAGATGAGCTCCTGGAACCTTCCCAGAATCACCTCAAACGCTAGTCTCCTCAGGGACTTCCGTCCCAGTGACACTCTGTTCTCCCACAGTCCGTGGTAAGCTCGGATTTTTCATTATTAAAGCACCAGCCAGGCACCCACACCTGCCGAACAAGGAGCTATGCCCACGAGTGGAGCCACCCGTCACACTTTCCCAGGTCTCGTTACACCTGTTCTCACACCTCTCTTCCTAGGACACAGCAATCCTCCTGTCCCACCTGCCCCAGCTCTACCCCGTCTGCAGGCCAGAGCGTCAGGGGAGAGCCGGTGACAGGGCTGACCCCACTCCAACGCTCCTGCTTCAGCTGTGTGACTGCTGCTTCAGATCGCAAAGACGTGTGATGCTAGAAGTTCTGGAAATCATCGCTAACCACAATTACCCATTCCTGCGTTAGGTGGGGTGACTGGCACCTCAATGTTGCTTTCATTGTAACTTCTTTGGGCATGAACAAGAGTTAATGATTTCTTGTCTCTGACATATCAGTTCCTCTGGGTCCACTTACCTCCTGCATCTTGTTCTCATCACTGTTCATGATGCGGATCCGGAGCACCAGCTTCTCTGCATTGTCATCGTTAAAGATGCAATTCAGGTCATCGCCAAAACCTGGTGGGAGGAGCCACGAGAAAGATCACACCTACTGGACTCACTTCCGGTCACTGTTCATCGGCAGCTCTCTCTCCTTACAGCGTGCTCTTCCGGCTCCCCTCCTCCTCACAGAACCCCTTGGAAAGAGGGAGGGGACCCACAGGAGGAAAAGGGACAGAGAGGGGAACGGAGGAAGGGTCTTGGGGACAAAACCAGTGCACGGGAAATGGAGAGGGTGGGTGGCTTGCTTGAGACCAGAGAGCAGTGACAGGACAGAAGGGATCCCAGGCTGACCTCCCGCTTACCAGCATTGATCTTCTCAGCAATCTGCTCCATGGTCAGCTTCCGGTCAGTCATGTGCTTGCGGTCCAGCTCCACCCGCAAAAGCCAGGGGGAGATTCGGGCCACATCGAAGTCGGGCATCTCATAGTAGACGTTCACCCATTCCTGATCCTCTGCCACCACCGTGCTCTGAGGATTGGGGTCATAGTAGATAGCTGTGTTGGCTGTCACCTTCCTCAGCGTTGTATGTTCCAGACGGCACAGAATGTCCTGGGAAGAAAGAGGGATTCGTGACACAGCGTTTGGGTAGCTCCTTAGGCCTCTTCACACCTCCTGTAGAGAGAATCCCGAACTTTCTACTCAGGAAAGAGCTCCCTCCTCTCCCTCAGGTCCTACCTTGGCTCTCTCGGCATCCCGCGCAGACTGGCCCAGCAGGAAGACGGTGAGCGAGGGCGTCTTCGGCTTCTTGGAAATGTTGATGAGCTCCTTGAGCCGGGGCACGCCCAGGGTCACGTTCTTGGCGGACACACCCGCATAGTGAAAGGTGTTCAGGGTCATCTGGGTCGCAGGCTCTCCAAGGGACTGTGCGGCCAGCGCTCCCACCATCTCCCCAGGATGGGCCTGGAGAAGAAGCTACATCAGAAACAGCCCTCCCTTCTGGTGGAAGTGAGATGCAGTCAGGGCTGAAACCATCTTAAAGGACACAGACAGAGGCATTTGGAAAATGCAGAGACTTGAAAAGGTGCCATACCATCTAAATCCCAATCTCCAAAAGTATGCCAAACTTACAGGATAAAGATTAATTTGCTAATAAGTCTTTTAAATGAGATGCTCCCCCATGCATTATTTTAATTGAGATATAATCATATTCGATAAAATACAACCTTTTAATTGGAATCATACAGTATATAGCCTTTCCAGACGGGCTTCTTTCACTTAGTCTATATGGATTTAAGGTTCATTACTTGCCTTTTAATGGCTTTATAGCCTATCACTTTTTATCATGAAATAATATTCCCTTGTATGGCCATACCAATTTGGTTTATGCATTCATTAATGGAAGAACATTTAGGCTGTTTCTACTGCTTTGGCTATTATGAATAATGCTACTATAAACATTGTGTACAGATTTTTATGTGGAAATACACTTTCAATTCTCTCGGGTATATTCCTGGGAATGAAATTGCTGTGTCGTATGGTAACTGTATGTTTAAACTTTATTAAAAAATGTTTTATTGATTTTAGAAAGGAAGGGAAAACAGAAAGAAACATGGATGTGAGGGAAAAACACCCATCAGCTGCCTCCTGCATGCCCCCTTCTGGGGATGGAGCCCACAGCTCGGGCCTGTGTCCCGACCGGGTATCGAACTAGCAGCCTCTCTGTGCACGGAGGACAAGCCCCTCCAGCCAGGGCTGTATGTTTAAACTTTTGAGGAACTGCCATGTCTTCCAAAGCAGTTGCACATCCTCTCCAGCATTATGTGAGCTTGAGTTCCAATTTCTCTATGTTCAGGCCAACACTTGTCTTCCTAACATTTTATTTTAGTCATTCCAGTGTATATCCTATATAAGGCTAATATGCAAATTGCCCCCTCAACCAGGCCAACCGCCCATGTCCCCTCCCTCTGGCAAGGCTGGCCGGACCCCACCCATGCATGAATTCATGCACCAGGCCTCTAATATACACACATATATATACACACACAAACACACACACAGAGTGGCCAGATTGTTATGCGTTCAGAAATTATAATAAGCTGGCCACTCAGTGTATATGTATCTTTATGTCAGTAGCATACTGCTGTGGTTACTGTAGCTCTAATAAGTTTTACTAGTAAAATCAGGAAGAATGAGTCCCCCAACCTTGTTCATATTCAAAATTGTTTTTGGGTATTAAGTATGGGTCCCTTTACATTTCTGCATGAATTAGAAGATGTGTTTATACATTTCTGCAAAAAAGGCAGCTAGAATTTGGTATGAAATTTATAGATCGGTTTGAGTATTATTACCATTTAACAGTATCAAGTTTTCTCATCCATGAACACGAAGTATCTTTCCACTTAAATAAGTCTTCTTTAACTTCTTTCAACCATGTTTTGTAGTATTTCCTAATGAATTTTAATTATTTAATTTATAAGTAGATTTAGATCAAGTGAATTATAAAACATGCCTATAATCATAATGCTTCTCTCCTTCAATTAACCTATAAAATCCTTAAAGACAATGATGGTATATCCCAGTACCTACAAATCTCTTTTCTGCTTACTGCAATTCCAACCCTTAAGACTGCTAAGGAATAAAGATGTATAAAACCTCAAACAGCCCTAATCAGTTTGGCTCAGTGGATAGAGCATTGGCCTGCAGACTGAAGGGTCCCAGGTTCAATTCCATCAAGGGCAAGTACCTTGATTGCAGGCACATCCCCAGTAGGGAGTGTGCAAGAGACAGCCGATTGATACTTCTTTCTCTCTATCCCTCTCCCTTTCTCTCTGTAAAAAAATCAATAAAAAATATTTGTTTGTTTATTTATTTTTTTACAGAGAGGAAGAGAGGGGTAGTTAGAAACATGATGAGAGAGAATCATCGATCAGCTGCCTCTTGCACACCTCCCACTGGGGATGTACCCACAACCAAGGTACATGCCCTTGGTCGGAATTGAACCCGGGACCTTTCAGTTCACAGGCCAACGCTCTATCCATTGAGCCAAATCTGTTTCAGCTAAAATATGTATTTTTTAAAAACCTCAAACACAGGACTTGGCACATAGCAAGTCACATGAGTGAGAGTTATTAGGGGTTTGTGAGCAAAAGTGGCTGTTCTTAAGAACCCAGAGAGGTCAAAGGAGAAAAGCCAGGCTGAGGTGAGAGGACAATACTCACAATGGCTTGGTTGAACTTGGACTCGATCTCTCCGAGCAGCCAGTCGAAGGCCTCTCCGCTGAGCCGGAACTCCTCCGCCATGCGGCGGGAGCACAGCGTGGAGCGAAGGTGGATGTTGAAGAGCAGCGTGGCGTTCTCCTGGGCCTGCCGGCTCAGCGGGTCGTCCCCGTTCACAATCACCAGCTTCTTGCTCAGCTCTTTGACTCCTGGGACAAAGGAGGGACGAAGAGTTTGCAGACCACGGTCCCGCAGACTCCTGGCCGCTGTTCTTGCCCGGAGGCCTCAGGGCAGTACTCACCCTCCACCACCTTGATGGGGTGCAGGTCTGAGGGGAGGCGAGGGTTGATATGGAAGATTTTCTGAGCGTTCCAGATCATGCGCAGCAGGTTACAGGGGAGGACAACCTGAGGCAGGAGCGGAGGGAGGGAGGATCACAGTTGGGGACGGCCACACGGGGAGCACTTCTCCCGCCCGGCCTTCCTGACCACACGTACCTTGCTGTCCCCGGTTGGGAAGATGACCCTGAGCACCTCCCGGTCCTCACGCATCTTTTCAAACTCCCGCTCCAGCTCGTTTTGGATGTGCGCGTTGCTCAGCACGTCCTTCACCAGGTCCTCCTGCAGAGTGCGCCGCAGGGCCCTCTCGTTGGTATAGTCAAAGCGGAACCTGCAGGCGACAGGGCGTGCTGTGTAGGACCAGGTGGGCTCTGGGCCTCATCTCTGCACAGGGGCACCGTGAGGCTCCCAAAGGGACAGAGCTCCTCAGGAACAGAGCTTTGGAGACGAGGATCCTGGCAGGGAAATACAAGATCTGGGCCGAAGGACTGCCAACGGGACCCGAGCCTGTGCCAGGCCCTCCAAGCTTGCTTTGTGCCATCACCAGGAACAAAGCAGTGATGGGTCTCAACTCTGCCACAGCAAAGCACATCCCAGGTGATCTGCGTGGGAAGGGGAATCCTACAACTCTGGCCTGAGCTGCTGCAGGAAGAACCACCCGCCTGCCAGCTCCTCACTTCTTCTCAAAAGCCTTGTTGGAAGGCTTGAGGGTAGCCAGGTTCTGGAACTCCACGCTCTCGCCTGCCAGGCCGTCCTCGCCGTAGCGCAGCTGCACCACCTGGTTGATGGAGTTGCGCACGGTGGCGTCATACTTCACCATCACCGACTCCATGGATTTGATCAGCCGCCGCTGGATGTATCCTGGAGGGAGGCAATCAACTATGAGACCCAAGGCAAGAAGAGGCTGAAAGTCCCAAGTGTCCTCCCCATCTCAGGAGGAGCCTTGCTGGTTGCTCTGGAGCCTTAACCACCTGATCCTCAGAAGAGCCAGCTGGAAGCCCATCACCCCTGAGGTCTCGCACGAAAAGCTCAGTCCACTACCAGGTGGACAGGGCCCAGCAGAGCCCTAGGAGCCAGCGCCATGCGAAAGGCCAGCAGCAGGGAGCCCGGGCTCTATCCCTCAGCCTGAAATGCTATACAGCAATCAAATGAGGGCAGCTGCTAGCTCTTGAGCTTTAGTCTCTTATTTGTTCCCAGAAGGCCAAAATCCTATCTCTGGGAATGGAAGATTTTGGCCTGAGAACCCCCAGCCCACCCTCCCCCCGGCACTTTTCTGCCTGTGGCCACGCTGGCACCAGCCGCAGAAAACCCTGTCTGAAAGCTCACCAGTCTCCGCAGTCTTGACGGCCGTGTCGATGAGCCCCTCACGCCCCCCCATGGCGTGGAAGAAGAACTCGGTGGGGGTGAGGCCGGCCAGGTAGGAGTTCTCTACAAAGCCACGGCTCTCAGGCCCGTAGTCATCCTTGATGAAGTGAGGCAGCGTCCGGTGCTTGAATCCAAACGGGATCCGCTTGCCCTCCACGTTCTGCTGCCCGACGACAGCAATGACCTGGGACGCACGAGATGGGCACATCTCACTCCCTCTGCCTAAGAGCGAGTCCCAGCGCTCCTCCCAACTGCTCCCCCGCAACACATACCCCCCACCCATCCCCCACCTCTCAACCCCCCGTGTAGGCCCCATCGGAAAAGGCAAGGCTCCCACCTGGGAGATGTTGATCTTGGAACCTTTAGCTCCGGACACGACCATGGACTTGAAGTTGTTGTACTCAGACAGGGACTTCTGGGCAGAGGAGCCAGTCTTGTCTCGGGCGTCGTTGAGAATGCGGTTCACCTGGTTCTCAAACGTCTGCCGCAGAGTGTTCCCGGGGGTGGGCTCCAGCTCGTTGTTATGCGCCTTCTCGATGACCTGGATGCAGAGATGGAGGCAGAGCTCTCGGTGAAACACCGATCCCGGTCTTACTCCCCTTCTCCCTGATCCACACACCCTCTTTGTTAAGCTCAAAGTCCATGAAAGGTTCCTGCTCAGCCTTTGCCCAGCCTTCCCTCTCACCTCTATCACATCCTGCTTGGCCTTCTTAATAGTGTTCTGAATGTCCTGGTAAGTCTTGGAATCAGCAATGGAGTCCCCGATGCCGATGGTATGACCTAGCGATAAGGAGAAGCATCAGCAACACCTTCTCTGTCTCCCAAGAACAGGGGACAGAATCACAGCCGAGGGAGGACGAGGGACACCCCATCTGAGGTCTGAGAAAGGGATGGGCGAGCGCGGCAAGCAGTGGCGGAGGATTTGCAGAGGGCTCGGCCTGGCAGAGCCCGCACTCACCCTCGATGAGGAGCCAGTTGTTGATGACGGTCTGAATGTTGGAATAGAAGAGGCGAGTGATGTCATGGCCCATCTCCAGGTAAGAGATGTGCACCAGCGAGCCAGCGGACGTGCCCAAAGACTTCTTACACAGGATGCCCATGATCAGCTCGCCATTCTCCACCACCACCTGCAGGCAGAGCACCCGCTCAAGGCCCCTGCGGGGGTTCCCGTGTCCAGTCCCGTGCCCACACGCCCGACGCCAGGCCCACCTTGGTGTCGCCCGGGGAGATGTGCTTGTAGGGGCCGCTGTCTTCGTCGTCGGGGTGGGTGCTGTGGGTGCGGATGCAGTTGATGTGGCCGGGGATGATGAGGGAGAAGATCTGCTTGCCGGTCCACAGGGGCCGGGGCTTCAGGATGGCCGGCTGCGGGACCTTCCCGTCCCACGTGGACAGGAACATGAGGAGGTTCATCACTTCTCCCTGTGAGATCAGAGCAAGGAAGACGGGGGCTTAGAAATGCAGCCTCAACCCTTGGAGATGCCGGGGAGGCTACCTGCCCATGGAGGAAAGCCAGGTTTTGGAGGCAAATAAAAGAAAGATGTTTTCCAAAATTTTAATTTAAAATTTTCATTGTCACAATGAGACTTAATAAACACACACAAGTATAAATTACTAATAACAATTAGGAAATAAGTGAAAATAAAAAGATAAACAGAATTTTAACAAGGTCACTTATTTCCCCTTCACTTTTACTTCCCAGACAACACCCAAGATTACATGACATTTTATGGAATTAAGTGGGAGCTGAAGTCGTACATCCTTTGGCCTCTGATCTTCCTAACTTACATTCCTTCCACCTCACAAGCAAGAGAATCTCACAGGTCAGGACAGAGCAGGTCAGGGCCGACATCACATTCCTCCTGCCCCACCCGCCTCCCAGCCGGGCCCTGTGCTGCCCTCGCCGGGCCTCCCCTCCGGACACACCCGCTCCAGGAAGACGTCCCGCTTGGTGAACTTGCGCACGGCGGTGAGCGTGTCCTGCACGATGCCCATGACGGGGCGGTTGCTCTGGGGTGTGACGATCATGCGCGGCACCATGGCGAGCTCCTGGATCTCGGCCCGCGTCTCGAGAGACTGTGGGAGGTGCAAGTTCATCTCGTCCCCGTCGAAGTCAGCGTTGTACGGGGTGGTCACACTGCAGCGAGACACACGCCAGAGCTGGGAAGATGCCGCAGGGAACGCACACGGAGCAGCCCAGCCCGCTGAGCCCGCAGCCAGAGGACTGACCTCAGGTTCAAGCGGAAAGTAGACCAGGGGAGGATGCGGACCCGGTGGCCCATCATGGACATTTTATGCAAAGTTGGCTGCCGGTTGAAGATGACAATGTCCCCATCGCACATGTGCCGTTCCACCTGGGGAGGGAGCGTGGAGAAGTCTCGGTGAAGGGGGCACGCTAAGGATGAAATGACGGGGACCTCACGTGCCTTGCAGATGGAAAGGGATGCTTTGGTATTACTTCACTTAAACACTTATCAACCCCCTCTGTGGGCCGGGCTCTGGCAGGTTCCAGGTTATCAGAGATCCACCAACCACAGGGAACTCAGCCTGGGGAGAAAACTAAGAGATTCCAAACCAGAACCTCTGCTGTTGCTCCCTCTCTCCTGCCATCTGTGCCCCTCATGCTGCCCTTGGGTTTACGGGGCTCCCACCCAGAAGGTCAGTGGCTAACAACCCCAGTGTAGCCTGGAGCAGCAGGTTTTCTGAAAAGAGAGTCAATGAGTCTGGATCCTAATGAACAGGACAGCCGCCGCCAGCCTCCGTTCTAGCTTCCTGCTCGGGAGTCCGGGGCCTGGCCTTGCCATACCTTATAGCCAGTCTGCAGGTGAAGGTCACTGGGCTTGGGGTGGAAACGCAGGTCGATGCGGTCCCCATTGTCCCGGATGATGTACTTGGCCCCGGGGTACTGGCTGTTCCCCCTGCGCACTAGTTCCTGAAGTCTAGGGAGGAAACAAGAAATAAACAAGAACTTCCCAAAAGCCCTTATTGGCGATCCTCAGAGCAGGCCCCAGAGGAAGCCAGCTAGCTCCCCTGGGCTCACTCCGAGCCCACCCCTCCGGCCTCCCTCAGCCCCAGCAGGGCCGCGGAGCGCACCTGTCGATGTTGAAGGGGGTGACAATCTCTGCGAAGGTCATGTTGGCGGCAATGGAGCGAGGCACGCCCACCTGGTCGATGGAGAGGTTGGGGTCGGGGGTGATGACCGTGCGGGCTGAGAAGTCCACTCGCTTGCCCATCAGGTTCCCTCGCACACGGCCTTCCTTGCCCTTCAGCCGCTGCTTCAGGGACTTGAGGGGACGCCCGGACTTTTGCATGGCCTGTGAGAGACACGGGATGAGCGGCCCCCTCCAGGCAGCACCGGCCCTCCTCCAGAGCTCGGAGGCCTCGTGCTGGCCCCACCCTTCCCTCCGTGCCCAGAGCAGGAGTGCGCCGACTCACGCGAGGCAGGCCAGGCAGCTCGTTGTCCACCATGGTGGCCACGTGGAACTGGAGGAGCTTCACGTCCTCCGCGATGACGTGGGCCGCCGCGCCGTTCTGCTCATTGCGCCGAAGCTGATTGTTGATCTTCACGATGTCGGCCAGTTTGTGGGTCAGGTCATCCTGGGGGAGGAGTCCGCAGTCACAACCTAGCTCCATGAGCACTCACACCTCAGCGTCCCCACCCCACCCCGAGGCAGGGCTGCCCTCTCCTTCCAGCTACAGGAGCTCCTCCATGAACTCGAACCCCCTTAGGGACCCTGTTCAAGTCATAGAGCTAGCACGTGGCAGGGCATTTTCAGACTTGGATGGTCTGTCATCTACGCACACTGTACTCTCCCGCTGGCCCCCTAACCCCGGGGCTCCTTCTCCTAGAGCCCAGAAGCACTGACCTGGTTGCGGGCGGAGCCCTGCATCACCACGGCGGGCCGCACGGAGAGCGGCGGCACGGGCAGCACCGTGACGATCATCCACTCGGGCCGGGCGTAGCGCGGCTCCATGCCCAGCACGAAGCACTCCTCGTCGGAGATGCGCTTGAAGATCTCGTGCACTCGCTCAGGACTCAGCAGGATCTTCTTCTCCTGAGAGTCCTCATTGACATGCTTCCACTCCGCATACAGCTCCAGGCCCGAGCGCCGGATCCGGGGCTGGTACCGCCCACAGCCACCGTGGCCCTTCCGAGGACAACAGGCGCCTTCAGAACCAGGGCCGGCCGCCTCCTCCCAGCGCCAGCCTCTAGGGCCGCCTCCCCCCTCCCCAGCGATACCTTTTCTTTGGTCAAGTCCTCGTCCCCTTCGGGCTGCTCCACACCAAACTTGTTGTCCATCTCCTCACCGCCCTCGCAGATGTTCTTGCCCTTGCAGAGGTCGTAGACGTGCGTGAGCCGCTTCTTGGGCTGCCCCTTAGACTTAGCCAAGATGTCCTTGATCTTCGGGTTGTTCTGGGGGCGGAGCAGAGCAGTGTCAGCTGGGCCTGCTCCTCTGCCCCACACCCTGTACCCCCTCCCCCAGGCCACGGCCCATCCACTCACGGAGTCCACGAGCAGCTTGGAGCAGAAGAAGCAGACACAGCGCAGAACCTTCATCGTCTTCACCAGGAAGCCCACGTGGAACACGGGCTTGGCCAGCTCAATGTGGCCGAAGTGGCCAGGGCACTCCGTCATGTTTCCTGTGGGCACACACACCTGACGTCTTTCTCCTCTCACCTCACAGACTAGGTCTCCAGTGACCCCACACGGGCCTGGTTTTCTTTAAGGACGTAAGCTCCTCCTTCCCTTCATGATTCCACACCAGCTCCCCCCTAACCCCCCCACACTCACCTGCACATGTCTGGCAGCGGCCAGTTCGCTCGATCACCCCTTGCCTCGGATCCATAAGCCCCCCAAGCTTGGGGCGGCCTCCCTCAGTGGTCTCCGGGTACTTGATACCACCCTCCGTCACAGACATTCGCTTCTGAAGGAAGAAGAAGGCCAATAACAACTAAATAGGATTCCTCGTTTCCAGATTTTACACACCTAAAACCTCAAAGACCCACAGACCATGGACAGATTAAGCAAGTTTACCCTGGAGTGAGGGAAGTGGGGGGATCAGTATGTGAATCCCGCGGAAATAACCAAAATTGAGTAGGACAAGTCAAAACCTTGCCCGCGTCACTGTCTGAGTTAGGGAGAAGTGATGAGACCAGCATTCCGTTAATCTCAGGCTCCACACAAGTTGCTACCTCTAGGACCTCAACACCAGACATCCCTCTAGGTTGAATTCTAAGCCACTAACACACAGGATTGAACAGAAGAAAAAAAAAAATTGTTTTAACACAACACACACACCCACACACACACACACCACCAATGCCTGTTTCTGCCCCACGCTGAAATCAAGCCCAGAATCTGAGCCCCTGGCAGGAGCTGTTCCCGCTGGAATGGCACAGGTGTCCTGCTTCAAGACATTCCTGGGAATTCTACCATCTCTCTTCCTGCCTCTGGCTGCTGCTTAGTCTCTCCCCAGGCTCCTCTGCCTTGGTCTGCTCCTCCTTAATCACTGCTACTCCCCAAGTCTCAGCGCGCCCACACTCCTGGCAGCACTCTACAGGGCCCCCCTGGCTGTCACTATACACTGACGAGGCCCACATTTCCTCCAGGCATCACCCTGCTTTTGGATTTCACATATGAAACTTCTACTAAGCCTCCTGCAGATACCTACTGATAAGCCAAATTCAACATGTCTAAAATCAAACGCCTTTCCCACAAAACCTCTCCTTTTCCTGTAGTCCCCTCTAAGATGTGGCCCTCAAGACCCAAACCAATCCTTAGCCTCTTACTGGTCTGATGGATAATTAAAGGAACACACCTCTCCCCTGGGAACCGACCTTTAGGCCACTTCACAACATACATTCCCTTTGCTTAGCGCTCGCTCGCTGAGACCACATTCCACTTGCCAAGACCATTATCTTTTCCCCCAGGACACGCCCAGAGAATTCCCCACTCAGAAAAAGCCCCCTAGAGTCCTTTATTTTTTAATATTTTAAAAAATATATATTTTATTGATTTTTTACAGAGAGAAACATCGATCAGCTGCTTGGTACACACCTACTGGGGATGTGTCCGCAATGAAGGTACATGTCCTTGATGGAATCAAACCTGGGACCTTTTTAGTCTGCAGGCTGTCACTCTATCCACTGAGCCAAACTGGTTAGGACGCCCCCTAGAGTCCTTTAAAAATCTGACTCCCTGTCCCTGGATGCTGGAGTCATTTTGGGGCTCAGCCCATCTGTCCAGATTATCTAATAAATTCATAATTCTTTACCCCTTTGGGCTTCGAGTGTTCCTCACTTGACAACCCTAACACTTACCCTCAGGCATAAAACAGTAGAAAGAGCGTGAACTCCTGGTTTAGAATTATGAAGTATGTAATCATTAAGGACTTAATAAACCCAGGATGTAACTATCCCGTCATTCACCAAGTCCTGGTGTACCTCATCTGTAACTCCTAAATATTTCTTGGGTTTTGCCCCTCTTCTCCATCCCGATTCCCACTGCCCGAGGCAGGCCTTCCTTTGCTGTCAGAGCATTCCACAGGTCATTAATCTGTCTCTCCAACCCATACATGCCACAACTGGGTGTTACCTCTAGAATGGAGATCTAATCTCCAGGCCCTCTTATCCTCAGAATGATGTCCAAATTCAGCAAGACAGCTTACAAAAGGGGTCTATGATGTGTTCACCTTTCTTTCTTTTCCACGTCTGTAACAGAGTTCCCTGTGGACCCCTATCGCCTAGCTGTGAGCGGCACTCCTCTGGGTGTTTGTACGTGCTATTTATCATACATGCTTGAAATGTCCTTCCCCACAAAACAAACCGCTATTAAAGACTCAGCTCAGGTATTACTTCCCTTTTTTCTTTTGGTTAATCCTCACCTGGGGATATTTTTCCATCTTTTATTTTTTTATTTTTATTTTTTTTAAATATTATTTATTGATTTTGTACAGCGAGGAAGGGAGAGAGATAGAGTTAGAAACATCGATGAGAGAGAGTCATCGATCAGCTGCCTCTTGCACACACCCTACTGGGGGTATGCCCGCAACCAAGGTACATGCCCTTGACCGGAATCGAACCTGGGACCTTTCAGTCCCCAAGCCGACGCTCTATCCATTGAGCCAAACGGGTTTCAGCTATTTTTCCATCTTTTAGAAATAATGGGAGAGAGGGAAAGCGGGAGAGAAATATCAATGTGAGAGAAATACATCGATTGGTTGCCTCCTGCACTCGCCCTGACCAGGGGCCAGGGAGGAGCCTGCAACCAAGCCCTTGACTGGAATCGAACCCAGGACCTTTTGGTCCTCAGGCGAACACTCTACCACTGGGCCAAACCGACTAGGGCCGGCATTAATTCTTCAAAGCCTTCCCACAGGCTCCCAAGACAGACTGGCACCCCTCTCTGTGCGTCTGCAACCCCTCTATCCCTGTACATCTCATTCAATGACATTATCTACTGGGGTCTGTATTCCCCGTAGATTTAAGCATCTCTTGGGCAGGCAGCATTTCCTACCTGACAGTAAAGGTTTGTTAGACTGAACTAAACTACTTAAGACCTTCCAAGACAGGGAGGCACCCTCAAAGAACTTGGAAAAAAAGAGAGATTGTCCCCAGCCAATCAAACCAGTAACCCTCTCATAATGGATCTGATTGGCCACAGCTGGGTAGAAATTAAAATGTCCTACAGCTGCAAGAGCACCCATGATACTCATCAAGATGACCTGATGAGATCTCAGGGAGACAGGTCTGGAGGATGACTGACTGAGTCCACAAAGTTGGAACCCCATCAGCTGCACTGTGAGAAACACAGGGGGTTTGCTCACCTGAAACACAAAAAAGCCGAAGCAGCTCTGCATCTGGCTATGAAAGGAGTTACTACAAGAAAGCCTAAGGGAACTCTCACCTCCTTCTGCTCCAAGTTCATGCATATACCTTCTTTTCCCCCCCTCCCCATGCTTGTCTCCAAGGCCTGTAACTGACAGCCACCGTCAGTCAGTCAGTGGTGGCCGTGGGGCTGCTGTCGCACTGGAATGGAACCCGTCAGCCACAGCACGACCACAGGTCACGAACAGTGCTTGGGCATATACCTTGATCAGAAATCGAACCCGACTCTGTGTGCACGAGACAACATTCCAACCAACTGAGCCACACTGGCCAGGGCCAAACATCTTTTAACAGCAAAGACAATAGCTTTATCTTGCAGCCAATTCTCAGAGCCCTCAGTCCTCAATATACACCCACCTCAAGACGTATGAGAAAATGCTCTACTCTTAAATATATCTGTTCCATGAGAGGATCCTTACCCTCCCTCCCCTACCCAAAGTGGACATTTCATTCCCTCCCAACCGGCCAGTGTGACTTGGTTGGAGCCTCTTCCTGTGCACCAAAGGGCCACAGGTTCAACTCCTGGTCAGGACACATAACCAGGTTATGAGTTCAATCCCGCCCCCCAGTCGGAATGCATATGGGAGGCAACCGATTGATGCCTCTTTCTTTCTTTTTAAAATTTATTTTAGAGAGGGAGAGAGAGAAACATCAATGTGAGAAACATCTACCGCTGTCTTTCTCCTCTCTCCCCCTCTCCTCTTTTTCTCAAATCAATTAAAGCATATCTTCAGGTGATTAAAAAAACAACAGGAGCACGATATAAACGGCAAGCGATGACCCCTGTAAGTTTTGTGAACAGCCTTTCAAGCTTTTTAAAAAATTAAAATGTTTTTGTTTTTCATAAATGGGGCCTCAGTCTGCATCCTATTCCGTAATACTTTCATTTATCCAGATACTAAACTTATTGGTCCAGTGCCTTAGTGTCTCAGTAATTTTCACAACACTCCCTAGACAAAAACACACAAAGAAACACACCACTTACTACGTACTTAGATCCAAATAGCTTAAGTATTCATGTCCTGCCAACTTAACAGCCATTTGAAAAAGCACACTAAATTGAGAAAACATTTTTAATATATTAAAGCATTTCCCCCCAAATCACCACCATTCTTTACTTAAGATGCCTGCTGAGCACTGCACAACTTCCCAAATCTTAGAATCAGACTGGACAGGACCACCCTATTTCCTGCTCTACACGGATCTTGCCCAGAATCAGCCACTGCTAAAAGCCAAGCTTCACAAAGACATGACGTCATTTGAGAGGCTTTGGTGCCACCTAATGTTGAAAAAGAACCGCCTGGCACTAGTAGTTCCAGGAGTGCCTGTTTCCAGAAATTTTAAAATCGGTCACCGGGCACCTGTGTGTTTGCTGCCTCAGCAGCTTGGGATCTAATCTACTGGGAAGGTCTTGTTTGTTCTACGGTAAGAATAGAACTTGAGTTATTCAACAGGATTCCTATTAGTAAGTTAGTATTTAGGAAGTTTATAATTTCAAACAATGTTGCAATAAAATACTTCTATATGTATCTTTGTGTACTTGTCCAATTATTTCATTCACTCATTTACATGCCTTATGTGCCAGGCACTATTTGAGATGCTGAGAGTGAAAACAGTCTCTTATGAAATTTACATTCTATTGAGGGAACCAAAAACAAACAAACACAGAAAAAGAAATTCTCTCAGGTAGTGACAGGTTATGAAGTAAAATAAATCAAGACTGGGGGGTCATAAGGCCAACGGACTCAGTGGTTGAGGGTCAACCCATGAACCAGGAGGTCACAGCTTGATTCCTGATCAGGGCATGTGCCTGGGTTGTGGGCTTGATCCCCAATAGGGGTGTGCAGGAGGCAGACCATCAATGATTCCCTCTCATCATTGTTTCTATTTCTTCCACCCTCTCTGAAATCAAGGGTTGGTTATAGAATGCAGAAGGGTATCATTTAAATAGGGCAGTCAGGAAAGAGCTCCCTTGATACGGCATCTGAGCAGAGAACCTACTGATAATGTAAAGGAACAGGCCTGAGGGAGTGTGGGCAATGCTGTCCTGAGCACCAGGAACAGAGAATAAAATCCTTGAGGGAGGAATGAGCTTCTAACATTGGAAAAAACAAGCAGATCAGTGTGGTTAAAGAGGAGCAAAGAGAGGAGATGGAGATGGAGAAGCAAGCAGGGGCCAGTCCACACAGGCCCACAGAGGTCACAGTAAAGGGGCGTGGATCCTCTGAAGAGGGTCAATGAAGGAGAGACAGAGGAAGGCTGTCTAGGGCTCTGCACTTTGTAGGAAACAACTGGGGCTGGGCTCCCGCAGTCCGCTCTGGGAAAGATGGTGGTGGGGTAGACCATGGTGGTTGAGATGCACACTCATGAATGGCTGGATTCCAGACTTATTTTTAAAAGCAGAATTGATAGCTTGGCAGATGGACTGAATGGAGGTTGTAAGAAAAGAGAAGAATCAAGACGGCTTTTGGCCTGAGCAACTGGATGAATAGCGGAGCCACTGCTTGCTTGCTAAAGGCAGCATTAGGGGGAGGGACATGTTCAAGTAGTAGTGGTGCAACACCCAGGAATATTCACACCACAGAACTGTCACTCTCCTCCCAAAGTTCTACAATTTACCCTCCTACCAACAACGGAGAAGCATGCCTCTATCCCAACAGTTTTGCCAGTAGGGAAAAAATGTTCATTTGCATGTTCTTATTAATAAACTGAGTATTTTTTATTGACCATTTGTACTACTTCTGTGAACTGCCTATTCATATCTTTTAATCATTTGTCTAGTATATAGATGTGTGCTTTTCTTACTGATTTGTAAGTGTTCCGTGTATGTTAATAAGTCTAATCCTATTTGTCACATTGCAAATGTCTACTTTTTAGCTACCCGTGGTGTCTCGGATAAACAGAAATGGCTCTTACTTTATGTAGGCACACAATAAAATATACCTATAATGAATTCACTACTATGGGGGTTTCTATCTCTGGCAGCAACCCCTCAAAGCTTTCTATATTTTTTAATGTTTTATCTTTTTCTTTCAGATTTCAACCTTAGCTCCGTCTAGAATAGATTCTGTGGTGTGGTGTGAGTTCAGGAGGTTCTAGCTCCAGACACAGATTTCACAGAGCTGAGCCTTCTCCTCCAGCAACATTGTCTCCATCCACAAAAACAGCCTTTCCACTCCATTCTCCTCAGCCAACCTGCTCCCTGCAGTTCACTTCAATAAGGAGTCCCAGTCACCAGCAGCTCTCTCCTAGTCTGTCTATTCCATGTCCCCCCAAACTGGTTGGGGGGACAACCAAAGCAGTTGCTTTCCTTTTTAATGGAAAATTGATGTTTCTCTCTTGCTTATGACTTTCCAGTGGCTTCCTATTGGAAATAACCTGCCCCACCTTACGCTTTACCAGCCCACTTCCATAATCTCTCTCTCTCTCTCTCACCCACGGAATCCCAGCCACAATGGCCTCCTTTTGGCCCCTGGGACACACCAGGTTTATCTGTCCCCCAGGCCTAGGTGACCGGTGCTTCTCTTTTCGGTAATGCCATCTTCTCAGACAGGCCTTCCTAGACCCTGACACCACCCTGCCATCACCTCACTTCAGTGACTCGCCATCGAATTAGTTTCCCTTTATTTAAGGTACTTGCCATTAACTAAACTATCTTGTTCCTTCATTTATTTGCATGTATTTTGTGGGTTTCCCCTGATCCATCCTACAGAAAGTGCTCTAAAAGGCAGGCCCTAGCCCTGACAGGTTTGCTCAGTGATAGAGCGTTGGCCTGCAGACTGGGGGGGATCTCAGGTTCGATTCTGGGCAAGGGTATGTACCTTGGTTGCCAGCACATCCCCAGTGTGTGTGTGTGTGTGTGTGTGTGTGTGTGTGCAGGAGGCAGCTGATCGATGTTTCTCTCTATCCCTCTCCCTTCCTCTCTGTAAAAAATCAATACAATATTTTAAAAATAAAAATAAAAACATAAAAGGCAGGCCCTTGCCCTTGCTCGGCTCTGCATCTCCAGCATCTATTGTGTCTATCACGTAGCAGGTGCTCAGTTAATATTAATAGACAGGGGAAGGGGAAAACCTGGAGCCCAGCTTACCTAGGCTTGCAACAACGGACCCCTAAAATTCGTCTGATTTCGTTTAATGTCGGGGGGGGGGGGGGGATCTCTGCGATGTGGTACCGGTCCCCCCTTCTCACCCTCCAGCCTCAGCTGCGGCCAGGTTAACACCCCAACAAAATGTGACTCTGAGAAACATTGCCTTAGGGGGCGTTGCTAACTCATCTCCCCCTCTCCCCTGGCCTGTCGCCTAAGGCTGCGGGAAGCGCCAAGTTTCCGCCGCCGGCGTCCAACCCCGCCCGCCCGCGGCGCAGGAGGGAGAGGCGGGAGGGCGGGTCCGCTTACCAGCTCGTCCGGGCTGAGGACTCCGAACTGCACCCTCTTGATGGTGCGCAGCGGGCATGCGCTGTCCCCGGAGGGGGGGCCGCCCCCGTGCATCGCGGAGGCCGGCGCGCTGCGCAGGCGCAAACCTTCCTACAAAAAGCCGGCGCCGCCTCCGCCTAAGAGCTCAGACCCCGTCGGGCCGGCCGCCGGGAAGGACCTTCCCTAAGTAGGGAAGAGAAAGCCGGAGGAGGGAAAGGTTGGGGGAGGGAAGGAGGCGGGGAAATAAAAAAGGAGCGAAAGGAGTTTTCCTGCCTTTTTTCCGGAGGTTTTTTCCGCTTCTCAAAAAAGGAAATAAAAAAAAAGAGGAAGGGGAAGGAAAAGGGTACAGAGAGGGTAGAAGAAAAAGGGTAACGAATAAATAGTTAACCGGGCTCCGGAACGGCACAGGCTACGGCAGTTGGTCTCTCCCCCTTCCGGGAGCCACCTTCTTCGCCAACCGTCCCGGCCGCGCTCTCGGCGCTTCTGAGAAGAGAACTGACCGAATGACGCCTTTTATAGATCCGGCCCTGCATCCCCGCCCCTTCCTTTCCCGCCCTCCCTTGCGCCACAGGCCGGTCTGCGCCGGCTCGCGCGGGGGCGCGCGCTCCGGGCGTTGCTCCTCCCTTACCCGCTCTCGGGTTGAGCGACCTGTGAAGTGACGGGGGGGGGGAAAGGGGGAATTTAATCCTTCCACTTCCCTAGACTGCTCACTCCCGCATTGATATTTAAGGTTTGAAGGATAAAGGCTAAAAGTAGGCTGCTTATAGTCTAGTTTGGGGTGTGTTTTCATCTTCAGCAAAAGTTTGCCGTTAATATCCCCCCCCCGCCCGCTAAAAAGTGGTCTGTTCCGTGAATCGGTAATGAAGAGGGCGGGGCCGGCCGGGGTTCCCGGAGGGGGTAGTGCTGGGGCCGTCCTCGGTCATGAATATGCAGTAACCGCGCTGAATATGTATGAATAAATCAAGATGGCAAGGCCGATTGTTTGTCCGGAAGTCGCTATTTGCCGAGAGGCCTCCGGGGACGGTTGGGCATCTCCTGGCCGCTCGCAGGGGCGCCCCGTGCGGAGCTCCGGTGCGGGGTCCCGGCCGGAGCGGCCCAGACCTCAGCCCCCGCCTGTCCGGAAGGAGCTGGCCGCTGGCCCCTGGCCGGGAGGGAGAAACGGACACAGACAATCCAGGAAAAGCAGATTAGCCACGGGGCGGGACGCAAGCCCTGGGGGGGGGTTCAGGAGCTAAGACTCTGAACGTTAGGGAATCCTCTCCCTTCTAGAATATTTCAGAAAAAAGGGTGGGGGAGGGGGCTTCCATCCAAAGCAGCGATGACACAAACTGTACAGCCACATTCAGCGTGATCCTCGTTTGATCCTCCTTTGATGTCAATGTCACGTCACCACCCCAAATTGGCCGGGAAGGGGGGCGGATTTGGGTGGGGAGAGGAAGGGGGACACACCACTGGGAAGGGAAATCTCACTCGAGGAGAAAAGGCAGACTCCCTTCCCCCAGCGCAGCTGCTCGCTCTGTTTGCCTGAAAGCGTCAAACACCCCAGCCATGGCCTCCTCCCTCTGCCGAGGTGAAGAGCTCCCCATGGCCTGCCGGCTCCTCTGATCTGCTCCTCGGACGGTATTTCTTATTATCCTCTGACCCTCTAGCCCCAGCCTCGGTTCCGCATCGCTTGGTCCCCAGGCCTGTTCAGACCTTCCAGGCAGTCTCTCCACCAAGTCCCCCTTCCCCTCAACTCCAAGGTCTATCCCTGTCCCTCACCAGTTCTTTTCCAGTCACTTGTTCTCCCATGTTTTTATTCCAGTCTATTTGCTCTTGCCTCCCCCCACCACCCCATCTCATCATTGATGTTTCTCTCTCTCCCTCCCTCCCTCTCTCTCTCTTTCTCTCCCACTCTTCCTCTCTTTTTCCCTTTCTCCCTCCCTCTCTCTCTCACCCTTCCTCTCTGAAATCAATAAAAAATATTTTTAAAATTCCTGGGCAGGTTACATGCCCAGGTTTCAGGCTCAGTCCCCAGTGGGGGGTGTTCGGGAGGCAGCCTATTGATGATTCTCTCTCATCATTGATGTTTCTGTCTCTTCCTTTCCCTTCCTACCTCTGAAATCAATAAAAAAAAACAAACATATTTTAAAATAATAAATAAATTCAATAAATAAATAGAAAATAAAAGAGAAGGTGCCACAGTCTCATGGAGCACATAATACTGCCGCATTGGGGGAGGGGAGGCACCACCATCTCAGAGTGCAGGATAGTGCACACCGGGGCAGGGTGTGCCTTGGTGACGGAATAGCTCACACACACACACACACAGGCGACCCGAGCAAGGGTCACCAGTGCCCTCGCACAGCTCCAATTCAGAGGATCAATGGGCAGCAGGGGACAGGAGAAAGGCCTAGTCCACAGCCCACAAGATCCATCAAGCCAAACAGGAAGGCCACTGCTGGTAGGCAGGAGGGGAAGCCCCAGCGATGGTGCCAGGCTGCCCAGAAAAGCGAGCACATGGCTCAGAGCCACCTAGAGGCCTTCCCCCCTTCGGTAGTGCCACTAGTCCAGGGCCCACAATGATGCTTAGTCCCACGGTGCTGCCCAATAGGCCATGCCAGTCCCAGTGACTGAGACCCTGGCTCTCAAGACAGAGGCGAAAAGAACAGAGCAGATGGCTGAAACTGGTTTGGCTCAATGGATAGAGCGTCGGCTTGGGGACTGAAGGGACCCGGGTTCGATTCCGGTCAAGGGCATGTACCTTGGTTGCGGGCATATCCCCAGTGGGGGGTGTGCGGGAGGCAGCTGGTCGATGACTCTCTCTCTCATCGATGTTTCTAGCTCTCTATCTCTCTCCCTTCCTCTCTGTACAAAATCAATAAAATATGTTTAAAAAAAAAAAAACAGAGCAGATGATGGAAGAACTTTTATGCCCTAACTGGTTTGGCTCAGTGGATAGAGCATCGGCCTGCGGATTTAAGGGTCCCAGATTCAATTCCAGTCAAGGGCATGTTACCTTGGTTGTGGCCACATCCCCAGTGGGAAGTGTGTAGGAGGCAGCTGATTGATGTTTCTCTCCCATTGATGTTTTGAATTCTCTATCCCTCTCCCTTCCTCTCTGTAAAAAATCAATAAAATATATTTTAAAAAAGAAAAAGAAAAAAAAGAACTTCTGTGAACGAGGACAGTGTTGCCAGCAGGCATCACCTGAACTGCCCTGTAGACACATCCAAGGCTGAGGAGAGTGGGGGTGTGCAGGCAGGGGTAAAGGGGAGGAGGAGGAGGCATGAACAGAGCAGCAGCGCCAGCAAGGATGAGTGGGAAACCTGGTGAGACGCCTGGGAGAAGGGGCCCAGGAAACCAGACGCAGGCCCCCGCCCAGCAGGGCCACACGCGGCCACCTGGTGACGGTACAGGTGCCAGGGGGGGCTTGGGGCGAGTGGAGGGCCAGCCATGATGACGGGGTGAAGCTGGCAGGTTGAAATGGGGGTGAGTGCCAGCTTGTTAGGGACAAAAGAGCTCAGGCATTAGGGCAGCCATAGTCCAGGGGACGGAGACAGGGCGAATGTCAGGCTGGGGGCTAGGACCCCGTGTGACAGTAGAGGAACGCGGGAGCTGGAAAGGGCCTGAAAGATGGCTGAGGAAGCACAGTGTGGTAATAGACCAGGAAGTAGGGAGCGTGTAGTCCCCGAGCACTGAGCCTCTGAGGGGAGGAAAAGACGACTGGAATGAGGAAGAGGAGGTGGCCTCTGATGCTATGTGTTGATGTGATGTCACAGGTTCCAGGGACAGCTGGGTAGACCTTGGCGAATTTCATTTGCTCCTCCAGGAGAGCTGGGCAGTGTTAGGGGAGGGGGGACAGGGAGCAGGAGCTATAAGGAAGGAGGCTGTGGCCCCTTGGCCCCCACACTCACCATCTTTCCTCGGACTTCCTCCACTCCTCCTGACTCAGGGCCCCTGGGACCCTTCAGAGCTCCAGCCATTGTGACCCGATTCCACGGGGGTGGGTTCCTCCCTGGAACCTCCCTGAGATGGGGGTGGGCCTCTTTTCTCTTTGTGTCCTACTCTGCTTGCTTTCCATCTATGCCTCTGTGACTCTAAAGTTCTTCTTTACATCTATGCTCTATGATTCCAAAGTCCTTCTGGCTCTTTATTTTCTCTGTAAGACTAGCGCCGTGAGGAGACGTCTTTGGCTTTAAATGAACGTGTGGTGCCTCACCTTGTCCAGAAAGGAGCTCCGAGGGCTGGTTCCTCGGCCTCCCCGGGTTTTGAATTTTTGAACGCCAGGAAGGAGTCTCTGGGGCTGTCCCTCCGGAGTGTCAGGAATGTGCTGCTTCTGTGTGTTTCGGGGGTGCTGTCCTAGGAGGCCCACACCAGGCCTCTGCGTTATAGAACCGGACATTCCTCTGGTGGACAAAACACCGAGCTGCCTGCTCGTCTGCGCCGGTAGTCACCTATGTGTCTGTTCTGAGCGGCGGGCCTTCCGGGGCCTCGGCCTGGTGGGGTTCCCTGCCTTTCTGGGGAGGGTGAGTGTGTGTGTGTGTGTGTGTGTGTGTGTGTCTTCAACCTGGGTCTGCGGGTCCCCCGAGGCCTGATTTCCTGCCGGGCCTGCCATGTTGTGGGTCTGCGCCCTCACAGGCGGTGCTCTCCGGGCGGTGTGCACGCTGAGCGGAGGCAGTGTGTGTGTGTGTGTGTGTGTGTATGTGTGTGTGTGTGTTGGGGGAGGGGGCTGCCCCTTCCTAGGGAGTGGGTGGTCGGCGATCCTGCGGGGGAGCTGCGGCCAGGCCCGGGCCCGGTGGTGCCCCGCGGCCGGCGGCCCTGCTGGAGCCGCTCCGCTCGGGATCGCTCGGGGCCGAGGCCCAGGGCGCGGCCCCCGCCGGGCCGGAGCCTGTGTCGCGTCGGCAGCCTGCGCCGGCCTCCCTCCTCTGCTCGCGGCGGCGGCGGCGCTGGGGGGGACTGTTTCCGGGGGTGGGGGTGGGGGTAGGACCGGTGGGGGGGGAGCCGATGATGTCAGCGGCGGCGGCGGCTGCGGGGCCGGGCCGGGGCCGGGCGCTGGGGGGGCCGGGGCCGGAGCCGGAGCCGGAGCTGGAGGCGGGCGGAGCAGGAGCGGCCGGGGGCCGCCACGGGGATGAGCCGGGCCCGGCGGACGCGGCGCCATCGCAGTCAGGTGGGCCCCGGGCGAGCCGGGCAGGGCCGGGCGGACCGGAGCCCACAGCCGGGCCCCCTCCCCGCCGCCCGGCGCCGCGGGGGCCAGGGCTGCGCCCCGCGCCGCCCGCTCCCCTTCGGGGCTGACCCGGGGGCTCCGGGGTCGGGGGCTGCGGCTGGCCCCGCCCCCGGGCGCACGGCGCGGGGAGGGGGCGGCTCGGGGGCCCCGGTCCGGCGTCCGGCCCAGCGGCGGCCAGGGGAGGCGCGATCGCGGGGGCCGGGGAAGGGGCGCCCTCGCTCCCCGTCTGAAAGGTTAATCCTGCAGCCGAATGCCCCCCTCGGCTTCTGGGGCGGGCTGGGGGTAGGGCTGGGCGGGGGTGAGCCCCGGCCGGCGCTGCTAGCGGCCGGGAGGGCGATGGCGTAGGAGCCGGGCAGGAGGGGGAGGGGTGGCCGGTGCGCGCCCCGGAGTTGGGGTGTGCGGGGTGCGCGGGGCCAGCGGGGCCGGGGCCGCCGCGCCGTCGGGGCGGGGTGGTGGCCGTGAGCCCCGGAGGTTGTGTGTCTCCTGCCGTGCCGTGGGGCCAGGTAACCCTCTCCTGCGCGCCGCTGGGTGCCGGCCTGGCAGCCCGGGGTCTGGGCAGGGCCCTCCGGGGCCACGGGGACGAAAAGCCAGGTGGCGGGGTGTCCGGTGTTGCGGGGCAGAATTACAGCCCGCGGCCCCGTGGCTTCGGGTGACAGGTCCACCTTCCCAGCAGGACAGGGTCCGTGCGGAGTTTGCTGGACGTGGGGTTTTGGGCAGGTTTTAGAGCAGCAAGTGTTTGCTGCTGCCCCCTGCACAGAGGAACTGTTTGGAACTGTTGTTGTCTGCACAGCCAGCCGGTGTCAGCGCGCCGGGCGGCACCGGGGCGCAGGCTGTGTGCCTGTTGGGGGGGCGGTTGTTTACCTCTGAATTGGAAGGTGTCCCTTCTGGGCCCGGCTCTGTGCTGCTGAGGTGTGGCCCTCTCCGTGCTGCTGAGCGAGGATGGCCCCGCCGGGCGGGTCCTGTGTCTGTGTGATGAGCAAGTTGCGTGGGGAGGTGGCGCAGGTCTAGAACTCAGGTGCCACCCATCCTGAGGGACTGGGGGAACCCCAGGGTGTGTCTCCAGGACCCGTGGAGCAGCTGGCGCCGGTGTGAGGGGCTGGGGTGGACCGTGCAGGTTGTGTTTACGGGCCCGTGGGCAGCCTGGCGAGGGGAAGGCTGTGTGTGCGCCACAGGCTCTGAGGGATCCTTTTGTGACATTGTTTGCGGGGAGCCTGTCCCTGCTGTTGGGCTGGGAGGCAGACGAGCTGCTCAGAACACACTTGTGGGAGGGGGGGGGAGGTGGCGTGACAAGGGCATGTGGGCCTCGGCGTCGAGAGATCGGCCGCAGCCGTGTGTGCGTGCGGCCTCTCGCGTGTGTGAGCGGCCTGTGGGGCTGTGCTGGGAAGGAGCAGGGAGGTAAACACGGGGCAGAGCCAGGGCAGCAGGCGGGTGGCCGGGCTGGTCCCTGTGCGGGGTCTGAGCGCTGGCCTCTCGCCGGCCTGCCCGGCGTGTCAGGGTCACGAGGAGGAGAGGCCTGGCGGCTGCAAGGAAGCCGAGCCTGGACCAAGCGGCTCCTTGGTCATGTTTACGTAAAGGTCGGGTGTGACTCTTGTCACTGAAATGGAAAAAAGAAACACGAAGTTTTCAGCCTCCGCCTCTTGCTTCACCCTCTCTCGGCCCCCCTTGCCGGTATCTCTGCTTTTCCATCTCTTCTGCGTCTGTGACGCAGGCCGGGCAGCTCTGTGACTGTGGAAGGGTCTGAATTCGCTCACAAGGCAGATTCCTCAGCACAGCTTTCCTCACCTCTGGGGCCCGGGCCCTTCTGGAGGTGTGTGTGTGTGTGTGTGTGTGTGTGTCGGGGGAATGGTGTATGCGTTCACACTGCTGGGTACTGCGTTTCACCTGTCTGCAGGGAGGATATGCATGGGGAGCGGCAGGAAGGCACGATGGGTGCTGAGAGAGGCCTGCACAACAGGTGCACCCCGGCCTGGCGGAGGGGAAGGGGGTCTAGACTAGAACTGAGGGGTTCCGGCCCTCCTGCTTCTTCACTGGCACTTCCCCTGAGTGAGCCTCGGTTCCCGATCTGTAAAATGGGACTAATGGTCTGCCCTGCCTGTCTCCCAACAGGGTCGTAAGCAAGTAGCGTATGGGAAAGGTGCCAGGAAAGTAGCTCCAGTTCGGAGACTATGCCTGTGCCAGCAGCCGTCAGCCCTCTGCCCGCGCGGAGCCCCCGCTGGGCCTTGGCTAATAGCAATAGCGGTAAACACTTATTGAGCACTTCCTGTGTACCAGGCGCTGTGCTCAGCGTTCCGTGCGATCGCTCACTGAGTCTTCGCAGTGCCCCGTGGAGGTAGGTATTCTCACTGCCTCTCCTTTTCCGAGGAGGCCGCTGAGGCCCCGAGAAGCAGTTTGTCACTCAGCTAGCAAGAGGGAAAGCCGGGTTCGAACGCAGGCAGTCAGGCTCCAGGTCCAGCTGCTTTTGGTTGTCCTCCTGCAGTTTTCTGTGGGCCTCTCTGTGCACACACTGCTCCCCAAGTTCTGTATCAGTAGCACCCCCACCGATCCTTTTCAGAAGGCCCCTGTGCCTAGCAACTCAGGAAGGCCCGGCGCGGGGAGTGAGCTCATATCTGCTGCTGGGTGCCGGCCACAGAAGCAAAGAGACGAGGGGCTTGTCATCCTGTGGGCCAGGCAGGGCATTTGAGTTCGATCTTAATGTTTTGCAGGGCTTTGGAGACGAGGTGGAGGAGAGGCTGCATTTCTGACGGGAGGACCAGCATAGGCAAACACATGGAGGCCCAGGACGTGCTGGGGTTTATAGCACACTGGGTGCTTGAAGGGAGACCAGCACAGGCAAGGTTAGACAGGGAGATTGGAACTAGCCCCCCCGAGTGCCTGCTGAGGAGTTGGAGCTTTATTCTAGAGTGAGGGGCCTGTGGGGGTTCTGAGACGAGGAGTAATGCCACTGAGCTGCACGGGGGAGGTTGACCTTCAGTGAGAGGTAAGCCTGTAGGCAGGGGAGTAGCTGGGAGACCATGACCTTGGACCATGTGAGTGTTGACAAGGCCCCGAGCTAATTTGGGGGCCAGGGGCGGGTTGAAGGGAAGGCGTCCCCAGCTGGGCTGCCGGTTTGCCCAGACGTGGGGGCTGCTGGATGTGGGGAGCGAGGGAGAGGACAGATCAGACGCGACACCGTGAGCCCTTAGCACGTGAGACCTTGTGCGGCGATTCTGCAACCCGCTCGCTGGCCGTGGGCCCTGTCGGAGCAGGACGGGCAGTGTGGCAGAGGGCAAGGCCCAGCACCTGGGCTCACAGGCCCGGATTTGAATTTTGCTCTGCTCCTCACAAGCCGTGTGACCTTGAACAAGTTATACCCACCTCTGAGTTTCCCTGTCCTTATGTGTAAAATCGGGATAATGTAAATGCCCACTTTGGGTGGTCGTCTGGGGGAAATCAGTAAATGAGGCAGTGCATGGAACGCCCTGGAGGCGTGTCAGCAAGGTGTGAGTGCCCAGGAGTGGTCCCGTTACACGCACCATCGCAGTCCCTGACCAGCTCAGTCCTGCTCTGAAGAGGACTTCCTTCCCAAGGGTGGACAGACTACATGCAGACTTTGAAGAAGACAGGTTCACGCAGTCACCAATTTTTTAAAAATCTCCCATTACATATCAGACACTGTTCTAAGCACTGAGGATAGCAGTGGACAAGGCAGACAAAAACCCCTCCCTCCCTCCCTGGCCAGTGTGGCTCAGTTGGTTGGGCATAATCCCGTACACCAAACGGTTGCCAGTTCTATTCCCGGTGAGGGCACGTGCCCAGGTTCCGGGCTTGGTCCCTGGTGGGGGACATGCAGGAGGCAGCTGACCGACGTTTCACGTTCTCACATCAATCTTTCTCTCCTCTCTCTCTAAAAATCAATAAACTTAAATTAAAAAAAAAAAAACCCTCTTCCTCCCTTGGAGGTTACATTCTAGAGATAAATGAGTAATATGTTTTCCTAAGTGTCAAAGAGAAAAATAAAGTAGGGGAGATGGATGGGAAGTTTTGGGAGACAGGGTGGCCAGGGAAGGCCTGGTGGGGCATGGGGGGTAGGGGTGATTTTGAGGGGGGGCAGCAAGGCATGAGGCTGAGAAAACATTCCGGGCAAAGGGAAAAGCAGGAGGTAGAGTGTCTGGTGGCAGTGCCCGGATCCCCACCTCAGTCACACCTCTGAGGCCACACAGCCAGTCAAGAGCAGAGAAGCAGTAAGAACAAATAAACTAAACACCACACAGCCACCAAGCCTACCCTGAAGCCTGATTCTGCTGCTTTTTCCTCACTTGCCGCATCATTTTCTGGGACTGAGTTCTAAGATGGTAAGAGTGAGCGCGGACTGAGCACTTGCTGTGCCAGGTGCTCCTCTGGGTACTGCCAGCTCTCCGCTCACTTCTCCACAGCAGCCACACGAAGAGGGGACTTTTCACTCTCACAGACAAGGAGACTGATCCAGGAGGCTAAGTACCTTGCCCAGAGTCAGACAGCTAGTTCTCCACCTCCCATAAGCCCTGGAGGGCAGTGGCCACTGGTGGGGCAGTTGAGCTCAGGAGAGCTGGGTTCAGACTCTTTGGTTAGCAGTAAGGCCAGGGGCAGTTCACACTGCCACTGTGTTCTCTCTGCCTGACAGGAGTGTAGAGTATTGAAAGCCTCAGTTTCCTCATCTGTACAGCGGATTGATGATAGCCCATGCCTCACGATGGTCCTTTTTGAGTCTTGCAATGCGATGATGCAGATAAAATGCTTAGCTCTGAACTTGGTACATCATAAGTATTGCACAAACGGCAGCTACAAATATGTACCAGGATCATGACGATTCTCGGTCGGCGGTCGCCAACCGGTGAGGTCCGAAAGGTTGGCGACCGCCGTCCTAGGTGATCTCTAAGGGCCAGGCCAGCTTTGGACTTCCCTGGTTCTAAGAAGCCGCTGTAGGCCTTGTCCCAGTCAACACGCCACGCCTCAGCGGGCAGCCGGCCTGGGCGGTGCAGGTGGGCCGGCTGGCCCGGGAGTGTGTGGGCTGGACTGGAACCTGCGCTTTGCTGGCTGTGCAGGCTGCTGCTTCCTGGTGAAGGGCCTCTCTAATGTTAACACGTGGGCTGTTGAAAGAACACAACCATTTGTCTGTGCTCGACTCACAACACTCTGACATCACGGGTATGGGTTTTCCCCTCGCTGATCAATCCTGACACTGGCCGGGTGTCCTACCATTCGCTTCTGACTCCAGCTGCCTGGAAATAGTGTCACGTGCCACAGGGTAAGGCTCAGTCCCACCAGCAAGCCCCCCGCTTCAGATGCCAGTTGCAAATCCAGGCCTCCTGTACTTTCGACCGACCAGCCATAAATTGGGGTTTATCACGACTCAGATTTGATCATTTGCTGGAATGGCTCACAGAACTGAGGGACATACTTAGGTTCACCGGTTATGTAACGGAGCATATGCTGACAGACAAATAGGCCATGTGGAGGTGAGCAGGGCAGGTCTGAAAGGGGCTTGCGCACCGGAGCAGAATTGTCTCCGAAGAGTCGGGATGCGTCATCTTCCCAGCAGGTGGATGTGTGTGCCGAGCTGGGAGCTCTATTGGCCCTGGAGTTAAGGAATTTTTATGGAGCCATCATCACGCAGGCATGATCGATCATTAACTCGGTCTCCAGTCCCTCTCCGCTCCCCAGAAGTTGGGGGTGGGTGGGACTGGAAGTCCCAAGCTTCTATCATGGCTTGGTTGTTCTGCTGACCAGCCCCTATCCGGGAGCCCACCAGCAGTCACCTCATTAGGACAAAAAAATGCTGCCGTAACCCAGGAAATCCCCACGGACTTAGGAGCCTGGTGTCAGGAAGCAGAATCAAAGACCAGCCATTAGAACAGAAGATGCTCTTAATGCTCTTACCACTTAGAAAATTTCAAGTTTTAGAGGCTCTCTGTCTGCCAGGGAGATGAAGACCAAATATATATATTCCTAATATATCAGAATATCATAGCTCACATCTGTAAACAAGCCCTTCACCCTGATTTGGTATACTCAAGAACACGGGCTTTGGAGCCAAACTTCCTGGGATCAGGTGCCAGCCCCTGCTAACTGCTCATATGTTCCTGAGTCAGCTACCTAGCACCTCTGAGCCTCAGTTGTTCACTTACAAATGGGGAAGCTAGCCTGGCCAGTGTGGCTCAGTGGTTGAGCGTTGGCCCATGAACCAGAAGGTCACGTTTGGATTCCGTGTCAGGGCACATGCCCTGGTTGCAGGCTCCATCCCCAGTAGGGGATGTGCAGGAGCCGCTGATCCAATATTTCTTTTATCGATGTTTCTATCTATCCCCCTCCCTTCCTCTCTCTAAAAGCAATAAAAATATATTTAAAAATAAAATGGGGAAGCTAAGCTACTTTTTAGGGTGGTGAAGAGGAAGGGATAAATGAGGTGATGCAAGTAAAGCATTGACCCTGGGGGTCCCAGTGGGCCAGTGGCTGTCATGGGAGGGGGTGCTCGCCTCACGTTACAACAGATCCACCTGCAGCCCAGCAACTGAGGGTAGCACTGACCCGGGTATGTGCCCGCCCATTGGAGCTGCCGATCGTGTGCATTCACCTCTGTTTACCGCCGGTTCTCCGGGGAGGAGTCAGAACAGTATCTGGGGAATTAAAAGGGACTGCGGAGGGAAGGCCTTTTAGTCCAGATAGCATGATTACTAAGCAGAAAGATAAGGTTTTTATGGGGTGGAGAACTCCTGATGCAGGACATGTCAGAGAGCGTGTGACCCAGGTCACGCCCCGGCTCTGAGGAGGGCAGCCGAGAGGGGCCAAAAGCTCTGCTCACGGGTCAGCGGGCCCGGCTCTGTGAACAGCCCCCCTGTGACTTTGTGTGACTTTGGCTAAGTCACTGTGTGGCTCTTGAACTCAGATCTTCAATTGAAAACAGCCCCAAAGCCCCAGCTGTGCCCACAGGGGAGAGAGCGGCTGTGGGTGCCTTCTGTGTGGTGATTGCCACAGCCCGCCTTAGGGTTGCCTACTGTCCCTTTTGGATGAGCTTCCCAGGAAGAGGTGAGATAGGAGTTGTGCTCCCCCCCCCCCAACCCCTGTTTTAAAGCCACAGGCCTAAGGCCCTTAGCTCTCAGAGTAAGGAGTGGGACCCACGTTTCCTCACCCCTGGTCTGGTGGCCTTTCCAGTGCCCTCCAGAGACTGGAGCGAGCTGGGCACTGTGTATGAATGGTGGTCTTTGGTGGTCCCCTGGCTCCTGGGCCAGAAATCCCTCTAAGACTGACGGGGCTGGCTTCCGAGAGAGGAGGTCCTTTCCTAATTTGAATATCTAGCAGCTTGGTCCAATAAAAAGTCTCAAGCAATTCTATTTTGATATGTAAATGAAACCGTTATAAAAAAAAGACAATATGCAAATGTGTGTTTTCCTTTGAGCTTTAAGATTGGGCCAGAGGGACTGGAGAGTGATCCAACAGGCTTCCCTGGGCCTGGAGGACCTCACTGAGCTGCGGTGTGTTTTGAATTGGGAATATGCAAACTCTCTTGTTCCTGTCCTGACGGGGCTAGCGATACTCTGTGTGGCCTCCCGGGTCCCATTGGAGGTGGCTAAGCAAACAGCCTGACAGAGGCCCCTGGGAGGGTCAGGGTCTGCAGAGCAGCCCCTGTCCGCTTTGACCCCGGCACTCTCCCACCCCCTAGCTCCCAGGGTCCCTCCCATTTCAGATCGTCTACTGAGCACGTGGTTTGCTCCTTCACAGAGGGAAGAGGCCCGGCCGGAGGGACTTGCTGAGCCACCCTCATTCTGCTCCATGTTGGCGGTGCTGTCAGGTGAGGCGGTGAGAGGTCTGCAGCTGGGAACGTTTGGCCCGGAGGCAGCGGGCCGGCCATTTTGTCTAGCCTCGCGAGTCCTATGAAATGGCCGCCAGTCCAGTGGCAAAGAGCTGTCCGTGGCTTGTTTTCCTAGCCTGTGACTTTGGAGGTTTAACCTTTGACCTTCATCCAGGCCTGAGGTATCCCTGGCATCTTCCAGCCCCAGTTATTGGACATCCTGGTGTTGGGTGCCAGCCGGATGTGGGTGGCTAAGGTTAACCCCTGACTAGTGGAAGCTAGGCAGCCTTCCACCGGTCTCTGACCGGCAACATCTAACCCTCCACCCCCACCCCCAGCTCACCTCCCTGCGTTTTGAGGCCTCTGCCCTCGGCCCCGCCTCCGAGATGCTCCCCTGACTACTTCTCCTCTGCCCAGGCTGGTGCCATGCCCCCCCCAGCAGAGGTGACGGACCCATCCCACGCCCCCGCCGTCCTGCGCCAGCTCAATGAACAGCGGCTCCGAGGCCTCTTCTGCGATGTCACCCTCATAGCCGGGGACACCAAGTTTCCTGCTCACCGCAGCGTCCTGGCGGCTTCCAGCCCCTTCTTCAGGGAGGCCCTGCTCGCTGCAGCTCCGCTGCCCCTCCCACCAGCTATTGGGGGCTCAGCCCCTAACCCTGCCGCCACCACAGCTGCCTCCTCCTCCTCCTCCTCCTCCTCCTCTCCACCTCCAGCTTCGCCCCCGGCTCCCTCCCCACCCAGGGTCCTAGAGCTGCCGGGGGTCCCGGCAGCCGCCTTCTCCGACGTCCTCAACTTCATCTACAGCGCCCGCCTGGCGCTGCCGGACGGCGGAGGGGATGGGGCCGCCGTGGCCGAGATCGGGGCCCTGGGCCGGCGCCTGGGCATCTCCCGCCTGCAGGGCCTGGGGGAGGGAGGGGACGCCTGGGTGCCTCCCGCCCCGGCCCCCGCGGCCACCGCGCAGCCCGGAGAGGACAGCTTTGGGCCGGGGCCCGCCGGGGAGTGGGAGAGCGACAGGGCGGAGGCCCAGGCCGCTGCCCCACAGCCCACCCTGCCCCGGCCGCCCCTGCCCTGCCCGCGGTGCGGGAAGAGCTTCATCCACCCCAAGAGGCTGCACACGCACCAGGCGCAGTGCCGCCGCGGGGCCGGCGCCAGGGGCTCCGGGGGCTCCGGGGGCCCCGCCGGCATGGACGCCGCGGCCCTGCCCCCCGCGGCGGGCCTCCGGGGGGGCCCCGAGCACGTGGTGAAGGTGGTGGGCGGCCACGTGCTGTACGTGTGCGCCGCCTGCGAGCGCTCCTACGTGACGCTGTCCAGCCTCAAGCGGCACAGCAACGTGCACTCGTGGCGCCGCAAGTACCCGTGCCGCTACTGCGAGAAGGTGTTCGCGCTGGCAGAGTACCGCACCAAGCACGAGGTGTGGCACACCGGGGAGCGCAGGTGAGTGGCTGGGGGGAATCGGGGGGCCGGGGGGGTGTCAGTGAGTCAACAGCACCCAGGCACCACGTGGACCAGGGAGGGAGCCTAGGAAGTCATCCTGAGATCCTGCTCACCGCGGCCCCATCACTTGCTCTCCATCCCTTACCCATCTGCCTCCTTCGCCCAGCTCCTCCTGCTGATACTTCCTAGCACCTCTAGGTGCCACGACCGGCTGGTGCTATGAAGACAGAGGAGGAAGGATAGAAGTTATCCTCACGGGAAAAGACTGTGCCCATCAGTCTTTACAATATGTCTTTCCATAGTGTCCCTGTTCCTAAGACCTTTCCCCTGTCATGTGAGCTTAAAAAAAGGCCTGGTGAATTAGGCGAGGTGTGTGATTATTCCCAGGAACAGCTGGGACAGCTGGGGTGGGGACACTGCGCTAGGTAGGACTGGGGTCCCTCCCGAGGCTGGCAGGGTGGGTAAGCAGCACGAAAGGCGGGTGAGCAGTGGCTGAGGGGCTTCCAGGTCTGAGGGGAGGGCAGTAGAGGTTACGGGAAGCTGAGGCCCTGGCTTCATGGCTCCTGACTCAACTGGCTCTGTCCCCACCCTGTCTCCCGTGCCGGCCCAGGTACCAGTGCATCTTCTGCTGGGAAACCTTTGTCACTTACTATAACCTGAAGACCCACCAGCGAGCCTTTCATGGAATTAGCCCAGGCCTCCTAGCCAGTGAGAAGACACCCAACGGAGGCTACAAGCCCAAGCTCAACACCCTCAAGCTGTACCGCCTGCTTCCCATGCGGGCAGCCAAGCGACCCTACAAGACCTACAGCCAGGGAGCCCCCGAGGCCCCTCTTTCTCCAAGCCTCAACACACCGGCCCCTCCAGCAGTGCCAGCCAGCCCACCGCCTGGGCCCCCGCCTGCCCCGGAGCCCGGCCCCCCACCCTCCGTCATCACTTTCGCCCGCCCGGCTCCCTCTGTCATCGTTCACGGGGGCAGCGGTGGTGGTGGGACAGGGGGTGGGCTGGCCAACACAGGTGGGGCCCAGGCCGCCTCAGTCATCACTTACACTGCTCCCCCGAGGCCCCCCAAAAAGCGTGAGTACCCACCTCCTCCCCCAGTGCCTACACCCACACCAACCAGCCCGGCCACGGCGGGCAGCCCGGCCACGCCTGCAGGGCCTGCCGCGGCCCCCGAGGAGACCAAAGGCCGCAGCCTGCGGGCCGGAAGGACTCTGACCTACGTGGCCAAGCCAGCCGGTGGGAGTGGCGGGGACGGGGGTCCCCCCGCAGGGCCCGGCCGGGGTCCTCAGCTGCAGGTGCCGCCGCCGCTGTGTCAGATCACTGTGCGAATCGGCGAGGAGGCCATCGTCAAGCGCCGCATCTCAGAAACGGACCTGCGTCCCGGGGAACTGAGCACAGAGGAAGTGGAGGAGAGTGAGGAGGAGGACGAAGAGGAGGACGAAGAGGAGGAGGAGGAATCGAAGGCCGGTGGGGAGGACCAACTGTGGAGGCCCTACTACTCGTACAAGCCCAAGCGCAAGGCCGGTGCTGCAGGCGCGGGCGGCGGCGGGGGCAGCGGGACCCCCAGGGGCCGCCGGCCGCCGCGCTGGAGACAGAAGCTGGAGCCCAGGAGCTGGGAGGAGAGCCCAGGGGCCGAGCGGAGGCACCGCTGCGGGGACTGCGCCCAGACCTTCGCCACCCAGAGGAAGCTGCGGAAGCACCAGGAGGCCCACAGCGGCGGCTCCCACGGCTCCCGGGCCGGGCGGAGGTCTTCCCGCTTTGCCTGCCCTCACTGCGCCAAGGTGTGCAAGACGGCGGCCGCCCTGAGCCGCCACGGGCAGAGGCACGCTGCTGAGAGGCCCGGGGGCACCCCCACACCCGTCATTGCCTATTCCAAGGCCAGCACGGGCGCCAGACCCGGGGATGTCAAGGAGGAGGCCCCCCAAGAGATGCAGGTCTCCTCATCCAGCGGGGAGGCGGGGGGCGGGGCTGCTGCTGCAGAGGAGGCTTCGGAGGCTGCCTCCGTCCAGGACCCTGTCATCTCCGGGGGTGAGGAGCTCCCCGCGGTGGCAGGAGGGGGCGCCTATGCATACCCACCTGTGCAGGAGTTCCCACTGGCTCTGATTGGAAGCGGCCGGGAGCCTGGCAGTGGTAGGGGAAAGGCCGGTAGTGAGGGGCCGGTGGGGGCTGGGGAGGGGGACCGAATGGAAGGGATAGGAGCTGCCAAAGTCACCTTCTACCCCGAGCCCTACCCCCTCGTCTATGGCCCCCAGCTCCTTGCTGCCTACCCTTACAACTTCAGCAACCTGGCTGCTCTCCCGGTGGCTCTTAACATGGTCCTGCCTGATGAGAAGGGCGGAGGGGCCCTTCCCTTCCTACCGGGGGTCTTCAGCTACGCAGTCAATCCTCAAGCAGTACCCCCCGCACCCCCAACACCGCCTCCCCCAACTCTTCCTCCACCGGTCCCCCCTAAGGGGGAAGGGGAGTGGGCAGGGGTTGAAGGAACCCAGAAGGGAGATGTGGGGTGAGCTCTGGGCCCAGATTTCCCCTTTCACCAGATGCCACCCGCCCTGAACCCCCGCCACTACCAGCTCCCTGGCCTCCTTGCCCCTCGGGAGCCCCTCCACACTCTTGTGCAGGGACTTGGGGGGCCCCGGAGCTCAGGAGTCAGGCTGCTTTGTGTGAGATTGTAGTTTTCCTATCTCCTGGGAAGGGATCTTCGGTGGTTCCCCTCTCAGTTCTCCTCCAGGGAATGACCTCCGTGAGGGGCAGGGCCAGCTCCCATCCCCTTGGCCAGCCCTTGGGGCAACTGAGCAATATACTTACATGACTCTCTACTCATGGCCCCCACCAGCTCTGAATGTCTGATCCACCCCCCATTCGTACACCTAGGGGGAAACCATCTCTCTTACCTAACGATCCTCCCTCCTGAAGCTTTCTCTAAGCCCTTGCCCAGATGCTTCCTAGCACATTCCATTCTTGGCCCAGGGCCTGGACCAGACCATTGTGATACCTGACACCCACCCACAGGGGAGCTTGGCTTTGGATTCTATTCTTCCGACGGTGGATTTCTGTGTCCCTTTTTCCTTCACGTTCAGAGGCCATGCCTTCCTTGGCTTCCATGCCTTTGGATCTTCCATGTTCCTCCTCAGACTCCCAGACCCTGGAGATGGCCTCTTCCAGGCCAGGTCAAGGAGGTGTTGGGGAGGAGGGCTACCCATCTGTTCCTTTCCCAGCCCAGGGCAGCACCAATCTTGGTTCTATCTTGACCCCCAAATCCAGTGAGGCCCAGATTCTTCCAAGGCGAAAAAGATGAGTAGTTCACATCTCTTTCTGCCTCTACATATGGCCTCTTCTGGGCTAAACCAGATTTGGGGGCTAGGAGGGAGGACCTCCATAGGGAATGGGGAAGGGAATCTACTTTTTCCCTGTGGTTTTTTTTTTTTTTTTTCCCCCTTCTTTTTTTTCTTCCTGATGGTTTCTCCCAGACTAGACCAAATAGCCAGAAAAATAATGGGGGTTGGATGGGCGGGTAAGCTCAAGATTTGCACATGACCTCCCATCCTTACCTTCACCCCCATCTTCCCCAGTACCACTTCCCTCACCAATCACTCCAGATGGTTTTGGGGAAACCATACTATTCCCTCGGTGGGCTTTGGGGTATCCCCACCAATTTCCCCTCCAAAATAGCACCTTATACCCCATCTTTGATTCAATTCCCCACACCCAAAGATCCCAGCCTAGGATGGGGTTCAGGGACCTTACAGAGTCCCTAATCCCTAATTTGCACTAGTTAGCCCTGGTCAGGGTCCCTCTGCTTCCTTCCAGTGGGTCGTTGGAGAAACATTTGCTCCTAATTCTCTGATAACATGGCCTCCCCACTCTGTGATTGAATGAGCATTTCCCATCTAACCCACCTCGCCCAAAAAACCCAGCTCACAAGGGGAGAGCCAGTCCTGGGGAGCAAATTTGAAAAATGGGAGTTAGAGGAGTGTGCTTTAGGAAGGGGGGAAGTTGCCATCATCGAAATGGCAGCCTTTTTCCCAGCTACTGTTTTCTGGGGCCAAGATGGCTGCCCTCTCAGAACACGTTGAAAGGGCAAGATCATGGCTTTTAGAGGGAGGTGAACTTGGGGGAGGGGCCAGGAGCATCCTCCTGCCTCCTCTTTCCCTCCCAGACTACACAAAGGGGGAGGTTCTTGCCACGCCCCCTGAATGTTAACCATGGAGGGGTGTCGCTCCTTCACTACTCCTCTGTCTCTTTGCACTTTTCTTGGTCTTGGCCACAGTCCGAGTGAAGAGTTTTCCTACTGAATGTACCAAGTTCCAATTTTTATGGGAGAAAAAAAAAACACACATTTTTAAACAGGGAAAAATGCAAAAAAAAAAAAAAATCACTAAAACGTTCCCACAAATCTTGTTTCTGGCACTTTAGAAGAACTGCGAAAAAAGTACATAATAAAGAGTACATATATATATATATCTATATCTACACACAGATTATATATATATACACACACAGCGGAACCACAAGAGAGACTGAGGAAGGCCTTGGAGGCAGGGGCCAGATGGGATGACAGTCCCCTTATGTCCTTTACCTGAACCGCTGAGGCAAAAAGGCACAGGAGATGGAAGGGGTTGAGGATGAGCCAGGGAATTTTCGTTTCTGCAGGTCAAAAAATCTAAACCCATTTAGGGAGAACTGAGATTGTAGACATTTTTTTTTTTTTTAAATATGATTTAGGGAAAAGTTTCCAGAATTTGGTCATTCTGGGCAACAAAGGGGAGTGTGGCAACATGGCGATGAAAAGACGTGGGGAACTTGAATATTGTGAATTTCAGATGTTGGGAGTTTGGGGTTTTGCGATTTCATCTTTTGAAAAGTATCGTCTTGTCAGTTTGTGCCCTTTCCTCACGTTCCCTGGGTAGAAGGGTGGTGGTGGAGTAGGAAGGCCACTGGCTATGTGCCCCAGCACGCGAGACTTAGAATTCTGCAGACTAGTTCTATATGTAGCGAGGACCCAGATTTAGAGAAATTGACCAATATTTATCTCCGCATTTGTGTGTGTGTCCAACTCTCTAGGCCAATAAACCAACAAGACAAACAAACTGTGCTCCGCAGTGGGATGCCAGGTGCGATTCTTTGTGTGGTTGGTGGGGCTGGCTGGACAGGGACATGCTGACCTCGTCCCTCAGGGATCCTGGGGAGCTGTAGCCCTGTTCTCCTCTTAGGACAGCAATCTCCAGCAAACCGAGTAGGTGTGAGGTGCGTCACTGTAATTGCAGCAGCCTATAAGGCTCCAGCTGACTATGGTCTGACCTCCAGGCAGAAACATTCAATTCACACAACCTGCTGGGCACAAGGTCCTCATATCCCAGAAAGGCACTGCCTTCAATCAGGTGTAACCCTTTCTCCAAATTGAAAGGAAACAGGCACAAAATATGGGATGACTGTGAGAGATACAACCACCTTTCTTTTTTCCACTCCTCCCATTGGCTTCAACTCCTGTCCTCCCATTGGCTTCAACTCCTGTCCTCACATTGGCTTCAACTCCTGTCCTCCGTGCCCTCCCTGTATTTTGTCTGGTGTCACAGAGGGATGGGTAAGTAAAATGAGTGAAGCTGGTCAGGTGGGCAGGAGCTTTGAGGAACTGATCCGAGTGGGCAACCACTAATAAGCTCTAGCAGGTTGCTGCCAACAGGGGAATCAGGCCCGGTGTTACTATAGGTTTTTTTAAACATTTTTCAAGAGGAGCCAGAAATCCAAGTTTCTCTGTGAAATACCCAAATTTTAAAATTAGCTAACTAATCCAAATTTACAATTATTCAGGCCAAGCCCTAGCTGCTTTGGCTCAGTGGATAGAGCATTGGCCTGCAGACCAAAGGGTTCCGGATTCAATTCCAGTCAAGGGCATGGACCTTGGTTGCAGGCTCCCCGCCCCCCAGTCCCTGGCCTTGGTTGGGGACCTGTGCACAGGAGGCAATCAGTTGTGTTTCTCTATCATTGACATTTCTCTCTGTCATTCTCTCTCTCTTCCACTCTCTCTAAAAATCAATGGAAAAATATCCTCGGGTGAGGATAAAAAAAAAGAATTATTCAAGCCAATACCATAGGCCAAACAAGACACAAGTTTACAACCTCTGATACACACTACAGAGTGCTTTTGTTCCAATCTATAATAATAAAAGCATAATATGCTAATCAGACCAGCGTCCTTCAGGATGACCTTCTGGATGAAGCTGGGGCTGTGAGGGAAGCCCAGGTCCCGGGTGCCAGGGAGAAGGAAGGCCTACCCTTGCACGAATTTTGCGTATCAGGCCTCTATTCTCCTGTGATCCTTAGAGTAAGGGGCAGATACTATTATTAGCTCCACTGTAAGATTTAGAAACTTGGAGCAGTTCAGTAGCTTGTCCAAAGTTAAAGCACCAAAGCTGGAACCGGAAGATTTTTTTTAAGTGCGCTTTTTCTCATTACAAATACGTCCTTTTAGAAATAACCTTCCCCCCCCCCCTTATCTTAAAGATAATACTTATTTCAAAACATTTTACGTTACAGAATGCTAAAAACAAAAATGACCACTAGTCCCAACATGCAAATGTAAGTGCTATTAATTGTTGTATTTCCTTCCAGAAAAAAAGGTTTCCTATTTATTCAACAACTGTTAAGCAGGACATGGGCTAGGTGCTGGGATCCAAGACACAGTTCCTGCACTCATAAGGCTTACAGTCTTGTTTTTTGTTTTGTTTTTTCCTTTTTACTGGAACCCTGGGTGTTGATAGTCAAAGGAATTTCTTTAAGAAGCTGATAAATAAGGGTAAATAAGCTGATAGTGCATCTCTGGTGGGCTCAAGGCTTCCGTATGCCCAGTCCCACTTGGGTTTTCCCTGGAAACAAAATGACATGACTGGATCCCTAGGGAAGGAGCTAAGAGGCAGGAAGGGATAGGACCAAACTCTCCACTCAGCTGGACGAGGACTTGGGTCTCGGCTCTAGGTCCTAAGGAAAGGGGTCGGGCGGGGGCAAGTGGTATGTGGCGTCCAGGAAGATGACGAGGGTCCCGACACTCGTGCAGATGATGAAGGTCCACAGGAAGAGGCGGTCCACTACCATGGCCACAAACTGCCAGTCTTCCTTCAACTGGGGGTAAGCAGAGAAAACTGTCCCTGAGCCCCGGGGAGGGCCGCCCCCCAGGTCCCTGCACCCGGCCCTGGTCCTCCTACAGCAGCTCTGAGAGAGGGGCAGGCTGCGAAACTACCGATTGGTGACAGCGAAGAACCAGTGGGATTTAAAGAAAAGAAAAGAAAAAAAGAACCAGTCGGAAAGCCGGGGGCGGGACCAAGCGAGGAAAGCTTCCAATCAGAAATAAAAACGTCTTAGAGGCGGAGCCTGCGCTTGTGGGTGGAGCCGAGGCTCTCTGCCTGCCCCACCCTGGCTGGACTCACCGCGTCGTGGTCCTCCTGCTCCTGCAGCTGCCGGGCGATGTAACTGATGGAGGAGACGACCTCCCGCAACTCGGCGGGCAGGCCCGCAGCCCGGCTGGGCCCATCGATAAATCGCCGTAGATCCAGGGCAGACAATTCAGGCTGGAACCTGGAGGAGGCGGGACCGCTGGGTCGGGTCCCCGGTGCCAAGACACAGGCTGCGTTCTGGCCACAGCCCCCGCCCAGCATCCTGCCCCTTTTCCACCGCTCTCAGGCTCTCCCGGCCGGTGGCAGGACTTCGCCAGCCGCCTCTAATTCCTCCCATCTCCATGGCGTAGTTGCCACCTTTCAGCAAAGGGGGCAGCAGGAGGGACACTACAACTCCCGTGATGCTCAGCATCTTTGGGGAGCTCAGACCGCCCGCCCCCCGCACAGTCTTCTGGAAATTGTAGTTCCCCCTCTCTGAGCAGGCTCTACCTGTTGGGTTTGGGGAAGAGAAAATCATTCGGTGGCTTCCGGATGAAGTATTCATCTGTTCCCCGACCCCAGCCACTTCCCGGAGGCTCCCTGAGGGCTACAGGAGGTGGCTCCGGCTTCTGGTCTCTCTCAGATTTGGGCCTCTTCAGACCCAGGTACAGAGGGAGCTTGTGGATAAAGATCTGCAGAGTGGAAGAAGAGGCGTGTTGGAGGGGGCTCTCATGCTTTTAGACCAGAAGGGAAACAGCCAGCCACCCCCACACCACATGCCCGTTTCTAAGCCTGTGCCCCAGAGCCACACAGACAGGGAAATGCAACCGCACAGCCTTCCGGATTCTTGGGTGGACTGGAGCGATCCTGACTGGAGAGGAAGGTTAGGAGGCTTCTACCCTGAGAATGTGTCCCTGGGACCCTGGAAGGGCTGTATTGATGATGAGAGTATGGGATCTATGAAATGGTAATGATAGAAGGGTAAGTTTAGCCGAGACCGGTTTGGCTCAATGGATAGAGCGTCGGCTTGGGGACTGAAGGGTCCTGGGTTCGATTCCGGTCAAGGGCATGTACCTTGGTTGCGAGCATATCCCCAATGGGGGGTGTGCAAGAGGCAGCTGATCAATGACTCTCTCTCATCGATGTTTCTAACTCTATATTTCTCTTCCTTCCTCTCTGTACAAAATCAATAAAATATATTAAAAAAAAAAAAGGGGGGGTAAGTTTAATGGTGCAATGTTTGGACACCCAGCAGGCCTGTGAAAGGGAAGGCTGAGGTGGTAGGAGGGAAAAGTCATACTTGGACAAAAAGCCAAATACTAAGATTAAGAGTTCATACGAGCTAGAGGGGGAATTTTCTTACCTGACGGACCCAAAGGGGCATCTGGTGGGTGTGAGGTGAGCGATGGTGCAGGTTGAGAACAACAACGCTAAGGATGACTGAGAAGGTGACGAGGACCATGGTAAACATGAGGTACTTAATAATGATGGGGACAGCCAGCGAGGTCTCAGGCACTTTGTCTGCCAGCAGCAGCAGGAACACAGTAAGAGTCAGCAGGGCAAAGATTGAGAGCCCCATCTTCTCTCCTTGGGGGGCAGAGGGGAAGGCAGAAGAATTAGGCTTTGCCAGAAGACAGTCCCCATGGCATAACTGGTGACCGTGTTTCCAGCCCACTCAAGGACAGACTTTTGGAAGGACCAACTGTATACAAATGATTCCTTCATTTATACTTCCAGCCTGGACTTATTTACCTGCCAACTTAACCTCTCCGCTTGGATGTCCAGACATCTCAAACCTAACATGTCTAAAACCCAATTCCCTCATCACCAACTCCTCCCCCAGTCTTCCCCATTTCATAAATAACAGCTTCATCTTTCCTGTGGCTCAGGCCAAAACCCTTTCAGTCATTCTCAGCTCTCTTCTCTCTCTCATCCCACATCTGATCCATAGCAAATCCTAATGGCTCTATTTTCAAAATAAATCCTGAAACTGATGACTTATCACATCCACCCCTAACACTCATGGAGTATAGACCACCATTACCTTAGGTCTGAGTTATTATAAAGACCTCCTCTTTGCTTCATCCTTTGCTCTCCCTTTCTCTGTTCTAAAGAGAGCAGCCAAATTGATCTTTTTTTAATTAAATAATTTTTATTGACTTTTAGAGAGAGAGGAAAGGAGTGAGAGAGAGAAAAACATTGATTGGCTGCCTCCTATACACCCCCTACTGGGGATGGAGCCCACAGCCTGGGCATGCGCTCTGACCTGGAATCGAGCCAGCAATCTTTGGGTGCACAAGATGATGCCCAACCAACTGAGCAGCATCGGCCAGTTAAAATGTAAGTCAGGCCCTGCCCGCATGGCAGCGTGGCTCAGTGGTTGAGTGTCAACCTATGAACCAGGAGGTCACAGTTTGATTAATATGTTACACAGATTAACTGAATTCTAACCTTTACAACAACTCTGAGGTAAGTACTGATTACCTTACAGCAAGTGCTCAAAATAGCAAAGACAACAGCACCAGTTACCTAGAATTTACTGGGTATGCTCATGAACTCACTTGATCCTCAAAATAATCCTATTCTGTAGGAACAACCCATTGTCCTCATTTCTAGATTAGGAAACTGGAGACACATGGAGATGAAGGAATTCGCACAAGGTTACTCTTACTATATTATGCTGCCGCCTAGACAAAGGTTGGCTGTTACTGCCAAGAGAAATAGGAGTTTAAGAAACTAGTAGGCGGCCCAGCAGGCGTGGCTCAGTGGTTGAACATTGACCCATGAAAATCATGTCTCTCTCTCCCTCTCCCTTCCTCTCTAAAATCAATTTAATTTTTTAATTTTTTTTAAATTTTTTTTTTAAGAGTAGTAGCCCAGGAACAAGAGGTCACTGGTTAGATTTCCCATCAGGGCCCATACCTGGGTTGCAGGCTCAATCCCCAACAGGGGACATGCAGGAGGCAGCCAATTCATGATGTTTCTCTCCAATTGATGTTTCTCTCTATCCTTCTCCCTTCCCCTCTCTCTCTAAAAATAAAGACATAAGAGAGAGAGAGAAAGAGAGTGAGAGAGAGAGAGCGCTCTAGCCGGTTTGGCTCAGTGAATAGAGAGTTGGCCTGTGGACTGAAGGGTCCCAGGTTCTATTCCAGTCAAGGGCACATGCTTGTGTTGCGGGCTGGACCCCCAGGAGGTGGCATGCAAGAGGCAATTGTTCAATGATTCGTATCATTAATGCTTCTAATCTCTCCCTGTCCCTTCCTCTCTGAAATCAATAAAAAATATTTAAAGAAATAAAGAGAGTGAGAGAGAGAAAGAGAGAGAGAGAGAGAGAAGGAGGGGGGGGGGAATGGACTAGTAGGTGTCTAAAAAGTGAGGGAAGGAGGATACAAAGAATGAGGACAGGGAAAAGGAGAGTTGTCTAAGTCTGGGAGGTTGTTGGCCAGAGGGGTAGAGGTTTGCAGGATGAGATACCAGCATTCTGAGTATTCAGGATTTATGGGTGGCAGCAGAAGACAGGCAGAGCCTGAGGCTGGAAAAATATGGATCCAGAAAAAAAGGCTCTGGTTGAAGGAAACCTGAGTCAGATCGCTGAAGCACAGTCCGTGGTGGCTTGGCTCGACAGAAAAACCTTGTCTGGATTAAAGGGGGCGAGGAAGAAGCTGAGCTGCTGCTAAAAATGAGGCTGGGCCTGACCAGTGTGGCTCAGTGGTTGAGTGTCAACCCATGAACCAAGAGGGCGAGGTTTGATTTCAGTCAGGGCACATACCTGGGTTTTGGGCTCGACCGCCAGTAGGGGGTGTGCAGGAGGAAGCTGGTCAACGATTCTCTCTCATCATTGATGATTCTATCCCCCTATCCCTCTCCCTTCCTCTCTCGGAAATCAATACACACACACACACACACACACACACACCAAATAGCAACCTAGTGCTGGGGCCACTCCTCCCTCACCTGCGTCTGGCGGCAGGTAGAAGACGAAGATGGCCAGGAGAGTAATGAGGATGCAGGGCGCAATGACATTGACCAAGTAGAAGAGAGGCTTCCGGCGAATGATGAGGTAGAAGGTGACTTCTTCGTGCTGTCCTTCCCCCAACCCCCTGGGATCCACTGGAGGCTGGATGAGCCGAGAAGGCTTGTGGATGATCTCCCATTGGCCATTCTCTTGGGGAAGGGGAAGAAGAGCGGGAGAAGGGGACACAGATGTGGGACCTGGTCCTTGTTGGTGCGGATGTGGCTGGCTCTACCACATTCCCGAGCAGAGGAGGCTGATGCGAGGAGGGGCTTGCTGTGACCACTGGGCTGGACAGCCCAGCATTAATAAACCGAAGTAAGTCTTAATTTCCATCCTTGCAAAATGTAGACAGTCATACCTCTCTTGCTGACACCACAGGTTTGTATGGGCATGGGGAGATGGAGTATACTTATCAGCCTGTTAGAAACCGGAAGCCATAAACGCCATGGAAGTGGGAGCCAGGCCCACTCACCGATGAAGGTCCCTTCGTGAATGTACACTTCCTGCCGGTCCTGCCCATCTGGACCCGCGCCAGTGTGCAGGCTGACCTCGGAGCTGTCGTAGCTATAGGAACGGAACACCATGGTGCAGTTCTGCCAGTCAAAGGGAAAGTAGGTGACCTGCATGGAAGGAGGAGTCACTAGAGCTGGCAGAGACCTGGTCAGCGCTGGGGGAGTTAGGGACATCACAGGGCAGATAGGGGTCGTGGAATATGGAGCACCAGGAAGCTGAGGGCCAGGAGAGGTCACGGGGAAGTGGGGGTCACAAAGGAATTGGAAGGTTATTAGGGGAGGCATGGGCCCTGGAGGGGAGTTACTGAGGAGGACTGGAAGTCAGTGAAAGGAAGCACCGAAACAATGGAAAATCAGGAGAAATGTGAGGTTCATCATGGCGGAGAGGTACGGGTCAGGAGAGCTGAGGAGAGGGAGGGTTTCTAGGAGCGCCCTGAGTCCCCGGGTGGGGCCCAGAGACCTGGATGCTGCAGCTGCTGCGGTAGTTGCCAGGGGGCTGCCAGCGCACGGAGCCATCGGAGGCCACCACGACGTTAATGTCCAGCGCGACGCCAAAATTCCCGTCGTTGCTGCGGGAGGAATCTGCTCAGGTGGGATCAGGCCCAGCCCTCCGGTGCGCCCCGCCCCTGGGGCCTCGCCCACCCCAGTCTGGAAAGACCCTACTTGTTCAGCAGCACCACGTCCGGGAGCCACACGGATGCAGCGGTGATGCGGAGCAAATCAATGCCTTCGTAGTCGTCGGGGTCCCAGCTCAGCCTGTAGTCCTTCCACTCCTAGGAAAGCAGAGGCCGGGGGTGGGGGAGGGGGGCCGAGGGGCTGCGGCTGGGAGGGGACTTGGAGGATCCGAAGGAAGCGCGGTGAGGGCTGGGTGGAGCGGGAGTGGGGGGGGGAGGGCGGAGATCCTGCAGACCGGGAGTCCTGGTTCTGGCTCCACCTGCACCGGCTCGGACTCCAGCAGCTAATTCCCCTCCTCTCGCAACGGGGCCCAGTGTTTTAGTCTATAACTACCAAGACGCTGCACTGGGTATCCTCTAGTCTAAAACGGTGGTTTTCAAACTGCAGTTGGAAACCCATTAGTGGGTCAGGAGTCAAATTAAGGGCCCCAAAATAGTTCAAAAAAATTAGAATGAGCCCTAGCTGGTTTTGCTCAATGGATAGAGCGTCAGCCTGCGGACTGAAAGGTCCCGGTTCGATTCCGACCAAGGGCACATGCCTGGGTTGCGGGCTCGATCCCCAGTAGGGGGCGTGCAGCAGGCAGCCAATCAATGATTCTCTCTCATTATTGATGTTTCTATATCTCCCTCTCCCTTCCTCTCTGAAATCAATTATATATATATATTAAATAGAATGAGAAAAAAAAGCATGAAGTACAACTCCTGCAATAAAGATGGCATTGTTCCCCGACCCTTCTGTTTCCGTTATACATGTGTGTGTTTTTTTAGTTCATGGTGAAAAAAATTATTTTTGACTGGGCCGGACATTCGAGGACATTTGTAAAGGCTGCGGGACACCATTTCCCATCCCGGGGGTCCTCCGTACCAGGTCTAAGTACACCTTTGTGGTCATCTCCTCGTCCTTCTCGTTCTAGAAGGGAAACCGTGTAAAAGGTAGAGGTAATATGAGTGGAGATAAGGGAGGGGGTTCGGCGGGTCGAGCTCTCCCTGGAAACTCCCCGCCCCCCCCCGTTTTTTTTTTTTCCTGAGTCCCACCCTCTTGGGCCCAAGCCCCGCCTCTACCTCCCAAACTTCCTGCGATCGGAGCTGTCAGTCAATGCCTCCCCCGGAGGACCCACCCACAACTCCCGACCCTGCATCCCCGCCCGCTGCTGCTGATTGACAGCCCCAAGCCCCGCCCCCGCCTGTGACCGGCCTCCAGGCCCGCCTCCCAGCCAGCCCATCCGCCCCAGGTCCCTTCATATGCGTCCAAAGGCGGGTCCGTCTCCATCCCCGGCTCTGCCCCTCCGGCAGTCACGCCGGTTTGGACCCGGTCTCTGCCGGCGCCCCGTCCATCTCTCGGCCTCGGCCCGCCCCCGGGCCCTCGGTCCGGCCCCGCCGGTGGCCCGCCCGGCCCGCGCCCAGCCTGACCTCCGCGTCCTCACCAGGCTGATGAGCTGCGCCAGCCGGAGGCCGACGCTGACCCCGACGCGCTCCCCGAGCTCCCGCGCCGGCCGTACCGAGCTGTCATAGCCCGAGAAAAGTTTCTCCCGGAGCCGGCCCTCTGCCTCCGAGCCGCGGGCGCCTGGAGGAGAGCGCCGATGAAGCCGTGGTGCCCGGCCGTGACCTCTGGCCCGTCCCCGGCCCTGGGAAGCCCAGACTTACCCGGGGCGAACGGCGCCCCCAGAGCCCCCAGCAGCAGCAGCAGCAGCGCCCCTGCGGCCATGGCCCGGCCGGCCGCGGTCAGGGAGTCCGCTCAGTGAGCACCGGGAGGGCCAGCGCAGGGGAAGTGACGAGGCGCCCGAGAATGTGCACCTGTTGTTGGGGGGCAGCCGCCAGCCCACCCGCCCCGCCCCGCCCCTGGGACTTGATCCCGCCCCAGCAACTGCCAGTGCCCGCCACCCACTGATCACAGACAACACATCCGTTGTAAAAATCTTCTTTATGTGGGAATGCAGGGAGTGGAACCTGGTCCCCCGGGAGCAGAGCCAGGACACGGGCAGGGCCTGGACGGGATCTCTGTGGGTGAGGGAAGCATCAACCCCTCTAGCAACAAGCTAGAAGTAGAAAGAGCCCGAGGCAAAGCGACCTGCCTCTCCCTGAGGGCCTTCTCAGTCCTCCCTGCCCAGAGCCCACCCCCTAATTCACTGGTAGGTTCCTGATCTTTTCCAGGCCTGCCCCCAGCTCTCCGTGGGTTTTTTTCCCAGAAGAATCTAGTCAGGCTCTTTTTAGGTACCTAAAACACAGCTGAGGTTATAAGCTGTAAAGTAAAGCAAGTTCTATTCAGTTAGAAGCTCTGGGGTTACATGAGGTCTGCAACCCAAGAGAGGCCCTCACCCTCCTTGGCCCGACCTAGGGGAGCGTGGTGGGACTTATTGCTGAATTGGGGTCTCTTCCGTGGGATGGTGAAGTCTATATAATGATTTTTATTATCATTGGGGTGACGCTAGTTAACAAAATTATACAGGTTTCCGGTGCACAATTCTACATCATCTGGATACTGTAAGGTCTATGTCATATCTGTCCTTTTTATTCTAGACCCATTACCCTAAGGCCCTCAGCGTTGGAAGGGATCTGGAAGGAGGTAGCGAAGTGTTCATGTCCCCCAAACCCAGGCACAGGTCCAATTATGTCACGATTTTGACCCCTTCCCCATCCTAGCTCCCCCACAAGCGAGGGTTTCCTTCTAGAACGCCTCGGCCCTTCTTCAGATTTATTTCCCTGGCCCCCAGCTGAGTTAAACTGCATGTAAAAAATAAGGTTAGCATTCTCTAGGAGGAAGAGTATGACTTTTAGAAAAGTATCTAAGTAAAACAAGAAGTAGCTCTTAATTCATCCAGGACTTAGTTCTTTTTGAATAACAGTTGGGTCGTTTCCAGAACTCATCCTTACTAGATGTCACTAGAGAATGGGTCTAGAACGTACTCTAGAGTAATAAGATGGCTGTATAGGCCCCAGTTCCATCCTGGAGGGAAGGGTGGGGAGTCGTGGTCTATATTCTAGAGCTGAGATTCAGAAGGAAGTATGGCTCCAATATGTGTCCAGAACACCATGCTCTAGTATTGGGTGTCTCTGGGATTAAAAAAAAAAAGAAGTTAAACCTGTAGTAATCTGAGACTGGCCCCAATTCAGGCCAAGGCCAAGAGCTGGACAGGACTCACATCCTGCCTCTCTCTGCGTGGAAGCCCGAGGTCAGTCTGGGTTGAGGAAGCCGGTGGACCCAGCACAGAGCCCAGTGCAGAAATGGCCCTGCTGAGGTGCCTGGTAGTGCAGAACCTGTTCAGAACAAGGCAGCAGGTGGAGTTGGGAAAGGACACTCATCCTGAGCTCCGGGAGATCTATAAATCCATGACTCTGAGGCCACGAAAGGGGCTCCAGGAGCCGGCTGAGCCTGGGGAGGGGAGTACTGAGTCCTGTTCTGTTGGGAAACCCCGGAGCCATCTTAGGAAAAGGCTTTGCGGGGGGTGTACGTGTGGGAGGAAGGAAGTGATCGGCCAGGACCGTTTTCAAATATCCACCTCTAAGCATCTCAGGTTTGCAGCGGTTCCTCGGCTCCCTCAGGGAAGAGCACCTGGTGGGACCTGGCTGCTCAGGGCGTGAGGGTGGCAGCTGGGGTGAGAGCAGGTCCGGGAGCAGGGCTGGGAGACAGGCTGTGGCGGTGGCAAGGGCAGGAGAGTCCAGTCCAGGGTCTACACTTCAGGGGGCAGGAGGACTGGAAGGAGAAGTGTCGGGGACACTGTGGAGAGAAGGCTCCCGGTACATGGCCACTGTGAGAGGGAGAGAGAGGAGCAGGAAGGATAATTAGGCACAGAGAGGCCTAGGCAGAATCAGGCCTCTGAAAGGGCTCCCTTCCCCTATATTCATCCTCTGAGAACCCCAAGCCCATAGGAGGAGAACTCCCCAAACCCCCAAAGGCCAAAGCCTTCCTGGCTTGGTCCTCCTCACACTTGCAGCCCCTGAGATGCATGGCACTGAATGTCCATGGCAAGGTCAATACCCTCCCACGCCGAGACCGGTTTGGCTCAGTGGATAGAGCGTTGGCCTGCGGACTGAAAGGTCCCAGGTTCGATTCCGGTCAAAGGGCATGTACCTTGGTTGCGGGCACATCACCAGTGGGGGGTGTGCAAGAGGCAGCTGATCGGTGACTCTCTCTCATCGATGTTTCTAACTCTCTATCCTTCTCTCTTCCTCTCTGTAAAAAATCAATAAAATATATATTTTTTAAAAATGCCTCCTACACGGCCCCTATTTTCTCCAGTCCATACTCACCCTCCAGGAGCTTGGGCACAAAGTGGGCAGCTGCCTTGGTCTTCTTGACCCGATTTCCCTTCATGACTTGGCCCTCTTTGTCCAAGCCTAGGTACCAGGCCCGGCCAGAACGGCACTGACGGTAGAGAGCAGAGGCGTACAGGACATAGTAATTCTCAAAGACACACTCCTTAAAGCGACACTCAGCTGTGAAATGTTGCTGAGGAGACAGAGACCCAGGAAGGCACACACAGACAGAGAGACAGAGAGACACATCACTGGACAGAAGGGAGCGCTGGGAAGAACAAGCCAGAGTATAACCCGCACATTCCAGGCTGGGGGGGCCACCTTCTGATCCATGTGGGGAGTGGGAGAAAGCAGGGATGAGGAAGAGTCTGGTAGGCCCCTGTGGGTTGTGAACTAGACTCTGGAATGAGAAGATACCTTCTCTCCACTCTCTTCCCAGCCCCTGACCATTCCCGGTCCTGAACGACTCTGGGGCAGGGAGTAATGATGAAGCCCGGATCGGATGGGATGAGAAATAGGGGCCCTAAAAGGCTGGAAGAGGTGGACATTTAAGAAGCCTGGGGGTATCTGGAGGGCTATGGGAGAGTAGGGTTAGAGGGACCCGGGCAGTGATGACAGGATGCCAGCGGGCGATGGAGTGAGCGGGAGCCCTGACTGGAAAAGGGCTGAAGTTGAGAAAGCTGTAGCTGGGGACTCCACACCCCACGCCACTCAGCCTCGCCGTCTCACCGAGCTGTAGAGCAGCCCCTCGGCATTCATGGCCATGTAGTGACCCAGCTTGGCACTCTGGATGGTGACCACTCGGAGCCCCACGGGGATCAGATTAAAGTGGGCTGGGGAGGGAGAGAGGGGGAATCAGTACCCCAGGCCTTGAACGCCCCCGTCTGAGCTCCCCCCCATCCTAACTTCACTTCCTCCCTTGGGAGTCAACGAGGCAGACTGAAAACAACAGAAATCCAGCGGGAATGGGACTTTCCTAGTCTCCTGGCCCCATGCTCCCCCTCCCGCCCCGGATGGCCTCCGTCTCACTGAAAGAGCTGGTGTCCTCTGGGGTTCCCTGGATGCTCCCGTCGGGGTTTGCCTGGAGGTAGAAGCCCTGGCGGCAGAACAGTTTGGTGACGACGCCTCTGAGTTGAGGCTCTAGAGAAAGAGACATTAATCTTTAGAAATGACATCTCTGTTCCCAGAAACATTCCCCCACTCGGTGGGATCAGAGGAGAAAAGAGAAGGGAGAGTGGAGGGAAGGAATAGAGGACCACGGCCCCAACTTTCTGACCCTCCAGGAAAGCTCTCTCTCACCTCTCCTGGATTCCGGGGGATGCTGAGGTGTGTGTTCCTTCTGCTTCCTCTAACCTTAGCCAGCTTTCAGTTTAATTTATTGAAATTTATTGAAATGGATTAATTCCTACTCTACAGCTCACCCAGAAGAGGGGAGGAGAAAGGGGAGAAATATATCAAAAAGCTAGAGGGAAACAGGCAGGGCTGCTGAAGTGCCATTGTATCTGCAAATGTGTGTGTGTGTGGGGGGGGGGGCCGGCAGCAAGGTGACCACAGGGTAGGGGCGCCCTCAAGAGCGGAGGTGGGTCTGGGCCTGACGCTGACTCAGCACCTGCTGCTGCTGCTGCTGCTCGCTTGGCACGGGCCTCGCCTTGGCCCAGCGCCGGCCAGGCTGACACTGACCCACTGTCTGTACCTGCCAGTCCGCTGGCTCGGGGGCCCAGGTCTCCCTGAGGCTCAGCCTTTCCCCTTCAGCCAGGTAACCCGTCTGGGGTGGGGGACCTTGGGTACCAAACCTAGGAAATGGGGGAGGGGCGGGAGGAGGCGAGGCAGGTTGGGTCACGTGGCGCCAGGGTCCCCTCTGAGGGTGGGCTGCGGACCGTACCATGCGGCGGGCCGGCGGCGGGGGCTCACCCTATCGTAGCCGGGAGCGGGCGGGAGCAGGGCCAGAGGGACTCCCCGCCTGTGGCACCTGGACGGGGACCGCACGCTGACCCGCACAGCTCTCCACGCCGGTCGTTCGCTCTCGGACGACTTCCGCGTACCCCCTCCCCTTGTAGGTGGTACGACCCCCCGTCTGCATGCGGGTCTCCCCCCCAGCCCCGGGCTGTGTCTGAGCTCCTCGCAGCAGAGGGTCCCCTGCGCTCGCGGGGCCCGGTCTCGGAGTCCCGTGGAGGGTGTTGGGGGGAACCCAGCTCCGCTCTGGAAGCTCAGGTCCAGGGGGGAGGGCGCGCAGAGGGGCGGCTTGGCGAGGTGGCTGCAAGGACACCCAGGGGAGAGCCGGGGGATTGGCGCGGAGCCAGGCCAGCCCGGCCGGCCGGGAGGAGCCGCGCCAAGAAGTGGAGGCGCGGGGAGCGGGTGGGGGCGGGGCCGCCGGCGCCGCAGAAACTCCCGGGGTGACCCAGGCGTCCGGAGCCCCCAGCCCCCTCGGCTGTGGATGGAAAGGATCGCGAGAGCCTGCACGTAGGCGAAGGGCCATGGGGGTGCGGGGTGGGGAGGGGGAAGAGCGGGGGGAGCCCTGAGGCTCGGGGCGCCAGACTCAGCCCCTCCAGCCTTCCCCTTGCCCTCAAAAGCAAGGAGACTCGGGGTTACGGGCACAAGAGGAGGGAAACTGAGGCAGAGACTGGCAGAGACTTTGTGGCTCACCCCTTCTCGCTTCCCGGGAGCTCCCTCGGTCGGGCTCCATGCTTCAGAGCCCCTCATCTCCACCTCCCGGCAGAGGGACCCCAGCCCCGGACACCCCGCCCAGCCACTCACCGGGGCCGCGGGCCAGCCGCGCGGGCCGCCCCCCGCACAGCCGCACCTTGGACAGCAGGACGAGGAGCTGCTTCTGGCAGAGGGACTTGGTGCCGCGGGGACACACGCGCCTCTGCGCCGACACCGGCCGGCTGCCCCCGGGCTCGCGGACCTCCCGCTTCTGCCGGATCAGGCTACTGGCCAGCGCCGCCATGGCGCCCCGGGAGGAGACACCCCCAAACCAGCGGGCGCTGGGCTCCCCCGGAAAAGCCCGCTCAGCACGGCATGCTCTGGGCGCTCCTTCCCGGCTCGCCGCCCCACCCACAGGACCTTAGGGCTAAGCCTCAGCACCCCCCACCCCCAAGCGCCAGCGCTCACCCTGGGGCCCCCTCGCTAGCTCTACTGGATCCAGAAGCCTATGGACCTCGGGTAACCCCACCCTGGACGTTTGCCCCCTAAAAGTTTAGCCCCTCCTCGCTCTCCAGCATCTCTGTCCCCACTTACCCTATCCCAAAGTCAAAACCGTCAAAATTTCCGCTATGTGGTTCCAACATCCCCAGGCATCGTTTCACGCTATTTCAGCGCCCCTGCACGCCTGCCAAGTCCACTTTTATAATCTAAAGGATGTGGATCCTTCGCTTTGGGAATATTAACTCACCCCACCCCTGCTGGGGCACTGCCAACTGTCAGGGGAGAATCCAACTTTGGTGTCTCTGCCACCCTCTAAGTGATCCCCCACTTTTCCCCACTGAAAACCCCCAAAGTATGTCTTGGAATATCCAGGCTGTTCCTGCTCAGTGATCAGACTCTGTCTCTAGACAATACCTCTTTTTCCCCCCAACAAGGCACCCCCATTTCTAGTGGCTCAGGGTTCAAATTGCCAAGCCCTTTCCCTCCCCTTGTTACCCTGCACTATGTTTGAAGTCACCTCCAAATCCACCCTTCCTGTCGGAGGGCCCTCTGTCCACCCGGATATTCTAAGGGGGCAGCCGTTTTGGAGGTGTTTTCCTCTGACCGCCCCTTAACTTCCTCAGGAACAGCGGGGGCTGTTTAGACCCCACGCCCTCCAACCCAACCAGCCCCCCGAGAGAGGAGTGCCCCCGTGTCACCAGCTCCCAAACGTGAACAGGTCCCCTACAAACCCGAGCGCATCCCTGCCACAGGGCCTCCTCCTCCTCCTCCTCCTCCCTGGGATTGCCTAGAGCACCCCCCTTTCCCCTGACGCCCCTCGACCTGTCCTGTCTTGTAGATCTCGCGACGAATGGTGCCGGCTCCGGCTCCAGGCTCCTCCCTCCCTGTCCCCCGCAAACGGAGCTTCCCTCCACGCCTGGCCGGGCGCCCTGAGCCCCCCAAAGAGGGAAGGTGCCTCGCAGAGCGCCTGGTCCGGTGAAATCGGAGCACCGGGCCTGGCGGCGGGACCCAGTGCGGCGGCGGTGGAGGTGGCAGCGGCGGCGGCGACAGCGGGAAGCTCCGGCGGCCGCGGCAACCGCAGCTCCCGCTTCTCCGGGAGCCGGCCTGGGGGCGGGGCAGGGGGCGGGGACGCCGGGAGAGGGGGGGTTCAGTTGGGGCCGAAGGAACCCTGGGGTTCCTTAGAGGCAGGGAGTGGGATGGTCTTAGAGGCAGGGGGAGCTGAGGCAAGGCCGCATACCTCGGGGTTCAGAGGAGGAGGAACCAAGGTGACTCCACTGAATGGAACCCTGGATGGGGAGTGGGAGGGGGTGGGGAGGGAGATTGGACTTAAGATCAATAGAAGGGCGAATACCCAGAGTGTGAAGGAACCCTAAGGCCCAGGATGGGAGGACAGAACTGAATGAGGATAGTGGGAGTAATAACTGAAAATGTTGGGGGGTGGGGGGGAGGGAAGGAGCTGAGATCTAGCCTGGAGCGAAATCCGGCCTCCTTAATATGATTGCCTTTGTGTGAAACAAATTAGTCTGTCATCTCCACACTGCTCTCCTTTCCGTGTGTTGTCAGAAAATATATCACACCCCTCCTGCCTCTCCCACCCTCCTATAGACTCCCCAAAGACCATGAGAACTGGGGGGAGATAGTTGCCAGGCTGTACTAGGGCACGAGGGATGCTGGCCACAGATTTGGGAGAGCCGAGAAGCCAGACTGGACAGACCTTTCCCCGGGATGGAGCGCGAGGCGAGTGGAATGACGGCAAGGAACCGCAGGGATGCCTTCTAGAACGGAATTTTGGGTCCAGGATGCTAAGTGTCTCCCACGTGCGGGGCTTTCCATGCTGGTAGGAGTCCTTCGTGGGCCCCGCCTCCCACCCCGGCCAAGCCGCCCCCCTTGCGCGCGGTCTTGGCCTCCTCCACGGTGGCGCCCAGGGCGCGGGCAGGGTCCGCACGGAGCCGGGCCAGCGCCGCCAGCAGCGCCGCCGCGCGGTCGCCGGCCCAGAGCTTCCGGCCGCTCAGGAAATAGTGGGGCAGAGTCCCGGCCTCGAGCGCGCGGCTCAGCTGGTCCAGCAGCCCCAGGCAGCAGGCGCCCGCGTTCTCCGGCCGCGCCAGGTACAGCGCGGGCAGCCGCTCGCACGCCCAGTAGAGCAGCGTCCGCAGGAGGTAGGGCGCCGCGGCGCGGGTCCCGGCCACCAGGGGGCGCAGCAGCGCCTGGGCCGCCGCGTGCGCCTGCAGCAGCGGAGCGGGGACGAGCGCCTTGAGCGCCAGCTCCTGGCGGGCGAAGCACAGCTGCCAGCCGGAAGCGCCCGGCCGCTCCGCGTCCCCGCCCGGCACCAGGTAGAAGGAGGGCGCCTCGGAGGCCAGCGGGCCGGCCCACGAGTGGCTCCGGGCCCCCTCGGGCCAGCCGTTCACGGACACCACGGGGATCAGGTCGAAAAGCAGCAGGCGGCGTGGGGGCCCCGGGGTAGCCAGGAGGATGGTGGTGAACCCCGCGTGGCGGGCCGCGTGGACCAAGAGCGGGGCGCCTGGGACCGGGACCAGGGACCCGGCGACCTCGGCCAGCGCGGCGAAGAACCACGCCGCCACCTTGGCGGGGCACAGCGTGGGCCACGCCCCCGGGGCCTCCGGCGGCGGCGGGGCGGCCGGGCCGTCCGCGGCTGCTTCAGTGACGTCACCGTTCGGTTTGCTCGCGAATGCGGGGACGCCAAGGTCAGCTGCATCCGGCCCAGGCGACTCGGGCCCCGGACGGTCACTAGGCGATTTTTCCAAAGACACGTGCAGGCCAGGCTCGGTGACGTCACCGGGCGGGCGGTCCCCGGGGCTTTGGGGATCCCTGGGACCGTGTTCGCTTTCGGCTCGGTGCACCGGTTCACGTCCTCCTGGGACTGGGGGTCCCAGGCAGTCCTGCCAGGCCTTTCGCTCCGGGGTTCCGCGCATCAGCTCTGGGAGGCGGAGCCAGGCAGAAGAGGATTCCATGTCCAAGTGCAGCTCCTGCCCAGCGCCCTCCAGAGAAAACACCGGCACCAGGAGTGTGAAGCCGGCGTCGTAGTGAGGCCCCCGGGCATAGGGGCCCAGGGGCGCAGGCCCCAGATCCACAGAGCCCTCGCGGATCCCGCCACGGAGCAGCAAGAGCTCCGCTTGGGGAGGAAAACGGGGGTCTCGGCGGTGCACCAGACCTGCGGGGAGAGAAGGGGCTGTGACGCGCAGCTCCGGGCGGGGCGGGGCGGGGCTGCGCGCTGCTGGAGCCGGGAGGGCTACTTACCCAGCAGAGCAAAGACAAAGTCCTTGGCCCGCAGGAGGTCTGGGCCGGTCTTGGGCCCGTCTCTCCAGCTCTCCTGCACTCCCAGCTCCTGGATCAGCTGGGTCAGTTCCTGGAGCTGCGCTCCGGAGCAGAAATCGATGTCGGTGAGCGGGCGGGCTGGGGCTGGGGGCGGAGGGCCCCACCAGGGGCCACTCCCCCAGACCACGGAAGCCATTCGGCTCTACGGTTTAGAGGAAAACACAGACGAGAGGAAGCCTAGACCGGCCAAAGAGTCACCTCCGCTCTTCTCTCTTTCCGAGGCCGAGAGGGTGCCTCACACCTAGCGCGCCGAGGGGTCTGCAGATAAAGGGCTGTGAGTTTAGTCTTGAAAACGAGCAAATAAAGACCTCCTCTGTCCTTGCCCTTTCTCACAATCTGGGCCCCGCCCCCAAGGACCGGTGCACCTAACTCAGCCCCTCCTCCGGAATGTGATAGCCCTCCGCCGTCCCTGCCCACCATCCCTTACCTCTTTATTTCCCCCCGGAAAAGACTTCAGGTCTGCGGCTTCCCTCTAAGGGGTAACCGCAGGAGTTGGGAAGAGAATGGCTAGAACAACCCAACAGGTAACTTCTTCCTGCTGCCGCAAGGCCACGCCCTGGCGTCCCAGCCTCGCCCCTTTCCAGAAGCCTGCAGGTGGCTCGGGCCCGGCCCCGCCCCTGTCTGCACGCCTTTCGCTGTTTCAGATCTCGCGCTGTCCCGGGAGCTGCAGTCTGTGTTCCGCGTTACCGAGCCGGGAGGCTACGCCCCCACGTCCTCTCCTGTTCCTCCGAAGGGCCTGGTTGAAGTTGTAGTTTCTATGGAGATACACTGTTTTGTTTCCAAGCCCAGGTCAGCCCCACACAAACACTCCTTGGAGTTGGAGCAGAAGGGTAACAGGACATATCTGAATAGCAAACAATAGTGATGGGCATACCTCAGGGCCCGGGGAGAAATAGGGGCCTCTGTGTATATCCCATGTGAGTAGAGGAGCCCTGGTTATTTAGGTCTAGAAGGGTCCTTCCATGTAATTATAACTTCATTTTGAAGACGAGACCAAGGTCAGAGCTGAGCAGGAGCCGTGTTAGGAAGGAACTCCCCTTGGAGTCGGTGGAAGTGGTGTTAGGAACACACGGGTGGTGACTGGACTTCTGACTCAGAGAAGGGAGATATTAATGATACCCACCTCAGCTACACATGTGTGGTGATGGGAAGAACTCTTGGGATCTCATCCCTGGTGTGTACGCAGAGGGGTTATCAGGACTGAAAATCAAATCCCCGTTGGGCGGGGGCAGAGCAAAGGGAAATTACGGGGAAGAAAATGGTTTTCAGTTAGTTACCAATGCCTTCAGGGACAGAGCTTAAGTCCCTTCTGACAAGGGAGCCAGAATAATGGGACAGACTTTAGTTAGGAAACCATGGACAGGCTTACAGATCAGACCTCTCCATTGCTGGGTTCGCTCTGGACCAGGACTTCTTACATACCCCTTTCCCTGGGGACTATCTATGGGCAAGAGAATGAACCAGAAACATCTAGAAAAACTAGAGGCCTGTACAGGAAGGGACTCTCAGAATCCGGAGCTCAATCTGGGAAGCCCAGGTCTCAGGCGCCCTGGTCACTAGACAGGGAGAGCTCTTCTCTCTCAGCAACTCAGCCCCAAACACCGCCCAGAACTGGGGAGGCAGGTTTCCACACATCTGGTTGTGACCCAAGAAATCAGATCAGGAAAACTGAAGACTGGGCTCTCCCTCACAGTCTGGAGTAATTGGGCATCTGGCATCCCTGCATCTTACCTCCTCCCCAGAGGTGGCCTCTGAACCACCCTAAAAAGAACTAAGCTCTCTGGCTCTGTGGGAGTTTTGAAGAAGCTGGGGATGGGTGGCAGGGAAAAGAAAGTTCCCCTAAACTCTAAAGCATTACTGCCTACTAGGGTTTCCTGTAATGATGAAAATGTTCTTAAATCTGTGCTGTCTAATATCGTGGCCACCAGCTACCCATGTCTATGAGCACTTGAAATGTAAATAATGAAACAAAGAAACGGAATTTTAAATTTTATTTAATTTTAATTCATTTACCTTTCAAAAGCCAGGGGTCGCTAATGGCTAGTGTGTTGGAAAATGCAGCTCTGGGGCCTTGGGGATCATGGGGTTAGCTCTGCAGCTATGGGGGAGAAGGGGCGAGTACAATTCCAGCCCTCATCAGGCCCTGAGAGAGGCCAGTGTCAGCCATGGGGCTGGGGCGGATGTCCTCAAGCAATCACAGAGCATTTCTCTCGCCCCTTTATTCCTAAGGCACCCTTGTCCCCTCTTTTTCCGAGGGCCTCATGGCACACTGATATCCCCACTCGGTGTTCTCCAGTGAGTTGCTGGATGCCTGTTGGCGAAGGCGCCTGGGAGATAGAGCTTCACACTTGTCTCTGCCCACGCCGCAATGCCTCTGGCGGGCATCGAAGACCACGTGCCCTACCCGGGTGCTTGACCGAGGGCAGTGAGTCTTCAAGCTGGATTTTGGAGGCATAGGCATCTGGTGGTAGTTCTGGTAGGCTGGAGGAACTGTATCCACCGGGCGGTACACCCAGTCTTGGCCACCTACTCGATGGGAGGATGGTTGTAACTCAATCAATACGGGCACCTCTGAGAAGGTTTGCAGGTCACTGTAGACCACCTGAGCCTTGGAAGGGCAGGCGTACTGGCTGGCGGGATCAGGAGTCCATGGGGGATGCTGCTCCGCGTTCTTCTGAGGAGTCTCCTCACACACGAATGGCTTCAAGGTCTGTGAGGACTTTGGAGTCTGAGATGGACCCAAGACTCGGGCAGAGTTGGTACCTGGAGCAAGGCCTGGGTTCTTGTGCAAGCCAGGATTTGGGATGAGGCTTGATTCCTTGGTAAGGCCGTGAGTCACGGGGAAGCCAGCATCTTGGATCACACGCGGGCCCTTCTGTGGGCCAGAATCTTGTTGAATCCCTGCGTACCTGTGGAAGTTAGGGTTTGGAGTGTGTTCTGGGTTCCTGTACATGCCAACATCTTGGGTAAGGCCACATCTTTTTGCTTCATTGGCTTGGGTAAGGCCTGGATTCACATAGGGGTCACAATCTTTAGTCAGGCCTATATTTCTGTAGTCTCCCAAGTCTTTGGTGAGGCCTGAGCCCTTATGGAGGCCACAGGTTTGGGCAAGGCCTGGGTTTTTGTAGAGACCAGATTCCTGGCCTGAGCTCTTGTTTACTTCAGAGTCTTTGGCAAGGCATGGCCCCTTCTGTGGGCCAGAATCTTGGGGAAGGCCTAGACTCCTAGCGACTCTCTGATCTTGGGCATGAGCTGTACTCTTGTAACCTCCAGAATCTTGAGGAAGGCCTGGGCTGTTATGGACGCCAGTTGTTTGGGAGAGGTCTTGATTTTTGCACAATACAGTCTCTTGCACAAAGCCCGAATTTCTCTGAATGTCAGGATTTTGGAGAAATGCTTTGTTCTTATGGAGGCCAGAGGGTTGGGTGAGATATGGGCTCCTAAAAACACCTACATTTTGAGGCGGACCGAGGCACTTTTCAGGGCCAGACTCTTGGGGAACTGGATTCCTGTGAAGGCCAGGGTCTTGGGAAGGGCCTGAACTCTTGCAGAGATGAAGATGTTGGGTAAGGTCTGGCATCTTTTTTAGGCCTGGATCTTGATCAAGGCCGGGGTTCTTGGGAACTTTAGAGTCCTTTGAAGGGCCTGGGGTTTGTTGGAGGCCAGAGTCTTGGGTGAGGCCTAGACTCTCATGAAGTTCAGAAGATTGGGGTTGGATTGGGGGTTGGGAAATGGAGAACTGGGAAGGGATGGGAAACTGGGAAGAGAGTATGGAGACTGGGGGTAGGGTGGGGGTTTGTGTTGAGGTGCAGGGCTTCACCTGGTGGTTGGTAGGTTGTTGAAGAATAAAGGATCTGGGAGAAACAAGAGGAAGAGAAAGAGTGTATGGTGGAGGCGCAGCACACCTTGAATTCTGGACGCTGCCGGTGGGAGAGTGAAAGCAAGGTTGAGAAGGTGAGTCGTCCTTGGAGTAGACCAGGAATTTGGGATAGGCTGGAGGCTGGGAGTCTGTGTTTCTCCTCTCAGAATTGCAAGGATGGAAGCTGCAGTAAGGGAAGGTCTTGGGCTGTAAGACCTTGTCTTCGGCATCATTTGAGTTATTCCATCCCATATTCTCCGACTCCAGGTAACCTACTATGGGTCCTGTGGGGGTGTTGGCAGTATCCCCACTATGTTGCTTCAATGTTTGCTCGGCTTTACCAGAGTTTACCAGTCTCTGCCTGTCTTGGGGCCTGGCGAAAATACCCAAGTCCCTTCTGGAGTACCCAGTGTTCTGGGTGGGACACCCATAGACTAAGTTCTTCTTTGCCATGGGGGCAGCATAGAACACATGGCCAGTGGAGAGGTCTTGATTGAAGGCAGCCAGGGCAGAGGGAGTAGGAGTTAGGCTGTAGGTAGGGGTGGGGGGAGGGGTAGGAGTAGGAACTGGAGTGGTAGTCGGGGCCATGACTAGTGCTGGGGCAAGGATTGAAGCAAATTTTGGAACAGGGGCTGGGGCAGGAGTAGCAGCAAGGGAAGAAGTTAGAGGAGGGTCTGGGGCAGAGGTTGGGGGAGGGACCAACTTGTGGGCATGGGTATAGGTTGGATGAGCAGGGTTGCTGGTTGGGGTGGGGACTGTTAGCTGCTCAAGCATGTAGTCCAGGGATTGGCCAAAGGCATGCAAGGAAAGCTTGGCTGGGTCCTGGGCCAGGGTGTGGGCTGAGGTATGCTCAGGGCCATGGACCTGGGTGCCAGTGTGCTCAGGGGTGCAGACTATGGAGTGGACCTGGGCCTGGGCTGGGGTGTGCTCAGAGGGGTGCACTGGGGGAAGGATCTGGGCCTTGGTGGGGGTGTCCTCAGAGGGGTGCACTGGGGGAAGGATCTGGGCCTGGGTGGGGGTGTTCTCAGAGGGGTGCACTGGGGGAAGGATCTGGGCCTTGGTGGGGGTGTGCTCAGGGGGTTGGGCTGGGGGGCGGGTCTGGGCCTGGGTGGGGGTGTGCTCAGAGGGGTGGGCTGGGGGGCGGGTCTGGGCCTGGGTGGGGGTGTGCTCAGAGGGGTGGGCTGGGGGGCGGGTCTGGGCCTGGGTGGGGGTGTTCTCAGAGGGGTGCACTGGGGGAAGGATCTGGGCCTTGGTGGGGGTGTGCTCAGAAGGGTGGGCTGGGGGGCGGGTCTGGGCCTGGGTGGGGTTGTGCTCAGGGGGTTGGGCTGGGGGGCGGGTCTGGGCCTGGGTGGGGTTGTTCTCAGGGGGTTGTGCTGGGGGGCGGGTCTGGGCCTGGGTGGGGGTGTGCTCAGGGGGTTGGGCTGGGGGGCGGGTCTGGGCCTGGGTGGGGGTGTGCTCAGGGGGATGGGCTGGGGGGCGGGTCTGGGCCTGGGTGGGGTTGTGCTCAGGGGGTTGGGCAGGGGAGCGGGTCTGGGCCTGGGTGGGGGTGTGCTCAGGGGGATGGGCTGGGGGGCAGGTCTGGGCCTGGGTAGGGGTGTGCTCACAGGAGTGGACTGGGAGGCGGGTCTGGGCCTGGGTGGGGGTGTGCTCAGGGTGTCGGGGTGGAGGGTGGGTCCATGTCTTGGCTGGGGTCTTAGTCTTATTCCCTTGGGGCAAGCAGAGTGGAACCATATTTAACTTGCTCATCCTGGGGAACGGGGAAGATGTCCCTTGCCTGGAGAGATAGGTGTCTTGGGCCTTTGCGGCTGTGATGTGAGGGGCCTCCCTCGCTCCCTTCATGCCCTCCCTCCACAGTCCCCGTGGAATCTCTATGGGAGCCCTGGCGTGTCCGTACTGAGGCTTTATCCAGTAGCACCTAAATTCCTTCTCATCATTCGTATCTGGTGTGCAGGAGTCAGGCTGGTTAGGGTTCCTGAGCAGGAGGCTTGGACAGCGATGGAAGCGGGGAGGGACTCTTAAGCAGAGGTTCTTGGAATCCACAGAGTAGCTCATCCCCGTGGGCTGGTTGCCTATGGAGTTGGGTTGCTTGTCTGCAGGGAAAGGTGGGATAAGACAAAGCCTGAGTTCCTGAACGACTGGACTGGACGTGGTGAGGGGTTAGAGGAAAGGGGACAGGGCCAATCCCCTGGGGTCCATGTCGGGGACCACTCACTCACCTTTGGGGAAAAAATGATGGAAAAGAATCCGCAAGGAGCTCTTCAGATGCCTCCAGAGCTGAGGAAGCAGGGGTGGGGAGAGTCCAGAAGTAAGGTGAGCCTTGACATCCAACCCTAGCCAGGCCACATCCCAGCAGCCCTCTCACCTCCCCGCTCCCACCTCGGACCCTAGGGCTTCCCCACCCTGATGCCCAGGCCCCTCCCTGACCAGAGTCACCACATTGATCCCCACGTTGAGCAAGATGAAGCTGCCCAGAATCAGAAGAATTGAGTCTCCTAGGTCCTGGCACTTCCTGGAGTTGGTGCCAGAGCACACTGGGGCTCCGTGGTGGGCTTGCTCACCCATGACCGGGGGTCCCAGGGCTACCTGGGCCCCCTGGCCCCCACAGACTCACTAGGAGCCAAACTCTTCTGGTGGGGGAGGGGGAGAACTGGGTCATAATGGAACGGGAGGTCACAATGAGGCGGGAGGAGGAGAAGGAAGGCCAGTGTCATTCCCCGGTAACGGTTTGCGTAACCTGAGCCTAGTCAGTCAAGTAGGGCCCAGAAGCCAACCACCACCCTCCCACCCCCCCATCTCACCTTCATTTCCCCCTCATTGCCTGCTGACCTACTCATTCAAACACTCACAGCATCCCATCCCCTGGACACTTCTGAGAGGAGGAAGACCATGGCCTCAGGGACCTGGGCAAGGCCAGGCTGAAATGCAGAGCCTTGGCCTTCTCCCCGCCCTCGGCTAGGCTGCAGTCCTGGATCTACCCCGATGTGAATCTCCCCCCGCCCCCCCGAAATCTAACCTCAGCTTTTATGTGGGGCTGGGCCTCACCCAGAGCAGGTGCCCAGGGACCAATGGCTTGGGGCCTGCTTTGGCAAGATCTGCTTAGGGCCCTGGTGCGGGACCAGGAGGAGGGACCTGCAGGCAGGACTGCGGCCCCCTCACCACGGGGAGCCTCACGCCAAGCACGCTGCTCCTCAAGTCAGGGAGCGGAGGGCAGGGGTCCAGGCTCCTCAGCCACAGACCACCACAGCGTTTCCTGGACTCTGTTGCTCTTTATTCCCCTTTCAGTGCCGGGCCCCGCCGCCCACAGGTGCCCCTGGTCAGCACAGTTTCCCGGCCCGGCTCCTGTGCAAGGAGGGCCTCGAGGCCGAGGTGGAAGGCGGCGGCAGCGAGCTGGCCCTCGCCCTGTTCTCCTGCACCTGCCGCTTCAGCTCCACGCTGTCGTACACCTGGTAGCTGGCATTGCCCCCTGGGCTCCGGCTGAGTGGCATGAAGGTGATGGGGGGCGGCTCAGGAGTCTGGGCTTCAGGCAGGGCCTGCGGGTAGGAGACCTCGCCCAGCAGAGTGAGGGAGGTGGTAGTGAGAGGGTGCTGGCTGGGCAGGGCCTCGGCCCATTCCGCCGCCCGGCGGCGCACCTCGTGGGCATCCCGGGAGGTGTGGCTCAGGTGTCCGCTGGATGGGTAGGGGCTGTGGCTGTAAGCGTGGCCGGGGAGGCTCTGCCGGGGGGGCTGCGGGGAGCAGTACTCCTGGGCCTCTTGCCGGGAGCTCCGGTACATCAGGGCAGACGGAGGAAGCTCACAGGCCTCCGGACCGCGCCGCCGCTGGTCGCAGGAGCCACACCGTACCTGGCCCCTTGATGGGTAAGGGCTGTGGCCCGCATGGGCCCAGGAGGGGCTGGGAGGCAGCCGGCGGTGGGGAGGCGGTGGGGGCAAGGTCCAATGCCCCGTGGCCTCCACGTGGCCGCAGATGGGGGACTGGGAGCGGCGGTGCCTGTAGGGCGGCAGCCTCAGCTCTGACTTGGCCTCCACGCGCTTGGGCATGCAGCGCAGCTCGGGGGACAGGTAGATGGAGGGTGGCGGCAAGCTGGCCAGGATGCCACCCTGGCGGCCCCACAGCCTCACGTTGGAGGGCAGCCGGTGATGGTACAGCCCTCCCCAGCCCCACTGGGCGTACATGGGTCGTGGGAAGGATCGGTTGTTCTCTTCCCCCTCCAGAAAGGAGTCTGAGGCCTCCTGATAAAACATGGGTTTGGGCCTCAGCTGTGACCGCCTGTGTCTGCGCTGTGGGCCGTGGAAGTCTGTGTAGGTTGGGGGGGATTGCCCGCGGTTTCTCCGTCTCTGCGGGGAGCTGTAGGGGGGGCGGCGGCGGCGGCGGCGGTGGCGGGGGTCCTGGCGGCGGCGGTGGTCCTGGCGGCGGCGGTGGTCCTGGCGCGGGCGGCGGTAGCTGCGTTTGCGGGGCTGGTGATGGGAAGAGCTGGAGTAGTCAGAGGGCCAAGTTACCTTCACCTCTACAGGGTCCAGGGCGCAGTGGATGTGGATGTCTTGGGCCTTGGCTGGGGCCTCGCTGGAGGAACTTTTACAAGCCTGCAAGATTGCATCTGGGGAACGCAAGAGTCCGTGAGGGAGGGTAATGGTCGGCTGGGAACACGGGGGCTTGTCTTTCTTGGGCTGTGGTGGTAGCAGGGGTGGGGTCTGTCCCCTACTTCGTTAGCTGTCATACTTACGTTTCTGATGAATCCAATTGACCGTCTTGTCTGAGACACACTGGAGTCCTTGCCATATCTGGGGGTGAAGGGGGGTGGGAGTGAAGGAGTGAAGACCAAACTTTCCACCAGCAACCCCACCTCTGCCCGCCGAGACTGCTCTCGCAGAAGGAGGTCCAGGCTGAAGCTGGCTCCCGCCCTCGGCCCTCGTCACTCTTAGGGAGGGTCCACAGCCACCACTGACCACAGTTGACAGGTTGATCCCAATGTTGACAAGAATGATGAGGCCCAGCAGCAAGAACAGGACGTCCTCAGCACCGTGGGGCTTTTGTTGGTATTGATTGCAGTCCCCCAGGGTGTTATCCCAAAGCCTGTTTTCCATGGTGGTGGGGGGGGTCCTAGGGCCACCTGGGCCGCACCCCCCCACCTGCCCCGACCCACACTGCACTCATGCTAGGGCCAGCCTGGGGACCCTGGCCAGCTGCTGAGGGAGCCAGGTCATAATGAGGCACATGGGCAGGAGTCACAATGCAGAGGGGACAGCCCTTTTAGCCATCCCGCTGGCCCTTGGCTCAGTCCCCAGATATCCCAGAGTTCAATCTGTCCTTTGTCGCCATGGGAGCTTGCTTAACTCAACACCTGATCGTTGATGTGAAACTATGGTAGCTACAGCAGTGAAACGGTCTTCATCGGGATTGAATCACGTCTAAAGGTTTCCTCTACTAGCATGTCATTGTTCGCTGAGATGATACGGCAGTTTAGGTAGCCTGTGAGTATTTCCCATCCACACTTACTCAGTGTGGTGACAGGATGGGTGGGTGACAGCAAGCGTCCCCTCTGAAGTCACCTCACTGTACATTCGTCCTGACCATTTCCCTGTCATACCTCTAGTCCTATCCTAGCCACCCCTTTCTGGCCAGGGACTTCACCTAGGTATTGGTGGTCTCTGAGCCCAGAAGCCCCTTTGCTTCAGAGCAAGACTGATTTCCACCGTGCTGGAGTTGCTCCCTCTGCCTGGGACCCCCTCCAACCATGGAAGTGGTCCGTAACCAATTATCTTCCCACTTTAGCTACCACCTTTAGAAAACCATATTAAACTCACAGAGCACAAAATAGCTGTTGATATGAAAAAGGAGAGTTTTTTTTGGTTTATTTTATTTTATTTTTTAAAATATATATTTTATTGTTTTTTTTTAAATAATAAATCTTTATAATTCAGATTATTATAGGTGTTCCTCTTTACCCCCTTCCCCCATAGCTCCCCTCCACCTGATTCCCAGCTCCACCCCATGCCCTTACCCCAGCCCCTGTCTTCATCCATAGGTGTAAGATTCTTGTCCAATCTCTTCCCCCACCCCTCAGACTCCCTTCCCCCTGAGAATTGTTAGTCCAATACCTTTCTATATCCCTGATACTATTATGTTCACCAGTCCATTTTGTTGTTCAGATTTTTTTATTCACTTGATTTTTAGATTCACTTGTTGGTAGGTATGTATTTTATGTCTTTTTGTTGTTCGTAATTTTTACCTTTACTTTTCTCCTTCTTCTTCCTCTCCTTAAAGAATACCCTTCAGCATTTCATGTAATCCTGGTTTGGTGGTGATGAACTCCTTTAACTTTTTCTTGTCTGTGAAGCTCTTTATCTGACCTTCAATTCTGAATGATAGCTTTTCTGGGTAGAGTAATCTTGGTTGTAGGTTCTTGTTGTTCATCATTTTGAATATTTTGGCCTGCATAGTTTCTGTTGAGAAATCAGCCGATAGTCCCTTGTAGGTAACTAGCTGTTTTTCTCTTGCTGCTTGTAAGATTCTTTGTCTTTTGCCCTTGGCATTTTAATTATGATGTGTCTTAATGTGTTCCTCTTTCGATTCCTCTTGTTTGGGGTTCTGTATGCTTCCTGAACTTGTAAGTCTATTTATTTTAGCAGGTAGGGAAAGTTTTCTATCATTATTTCTTTCAATAGCTCTTCAATATCCTGCTTGCTCTCCTCTGCACTCCAAAAATCCCTATGTTGGTACGTTTTAAGCAGTCCCGGAGGCTCCTTACACTATCCTCACACTTTTGGATTCTTCTTTCTTTCTGCCTCTCTGGTTGGGTGATTTTTTTCTTCCTTTTATTCCAGATCTTTGGTTTGATTCTTGGGGCACGTTGATCTATATTTGAGTTTCTATATATTCTTTATTTCAGAGATTGTATGCTTAATTTCTGACTGGTCCTTTTCCATTTTTTTTTTGGTATTCTCTTTAAGGTCCTTGAAGGTCTCACCAAGCTTCTTGGAGGTCTCATCAAGTTTCTCAAAGGTTTTTAGAAGATTCTTGAGTAATCTTATAAATGTGATTCTGAACTCTGTGTCGTCCAGTAGTTTACTTTCCTCCATCTCTTCCATTCGTGACATGTTTCTGCGTCTCCTCCCTGTGTTGATGGAGTGGTTTTGTGTGGTAGGTGACCTATCAGCTTCCCCAATCACCTGGGGTGGTCGCTTTTGGTATATCCCTTTGTGGGCTGAGTGCAAAGTCTTGGTGTAATTAAGCCTTGTTTGCTGCTGGTACTCTGGGAGGAATTGATCTCCAGGCCAATTGTCTGTGAGGACCCGCTCTGTCTATAAAGGAAGAACTGCTGTGCTGGAGACACGGTTTGTTTCAGTGGTGCTTTGGTGCTCACTGAGTCCGTCTCCCAATTGTGTCACATATGGCTGTGAGTGGTTGAAATTGACCACTAGGAACACTGGCTTCTGGATCTCCAATGGGATTCAGTTCAGTTACTGTCTGAAGCCACCCTGCAGGAGCTACAGCGAGAACTACAGTTTTCTCCTGTTTGCTTGGGACTTGGCGGTTTTGTTGCTGGAGCTGCAGTTTATATATGGTTAAGCTGCCTCAATACAGGCCATTCATATGTAAAAGTAGCTTTGTGGTGCCTGGGTAGGTCTGTAGAATCTGTGGGTGGGGCCTCAGGGCAGGGTCTCAGGGCGGGGGAGGGGGGGCGTGTCTCAGGATGGCACTAGGTTGGGGCGTGGCTAACAGCGATGGCTGCCCTCAGCCATCCTTGCCCTTCCGTGTTTCCAAGTCCCCGCTTCCCTGCGATTCAGCGCAGCAAACAATGATTGCTGCGCACACCTCTGTGAGAGTCGCCCTCACTTCGGCCCCGATGGCCGATGGCCTACAGGCCAGCTTTTCCCCGTAGGTGTCTGGGTCCCCCACATGACCCCAGAAACTGGATTTCAAAGTGATGGGGAGCTTGTTTCCTTTCAGGTTGAAAAGAAAAGCCATGCTGTGTGCACCTAGTCACCCACCACCAGCCCGATTCGCCACCAGCCCAGTTCGCGTGCCTCTGTACCTAGGCTCCTCAGCTTTTCAGCACTTGCGCTCCCCTCTCTTTCAGCCAGCCTTCCTGTGGTTTTGGATGATAGATGTCCTTTGTATTAGTTTTCATTTTTTAAATTGTTTTGGGAGCGGCAGACTAGTTGTTTACCTACGCCTCCATCTTGGTTTCTCTCCTATTTTATTGATTTTTTACAGAGAGGAAGGGAGAGGGACAGGGAGCTAGAAACATCGATGAGAGAGAACATCAACCAGCTGCCTCTTGCACACTCCTTACTGGGGATGTGCCCGCAACCAATGTACATGCCTTTGACCAGAATCGAACCTGGGACCTTTTTTTTTTTTTTTTTTTTAATATATTTTATTGATTTTATACAGAGAGGAAGGGAGAGAGACAGAGAGTTAGAAACATCGATGAGAGAGAGTCATCGATCAGCTGCCTCCTGCACACCCCCTACTGGGGATATGCCCGCAACCAAGGTACATGCCCTTGACCGGAATCGAACCCGTGGCCCTTCAGTCCCCAAGCCGACGCTCTATCCATTGAGCCAAACCGGTCCCGGCCGAACCTGGGACCTTTCAGTCCGCAGGCCAACGTTCTATCCACTGAGCTAAACCAGTTTCGGCCAGTTTTTATTTTTTATTTAAATCAGGTTCATCACTTGTGTCTATAAAAGGGGTGCCCTGGGTACCATAAGTCATTTGTCAAAAGCACAATAAACTACTCAGCATTTTCCTTCAAGGCTCCAAACACAGAGTAGGTGCTCAATACATACCCACTGAATGGAATCAGCTGCAGCCGATAGTGGCATTAACAGAATGAAAAAGAACAGAGAAGTAGGGCGATTCGCTAAAGGCCTGTCTTCTCCCATTCCAGGAGCCCATCCGTATGAAGGTGAGGGCCAGCTGCTTCAGCGTGGGTGCCTCACATGGCTTCTTATTCCCAAGCTGTGTGTGCGTGCGTGCGTGTGTGTGTGTGTGTGTGTGTGGTCCCAACTGCTCTCCAGTGGATGGAATATTCTGAAGAGTTCACATGGCAAACCAAGGAAGGTGGGGGAGACTGATGGGCGAAGCTGACTCAGTAGCAATGAGATTCTACCTGCAGAAGCGGGGGGATGAGGCATCTGAAGCCAAGAAGTTGATCTGTGGTGTCTGTGTGACCGACCTCCCCCACTCCCACCAAACCACCACAAACCAGCCTCCGCCCTGCCCCCCTGCTCGCTCGCTCTCTCATTCTTCTCCAGTCACCTCTGTCGGGGGGTGGTATACCCAGTCCTTGTCCACCCCTCAGCAGTCACTTGGCCTCTCTGAGCTTGTCTCCTCACGTGTGACATGGAGATATGAATCAGAAGAGGGAGGTCACAACCCTTGCGAGTGTCCCCAATTTCTCATCCTCTACTCTAAGCCTGCTTAAGGATACAGGAACTTGTATTCTGATTGGGGAACTGTGAGGGCCTGGCTACCTTCACTCTCACTTATCCCTCCCCAAAGAAACAAGGGTTGAGCCCTGACCAGTTTGTTCAGTGGTTAGTCCTGGTCAAGAGCTCGTACCTTCGTTGCAGGATCCCTGGACCCCAATAGAGGTGCATGTGGAGGCAGCCAATCAATGTGTCTCTCTCACACCGATGTTTCTCTCTCTCTCTCTCTCTCTCTCTCTCCCTCCCTCCCTCCCTTCCTTCCTTCCTCCCTTCCTCCTCCCTCCCTCCTTTCTACTCTCTCTGGAAATCTCAGGAAAAATATCCTGGGGTGAGAATTAAAAATTAAATAAATATTTTTAAAAAAATGTTTAGCCGAAACCAGTTTGGCTCAGTGGATAGAGCGTCGGCCTGCAGACTGAAAGGTCCCAGGTTCGATTCCGGTCAAGGGCATGTGCCTTGGTTGCAGGCACATCCCCAGCAGGGGGTGTGCAAGAGGCAGCTGATCGATGTTTCTCTCACATCGATGTTTCTCTCTATTCTTCTCCCTTCCTCTCTGTAAAAAAATTAATACATTTAAAAAAAAAAAAAGGTTTAAAGATTTAAAAAAGAAGAAGAAACAAGGGTTGAGAGGGAATCACACCTCACCTGCAGCTGTAGCCTAAACTGGGGCTCTGGCAGAAGCCAGACCACTGGGGCCCAGAGCCGGGATGGAGGTCGGTCTCCCTCCCGGCGTGGGGCTGCCTGCCTGTCTGTGTGGATTGGCGGGGCCCGTTGTGGGCGCTGGAGAGAACTGGGCAGAGGCAGATGGGAACTGTACAACCAAGAAGGCCCGGAAAAGGTCTGAGGACAGGGTTCACAGGCTGAGGCCAAGAGGTTGATGAGGGTCCTCAGGGCTCTCCAGGCCCTGTTCCCAAGGAGATCATTTCCTTAGCAACCAAGGCTCCTAGGAGCTGTGTGATCCCTAGCACAGGCCCCCCTCCGCCACCTTTCCCTTCCCCCCTCCCCCACTCCAAACCACCACACACCAGCTTCTCTCTCTTTTTTATTCTCCTTCCAGTCGCCAGTCTATCAGGGGACGGTACGTCCAGTTCTTGTTGCCCCCTTCAGCAGTGGGGTAACAGTGGGCCAGGGCCTCCACCTCCCGGGTCAGCTCCCGCAGCCGCCGCCTCACGTCTAGGGCGTCATACACTAGGTGGCGTGAGTGGTGCTTACTGGGGATTTCTGGGACGTTTGCTGGCCCCCTGATGGGTGGTGGGGCGGAGGGGTCGGTTGAGCACTGCTCCTCCCCCTCCTCGGGGCCCGCCCTCCCTCCTTTGTTCCTGTAGCGCTGTGGGCTGGGGGGCGGGGGGTTCACGGGGTACACGTAGGCCTCTAGGCTCATCTCTGACCGCATCTCTCTCTTGAGGGGTGATCCCTCTACGTCCTGCTGGAAGCGAATGCCCGGGGTATGCATCCCTGCAGTGTCCTGAGCACAGGGATCCCAGTACCCCTGGGTGGATTGGCAGTCGTCCCAGTCCGAGGGGTGGTTCCAGTTGTGGGAGCAGATCCCCGCGTGCTGGTGAGGCAGCCTCTCCTCCTCATCAGTGTCCCAGGCTGGGTGGTGGGCGCGGCGGGCTGACCTGCCGCGACGGCGCTGGCGGCGAGCGGGCCGGGGGGTCACGGTCATTTTCACGGGGTCCATGGTGCATCGGAGATGGACTGCAGGGGAGCGCTGCTGGGTCTTCTTTCTGGGTGAGGCTTCTGTGGACAGGGAGAGGGGAGAGGCTGCGGGGGACTCTGGGTCCTACAGGGGCAGGCGGCAGGGTTCGGGGCGAGAAGCTGCACAGCTATGGCATCTGAGACGGGAGACTGGGAGGGGATGGGGCCAGCTGAGGGTCAAAGGCGAGAACTCTGGGTATCTGCCCCTCCCCTGCCCTAACCCCTCAGGCCCAGCTTACCTCTTGCAGAAATAATACTGCAGAACAGTTGGTGTAAAAAGCAACGGAGTCTGCGCCAGAGCTGGGGGAAGGGCACAGTGACCCCAGGAAGTCCCTGGCCACCAGGCCTGCCCCAGCCAGCCTGCCAGCACCCTCCCACCCAGCCCTGCCCTCACCAGCGTCACCATGTTGATGCAAATGTTCATGCAGATGATGAGGCCCAGCAGCAACAGGATAGAGTTGCCCAGGTCCTGGCAGTTGTTGGTGTTGGGGCTGTGGTATGAGGCGCACCTGGGCCATGGTGGCTCAGCCACAGCCATGGGGGTCCCTAGGACCACCGGGGCCCCTAGACCCCCCACCCACTGTGCCACCGTGGCCAGCTGCCCGCCTGCCTGACCCAGAGGCTCCTGGGGGTCAGCGGGTCACAATGATGCTGGGGCTCTCCCTCACAATGTGCCAAGAGGGGGCGTCCTGGAGCCAGGAGTAACCCTCCAGCCTGGGCCCAGACCCTGCAGAAGCCACGCCCCTCCCCTTGCCCGCCTCTCCTGTGGCCGGCTACCCGGACCAGCGAATTGGCCCTGCAGCCTGCTGGTGTCTGCGCCCATCAGCCCCTTCGGTCCTTTTCTGCACCACGCTCAGTCCTCTGCAGACACGGGTCCTAATCTTTTTTTTTTTTTTTAAATCCTCACCTGAGGATATGTTGAGAGACAGAGAAAAGTACACATCAGGATCAGGGATCAAACCCACAACTTGGTTATGTGACCAGGAATCAAATCTGAAACCTTTTGGTATATGGAACATACTAATGCTCCAACTCACTGAGCCACCGGGCCAGGGTGGGTCCTCATCTTACCTCCCTAAATAGCCCCATTACCATGGCAACCTTACTCAGCACCCACTCCCCTTCAGTGAACAGGCCTCAGCTAGTCACTGGGAAGGGCTGTGGGGACACCCCTCCCGCATCAGCAGTCACATCCCCAAGGCTGGTTTCTTCAAGCCCCCTGCCCCCGGCCCCTAGCATCACAGCAGGCACCAGCAACAGTTAAACTTTATATTTACAATATTCTCTTCATCTTTTGCCAGGTTTAAAAATGTGTACAGAGCTGCGAAGGGCAGGGACACGGGGTTGTCAGGGAACTGTTCCAGGGAGAGGGATTGGGCATTGGAGTCCGTGGCTGAATCATGGGGTCCCCCAGCCCCTCTCCCATGCCCCAGTTTGTGAGACATCTGTCTTATCGGGTTCAGGGCCCAGGGCCCTGGCATGTAGAGGGCATGGCTGTTTGGGAAGGAACTGGACCAGGCAGGGGGAGGGAGAAGGGGTGGTCAAGAGGCAAAATGCTAGGGAGCCAAGACCAGGGATTCCGGATCCGGATGTCGGCGGAAGACAGCACCCCAGCCCCAACTCAGGTTTGGCACTAGCAGCCCACCGCATGCCAGCAGACAAGGATTCTCTCCGCCATAGGTGTCCCTCAAAACCCTTCCTGACCAGGCTCCTTTCCCTGCAGGCTCAGGTCCCCTCTGGGCGGCCACCTTACACGTGTCCTTTCAAATCCCTCCGCCGGTGTCGGACCAAGACCTGGCCTCTATAGCCCCCTCCACCTGGTTCTCCGCGAGCTGACCTCCTTCTCTCCCCAACCATGAAGACTATCTCCCTGGCTCTCCTCCCCTCACCCTCCACGGCTCCTTTCCTCCAGCCCTGGCAGCTGAGGGGAGAGGGGGCAGGTCACACAAAGGGAAGGGGCAGCTGAGGGGACGGGCTGGCTTGACACCGAGACACAGGGATGGCTTCAAAGGGGGAGGAAGAGGTGTGGGAAGAGGAAACGGAGGCACAGGGGGAGGGATGAGGCACAGAGGGACGAGGATACAAGAGAGACACAGGTAGGACCCTATAGCTGCCACTTCCCCCTCCTGTATCCCACCTGCTCCCACATGTACCTGCTCTGGCCCAGGACTGGGGAGTCCTTGGCAAACCCACCTACCCAGTTTGGCACAGATGAGTAACGGTCTGAGGACGGAGGGAAAGGCTGTCCCCAGACCCCAGTGAGGGCTTTGGTTAAACATGCACAGCCTCTAGGGGAGGCAGGTCCCACGCCCCTGACCCCCTACCCCGCATCTCCGGGGGAGGGAGGAGCAGGGCTCTCCCCTCAGGGTTTATGCACCCCCCTCAGCTTCTGTCAGTCTGAAGCCTGTTCCCACCTGCTGTGTGAGGAGGAACTAGGTGCTGGGCCTGAGGTCTGGGGGAGGTACTGGAGAGAAGGGGCCATCTGCATGGGAAAACACACATCCACATGCAAGAACATGTTTCCACTCGGAGCTTGCCCGGACCTCCCGCCCCTGCAGGGACTGTGGCTGTGGAAGGCGAGGCCGCCCTAGGAGCCCATGCTCCACTGACTTGTGCCGCGGGGAGGGGGACACATGCTTCCCCAGGGCGGGGTGCAGTGTGGGAAGGGGCTGGTTTCCTCGCGGCTTCCCAGAACCCCCCTGTGTTGTCCTGCGGCCGAGGGTCACTGCACATGAACACACCACTTCCGGGGCCTCCGCGGGGTGGGGGTGGGGGAGAGAGGGGTGGGGGAAGGCATGAGGGAGTATGGTTCTGGGGTACAAATCCCCGCAGAAATTCTCTGAGAGGGCCAGCATGTGTCCAGGGCGGCAAAAAAAAACCTCACCCTGCACATGGGAAAACACCCCCGTGAGAAAGCACGCCGCCAGCGGGAGGATCCCCTCCCCCACTCCGCACACCGAGGGCCGGCGCCCCGGGGGAGGGGACAGAGCGCCCTCCAGGTGTCCAAGGCCCAGGTCCGAGGAGAGAGGGGCCTCTGGCCGTGGGAGAGCCCGCATCCCGGCGAGGAGACCCACGTCCGCCCAGCGTGCCTCCACGTGGGACGAGAAGAGCCTGTTCCGGGGCCTCCTCCCGCCGGCCGGTGGCACTTCCGGCCGGTGGCACTTCCGGCCGGTGGCACTTCCGGCCGGTGGCACTTCCGGCCGGTGGCACTTCCGGCCGGCGGGAGGGCGGGAGGAGCCCCCCGCTGTGCCCTATACGCGGGTGGTGGAGTGGGGATGGGGCAGCGTGTTGTTGTGGCCGGCGGCGGCGGGGGGCGGCGGGGGGAAGGGCCCGAACGGGTGCATGGCGGGCGGCGGCGGGGGCGGCGGCGGTCCCAGGCCGCTGGGCAGCAGGGTCAGCGCCCCGGGGGCCAGGAGAGGCACATCGTCTGGCGCCCGGCGCAGGGCCAGGGTGTAGTCGGGCGGGCAGGCGGGGCGGAGGGCCTCGGCAGGGTCTGCCCCGACGCCGCCGCCCCGTTTCAGCTGCAGCGACACCAGCTCCTCTTCCGGGGGCAGCTCCCGGCCCGTGGTGGGGAGCAGGGGGCCCCCACCGGGCACCCCGGAGCCCGACCCCCCGGGGGGGCTGAGCCGCCGGCACCGCAGCTCCTGCCGCCGGTCCCGCTTGTAGTAGAGGGCGGCGAAGGCCAGGATGTTGAGGAAGAGCAGCGAGGCGCCCACGGCCACGGTGACGCTCAGCTCCGTGGAGTAGTCCCGGGAGTCCCCGGGCAGGCGGTCGTAGGCCCGGGGGCCCGGCTCCAGCTCGGGCTCGGGCGGCGGCGTGGCCGGCGACGGGGGCCGGCGCGTGCCCGGGGCGCCGGGCGGCGGGCGGGGCGGCCAGCGCGTGGCGTAGGGCGGCAGGCGCGTGGTGGTGGTGGTGATCTCCATGTGCAGGTTGTGCAGGTGGGGCACCAGCTCCAGCCAGAAGGCCACCTTGTTGGCACGGTAGTTGTCACGCACGCGCGGCTTCAGGCCGATGTGCAGGTACTGCTTCTCCTTGCTGTTGAACTTGCTCCACACCACCTCCTCGAAGCGGTTGGGCTTGGTGTGGATGAACTTGGTGTCCTGCGGCACCGGCTGGTTGGGGTCGCTGTGGGCACAGGAGGGCGGGGAAAGGAGGAGTGAGGGTGAGGCGCAGACCGTGTGGGAAGGTGGGGGAGGACTGGGGAAGGAGACAGAGATGCCTAGAGCCAGGGGGACAGAGGAAAGTCAGAAAAAGAGAGGCAAGGATGGATACGAAGAGAGAGAAATTGCCGGAGACACAGACAGACAAAGAGGGAAGGAGACAGAGACAAGGACAGAGGGACAGAGATAAGCAGAGAGGGAGAAACAGCCAGTGAGAGAGGCAGAGGCTGAGACAGAGACATAGACGTGTAGAAACAGGAAGACAAAGACACATGAAAGACAGCCAGGGTGAAATGAGCAACAAGAAGCAAACGGGTCAAAGGGAGAGGGAGAGACAGCCGAGACTGGTTTGCTCAGTGGATAGAGCGTCGGCCTGTGGACTTAAGGGTCCCAGGTTCGATTCCGGTCAGGGGCATGTGCCATGGTTGCGGGCACATCCCCGGTGGGGGGGAGGGGGTGCAGGAGGCAGCCGATCGATGTCTCTCTCTCATCGATGTTTCTAACTCTCTATCCCTCTCCTTTTTTCTCTGTAAAAAATCAATGAAATATATATATTTTTTTTTTTTAAAAAGTGAGAGATAGCTGAAACCGGTTTGGTTCAGTGGATAGAGCTTCAGCCTGTGGACTGAAGGGTCCTGGGTTCAATTCCGGTCAAGGGCATGTACCTTGGTTGTGGGCACATCCCCAGAGGGGATGTGCAGGAGGCAGCTGATCCACGTTTCTCTCTCATAGATGTCTCTCTCTCTCTCTCTCTGTAAAAAATCAATAACATATATTTTTTAAAAAAGAGTGAGAGATGTAGAGACAGCAATAAAGAGACAAACGCTCATGCATACTCCTACACAGATGGGAGCAGTCTGAGGGCAGAGCCCTGGGAGGAGAGAGTGGGAGGGTGACCAGACAAGGGAGGGCTGAAGAGACAGACATCGAGCCAAAGCCACCAAATGAGCCCACCCCGGAAGGGACGGGGCCTCTCCGTTTAACTGCTGACTCTCCAGCACGCCACTCAGTGCCTGGCACAGAGCGGGCGGCCGGCAGGTGTCTGAGTTGAAAAGGCAAGGGTGCCCGTTACGGGTGGCCCGGCGAGGGGGTGAGAGGGAGGAGGACCGGAGGTGGAGGTGCGCGCCCTGGCCTGCGTGGAGCCCCGCCCAGCCCCTCTGGCCCTCACCCAGTCTTGGCGAAGTTGGTCCAGTAGGTCATGACCACGGCGCTGAGCATGACATCGTTCTTAGAGAAATTGCAGGGGAAGAGGTCGGTGGCGCCCACCATGGGCACACCGAAGACGTAGGGGAGCTCGTCCCCGTGCGCGGCGTCCGCCCACTCGGGCCGGCCCTCGGCCTGGCAGTGGTGGTAGAAGGTGTAAAAGTAGACGGGGGACTGGTAGTCGGCATGCAGCTTGGCGGTGGCCACGGCGGGCGCCACCCACTGGTGATCGGTAAAGAGGGCCAGCAGGGTCTTGCGCCGCATCTCACCGTTGTCCCGGTCGGCCCAGTCCGTGTACATAAACTTGATGGTCTCCCGCAGCACATCCTTGCCCTCGGGGTAGCCATACAGGTTGTCCACGAAGTTGGAGACGGTGAAGTCGAAGGCGCTGGCGGACACGCCGTCCTCGCTCTCCGCCGAGTCCTCCACGAACTTGAGGCCCTCGCCTTGGTTGACGCCGATGAGCATGTCGTAGTTCAGGAACTCCCCCTGCTGCATGAGGATCTCGGGGTCGTCGGGGACCACGTCGCCGTCCACCACGGGCCCGAAGGCGATGTGGTAGCTGGGGAGAGGGGAGGGTCTCAGCACCGGCTCACCGGCCTCCGCCGGCTCAGGGCTCGCTGAGCCTCGGCCCTGAAGACACCGCTCCCTCGCTAACACTCCTAGGAACCCCCAGGGCGCTGGGCCTGGGGAGGAGGGGGTCTTCTCTGGAGCCCTTTCTGGCACCCTGAGCAAACGTGAAGAAGGCGTCCGAGAGGAGAAGACAGGGCCACCACGGGAGCCTGAAGCCACCTCTCCTCTGCCAAGTCAAATGCCCGCAGACCCCTCAGCCGCCCTGGCCCCGGCCCCACCCCCGTACCGGGCGGGCTGCACGTCCTGGTCCACCAGCTCCCGGGAGGGCTTCCGGCGCAGACACTCCACCGCCTCGGCGCTGTCCTCCCGGTCGCAGCCCACCTTGGCCGCCAGCAGCCGCGTGTACTTGAGCGGCTGGTAGTTGACAGACCAGCTGGAGATGGCCGTGCCGCTCTGGGCGATGGCCTTCTGGAACAGCCCTGGGCGGACAGGCAGGCTTCAGGCTGGGCGGTGCCAACCCGAGAGAGAAGGGGGACCCGGCAGGTTCAGGGGGGGCGGGAAGGGGGCGGGCCTGGGGGCTGAGGAGGCGGCCGGTACCTTCTGAATGGTGGGAGAGGATCAGGAGGTTCACGCAGGATGCGCCCGCCCCGGACCCGAAGATGGTGATGCGCTCGGGGTCCCCCCCGAAGTGGGCGATGTTCTCGCTGAGCCAGCGCAGGGCCTGGATCTGGTCCAGGAGCCCGTAGTTGCCTTTCGCGGCCTGGTCCCCGGTGCTGAGGAAGCCTGGGGGGGGGGGGGGCAGAGAGGGGCTGGCTGCCTGGGGGTGTGACAGTGTCCTGTCCCTTATGTGGGCAGAAGCCGCCTTGTGCTGCCGGGTTTACAGGACCCCACCCAGCAGGCCCCCCTCCCAGTCTCCCCAGGTGGGGCTGCCCTCCCTCACCGAGCACCCCAAGCCGGTAGTTGAGCGTGGCTACGATGACGTTGCCATAGGCGGCCAGGACAGAGCCGTCGAACATGTTCCCGGTGCCCTCCATGTAGGAGCCGCTGTGCAGAAACAGCATCACAGGCTTCTTCCCCGAGTCCCGGATATCTGTGGGGAAGGGGGGCAGGTGGGCCGGGAGCGGGGGACAAGGACACAGTGAGACCAGAAGCGGCTCCTCCCAGCTCCCAGGCCTGCTGATGACCAGCCCAGAGCTCAGGGGACATGCCATTCCCATCCCTGGGGGGCAAGACCGGATTCCCCTCCCTCCCGCCCCAGCTAGCTCTGGAGAAGGTCCCTCCCCACCTCCTGCCAGCCTGCTCCACCGCACTTCTTCTGGAGCCTGGCAGGCCTTCCAGGAGGCCTAGCAGAGGCAGGGGCGGGAGGTGGCCCTCCTCGGGGCATCTGGACGCAGGGGACCCTCCCCACACACACACACGCAGCAAATCTCCTTCCTGCACCTGGAAGAACGCACCCCTACGGGTGACCCTGGAGCTGAAGGTGCTGGGAGGTCCTGGCCTCTTCTCAGACTTAGGCCTTGGGGCTCAGCTCCACATGGTAGCCTAGTCTGTCCATGAGGGGGTGCCAGGCCCTAGGGTCCCTGGGGGCTTGGTCTCCTCCCCGCCCTAATTCCTTTCTAGGTCACCTCCCCAGTCACCATGGCAACCCCCAGCCTAATTACTATGGCAGAAGGAGGCAGGGTGGGAAAGAGCCTGCTTAATGAAGCAAGGGTGCCGCTCTCTAGTCTGGGAACCCCCTGCAAACTGGCCTGAGCCCTGGGTTCTGCACCGGCCCTTTCTCTTGTCACGTCCCCAGAGGATCCCATTATCACTGCTACAGGCAGGAGACTCTGAGGCACTCCAGACTGGACTGAGGAGGGGGAGTCTGAGAGGACTTACCACAGTCCCCAAGACTACATACAAAGGACGCACCCTCCCCTGCAGCTTCTCGTGACCCATCACAGCACCAGGGCTGGGTGACCCCTGGCCCACAGGCCTGCATCTTTCTTGACACCTGCAGCCTCTGACTAGCCTGGGCACTCAAGAGCCAGGCCCAGCCTCCACAGTGGATTCCCATGGCCAGCCTCCTGCATCCTGCTAGGAACTTCTTCTAGCCGAGGGTCAACAGGTCACTAAGATACTTTCCTCCACCCCCTACAGACAGCTCCCTGCCTCCTGTCTCTTAGGACCTTCTCTGCCTGACTTTGGCCAGGAGCTCCTGGGTGGGCAGTGCCCCCTCTGGGTCCTCCCCAAATTTCCCCTTGTTCCTGAAGCTCCAGTGGCCTTCCAGCAAGTTCAAGCTGGAGTCCAAGTCCTGTCCTAAATGTCCTTAGTTCCCCCCTCTTCCCCACCCAGCACCTCCACTCCCGAGTGGGGGGAGGGGGAGTCAGAAAGGGAAGAAGGGGGGCTGGGGCAACAAGAATTCAAAACCCACAACAAAAAATGGGATCAAGAAAGAAAAACAACAACCAAAAAGCAAGAAGCTCTTGGGGCAGATTCAACAAGAAGAAGAAGAAAAAAAGGAAAAAAAAATCCGTTTTTTGGAAAAAAAGAAAAAAAGAAAAAAGTTCTTTGCATTTTATTTTTCAAGATTTTGTGGTGAAACTTCAAGATATTGGGCCCTGTTTTCAAAAATTTCCAAATCCTTTCATTGGCTTCCAATGTTTGCGTTTTCTTATCTGACAGGCTTTTGGAAATTGTAGCAGGTTTCTGATGTTTCAATTGTGTCATCAGTTTGCCATCTTACTTTTCTCCCCCCAAATGTTTTGCTTCAAATTTAAATTGTTTTTTTCAAGTGTTACATTTCACAAGTTCCAAAACAGTCCAAATTTCTGTCAAACTCTAAACATTTTATCCAATTCTTTGGTGTTTTATTTTTTTCCTGACATTCCAATTTCTTTTTTTTTTTTTTTTTTCATTTTGTTTTCGCCATGTTTAACTTTTCTTGCAAGTTTTCTAGTGGGTCCAACATTGTTCAAATTTCGTTTGAAGTTTTCATAATTCTTTTTTCCAATTATTAATAAATTTTTCTTTTCTTTTCTTTTTCGTGTTTAGTTGGGAGAACAACTGAGGGCCTGGGAGGCTGTGGGGCGTTTAGTTAGGGGCGGGGCCGTGAGAGAGCGTCCTCTGGTCAGCAACCACATGCAGCAGCGGGATTTTTAAATCTACCTGTGTCTGGCGGATTGAGCGTCGCCTCGTCACGTTTTTTTGTGAGCGGACCTAAGACCGGGAACACAAAACAGAGAAAAAAAGGACAATTTTGTGGGGAAAGATGGGGGTTTGGGGGAGGTTGTGGATGGGGAAGGGAGGACAGAACGCAGCAAAGGGGAGGATGGGGGGGCAGAAAAAATAAGCCAAAAAAAGCAAAATTTGTTTGCAAGAAAAAGAAACCAAGAAAAGAGAAAAACGTTTCTACAACCCAGTTTTGTTCCCCTCCCCGGAAAAAGTCATGCCCCAAAGAAAAGGCTCGTTTTGGGGGCGGGGGCGAGGGGCGGGGGGTGGGGGTGGGGGGGCGTGCCTAAGTGGGCTGAGGCCTTAGGACATATTGACTCGGCTGGAAAGGATCTGGCTTGCCGGTGGGTTGGCTAGTTGCTGGAAATGAAACTGTGTTAGAGGGGAGGTCGGAGGGGAGGGGAGGCCTGCCCCGGGGCCAAGGCCAGCTGTGCCACGTGGCCACCACTCCCGCGGACCCTCCTCAGGGCCAGCCAAGCACCTGCCTGCTCCCCAAGGCTGCGGAGAGGAGGGGCTGCAGCAGAAAGGACTCTGCTTCCCTCTGGACCCACCTGGAGGGCTGTGGGAGGTCAGCTGAGGCTGCCTGCCCACCTACCCCGCCTCTCAGCCCCAGCATCTCCCTTCCATCCGCACTCACAGGCCTGGCTTCTCACCCCACCTCCCCAACGTGGGGCAAAGCAGGGAAAGGGGTCATCAGGTCTTGCCCTCCACTCCACCTCTTCCCTCTGTACCCCTCCCCCCAAAACCTCACCCCCTACCCAGGCCTGCTCTCCCCCCAAATGGCAAATTTCCCACCAGGGGCACTCGCCCCTCATCAAACCTTGTTTTAATGCCAAAAAGCCCCCGCCCCCAATGCAGGGGTTCAGTCCACAAATAGGGAACAGGAAACACAGTGCCCTGAGCCAGCCCAGCACGTAAGGTGCCAGGAAGTGCTCGGAGGCACAAAGTGTGCCGGGCCCACTGTCAAGGAAAGATCCCTGACTGAGGTTTCTTTCAGGGGAGATTTGGAACCCAGGGGCCTGAGGGGTTCCCCCAGGCTGACTGGTTTCACCTCAACCACAGAGGGAGGGGTGGGTCAGCAAGGCCCGGGCCAGCCTGAGGACCCATTAAGATCAGGGCCTGTTCTCTGCGACAGGATGAGGATGGGTGAAGTCAGCAAGGCAGGCGTGTACGTGAGGATATCAAGTGTCTATGTTGTCTGTGTGTGCGCCTGAGTCAACCTCTTCCTTCCACAGCTGGTGTGAAGACTCAGTGAGATCACCTGCATGTGTCAGGCCCCAAGCAGGTTGGCAGTAAGTGATGGTTAAAAATACAGAAGGTGTGGGCATGGTGGTGTGGGACAGGGTGGGTAATTTATATGGGTGTTGGGGTAGACAGTCCATCGGCGGGAAGTGTTGGGTGGTGGTTCACACGGAGGGTGATGAGACCACCCTCGGAGGAGGACATGGGTTGGACAGCCTGCATGAAGATGTGGGAGTGGAGAGTCCGTGAACGGGGAGTGCTGAGATGGATGGTCTGTGTAGAAGCACTGGGGTGAAGAGTTCATCGAAGAATACTGGTTGGGATGTTGGGATGAGTAATCCATGGGCGGCAGAAGGTGGAGTGGACGGTTCTCACACAGAGGGTGTTCAGTACGTGTCCTATTAGGATGCCTGGACTCTGGATGAAATCAGAGTAAATGATACTTCTGGGCATTGTGTGTATGGGTTACTTCGAGGCATGGTTTATATCGCTAGTTAGGGTGTTGGGGTACAAAGATGGTATGAGCAATATAGGGAAGGTGGTTCATAAAGTTGTTGGAAAGGACACGTGTTGGTTGAGGTACAGGAGGTTGCATGAGAAGACTTTGGGTCCAGGGACTGTGGTCTGGATGGCCTGGGGGAGCACATGGCCCAGGCGCAGTGCTATTGGGATAAAGATCTCTCTGTGGGTGTTTCTAGGCACGTGATCCATATCCAGGGAGATTGGAAGCCACAGGTGTGTGATGGGAAGCACAATTTTAGAGAAGTGTCTGTCGGGGTGTGTGCTGTGTGAAGGGGTTGGGAATTGTAGTCTGGAAGGTGTTGAAACAAATATTTATACCATCATTCTTAGGACATACAAAATTATCAACTTAAAAATTAGCCTCTCTATTTGGTCAAACAGTTCATTAACTTACCCCTGCTGCCTTGACAGGGCCAGACCAAATGCTTTCATGGGCCAGATGTCCCCACCCCTGATATAGATGGTCAGGGTGTAGGTTGGTTGGGTATGTGATCGGAATGTTGAGTAGTTGAGATCCCTGATCCCGTTGAGGGATGTGAGCACACGATGGGTTCTGGGGTAGGGGGTACATGAACAGGGGGTGCTGGGTGTAGGGTGTACACAGAGGGGTCCTGGTACCAGACCTATGTGTAAAGTTGTTGGAAAATGCCTGTGGGGGTGTGGTAGGTGTGGTCTCCGTTGAGGGGTGGGGCGCTCTGTAGTGACATGCGTGTGAGAGGGTACCATGGGCTGGGAGGATGATCTGTGGAGGTGGCTGGCGTACTGCTGACTGCCTCTGGTGTAGACAGCCGGAAGGCACTCGGAAAGATGCTCTGCTCGCCTCAGCGTGCTGCAGGGGGGCAGGCGGAGCCTGGCCGGGGGACTGTGAGCAGAGCCGTAGTGAACTGAGAGCTTAGTGACCAGACAGCCCAGTGAAGGGCAGGGAGATGTTCTGAGGGGAAGGCGGGCTGTGCTGGGAGTGGAGAGGCCCTTGGCCCGGAGTTTCTCTGATGCTCGGGGGTCTGGGAGTCAGAGGACACAGCATCCTGGAGAAGAGGCTCAGCTCAGGCAGAGGCTCTGGGCCTGATGTGACAGACGGAAGTCTGCAGTACTGGTCTGGGGTCTAAGCTGTCCTCACGGGAAAGGTGCTGCCAAAGTGGACAAGCCAGGCACCAGTCCAGGCCAGGGGGTGGGGGTGGGGGTGGGGCGGGGTGGGGAGGTGGGGCAGAGCTGGAGTGGGTGCCCAGGTAGGGTGACGGATGCTTCCTGTGGGGTTGGGGAAGGTAAGTCCAGCCTAGTGCCTGCTGACTTTCCCACTGGCTCTATGGGCAGTGAGCTCCTGGGTGCTGCCTACATGGGAGTCATTCCGGGGACAGCGCAGCCGGCACCCAACCCCCCCGGGGAGGGCATAGAGCCGGCAGGGATACACTGCCCGCTCCCGGTCTCCAGAGCCAGCTCCCATCCCGGGCTGTGCCGGGGCCTGAGGTGCTGCATGCGTGTCCGGGGGCTGTGCCCGCGGGATGCCCGCCTGGTGCCCGCGCCCTTACCGTCCTCGGTGGGCACGTAGAGGTTGAGGTACAGGCAGTCCTCGCTCTGGTTCTGCACGTAGGTGGCGGCTGCCTCCAGGTTGTCGGTGAACCACACGGGCAGCATGATGGCGGGCAGCGCGCCGTGCAGGTTCTGCGGGCAGGCGGGCGGCAGGGCGGTGGCGTTGCGGACGCCGGGCCACGAGGCGGGGGCCTCGGGCGGCTGGAAGCGGCGGGCGCCCAGGGGTGGCGTGGCGTAGGGCACGCCCAGGAACTGCACCACCGGGCCCAGGATCTCGTTGTTGAGCTCACGTCGCACGCCGCGCACTCGCCCGTAGGCCGTGTTCACCACCGGGAAGCGCTCCTCCCCGAGGCTGCTGAGGCCCAGGCCAGGGCCGCCTGGGGCGCCGCCTCCGGGACCCCCTCCCCCGCGCTGAGCCCCCACCAGCCCCACCAGCCACAGCGCCAGGAGCCACATGCTGATAGGGGGACCCCCCCTCCCTCCCCGGGACCCCCCCCTCGGAGAGAGAGAGAAGGGGGGGCAGAGGGAGGGAGGCCCCCCCTCGCCCCAGGAGGGAGGAGGGGGTGGGAAAGGAGGGAGGAGGGGAGTGGACAGGGACCTGGGTCAGACTGGACAGGGAAGGGGTCTGTTCCTTTCCATGGAGGGGGCGAGGGGTGGGGAAGGGGGAGGAAGTGGGAGGAGTGAGTGCAGGCTGGACCTGTGGGTTAAAGGGAGAGGGTCCGCAGGATACAGACAGACGGACAGGAAATACACGGGAGAGGTGGAAGAAGGGCAGGGGAGAGGGGCAGACAGAAAGGAATGGGGAAACAGAAGAGACAAGTGGTTAGTGACTTGGAATTCAGACTGGCTGACCCCCTCCTCCCACCCTCAGGCCCCCCAGCACTTCTCCCCACCCTAAAAGCCCCTCCATCAGCAGGGACCCCGATAGAAAAGTCTGAAGTTGGGGATACGGTCAGGGCACAAGCCGAGGGGAGGGACCGGCAGGCCCCGCCTGCCTCCTTCCAGCTGCTTCATCCCAACCAGGAGGCTCCTGGGGCCTCAGAAGTCCCACTTCCCACCTCCCTGGGAGGGATGAGAGAGACAAGGAAGAGAAAATAAAAATACCAAGTCATTAATTAGCAGGATGTGGAGGGTTTGCTCAGACGTGTTAATTACTCCGGAGCTGTGATTTCATGGCCCTGGACCCCCAGGCCAGACTCCCTACCTTTCCCCCGGGACTGCACAGGCCCAGCACCTCCTCCCTCCAGCACCCCATTCCCCGGGCATTTGTGCATCAGTGGGGGGAGGGGGGTCCTCTCCATTTCTCCCCTCAGAAGTTAAGATGCCTCGAGGCAGGGGCTAGCGTAGGGAGGGGGGTGATGGAGTGGGGGCACATCCAGGGACAGATGCGTGATCCTGCAGCCGGTTGCCCGGCGACAGGATGCTGCCCCGCAATGTTACCTCGGCAACGGGCTGCAGCTTTAACCCTGGGGGGGGGGGGGCGGGTTCGGGTCTGAAGGAAGAGGGTAATGGACTGCCTTGGTGATGGGGTCCATTCAAGGCATGAGGGCAGAGGCAGGAATCAGAATGTCAGAGTTTCCCCAAACCTTGGCATAGAGGAAGTATATATGTTGAGGGGAGTAGAAGATTGGGGCATTAAAGAACCCTAAAGGACCCGCCTCTTGGCCCGTGGTGGCCAATCAGAGCCTAGTCCTAGTGACCAGGCCTCTGGCTGGGTAGAAGGGGTGCTGAGGTGGGTCTGGAGGGCATCACATGCACCCACTGACTGCCCCCCCCCCCAGTCTTGAACAGCCTAGTACTACAGGCACTTCTTTCATGCATGGCATTGTGACCTGTGTCCTGGGGGCTAACCTAGGCTCTCTTCTCATCCCCTCTCAGCTCTTCACCCTTGCCAGTTCCCCACAGATGCTGCTCTGAAGCCTGAGTGCCCAGGGCAGCAGGACCAGGACAAGGGAAGGATCAGACTGAAGGGTCATTCCGCCCCCCCCCCCAGCTGCCAGAGCTGTTTGCTGACGCGGGGCTTTCGGAGCCAGGCGCCAGCCCGCGGGTGGCTCTCTGCAGGTGTCAATTTATTCCAGAGATGAGGACACAGGAATCCTTCCCCACACACACACCTCGTCATGCCCTCCCCCGCCAGTTCCTCCAAAGCTCTGCTCCCCCGTCACCCCCGGGGGGCTTGGGGCCGGCTCCCTCAGGACCTCCTGTGCCCATGCCAGGCTGGGCTCTGCTTCCACGGCCTTCCACCCCCTCCCCCTCCTACGAACTCAGTCTCTCTGTCCGCCACCCCTCCACCCTTAAGGTACTTTGGGCCCCTGGCCTTCTCCCCGCCAGCTCCTCTCCCTCCTTCCCTCCCCCTGCCCCCCCATCTCCTTCCTCTCCATAGCTCTCCCTCCGAGCACCTTTCCCAGCCTCGGCCAGACTGCTCCGGCTCTTGTCTCCAGCCTCTCACCCTGTCTTTTTCCATCACTCTCTTCTCTGTCTCCCTCCTTAGTGTTCCTGGTTTTTCTCTCCTGAAAATCCCTTCCACAAGCCTTTTCTATTTCTCTCTCCTTCTCTTCTTTCCCCATCTCTGTCTCCCCCATTTCCTCTCCCCTTCTCTTTCTGTCTGCCACATCTTGGCGCCCCCCCCACTCCTATCTCTCTGCCTTGCTCTCTCCATTCCTGCCCAGGCCTGACTCTCCCAGCGGGGAGAGTTGAGGGATAGGGGCTCAGGCCGCAGCCCCCCCTCTTCCTGCAGTGGGGGAAAATGGCTTGGCCGGGAAGGGGAGGAGGGGGAGGGGGAGATGGGAACACACGGGGTCTGTGGGCCCATTCAAAGGATCATTCATGGGCTGGAGAGAGGCAGAGACAAAGAGACTGAGACGGAGAGACACGGCGAGAGCATCCCTAGGCGGAGACAAGCAGACACGGCAGGCTGGGAGAGACCAGGCGCAGAAAGAGATGGGGAGTGGGAGACCCCAGTGGACCGCCACGCAGTCCCCTCCACCCGGCCCGGCGTAGCTCCTACCTGGCTCAGCCCTGGGGCCGTGGTGCCTCCATCCAGGGCTCCGAGTAGGGGGCGGCGGCCTCTGAGCCCCCGCGGTCCCGCAGGCCCAGCCCCCGCCCGCAGCGCCTCACCCAGCGGGGGAGGGGGATCACCCCAGCCCCAGGGGGCGGGGCCGGGATCCAGTCGATCCCCGGGGAGGGTAGGGGATGGGGTCAGGAGGAACCCGAGAACAGGGAACCCCGCAGTGGGGACAGTAGAGTGAGGAGGAGGCTACGGGACAAGACTGGATTGAGGATCCACTGGCTCCGCGGGCCGGCTTCGAGGGACCAGAAGGTGGTACCGGCGGAGGATCCTAAGGAATCGGGTGCGGGAGGAAGAGTCCACCGCAATCCCCAGGGGCCCGAAGCCCGGGAGAGCAGGATCCGCGGTGCAGGGGCAGAGATCCAGCCGGAATCCTCGGGGAGAGGGAGGGATCTAGTCGATCCCGAGGGCGGGCGGGAGTGGGAGGTCCGGGGAGTCGGAGGAAGGCGGGAGTGGAGTCTGGAACCCCGGGGCGGGGGTCAGCACTGCTCCTAGAAGGGAAAGGGAGGGGTAAGGGGGAGGTTTCGGGGTTCGCTCAGCAGCCGGGAGGCCCGGACTCCCGGCTCCGCGCGCCAGGGCCCGCCCGCCCCGCGTCCATCCCAGCCCGAGAGTGATGATCCGTCGGCGGAGCAGCCGCAGCAGCCCCGCGCGTCACCGCGCGGCCGCCTCCCCCGCCCCCTGCAGAGCGCGGCGCACACCCCTCGCTCGCACCCGCCCGCCGCCCGCCCGCCCTCCAGAGTGTGGGGGGTTGGAGACGGTGGAGGAGGGCGCGAGTGGACAGACCGACGCATGGACGAAGCGGATCGGGCAGGATGGAGACATCCACCCAGATCGCCCATCCCCGGGGCTCCCGTGGCTGGCGGCGGAGGGGCGAACCGGAGGGGGCGGGGCATCCATTGAAGAGGGCGGAGCCTGCGGGCCTGGAGGCGGAACCCTATGGACGATGGGCGGGGTTTTGTGGAGATGGGTGGGGCTTGGGTGTCCGCGGGGTCGCCTATTTTTGGGTGTGGGCCTGGTTTAAAGCCGGAAAGGAGGAGCCTGTGGGGAAAGGGGCGGGACTAGCTTGGGGACCTGGGTCTTTGGAAATCGGCCGGAGGAGGGAGGGGGTGTTAGAAGCGGCGATCAACTTGGAAAGTGGGCCAATCCGTGACGCAAATCCCCTAGCCCCGCCCCCGGCCCCACCCCCCACCGCTCCGCTCATCCGCTCCTCATTGGTCCCGATTTCTCCGCCGCCAGACGTCCTTGCCATTCAACGGGAGCTTTACAAAGGCGCCGGCACCGGGGTGAAGACCTGGACGCCGGAATAAGCACGGCCCTGATTGGGCGTCCGGGCGCCGGATTTGCATGGAAGCTCGGGATTGGCTGGCCTCCTGGGTGGCCTGGGCGGTGTTCGCCGGGCTCGTGACCATCCACTGCCATGGCCGGACCTGGCGCCGCTTTCCGCCGCCTGGGCGCCTTGTCTGGAGCCGGGGCCCTGGGCTTGGCCTCCTACGGGGCCCACGGTCAGGGGCCTGGGGTGGAGCTGGGCTGTGCTTGGGGCGACGCGTGGGGTCTGGTGCAGGGATGGAGTCTGTGGGGATTGGAGGGCTCGCAGCCACCGCACAGCCTGCGAAGCCCTAAGCCTTTCAGTCGGATCCCAGGACTACCCGTGCGTGTTTCCGCCGTCAGAAGCCTCCTGGGGGCGCCCTTCTCCCCGGTGCCCGCGAGGGTCCCCCGGGAGTCGGGGCGTCTGAGCTGGTAACTTTTGCCTCTCCTTCCCACAGGCGCCCAGTTTCCGGATGCCTACGGAAAGGAGGTGCAGTAACCGCGCTGGGGCTCCCCGATTTCCGGGTCTATGAGGGCACAAAGTGGGGGGTCCCCGAGGGGAGGGGCGGAATGTGGGACTTAGGAGCCGCAAGGGCAGAAAGCCTGAGGTGTTGGGTGCCTCCGGGAGGGGCAAGCTGAGACTTCGGTTTGGGGACGACCTTTTGCCCCTGAGATTCAGGCTTCTGTGTTGCTTAGGAAGTTACCCCCCACCCCCAATTACTCTTTTTCTTTTTCTTACAGCTCTTTGAAAAGGCCAACAAACACCACTTCTTACACAGCCTGGCCCTGTTAGGGGTGCCCCATTGCAGAAAGCCCCTCTGGGTAAACTTACCCCTGGTCTAACCCTGAACAAGCCCCACCCCTTCCGTCCAATCTGCCCTTTGCTTATTATCTCGTTTTCTTCCTTGTATCTCCCCAGGCCGGGTTACTCTTAGCCTCTGGAACCACCTTGTTCTGCACCAGCTTTTATTACCAGGCTCTGAGTGGAGACACCAGCATCCAGACTCTGGCCCCTGTGGGAGGGAGCCTGCTGATCTTGGGCTGGCTTGCCTTGGCTCTTTGAGCTTCCCTGTGTTTAATTTCTGGGTACATTTTTGAGAGGTGACGCGGGGAGGGGATTAAAAGAGAAAGGCAAAGAAGTATGGAGTCTTTGTTCATCTAACCTCTTGGAGGAAGAAGGGTAGGGATTGTCAGCCTCTGCACTCCCTCCCTTTCTAAGATGACTGTTAGCTTAGGGTCTGAGGACTCTGTTCACTTCAAGTGAATCTGTTATGAGGTTCTTAAACTCACAACAGAGTGATAAATAATACTTGAAGATTCTCATGGAAGCCCTCTTCAAGGTCTGGAGCCTATCTTTTAATAAGCTCATCTTGTGGTTCTGGTGCTTACTAGAATTTCAAGATTACTGTAGGGTTTTCAGCCCTGTCATTCCACAAATTGAGCGCTCATTTAGTCTGGAAGCCAAGTTTAAGGCAAGGCAGGACAGAAGGAATGTCATTACAGAACCTCCCCCCCCCCCCCCCAGCTGTGGTTTTGCTTTCCACAATTTCACGTCTACCCATGGTCATCTGTGGCCCAGAAATACAAAGTAGAAAATTCCAGAAATAAACAATTTATACTTTTTAGAAAGTGTGCTGTTCTATGCCATCCTCTCTGTCTCACCATGATGTGAATCATCCCTTTGTCCAACTACCAGCTGATTAGTCCCTTAGTAGCTGTCTTAGTTACCAGATCGACTGTAATGGACTTGCTGTGTTTATGTTCGGGTAATCCTCATATTACTCAGTAATGGCCCCAAAGCACAAGAGTAGTGATGCTGGCCATTGAGATATGCCAAGGAGAAGCTGTAGAGTGCTTCTTTTAAGTGAAAGTGCTTGACTTATGGAAATAAAGACATGCTTAGGTTGCTAAGATCTGTAGTAAGGACATGTATCTATAAAATTATGAAAGAGGAAGAAATTCATGCTGATTTTGCTGTTGCAGCTCAAAGTGCAAAAGTTGCAGCCACAGTGCATGATAAGTGCTTAGTTAAGATGGAGGAGGCATTAAATTTGTGTGTGGGAGACATGAACAGTAAGTGTGTTTTGATGTAGATGGCAACCTGTCATACCAGAGAGCATTGAGCCTATACAGGAAGACACAGTGTGTGTATAGGGTTCAGCACTACCTGTGGTTTCAGGCACACACTGGAGGCCTTAGAACATATCCCCCTTGGATGCAGGGGGTCTACTGTACTTACACTTCTACTTTGGGGTTCAAAGAAGGGACAGGACATTACGTGTTAGGGGTTAGAAAATGCTTCACAAGCCCTAGCCGATTTGGCTCAGTGTATCTAGCATCAGCCCGTGGACTGAAGGGTCCTGCGTTTAATTCTGGTCCAGGGCATGCATCTCAGTCGCAGGCTTGATCCCCAGCCCTGGCGAGGGGTGTGTGTGGGAGGCAACCAATCAAGGTGTCTCTCTTCCACTCACTAAAAATCAATGGGGAAAATATCCTTGGGTGAGGATTAACAAAAATAAAAAAGGGAAAAGCTTCACAGTGCTTGAGATGATCCTTGAAAGAGCACTGCTGAGTGAAAGGAACAGTAGACAAAGACAGCGGTCGGGAGCAGAGGAGCAGGGGACTAAAGGACTCTTCAGTGTGGGCCACGTTTCTGAGAAAAGGAATGGGAAAACGTGGCAAGGCAGGCGGGAGCGGCACCCCAGCATGTGGCGAACGGGGGGATATTCGGGGGGCCAATTTTTATTAAGCCAGTGCTCATCAAGTATTGGTCACGTGTCAGACATACAGAAATTCAACTGTGAACAGACGGATGCCAACTTTCCCTCATGGAGTGGAAACAGACCTTAAATAACTGAACAAACCTATCATTGTGAGTTGTGCTGTGCTTAGGAAAACAAGAGGGAGACAGAGGAAGAGGGGTCAAGGGGAGCTATCCTTTTAGAGGGGAAGTCTGAGGCAGGAGAACATTGGGTGGGCTGGAGAACACTACATGTGGCAGGCAGACACTCAGAACTTCTTTGTGGTGCAACAATCAGTCATTGAAAGGTTTTTTTGTTTTTTTTTTAAGGAGAGTGCTAGAATCTGGTATGTTTACAAGATCTGGAGAACCAATCAGGGGTTGGCCACAGGGAGACCAGTCAGGAAGCCACTGAAGAGGTCCAGGTGTGAGATGACGGCGTGGCTTAGGGTGAAAAGGATCCAATTCAGAATATATATTTAAGATGCTGCTGCTAGGACTTGCTGATGGATTGAGCAGAAGGGATGGATGAGGGAGGTTTCTGCCTTGTACACCTTTTTTTTTTTTTAATATATTTTATTGATTTTTCACAGAGAGTTAGAAACATCGATGAGAGAGAATCATCGATCAGCTGCTTCTTGCACACCCCCTACTGGTGATGTGCCCGCAACCAAGGTACATGCCCTTGCCTGGAATCGAACCCGGGACCTTTCAGTCCGCAGGCCGACGCTCTATCCACTGAGCCAAACCGGTCCCGGCTGCCTTGTACACCTTGATGGAGGTGCTATTACTCCGACGAGGAAACCGAAAGAGGTTGCAGATTAGTTGGAGGCAGATCCGCAGGTCAGTTTGGACATGTTCCTTCCAGCTGGAGGCGTCACACAGGTAGTTGGAGAGCTCAGGAGAGAAGCCTAGACTCAAATTTACTCCGAAACCCACTCTGGTCAGGCTTCCATCCATTTCTTCCCCATAAATGCTCTCAGAAGGGTCCCATAACTCACTATGACCTCCTGGTTGCCAGATCTAATGGATGATTTTCTATCTCATTTTTCTCAGCCTCCCTGCAGCATCTGACACAATTGGCCACACTGTCCTTGAAACACATCATATTGCTTCTATGACACCACTCTGGGCTTTTCTCTCTCTGTGGCTACTTTGTCAGCTTCTCCCCTATGCAGTTTAAATCAATGGTTTCCAAATTTTAATGGGAAGAAAAAAAATTAGAACTACTGTTCATACATATTTTAATTTCATTTTTTTGGGGGGGTTTCTCAATATAATTTCATTTTTTAAAATGTCTGTATATGTTTCGTAAAGTGCATATCTGTATAGTATATTGGAGGTGCATACCTAATTTTTCTGAAGGTGTGCATTCAAAAAAGTACAGACCGTTCCTCTCATGAAGGATGCTTAGATAACCTCATTCAGTCCCACATCTTTCATTAGGATCTACATAACTTTAAACCCAGAATCCCTGTCTCCCACCCTAGTTCCTACTGAGCTCCAGCCTCCTGTGGCAGCTGCAGTGTAGCAGAGTGCTCTGTGGAGTCTTAAAGGAGCTGGGTGATAGGAGAGAAAGGGGCGTGTTCCAAACCAGGCAGCCCTAAAGCAAGAGGGAGCAATTGCGACCTGAAAGAATTCCTGGTGACTGGCTTGAGGATCATACAAGGGTCAGTAGTGAAGGATGCGGGTAGCACTGGCCAAATGGCGGAGTGACTGGCTGAGAGGCTGGACTTTTCTGAGTACATTGGGAAGCCACTGAAGCATTTGTATCCAGGGAGGAGACATGATGTGAGGTGTATTAGAGGATCATAATAATTCTTCATTGAAAGATAAGTAAAATAGCCGAAACCGGTTTGGCTCAATGGATAGAGCGTCGGCTTGGGGACTGAAGGGACCCGGGTTCGATTCCGGTCAAGGGCATGTACCTTGGTTGCATGTACCAGTAGGGGGTGTGCAAGAGACTCTTTCTCATCGATGTTTCTAGCTCTTTATCTCTCTCCCTCTCTGTACAAAATCAATAAAAAATATACTTAAAAAGAAAAAGAAAAAAGAAAGATAAGTAAAATAGGCCCCAGAGTGACCCACAATGCCGCTGGCAGAGCCAGCACTGGATCCTCCCAGTTTAGTGCTCTTGGTGCATTTCTATCTTCATCTCAGGCAATGTCTGGAACCTAGGGAACTTGCAGGGGGAGGAGAACTCGGTGTCTGGAATGGCCACCCTCCATGTAATGCGATCCCTAATACCTTAGCTTTGTCCTCCCAGTAGGCTGGGCTCTTGGGGAACCAATATGAATAAGGCCTGCTTGATCATTTGTCCTTATTGTTACTATACATTGTATCTCAGTCCCGATGGAAAGTGAAACTAAGAGGTACAGGAACTTGTTCTGTATCACACTCTCTTCAGTTCAGTTCCCAGCGCTAAATTCTTTCCTTCATGTACACACCAAGAAACAGTGAAAACAGACCCTTCAAACATTTGATACAATGTGTTCAGTGTTACAAGTAAGAACAGGTGGGCTGGCGACCTCTTGGTGCAAGGAGATTGGTGGGACCTCTGTCCACCTGCTGGGTTTTCCCCAGAAAAAAGGGACAAGATCATACTGGTAACTAAACAAGAGGGAGAACAGGAGCACCTGGAGCTCAGGATGGAGTGGGCAGCAGGAAAAGGCAATTCAGAGTAAGTGTGGAGCTCACACTGAAGAGCCTCCTGGCCAAGCTTGAGTCAACGTTGACTTCCCTTTTCCTCACATCTATGTCCAAGCCATCATCAAATCTTGTTGAATACATAACTGGAATCTGACCATTTCCCACTGCCACCACTCATGCCACCATTAAATCTCCCCTAGTTTGCCTGGCTAGTGTAGTTTGGTGGTTGAGCTTTGATCCGTGCACCAAGAGGTCGCCAGTTTGATTCCCTGTCAAGGCACATGCCCAGGTTGCCAGCTCAGTCCCCAGTGAGGGGCATGCAGGAGGCAGCTGATTGATGTTCCTATCTCTCCGTCTCCCTTCCTCTCTCTTTCAAATCAATAAAAACAGCCCTAGCCAGTTTGTCTCAGTGGATAGAGCATTGGCCTTTGGACTGAAGGGTCCTGGGTTTGATTCTGGTCAAGGGCACATGCCCGGGTTGTAGGCTTGATCCCCAGTAGGGGGTGTGCAGGAGGCAACTGATCAGTGATTCTCATCATTGATGTTTCTATCCCTCTCCTTTCTTCTCTGAAATTAATAAATATATATATTAAAAATATTTAAAATCAATAAAAACATGTATCTTTTAAATCTCACCTAGTTTTATGTAAGAACTTCCTTCTGTCCTTGATTATCTACAGCCTACATTGGACAAAGCAGAGAGAAAGAAAGAGAAATCCTCTAACAGTAGTCCTCAGCCTTAGCTACACATTAAAGCCTGCTGAAGAATTCTCAAAAAGTTCTTATGGTCCTGGCCCGTGTTCTAAGTGGTTAGAACATTGCCCCGTGCACCAAAGGGTCAAGGTTTCAATTCCTGGTTCAAGGCATGTACCTGGGTTGTAACTTCGATCCTGGCCCCAGATGGAGTGCTTTCAGGAGGGAACTATGTGTCTCTCAAATTGATGTTTCTCTCTCCCTCCCTCTCTCCCTCTAATGCAGTGGTTCTCAACCTTCCTAATGCCTTGACCCTTTAATACAGCTCCTCATGTTGTGGTGACCCCCAACCATAAAATTATTTTCATTGCTACTTCTTCACTGTAATTTTGCTACTGTTATGAATTGTAATGTAAATATTTGTTCTCCAATGGTCTGAGGCAACCCTAAGAGAACTGCTAGCAGGCTCCAGGCAGAGGTATTTTTAAAGCTCCCCAACTGGTTCTAATCTGTGGCCAGAGTTGAGGATCATTATTTCAGTATGTGAGGCTCATGTCTTGTCTCTGTCCAAACCCTCCAACACTTCCCATCTCAGAGTGTAATCCAATAGCCTACAAGGCCATATGTGATCTGGCCTCCTACCTCCCTCTCATGCATTCCATTCCTCCCTCCCATTCACTCTGTCCCAGCTACACTAGCCTTCTTTTCGTTCATTGATCAATGAAGGCACACTTCTGCCTCGAGATCCTTGCCCGTTGCCTATGCGTGAAACACTCTTCACGTAGAAGTCTGCATGGCTCAATCGTTGACCTCCTTTAGGTATTTGCTCAATGATCACCTTCTAGTCTGCCCTCCTTAAAATTGCAACCCCATGCCCAGCTGGTGTGGCTCAGTGGCTGAGTGTTGATCCATAAAGCAGGAGGTCACCTGCTGTATTCCAGGTCAGGGTACTTGCCTGGGTTGTGGGAATCCATTGGGGAGGTGGGGGGTGCAGGAGGCAGCCGAACAATGATTCTCTCTCATTGATGTTCTATCTTTCTCATTTCTTCTCTGAAATCAACAAAAAATTATAAAAAATTAAATTGCAACCACTGCCCACCACTCTCTATTCTCCTTAGTCTGCTCTATTTTTCTTCATAGCACTTGTCACTTCTGATGTATTTATTTACATTATCTGTCTCTTCTTCACCAAAATGTGAACCCCAGGGGATCAGGAATATTTGTTTTGTTAATTGTTTTTAACTGGTAAATATTCCTATCACCTTAAATGCTGTCTGGCATCCAGAGGGTGTGCACGGAATCTTTGTTGAATAGTTGAATTTCTGTATGCCTGTGCATTTTGGTGGAGAGCAGTCAAGCCCTTGTCTGAAGCAGATGATGACTGAAGCCGTGGGAGCAGGTGAACAGCCCAGAAGAACATGGACACACCAGCAAAGGAGCCCCCCAAATCAGCTGCCATGTTCATACTGATGAGTTTCTCCTTCATCTGCCTGGTCACCAGGCGCCTGAGGTTATCCTGGACTCTTCACTCCCCAGCTCATCCTGCAGACAAGTTCCATACTGTCCACTCTGCACTGCCACAGCATCCTCTCCCCCGGACTCTGCCAGCACCCAGCCTGGGTGCCATTGTTTTCCACATTGCAGTTTTAATAAAGTTTTGACCATAACTTTTTCTTAATTAAATGTGGTCAAAATCTCTCAGTAGGTTCCCAGCTCCCACGGGCCTTGTGCGCACGCCCTTTCCCTCACACCTGGGACCTCGGTCCAGTCCCTTCTTTTGGGGGAGCCTTTTTTACCGACTGCGCTGCCTCGTCTGCTCTCCCCCAACTTAACCTCCTGCACACTCACTGGTGACACCATTGGGCAGCCTGTCACCCGCGTGGCCGGGCACGACCTTAGCAAGTGCCTGCATTGCAAGGCGTCTGTGTGGGTCACCGTGGGTCACTGCGGCGTCAGGAATGAGAGACCGCGCGGTGAGCTCGGGCAGGGAGGAAGGGAGCCAGGAGCTAAGCAGTGATGGTGTGAAGGGCATCCCGCTGCGCAGCGAGGCCCGTACCACCTCGGAGCAGGAGCCCAGGGTCCGAGCGGTGCCAGCCGTCCTCGCTCTCCCGGGAGGGGCGCTGAGCTTCAGTGCGCACCCCCGGGGGGGACGGGGAAGCGCGGTAGGACTCCGCCGCTGCCCTCCCTGGGAGGACTTCCTCCGCGGCCGCCGCCGGCAGACGGAAGAGGCGGGACGCCCACCGCGCGGAGGAGCCCTCGGTCCCGGGTCCGCCGCCGGCGCCGGGTCCTCTCTGCGCAGGCGCGGCTCCCCGGCGGGGGCGGGGCCGGGCGGCGCGGGGCGGGGCCAGGCTCCGGGCCCGCCTCCGCGAGCTCTCGGAGCCTCGGAGCTTTGGGCACCCCGACTCTTTTAGGGGCTTCAGGTGAGCGGGGGATGCAGAGGGGTCAGGAAGCCGCCCTCGAGGTCGGGCCGTCGGCCCGATCGCGGGTCCGCCCGCCCTGCCGTCCGCCCACAGCCGCCTCCGCGGAGAATGGGAGAACAAAGGGAGGGGGCGGTTCTGCACACCCCGGAGGGAACCCGGGGTCCCAGGTACCCTGCCCCGCCCGCTGACACTTTCGGTTTCTCCCCGAGTCAGAGGCGCCGCCCGACAGATCCTGGGCGGGCGCCTGGCGCAGCCGCCTCCGCGTGTGCCCGTGCGTCTTTGTGTCTGTCTGTGTGTCTGTCAGGCTGTCCCCGGGCTTGCCTCCACTTCGAGAGCCAAGCTTCCGGTATAGCGACAGCCCGCGAGCCCTCATCCCTCTCCCATGGCAGGTAGGTGGGCCCAGGGCGAGGATCTCCGTTATTCCTCCCCGCGAACCCCCACTGGGGGCTGGGTGTCTGTCGGACGCACCCTCCGGGAATGTGCTCCGACTGGCTGGGTGGGGCCCCTCCCTTCCTCCCGGAGCCGCCGCCCTGCTCCCCAACCCCATCCTCTCCAGTCTCTTCTCACCACGTTTCCCCGCAGCCTCGAGGTCCCCCTCACCCAAGGGTTAAGGGGCAAGAGGATGAGGTCACGAGTCTCTCTCATCGACCCCTGTTCCCCCCACCCACCTACCCACAGGATACATGCCCCCCACAGGCTACGCCCCCTCGCCCCCTCCTCCCTACCCTGTGGCCGCGGGGTACCCGGAGCAGGTGCAGCATCCCGGGCCCGGCCCGGCGCCCGCCCCCGCGCCCGCCCCCGGCTTCGCTGTCTTCCCCTCGCCCGGGGGCCCGGGTCCTGCCGCCGGGCCCGCCGCCCCGCTCCTGCCGCTGCCCGGGGTGCCTGCTGGCCTGGAGTTCCTGGTGCCGGTGAGTGGGTGGGATGGGGAGGAGGAGCCGCAGGGAGGGCCGGCCGGGCGCCGGGCGGTGCTGAGGGGGCGGCCCGTCTCTTTGCAGATTGACCAGGTCCTGGTCCACCAGCGCGCGGGCCGCGTGGAGAGTGAGTGCTGGGCGCGCGGGGCGGGGGGGGCGCCTCGGGACAGGCAGGGCTCGGGCTCCTGGCAGCGCGGGTGCCTGAGCTCCGTGTCCCCCGGCAGCGCTCCTGGGCTGGGAGACCAGGAACCGGTACGAGCTGCGCTCCGGGGCCGGGCAGCCGCTGGGGCAGGCGGCCGAGGAGAGCCACTGCTGTGCGCGGCTGTGCTGCGGCGCCCGCCGCCCCCTCCGCGTGCGGCTGGTGGACCCCCGCGACCGGGAGGTGCTGCGCCTGCTCCGCCCGCTGCACTGCGGCTGCGGCTGCTGCCCGTGCGGCCTCCAGGAGGTGGGCAAGGAGGATGGGTCCGGAGAGGGCGGGGCAGGGGCCAGGAGGTGGGCCCTGAGGGGTGGCTCCGGGAGAGGGTGGGGTAGCGGCCAGGTGGGTCAGGGATGGAGCATCACCAGCACGAGGCTGGAGGGAACAGGTGGGCCTGGAGGTCTGCTGAGGAGGTGACAGGCAGGCGGGCAAAGGGGATGGGAGGTCTGCTGAGGGGAGACCGGGACAGAGCTGGTGTGGCGAGGGCTTGGGCCAAGGTAACCCTGTCGGCCTCCCACTCCAGATGGAAGTGCAGTCGCCACCGGGCACCACCATCGGCCACGTGCTGCAGACCTGGCACCCCTTCCTCCCCAAGTTCTCCATCCAAGATGCCGATCGCCATACGATCCTGCGAGTGGTGGGGCCCTGCTGGACCTGTGGCTGCGGCACAGACACCAACTTTGAGGTATCAGGAATCAGGGGAGATTATAAACCCTCGTAAACCAAGATGGCAGCTTCCACGAGGCAGGATGGCCAACACTAAAGTCAGGACACGGAGCCCATCGAGCCAAACTCACTGTGACTCCCACCCCATTTCCAGTGTTCCTCCGTCTGGAAATAGGACGGCTCCCTGGTCTTATAAGAGCATGACGAAGTGGGGCTCACCTTGAGGGCCAGTGCTGATCGTCACCTGCAGCCATATCGAGAAGGGGACAGTCTGCGGCCAGGCTGGGTTTAGAATGGAGAAGGGCCCATGGGACTGTCTGCATAGGTTTGTGAGCTTAGACCCTGGAGCAAGCGCTAAGTCAACTTTTTAAAAAGTATATTTTTATTGATTTTTTACAGAGAGGAAGAGAGAGGGATAGAGAGTTAGAAACATCGATGAGAGAGAATCATCGATCAGCTGCCTCCTGCACACCTCCTACTGGGGATGTGCCCGCAACCAAGGTACATGCCCTTGACTGGAATCGAACCTGGGACCTTTCAGTCCCCCAGGCCGACACTCTATCCACTGAGCCACACCGGTTTCGGCCTAAGTCAACTTTTTAAGACCCTGTGGCTTGCCTTGCCAATCCAGAAGCCCAGTGGCCTCTCCAGCCTGGAGTTCAGGTGAGATCCTTCTCACCATCACTCCTACCACCCACCTGGAGCCTGGTGAACGCAAGTGGAGACAGTTTCAGTGTGAGGCTGAAAAGCACCTTTGCTTGTAGGAGACAAAGACACTTTACAGACCCTTGATATTTATTTTTTTTCAAAGTTTTTTAATTGATTGTTAGAGAGAAGGAAGAGGGAGGGGGAGAGAATGAAAAAAAGAAACACTGATGCCCTACCTGGTTTGGCTCAGTGGATAGAGCATCGGCCTGTGGACTGAAGGGTCCCAGGTTCGATTCCGGCCGAGGGCACATGCCCGGGTTGTGGGATTGATCCCCAGTGGGGTTATGCAGGAGGCAGCCAATCAATGACTCTCTCATCACTGATGTCGGGGCACACGGTTGGCTGGGAGAGAACCTGCCCAGCCTGGGACTGATCATCAGGAAGTGCCCCAGGGGGTGGGACGGAGAGGGAAGGGGATGGGAAGGGCGTAGAAGGAAATGAAGATAGTTCCAGTCACTATGAGCATAAAGAATGAGCATAGGAAAAGGACCAGGGCGTCGCTGTGAATTACCACCTACATCAGCAGGACCTGTGGCGGCTGGGCCCAGAGGGTCCGGTGGAAAGCACGGTCCTCAGAGGCCACCCTCTCCCCCAGTAGATGGGCTTGGAGCCCTCTGGCTGAGGCTCGCATGCAGTGCTGGACAGGGCCCTCCCTACTTTGCAAAGGCAACCCTTTGGGCAGACAGTCTTCTGGCCGGCAAACTCATTAATGAACAGAGCCAAATATCAACATTATAATGACGAAAATTTCTTCGGAGAGCCACATTTTTTAAACTTAAACTTCTTCAAACGCCACTTCTTCAAAATAGACTCTCCCAGGCCGTGGTATTTTGTGGAAGAGCCGCACTCAAGGGGCCAAAGAGCCGCATGTGGCTCGCGAGCCGCCGTTTGCCGACCACGGTGCTAGGAGCCTGGTTGGCCGACAGGGTGCAGCCGGAATTTCCGCAGCCTCCTTGCCCTCTTGGCCAAGCTACTCTGTGTACGGTACAAACGGCACCAAACGTGGATGGCAGGGACTTTGGTAATAAAAACAAACCTACCAACCAGCCACACGCTAAGGAGACTGGACTCTGTCATGCTTCCGTTTCTCTCATACGGATGTTCCATGGACACGTATGGTCCTTCAAGAGAAACAGAGCCGCCGGGACCGGTTTGGCTCAATGGATAGAGCGTCGGCTTGGGGACTGAAGGGCCACGGGTTCGATTCCGGTCAAGGGCATGTACCTTGGTTGCGGGCATATCCCCAGTAGGGGGTGTGCAAGAGGCAGCTGGTCGATGACTTTCTCTCATTGATGTTTCTATCTCTCTCCCTTCCTCTCTATACAAAAATCAATAATATATATATATACATATATATATGTGTATATATATATATATGTGTATATATATATATATTATATAAAAAAGAGAAACAGAGCCATGTCTGAATCCTGATTTTGGCTATCTATTCCCAGGGTGACTTATGGTGACTCAGTTTCCCCAGAAGTCACATGGAAACCCAAGGCTGTTAGGGATTCACTGAGCATGGAGCCGCACAGTTCACACGGGTGCCTGTGGGAGGAAGAGACAGGCGAGAGCGGCTGCATCCACCCTAGTTGGGTCTGTCCTTCTCGCCTCTCTGGCTCCTGACAGGTGAAGACCCCGGATGAATCCCGCAGCGTGGGCCGCATCAGCAAGCAGTGGGGCGGGCTGCTCCAGGAGGCCCTCACGGACGCAGACGACTTCGGCTTGCAGTTCCCGCTGGACCTGGACGTGAGGGTGAAGGCGGTGCTGCTGGGAGCCACGTTCCTCATTGTGAGTCGGCGGTCCCTCCTTTTCCCACCGGAGGCCTGCACCTCCTGGCCTCCTGCTAGCGAAGGGCTAAGGACAGACTCCATGGGGGCGGGGTGCAGGTCTAGACCTGGGTTGGGACAGCGTCTCCTGCTGACGGAACCCTCCCCTCAGGACTACATGTTCTACGAGAAGCGAGGAGGCCCTGGGCCCTCTGCCATCACCAGTTAGACGGCATCTCAGGGTGAGGACCATCTCCTCAGCCAGAACTCAAGATGCTCACCTGGCCCGGCCCGGCCCCTCCTCTCCTCGGAGGCAGCCCCTTTCCTCCATGTGCGCTGCAGAGGACAGACAGGGTGCCTGAGAGGCTGGGGCCCTGGTGCCCCCTCCCTACCCCGCTCCCCCGGCCTCCTTCGCTGTGGCCCCTGCAGGAGGGTATGTACGAGAGCCCTTCCCCGCTACCTCTCACCGCTGTCTCCGCCGTCCCTCAGCACCCAGGTGTATCGGCTTTCACACTGCCCTGCTCCCTTCCTCTCACCCCTTCCAGGCCTCTGCTCTGGGGTCTTGCAACAGAGCTGGGGTGGGAAAGGGTAAGCAGCACCAAAGATGGCTGATATGGCCGCCCACCTCTGCCTCAGCTTGGCCAATCCGTTCAGCCTCAGAACATGGCACTCAGAGGAGGTGCCTATTTCCCCAGCAGCAACGGCTCTAGGGCCACGGCCCCAGCGCCAACCTCCTCTCCTCCCGCCCCGCCCCCACCCTCCCCACTGCTGGTGCTTCTGCAGCTCCGTGTGCCTTACTGAACCACCCTCCCTGCCCTGTTCCTACAAAGGAGGCTGCATTTGTATGTTATATTCATATAAACTTTGTAATGTTTTGGACATTGGAAGATCCGTGTAATGGGAGAGGGTGGACGGAACAAAGGGGAATGTGACAGCTGGGCCGGGCGGGGCTGGCCCGTCTCGTCTCGTAATCCATGCTGCTGGGATCAAGTGTCCCTGCAGCCAAGGCAGCAACTCTCATCACCCATGACGGCCCCGGCCCCGGCCCAGGCGCCGGCAGTCTGAGCCCCGCACCCCGAGTCAGTGTGGCTGCTCCCAGGGGCTCGGTGTGAAGGCCGCTCAGGACGCTGCTCCCAGGGGCTCGGTGTGAAGGCCGCTCAGGACGCTGCTCCCAGGGGCTCGGTGTGAAGGACGCTGCTCCCAGGGCTCGGTGTGAAGGACGCTGCTCCCAGGGGCTCAGTGTGAAGGCCGCTCAGGACGCTGCTCCCAGGGGCTCAGTGTGAAGGACGCTGCTCCCAGGGGCTCGGTGTGAAGGACGCTGCTCCCAGGGGCTCGGTGTGAAGGACGCTGCTCCCAGGGGCTCGGTGTGAAGGACGCTGCTCCCAGGGGCTCGGTGTGAAGGACGCTGCTCCCAGGGGCTCAGTGTGAAGGCCGCTCAGGAGGCTGCTCCCAGGGGCTCGGTGTGAAGGCCGCTCAGGACGCTGCTCCCAGGGGCTCGGTGTGAAGGCCGCTCAGGAGGCTGCTCCCAGGGGCTCGGTGTGAAGGCCGCTCAGGACGCTGATCCCAGGGGCTCAGTGTGAAGGACGCTGCTCCCAGGGGCTCGGTGTGAAGGCCGCTCAGGACGCTGCTCCCAGGGGCTCGGTGTGAAGGCCGCTCAGGACGCTGCTCCCAGGGGCTCGGTGTGAAGGCCGCTCAGGACGCTGCTCCCAGGGGCTCGGTGTGAAGGCCGCTCAGGACGCTGCTCCCAGGGGCTCGGTGTGAAGGCCGCTCAGGACGCTGCTCCCAGGGGCTCAGTGTGAAGGCCGCTCAGGAGGCTGCTCCCAGGGGCTCGGTGTGAAGGCCGCTCAGGAGGCTGCTCCCAGGGGCTCGGTGTGAAGGCCGCTCAGGAGGCTGCTCCCAGGGGCTCGGTGTGAAGGCCGCTCAGGAGGCTGCTCTCAGGGGCTCAGTGTGAAGGCCGCTCAGGACGGCTGTTCGCAGGGTGCGGTGTGGCCCTTGTCCTCCTCCACAGCAAGGACAAGCTTCCTGTGGGAATGGTGCACAGCAGCTCTGCTCCTCCTCCTCCTGGTGGGAAATGTGGTCGGCAGGTGGGCTACATCCTTCCGTGGCCCAGCCATGGGGGCTTGAGCCCTCCAAGGCCGAGAGGCCGGGCAGGAGGAGACCCTGGACCCTGGACCTGCCGTGGCCGGCTCTTCGGGTGGGATGTGCACCCTCTCAAGGCTGGTTCGGCTCTGCGGCCCATGGCCCGCTCTCGGTGCATCTGGTGTCCGTGTCTGAAGGAGCCGAGCTCAGGGCCGAGCCAGGACGTAGCGACTGGCCGCCGAGAGGTCCCACTGGTAATGCTCCAGGATGTGCCGGCAGTCGGCCCTGGACCGGCTGCTCAGGTGGAAGAGCTGGTCCACCTGTGGGCGTGGGAGGGGCGGCTGAGTGTCAGAGGGCAGGGGCAGGGCAGCGGGGCCGAGGGGAGGGGCTGCCCTCACCTTAAGGTTCTGGATGGCAGAGACCACATCTCCTCCCGTGGCCCTCAGGGCCGCCTGGCACTCCTGGTGGGTGACTCCGTGGACGCTGAGCTGCACCTTAGGGCACAAAGCCTCACTTAGGCTCTCAGCCCAGCCTGAAGCCCCTCTGGACGCCAGGCCGCGTCAGGGAGACCTCACCTCCATCGCCTTCTTCTGCAAGTCGGGGTCGGGCAAGAGGCCTCCGGGGAGCACAGCGGCTCTGCTGTCTCCAGGGGTCCCCAGGGGGTGACTGTGCAGGGGTTCTCTTTCTCTTTTGGGCCAGGAGGGCCGCTCCCGGGGCGGCTGGTAGGGAGGGCGGGGTGGCAGGCCGGGGGGCCCCTGGGGGACATCTCTGGCTTTTCGAAGTTCGGGGGGGCTGAAACCACCCCCTCTGGGGGAGGGGCCCAGAGACAGAACAGATTCCAGACTCTTGGAAATGCCTGCACGGTGAGAAAAAACATCTTGAGAGGAAGCCTCGATGCAGGGCCCTGCCTCCTTCCCGCTCTGTCTGCCTGTGCTGGCTGTCCGCCGGGGTCCAGGACCGTAAAACGGACACCCAGGCCCGGGCGGCTAAGTACCCACAGGCCTGGGAGGGCAGGCGCCGCAGGTGGAGGTATGTGCAGTGGACAGGGCTGGTCTTAAAGGACAGCTGGGATGCCCACAGGCAGAAGGAAGTGGTGGAAGGAAGGAGTCACGTGTGTGGGGAAATCATATCCCGAAGGCCATAGATTCAGAGCAGGGGGCAGAACTGAGGGTTGTTCCTGGTCCCAGAGGCCCTGGGCCCCCGCCCTTCCCCCACACTCACCCTTCATCCTCTGCAGGGCCACGTTCCTCCTCGGCCCCTGAGCTGGAGGTGGCTCCCGAGGCTTCGCCTTGGCTCTGGCCCTGCTGGAGAGGGATCCCGTTCGCCTTCCACCCCAGCCCCACCCGACATCAGTGTCTCCCCCAAAGGATCTCGGGGCTCCCTTTCTGGCTGAGACTCAGAGTGGAAGCTTCTCCCGGAAGGCATGTCCAGCCTCCCAGCTCTCCCGGCCCCTCCCCAGCTCCCCTTGCAGAGCAGCTGCTGAGCGTGGTTGGTGCCCCAGCCCGGCTCTGTCCCCACGCTCTCAGGTCCTCACCCTTCTGCGCTTCCCCGTCTCTGCTCTCCCCACGCAGGGGGGCCCCGGTGGGCTGGGCAGGGGGCCGGCGAGCCCTTCGGGTCTGTCAGCGTCACGGCCGAGGCTGGGAACGTGCCCACTTTCAATGTGCGGCCATTCTGGCCCTTCCAGGTGGCGGAGCCGGGGCTGTGGAAAGAGGGGGAAACACGGGGGGCGTGGAGGCCGGGCTCCCACACGCGTCCGCTCACACGCCGTGTGCCACGGAGCTGCGCCCGCCCGGAGGAAGGGAAGCCTTTTTCTCCCAACACAAAGGGCTCTGTGGGCATGCTCCAGCCGGCAGCCGGGACGGGCGACGGGCAGAGCGTCAGGGAGTGAGGCAGAGGATTAGGGCTGGAGGAGCTGGGAAAGCAGGAAAGGAAGCAGGGCCGGGCATGTTGGGAGGGAGTCCCCCTGGGGGACTCGTAGGAAACATGAGGCACTCACCTGCCCTCGATGATAGTGATGAGATCTCCAGGCTCCATCCTCAGGGCGCCCGGCTCTGTGACCTCCCTCACACACCGCCCCTCGGGGGGCCAGGCCTGGGGAAGGAGGAGAGGGTGTCATGGAGCAGCGAAGAAAGAGGACTCTTGATTTACACACCCACCATCAAACCCGTCCCAGCTGTGTCCTGTTCTGGGCCCAGGATGGGACTGGCCCTCCCTGTCCCCCAACTGTAGCCATGGAGGAGGCAGGCCAAGCTGGACACAGCCCAGGGGTCAGGGAGCCACAGAAGGGGGTCTGTCTCTACCTAAGGAGGCCAAGAGGGCGTCGTCCTGCATTCTGCTCTTACTCCACACCCAGGCCCGTCACATCCACCGCCAAGCACCTCTGGGAAGCTTCCGTTTCTTTCCAGCTCCGGTGTCTCAACCCTCATCCAGACCTCTTCATCTCTCTTCTGCTTCACAGCTGTTTTCTCCAACCTGGGCTTCCCACCTTCAGTGTCATCCCTCTAACCCATTCCTGCACCAAGCCGGAGTGATACAGTGCGTAAAGTCTTGTTCCTTCCCTGCTCGGAGTTCTTTCACAACTTCCTAGTCCCCTTAGAGTAATTCCTTTAACAGTACACACTTCCAGTCAAGATGGCAGCGTAGGTAATGTGACACACATCCTTCCACAACCACGTGAAAAATACAACTAAACTACGTAACAACCACCATTCAGAACTGCCTGAAATCTAGCTGACTGGACGTCCTACAACTAAGGATATAAAGAAGCAGCCACATTGAGACTAGTTCCCTGTTACCCCGAAAATAAGACAGTGTCTTATATTAATTTTTTTCCTCCCAAAGTTGCACTAGGTCTTATTTTCAGGGGATGTCTTATCTTTCCATGCGCTAGGTCTTATTTTCCGAGGATGTCTTATTTTCAGGGAAACACGGTAAGAGGAGTGGATATGAATAATAAGTCTAACACCTCAGGTGGCAGATAAAAATTGGGAGGGATATATTGGCTGCAGAGGTCCTCCCCTGAGTAGTGAGGGGTCCCAGCCCCACTCCTGGTCCCCCACTCCAGGCTTGTAGTACTGGGAAGAGAAGTCTCCATAGCTGTGGCTGTGAAAACCAGTGGGGACTGTGGCTGAGTGAGATGGGGGCCTTATGGAGTCACAGGCAGTTCCTCTTAAAGGGCTCAAGCACACCTACTTGGATTCACTCCCTCTGAATTCCAGCCCTGGGGCAGGCGCCCAAAAGGCACCAGGGACATACGGGGAGGGACGGAGGTGTCTGGGATCGGGGCAAGAGCCGGAGGGGCAGCTTTCTCTCAGACAGAAGTGCTGGCAGAGGCCATATTCCTTTTCTGAGCCCTTCCCCCACAGAGCCTGCAGGAGGGCGCCACATCCAAGTCTCCATCACCCTGGCTGTCACTGTTTGCCCTGGTGATTCCCTGAGACCTTGCCCCACCAACGTTCAGGCCCACCCAAGTATTTTCCAATGGCCTTTCCATGTGAATCACCTGTCTTGGCTCATGCTTCAGACATTCCCAGAATCTCTCAAACAAGCAGCATCTGGCTTTGGCACGCCGCATCCCTCTTTCTAAGTGGCCCCAGGCCCCATACTAGTGGCAGCTGTATGGCTTGCAGCTTGGCCTCTCCTGGATACTTCCAAGCTGAGCACAAGTAGCGGTCATGGTGCAGATTGCCTTGTAGCTCATGCCAAGCGACCTGAGCAGAACACAGGTGGCCGCTGATCTTTGCCTGCAGCTTCAGGAGGCTCCAGAGCTAGCACACCCAGTGAACAGCTTCAGACCCACAAGCAACTCACTTAAGCAGCGAACTCAGCAGCCACTGGGCCTTGCTGACCTAAGTCCTACTTTGTGGGATGGGCCCTGCACAGCTGATCCTCCATGCTGGTCGCAGGCAGCCCTTGCAGCCGACTGGCCTGGGTAAATCCCTCCAACAGCAATCAGGGCTCAACTACAACAGGAGGGTGTACACAGCCCGCAGGAAGGGGTGGGCACAACTGGAGTGCCGAGGTTGGGTGAATGGGGAGCCTGTGCCTCTGACCCTATAGAACATGTACTACATTAGGCCTTCTACCAAGACTAGGACACACCGAAACCGGTTTGGCTCAGTGGTAGAGCCTCGATCTGCGGACTGAAAGGTCCCAGGTTCGATTCCGGTCAAGGGCATGTACATCGGTTGCGGGCACAACCCCGATAGGGGGTGTGCAAGAGGCAGCTGGTCGATGTCTCTCTCTCATCAACATTTCTAGCTCTCTATCTCTTTCCCTTCCTCTCTGAAAAAATCAATAAAATATATATTTTTTAAAAAGACTGGGACACAAAGCAGCTCTACCTAATACACAGAAACCAACACAGGGAGGCTGACAACACGAGGAGACAAAGAAACCGGTCCCAAATGAAAGAACAGAACAAAACTCCAGAAAAAGAACTAAGCAAAATGGAGACAAGCAATCTTCCTAGAAGCAGAGTTCAAAGCAGTGGTTATAAGGATGCTCAATGAACTTAGGGGAAGAGTAGATGAACTTAGAACTTCAACAGCATTACAGAAGGACATGAGGCCCTCGCTGATTTGGCTCAGTGGATAGAGTGTCAGCCTGCGGACTGAAGGGTCCCTGGTTTGATTCTGGTCAAGAGCACATGCCCAGGTTGTGGGCTCGATCCCATTGTGGGGCATGCAGGAGGCAGCTGATAAATGATTCTCATCATTGATGTTTCTATCTCTCCTCTGAAATCAATAAAAAATATTTTTTGAAAAAGAGAGAGAAAAGCAGTTAGTTACCTACATGGGAGCTCCCATAAGACTGTCAGCTGATTTCTTAACAGACACTTTACAGGCCAGAGGGATTAGCAAGAAATATTTAAAGGATTGAAAAATAAGGACCTATAACCAAGATTATCCAGCAAAGCTACATTTAGAATAGAAGGACAGATAAAGAGCTTCCCAGACAAGGAAAAACTAAAGGAGTTCATCACCACCAAGCCAATATTAGATGAAATGTTAAAGGAAAAAGAAGGAAAGAAAAAAAAAAAAAAGATTAAAAATACGAACAGTAAAATGGCAGTAAATACATATCTATCAACAATCGAATCTAAAAACAAAATAAAGAGCCAAGCAGAACAGAAACAGCCCTGGCTGGTGTGGCTCAGTTGTTTGGCATCTTCCTGTGCACTGAAAGGTTTCTGGTTCGATTCCTGGCCAGGGCTCATGCAAGAGTTTGGCGTTCAGGCTCAATTCCCAGTAGGGGGCATGCAGGAGGCAGCCAACTGATGTTCCATTCTCACATAAATCTCCCATTGATAGTAACAGAATAGTCATGGGGATGTAAAGCAGGGAATATAGTCAATAATATTCTAATGATTGTGTGTAGGATCAGATGGGTACAAGATTTATTGGGATCATCACTTAGTAAATTATATAATGTCTAATCACTGTACAGCCGAAATAAATGTAATACTGTATGTCAACTGTAGTTGAAAAATGATTTCAAAAATATTTTCAAAAGAACACCTGAAATAGTATAGTCAATTAGGGAATAGCTCTGAAGTCAGAGAGACTGGTTCAGATGCCAACTCCTCCACTTACGTGTGCTTTTATTTTATTTAAATATCTCTATATATATTTTTGATTTTTACAGAGAGGAAGGGAGAAAAATAGAGAGTTAGAAACATCGATGAGAGAGAAACATGGATCAGCTGCCATCTGCACACACACACACCCGGAATGTGCCCGCAACCAAGATACACGCCCTTGACCGGAATCGAACTTGGGACCCTTCAGTTCACAGGCCAACGCTCTATCCACTGAGCCAAACCTGTCAGGGCTTGCGTGTGCCTTCAGGCAAGTCACCTAAACTGACAGTGCCTGAGCTGCCCCATCTGCAAAATCAAGATAACAATGATCTTGCTGGTTTCTGTGAGGATTAAATGAGTGAACACGTTGAAGAATACATGTGAGGCACTCAGGCCAGTATCTTAGGCAGATCAAGTGCTCTGAGGCCAGCTCTGGTGTTTATCAGCCTCACGGATCCTCCCGCGGGGCAGCCCCTGAGCACCTCCACAGCCTTCCCCTTCCACACTGAGCCTTCCTCTGCCAACGCCCAGGGCAGCCTGCCGCTCTCTGCTCTTTCCCCCCCTTCAGCCCTCAGCCCTTCAGCCTTCCTCTACGCAGCACCAAGCTGCTCCCCAGGGTCTCAGCACCCTGCAGGCACAGACTGCTCTGTTCAGAGAAAACGGGGGTCCCAGCCCCCAGCCCAGGAGACAGCGTGGTTGGTCTTGTGCAGGAAACCCTGAGAGAAAGAAGAGAGGGAAGAGAGGCCTGGGGTGCAAGGGTTCCCACCTCTTGGATCAGCCCCTCCAGGGCGGAGAAGCTGGGCCGGTCAGCAGGGTGGAGGGCCCAGCAGCGCAGGGCGAGGGCGTAGAGGGCCCGGGAGCAGAGAGGAGGCCTGGGCAGCCGCGCTTGCTCCTTCTCCAGCCGCTGCAGGATGAGGTAGGGCGGGACCCAGGCCCAGGGCTCCTTGCCCCCGGAGAACATCTCCCACAGCGTCACCCCGAACATCCACACGTCCGAGGCGGGAGAGAAGGCCCCCTGGCGCAGGCTCTCCGGGGCGCACCTGCGGAAGGGGAGCTGAAGGGGGCTGGCTGTGTGCCCCTGGGCTTTCCCCTCCCACTGAGCAACCCACCCCCGCAACCCCGGGCTCCCAAATCCTTCCAGACCCACGGACTCCTCTGGGTCCAGTCCCTCCGTTACTGCCCTCCAGATCCTCATCCTCAGGACCGGCCCCCGAACACCCTCCTGCGGGCGCCCCGCACTCACCAGGCGTAGGGGATGGGGTGCCCCCCGACACGCACACACTCACCAGGCGTAGGGGATGGGGTGCCCCCCCACACACGCACACACTCACCAGGCGTAGGGGATGCGGTGCCCCCCCACACGCACACACTCACCAGGCGTAGGGGATGCGGTGCCCCCCCACACACGCACACACTCACCAGGCGTAGGGGATGCGGTGCCCCCCCCCACACGCACACACTCACCAGGCGTAGGGGATGCGGTGCCCCCCCACACGCACACACTCACCAGGCGTAGGGGATGCGGTGCCCCCCCACACGCACACACTCACCAGGCGTAGGGGATGGGGCGCGGCCCGCCCATCACGTAGCGGCCCCGGGCGCCGCCCAGCGGCCGCACCAGCCCGAAGTCGGCCACCTTGATGGTGCGCGGGGCGGTCAGCAGCAGGTTGCGCGTGGCGAGGTCGCGGTGCACCAGCCCGCGGGCGCCCAGGTACGCCATGGCCGCCGCCAGCTGCCGCAGGAACAGGCAGAGCAGCGCCACGGGCAGCGGGGCCGCGGGCGCCGGCGCCGTGAGGCGGGCGTGCAGGGAGCCCAGCGGCGCCAGCTCCATCACCTGCGGGGGGCGCCGGTGAGTGGGGCCCGCCCCACGGAGGCCCGGCCCACGGAGGCCCGGCCCACGGAGGCCCCACGGAGGTCCGCCTCACGGAGGTCCGCCCCACGGAGGTCCGCCCCACGGGCCCTAGTCACCCGCCCTCCCTCTCCCTCCGCCCGGGCCGTCCCGGGAGCCCGCCAGGTCGCTCACCATCTGCAGGGGCTGGCCCAGCACCAGCCCGTGCAGCCGCAGCAAATGCGGGTGCTCCAGGCTCATCATGACCGACACCTCCCGGAGGAAGTCCCTCAGCCCCGAACCCGCAGAGCCCTCGGCCGCCACCCGGAGGGACTTGACCGCCACCGGGACCTGGGGGCGCGGGGAGAGGCACCGTCAGGCCCCGCGGGGAGAGCTGTACCAGGGCCAGAGCGAGGGCAGCGGAGTGGAGGGGCAGCAGGGCGGGGGGGAGGTGGGGTGAATGGGGCGGGGGGGCAGCAGGTCGAGGGGGGGGGAGCAGGGCGGAGGGGCAGCAGGGCGGGTGTCAGCAGGGCGGGGGGCAGCAGGGCGGGTGTCAGCAGGGCGAGGGGCAGCAGGGCGGGTGTCAGCAGGGCGAGGGGCAGCAGGGCGGGGGGCAGCAGGGCGAGGGGCAGCAGGGCGGGGGCAGCTGGCCCAGGGACCAGGGGAAGGAGGCTCCCCGATACTCACGCTCTGACCGCTGGGCAGCGTCCACAGCCCGCGGTGCACCACCCCGAAGCAGCCGGAGCCCAGCAGCTCCCCTCTGCACACGGCGCCGTCGGGGATCAGACACTTGAGGCCCCCCTCCGGCTCCGGGAGGGACGGGGGGCTGTCTGAAGGTGGGGGGGTCGTCTCCTTCTGCTCAGGGGCAAGCCCCCCAAGGATCTGAAACGGGGGAGGGAAATCTGGTGTGCGGAAGCCTGCAGACCCCTGCCACTCAGCACAGCCCACCCCCCAGCCTGGGCTGGCCCCCTCAACCTCTCAGCCCCACCCCGAAACACACACCTTGTAGACCCAGTTCTTAGGCTTGTGCCCCAAACGGTGCCTCTTCAAAGCTTCAGCCAGTCTGCGCTGGGCTGGGGGAGACCGGAATTAAAGGGCTGGTAGTATGGGGGGGGGGGGGATTATGCCAGGAATGTAAAGGTAAGAAGGAGGGCTGGTGGGGAGGGGGGCGGGGGTTGTAGCAAAGGGCAGTTTGGGGGGAGAAAGGGCCTCAGGCCCGGGCCTCACCAGGCCGGCCCATGCCAATGGCGTCCAGGTCCTGAGGTCTCACGAAGTCGAAGTGCTCGGGCCGCGTGACGTTCAGCTCCTCCAGGATGGGCCTGTAGAACTGGGCCAGCTGCAGGTCCCGCAGCAGCCGCAGCAGCCAGGGCGAGCCGGCCTCCGGGAGCATGTCTGAGAAGGAGCCGGGATGGAGCACTCTCCTCCAGACTCCGCGCCCGGGGCACCTGAGGCGCCGGACACTGTGCTGTGGTCCCCGGCTCCGCCCTCCCCATCAGACACCCTCAGGGGTGGAGGGAGGGACACATCAGGGACAGAGGTCCTCCACTCCACTCACACACCCAGAGATCGCTCCCCGCGCTGAGACCGAGGCCCCCGCCCCTCACACCCGAGACCCCACCACGCAGACTCCAAGCATGTCCCCTCTCACTCTCCAGATGGCACAGCGCTCTGGCTCCTAGCACACCCAGACACACGCCTTTTCAGACCGGAGACACACCACTGCACACGCACGTACACACACACACACAGGAAACATCTTACACATACATACCAGAGGTGCCCAGATGGGCTAACCACACCATACCTCAGAACCTCAAACAAGTAGGCACACACACGTGTGCACATACACACAAAGGTACACTGCCTCCCACACCCATACACACACACACACACACACACACTGACACGTTCTAGCACGCGGCCATAAAATGCCCGGGCTTACGCCACATACCTCTCACACACATGTCGTGGAGACAGGGCAGTCCGCTGCCCCCTAGACCCACAGCACCGAGGTCCTCATGAACACACACAACACGCCAGACAGCGTCCACAGACACTGTGTCCGCAGGCAGCAGACGGCCCCTCGCCGGGAGGAGGCCGCAGCATCTGCAGTGGAACCGGCCGTGCTCCCAGCTCGGACACCCCGGGCCCCTCCGGGCCCCTCCGGGCCCCTCCCGGCAGCAGCAGCACTGAGTCACCCTCACTCAGCTCAGGGCAGCCACAGCCTCCGGCGCTTTGGGCGCGGGCAGCCAGCACGCTCCTCACATACCTGCACACCAACTCTTCCTTCTACCACACACACACACACACACACACACAGACACACACAGACACACACATACACAGACACACACACACCCCTCAGCAGCACACACTCTCCTCACACACCTGCACACGAACTCTTCCTTCTACCACACACACACACACACACACACAGACACACACACAGACACACACACAGACACACACACACACCCCTCAGCAGCACACACTCTCCTCACACACCTGCACACCAACTCTTCCTTCTACCACACACACACACACACACACACACAGACACACACACAGACACACACACACACACACACAGTGGGAGGCAGCGGGGCACCCCGCGCTGGGAACTCGGGGTGAGCAAGGGCGGAGGGCGGCAGGAGAGCGCCCAGAGCCTGGCGGAGGGGCGGGCCGCGGGGAGGAGAGGACCGGGCAGAGAGGACAGAGCGGGGAGGACCGAGCAGGGGAGGACCGGGCAGGGAGGATCGGGCAGGGAGGACCAGGCAGAGGAGGACCGGGCAGGGAGGACCGGGCAGGGAGGACCGAGCAGGGAGGACCGGGCAGGGAGGACCGAGCAGGGAGAACCGGGCAGAGGAGGACCGGGCAGGGAGGACCGGGCAGGGAGGACCGGGCAGGGAGGACCGGGCAGGGAGGACCGAGCAGCGGAGGGCGAGGCGGGCAGCCCCGGGGCCGGGCCCTCACCTGGCAAAGGCGGAAGCGGCGCCTCCGCGGGCTTGGGCGCTGCCGGGACTAAATCCGAGCGGGGCGGGCCAGGCAGCGGGCGGTCCGCGGGGGCAGGTGCGGCTGCGGGGGCGGCCCCTCCCCCGGGTCAGACCCGGAGCACCCCCCCAGCCTCCCCGCTCTGCACCTCCCAGCCTCCTCCAAAGCACTCCTCACCCTCCCCACACCTCCCCTGCCAAACCCTCCCCTCCCCGGGCCCGCCCCTGAGGGAGCGGCGCCTGGCCCAGCTCACCTGGCCCAGCTCACCTGGCCCAGCACGGGGAGCGGGGAGATAAGGCTGAGCCGGAAGCAGCCCGGGCCGGGAGGCAGACACCTTCCTGGCACCTCCGGGCTAGGCTGGCAGCGCGGGGCGTTCGGGAATGAGGTTGGGGCGGAGAGGTGGTGGCGGTGGTGCAGAAAGTCAGCCCCCGTCTCAACAGAGTCCAAGACGGAGGACGGTGCCCTTTCCCCAGCTCTGACGCGGGAGGACCTTTGGGTGCTCCCTGGGGTGGGACTCGCAGGAAGGCTGTGTGCGCGTGCATTGGGGCGGGGACAGAGCTCCTGTGGCTCTCAGCCCCACCCCAGCTCGGCACCTGGTCTTGGTGGTCAAAGATGCGTTCCATACATCAGGGCACCCCCCCCCCCCCAGCACCTGCACCTCCCCGCCCCATTCTGGCATAGCCTCCCTCGCCCCAGGTACAGGCTGCTTGGCCTTGGCCGCGGGGACACAGTCCGGGACCTTTCTCTGGGGGTCCTAGGGAAGCCACCAGACTTAGGGCATCTTTTCTGTCTCCGTCCCAAGGCAGGATTTGTGAGCATGGCAGCTACTGCCTCAGAGCCCCTGGGAAGGAAAAGCCCACCCCATCTTGATAAACACCTGGGACCTTGCAGCATTGATGGGAAAATCTTTTTTTTTTAATCAATAATAACTTTATATTTTTTAATATTTTTTTAAAAATATATTTTATTGATTTTGTACAGAGAGGAAGGGAGAGAGATAGAGAGTTAGAAACATCGATGAGAGAGAGTCATCGATCAGCTGCCTCTTGCACACCCCCCACTGGGGATATGCCCGCAACCAAGGTACATGCCCTTGACCGGAATCGAACCCGGGACCCTTCAGTCCCCAAGCCGACGCTCTATCCATTGAGCCAAACCGGTCTTGGCTATATTTTTTAATATATTTTTTTAATTAAATTATTATCTGTGTACATATTTTAACATTGCCCCCCACTTCCCATACATACCCTCCCTCTGATGGGAAAAATCTTAATAGCTCACAGCTCTAGCTGTATGGCCTTCTTGCCAATTCTCTTCACCACCCAGGCCGGCTGCTCGCACTGTCACTGCTCCCTCCACATCTGTTGTTCCTGACACACCTGTAGGCTCCACAGAGTCTTGTTCATCTTGTGTTCCCAGTACTGGGGCCAGTGTGGGTTTGTAATAGGTGCGGGGCAGATTTTGAAGAAGTCTGCTTCGTCTAACTGTCATTCCTTTGTAGGTGATGCCTTTTCTCCCTGATTTTAGGACATTATTGGTGTTTTTTAGTTCTATTACAAATGTTAACGGAAAAAAAAACATGTAAAAACCTGTAAAGAATTTTTGTGAGTTTATTTGAGCCAAACTGTCGACCAGATATGCCGAGAAGCAGAACCTCAACGGATTGAGATAATGCTCCGGAGAATGGCGGGCCACATTTCTATATTTACACATTGCAATCAAAGGAAAGGGACGTAGGTGAGTTACATGAAACTCACTGGTGAGCCGAGACCGGTTTGGCTCAATGGATAGAGCGTCGGCTTGGGGACTGAAAGGTCCCGGGTTCGATTCCGGTCAAGGACATGTACATTGGTTGCGGGCATATCCCCAGTGGGGGGTGTGCAAGAGGCGGCTGATCGATGACTCTCTCTCATCGATGTTTCTAACTACTCATCTCTCTCCCTTCCTCTCTGTACAAAACCAATAAAATATATTTTTTTAAAAAAAAGAAAGAAAGAAACTCACTGGTGATAGATTAGGGAGGTGGGACAGAGCGAAGTGGGGAAACCTCTGGGATAGGGTACAAGGTAAAATTTACAGAGATGGATACAGGATACTTTAACATAGTTAACAGTTGACAATTAACTTGATAACAATAACAATGAGGGAATGTCTCCAGGCCATTTGTTGTGCCCTGAGTGGTCCGGGGTAAAAAGGAAGTTACAAGTTACCCAGACATCTCACAGATATGCTATCTTACAGGCAGGAAGGCAGATGGGATCAGTAAAGAACATCTAGGTTGATCTTTGTCAGGTGAGATATTGGCCTAGAACATGACTACCCACTGTAACCTGTTTGTAGTTAGATATTTAATTTTCAAACCATCTTTTGTGGTTATTTTAGGTCTCTGAGTTTGCAAGACTGCCACACAGGCTTCCCCTGAGCTTGTCAGGTGGCTCTTTTCTTTCACACATTTTGGTCATTAATCAATCCAAAGGATGCATTGATGACCAACCTTTTGGTTGGATAATGGAGTCCCACAGTGCTAGGAAGGCTCATTCCTAGGATGTCTCAGTGTCAGCATGTCTTGCTGAACTGTTGGACCACTGGGGATGGGGGCAAGACTATAACCTTAGATAGCACTTGAGGTTGAATTATATATTTTAAAAAGGCAGGTAGATGGGAGGCAGTCAGATCCTATATGTCCTTATTACAAAGTATTCTAGATCATTTCTAATTTTTGAGCCACCATGATCCAAGTCTTTTTGCTGTTTGACTTACATTTTGCCTTTCTGCATCTGATATAACATTTACATATCATGGACAAAAGTAACAATAGTAAACCAATAACAGTGATTAGGAACAGAAAATGTCTAATACTAGACAAGGAAAAGTCTAAAGGGAACAAGCATCCCAGCCAACTGAAAAACCCTTTCCATGTATTATCATAATTTTTTATTAAGCTAATTATATGTTTTCCTCCTTCATCCACTGTCATTTGTACTTTATGATATGTTTGGCCAGATGAATTGAGACTCTCTACTATTTCATTATCTAGAAGTTCTAATTTTTCTTCTGGCCAATTAGTTTCCATAGAAATGACTTCATGGGGAGGATTAAGTTCAATTTCCCAATACATTGGTTTTTCAATATCAATATTATCATAGGTTTTATGAACCTCAGGCAAAGTTATTTTGCCTATAATTTCAATATTACACCATATTTCAGTATTATTTAAAGTAAACTTGGTGTTATTACAGTAAAAATCGCTTACTTTAACAGAAGAGTTTTTTGGGTTTTTTTAAAATATATTTTATTGATTTTTTTTACAGAGAGGAAGGGAGAGAGATAGAGAGCTAGAAACATTGATGAGAATCATTGATCAGCTGCCTCCTGGACACCCTCTACTGGGGATGTGCCTGCAACCAATGTACATGCCCTTGACCGGAATCGAACCTGGGACCTTTCAGTCCACAAGCCAATGCTCTATCCACTGAGCCAAACCGGTTTTGGCAACAGAAGAGTTTTTTAACCCTTCCCAGCAAAAACACCCCTTTCTCATATATCATATGTTATTCATGGGTGTAGATACAATAGGCCAGGACTGGGTGAATTCAATATGAATTGGGGGCATAACCATTCACCTCTCTGACTTTCACAATCAGACAGTGAGATGGGTTCCCATTGTTTATTATTTTTAAATATGGCCCATCTACTTCCCACTGGAAATATTCTTGTATTATTGAGGATGGTCCTTACGCCAGCCAGTTGAACTACTGGGAATTTAGAGCTTAGGAATTAACTGGCACCTGGGCCTTTAAAAAGACAATGTTGTAGAACATATTTTTCATTTAAAATTTTCCAAATTCCTGGGGAACCATATGAGTCCCGTAAGGGTCTGGCCTGGGCTCCTGCAGCCATTATAGTTGGCCATTGATTCATAGCCACTTCAGATTCCATTTGCATTAGCATAGACAGCAGGCCCAGTTGAGTTAGGGCACAGGCCCGTTCCCATTGTTGGGTTTGTGCGTGAGTTTTTATATTCTGTCGAGTCTGTTCTATCCATGAAACTAAGGCTCTATTGTCTTTCCATGCTGCTTCCCACCCTTTCCTTCTTCCTGAAACAGCATCCCCTCTATATGACCTATTTGAGATAAAAAATCCTTTTTCTAATGAATGATGTTCTTCATTAGCTGCAAGTTCAGCTTGTCCCAGGACACCAAGGCCAGCCCCTGGTCCTCCAAGTATTCTCCTTTTACTTCTTTTAGGGGCCAATGTTGTTGGATCCACCAGGAATGTTGTTGCCATTGGGTAGCTATGGCTTGGGAGCAGTTAGGGTATACTGAGTGGACTCAAAAATGTTGAGTTTCCCATTGCCATAGTTAAATGGGTGAAGGTGACCCCCAAACGAGCTAGAGTTTGAGTATTCCATAGGGCTTCCCACAAGCATCCAGGACGCAAGGATGGGGGTTAGTTATAGATATCTCTACCCACCAAGTAATGCCAATAATTTCTGAAATGCGGACCCATTGATTCCTTTCTTGTTTCACAGACATCCAGCCATAAGAGCCTGGCTGGTGAGTCCGAGGACAAGATATGCTATGACAGATAGGACAGGCTGCTGCAAGCCTTTGGCCATCATATCCAGGTGTTTTTCTTAGCTTTTCATCATCCATCTCTATAGCTATACAATATTCATCCAGGTTAGATCCATATGTAATTCTACCAGTGGAATTATCAGGGAGGTGTTCTTGGAGTTATTTGCTTAAGGTGGGTCCTTTATAGTAGATATAGCCAGAAAAAAAAAATGTACCAAAGCTTATATTGATACTAGGAGAAGACCAATGTGTGGCTAACAGCATTAATTTCACTATCATACCTGATAATCAGAACATCATTGTATAATAAGTAGGAAAGATTAGCAGGTATCCAAGTGAAAATTTCTTATCTAATAAGGGAAGAGGTCTGGGGAGGTAGATATTGTTTCCATTAGGAAACCATAAGGATAATAAGAATAGGAAAATCATTTTATGTACATTCAATCAATAACAATCAGATGGTATAAAAGCAAACAATATCCGTTTGTGAACATACAGGCCTTGTTGACATCATCTTGGGATAGCTGTCTGCCTCTGTGGTCAGCGACTTCTCCTCCTCAAAGGTTCTCAGCTGTTTCTTGCCCTTGAAAAGCCTTTGATCTCCGCTGCAGATGGAGATGGTGTCAGAGATGGGAGTGGACGCCATTCGCAGACAGGTGCCTTTTCTTAAAAATGAGAAATGTGAATCCATGAGCTAACTCCTTTAAGTTCAACTGCACATAGATTTGTTAGTAATACTTGGTAAGGTCCCCTCCAACAAGGTTTGTTTTCCAGGACACAAATCTGGTTGTAAGCCATGATCTTTGAAATCTTTGTCTCCCAGGAGCGCACTGTGAAAAGAATCTGTTACCAATTTGTTAGTTCTTACAATGCAGAATGTCTGCTCTTTGCTTTTCCGTATATTTGGGAAACAAAAGATTTAAAAGTCAACAATATTTTAAACAGAATCATAAGAATAATTAACCTCAATTCTTTAGTCCCATGGTTGTTTTTGTTTATCCTGATTATTGGCCAGTAGTTTCTGAATTCAGTTATTCCTTGAAATTCTATAAATCTTCATCCAGTTCAGAATATGATCTGCTTAGAAGCCTGCAAGTTAGAATAAATCTGAGTCCTTTTCAGGGATTTTTTTCTAGACATATATACCTACAAATACATCAGAATAAAGCTGTTCACAAATGACAAAACTTTTAAAGTGTCATGGTAATAGATTTGATAAAAACTTTACTTTTCTATAAAATATAACATTCCAAGATAACAATTTCTTTGTTAAGTAATAGTCCCTGTAAAATGACATAGAGAATAATATAAAATTTGTATACCTTTAGATTCAATTATAATTTCAACACATAAAGAATAATATGTAAGATTTTAAAATGAGGCACATGACTTATTGCAAGCAGTGTTTTGAGCATTGAAAATAATTAATAAGCTCCCAATATGTGAAACGCAAATACACAGAGTATCACTGGCAGACGCCCCCACAGGGAATCGTGATGCTTGGCTTCCCAGTGTCCCTGACTGGACACATGCTACCCCCCACCCTTAAAGTTTCCTGTTTGAACTGCTTTGCAAGTTCCTTTCTGAAGCAGAGTGCTTTAACAATGCACGTGATCTGTCTCTTGCTCTTGATTGGAGCACAGCCACACAGTCTTTCCCGATTGGCTAATTCAAAGGGAGGGGTTGGCCCTTGCTCTTTCAATGGGAGAAGCAAGCCATGCAGTCAACATGGAGGCTGTCAAGTCACAGTGCAAAATGGAGGCTGTCTAAACTGTTCTTTGACAGAAACGATGATTTTGTTTATTCTCACAATAAATAAGGAAAGAGCAAACCCAAATTTCTAAAAGATAGACAGCCACAATTATATTGCAGACAAGCAGACAGAAATCTCACTATTTCTGGAGGCTGAACCCTGAGAGGGAGAGCAAGAAGAGCCCCCAAGATAAAGAATTCTTCGCAGCTGCTGGGACGTCCTTGCAACCTCTCTCAGGCTTTCAACTCCTCCACACACAACTAGGCTTCCCCAGAGCGAGACTTGCCTCTTCTTTCAACAAATTAAACAACAACAAAGAGACACAAGAACATCAACACTCTTATACAAGTGCACAGAACACACTAAAAGTTTACACCAGAGGATGTCCAGCATTAAAAATTACCAAAGCAGCCGAGACCGGTTTGGCTCAGTGGATAGAGCGTTGGCTTGGGGACTGAAGGGTCCCGGGTTCGATTCCGGTCAAGGGCATGTACCTTGGTTGCGGGCATGTCCCCAGTGGGGGGTGTGCAAGAGGCAGCTGATCGATGACTCTCTCTCATCGATGTTTCTGACTCTCTATCTCTCTCCCTTCCTCTCTGTACAAAATCAATAAAATATATATTAAAAAAAAAATTACCAAAGCAGAGTCTTTTGTCCCTGGCTCGGGAATTGCCCCTCTCTAGAATTTTGGTATATACCCAATGGACTATTCAAAAATGGGTTGGGGTCTTCTCTTGTTGCCTCTAAATCAGAGGCCTGCTTCTTACAGGGAAAAACAGGGTATAGACATTTATTAACTTCAGAATAGTTCTGAGATAGTCTCTAAATTTTTATTTTATTAATGCCCATTTTATTGGAAGAAACATTTTTTTGTATGCTTTTCCTTAGAAGCTTCTAGTTTCCAAATGAAGATGTACTTCCCATATACTCAATTCAGTTTAATTTCAGAGCCGGCATTTTCTAATTTCTGCATGCAAGATTTTAACATAGGTACCACAAACAAACTGCATTTTGGCCATTCATTTCTCAGTTAATATTTTCTAATTAAATCTCGTTTCTGTAAAGTACTTGCAAGCAAAGGCTTCTTATCAGGAGTATTAAATGAGGGCTGGGGTCTTGGGAGCTTCTAGCCTTGAAGGCACAATTTCCCATGTTAATTTAATTTTTATTTTTGGATATCTGTAGTCTGAGCAAACTTTAGATATGTCATGTAGTGGGTCAAATGTGGCCTCAGTTTCTCTCCCGGCTGTCTAAAACCTCAGGAAAGGTTCCGGGCCTGGGCAGACCAAGCCTTATGGTGGCCCCCAAGTAAGCCATTTAGTTAACAGTTGTGTCAGGACTTCCAGATCGGGATCCTGCATTCTGACACCTTCACAAAATTATTAGTCACTAAGACACCCCAGAATTGGACTTTTTTTTTTTTTTTTTTTTTTTTAAAGTTGCCCCTTTATCTTAGTTCAGCTCATTTATACGGCAAAGGTTATTTTTGCTCAGAATCTCAGCAATTCCAATTGAAAAGCCAAAATCAAAACCAGCCACCCATTTCTTTCCTCCAGTTTGGCCTTAGCCTGGGTTCTGCCAACCATTAACCTGGGGTTCTGTCAACCCTGGTTCCACCTTGAGGGTTTTAAAACACAGCTCAAATAAAGTCAGACCCTCTACCAAAGTGAGGGAAGGTCCTGGATCCAAGAGACAACTCACCCAAGTTCACCCAATGGGCAGAGCTCAACGGGCCCTTTGCTGGATCCTAGCTCCGAGTCCAAGTCCAAGGGATGATCCCCAGTGAGTTTTCTTTGGAATTCTGCCATGACTACGCCAATTAATGTTAACGAAAAAACCATTGAAACCTGTAAAGAATTTTTGTGAGTTTATTTGGCCAAACTGTTGACATATTCCGGGAAGCAGAACCTCAACAGATTGAGATAATGCTCCGGAGAATGGCGGGTTACATTTCTATATTTACACATTGCAATCAAAGGAAAGGGACGTAGGTGAGTTACATGGAATTCACTGGTGATAGATTAGGGAGGTGGGACAGAGCGAAGTGGGGAAACCTCTGGGATAGGGTAAAGGTGAAATGATGGACATGAGCTTCTTTCACAGAGATGGATACAGGACACTCTAACGTAATGAACAGTTGACAATTAACTTGATAACAATAACAATGAGGGAATGTCTCCAGGCTATTTGTTGTGCCCTGAGGGGTCCGGGGTAAAAAGGAAGTTACAAGTTACCCAGACATCTCACAGATATGTTATCTTACAGGCAGGGAGGCAGATGGGATCAGTAAAGAGATCTAAGTTGATCTTTGTCAGGTGAGATATCGGCCTAGAACATGACTACCCTCTGTAACCTGTTTGTAGTTAGATATTTAATTTTCAAACCATCTTTTGTGGTTAGTTTAGGTCTCTGAGTTTGCAAGACTGCCACATAGGCCTCCCCTGAGCTTGTCAGGTTAGCATGTGGCTCCTTTCATTCACAATGGGAACATTACTTTCTATGCTGACAGTACTTTATTGAGGTATAACTTACATTCAGTAACATATACAAATTTAACTGTATAAAATCAAAGCACGTCAAGAAATGTGCCAGTACACATCCCTTAATGCGGATAAAGACCTGGAACAATCCTACAAGCCCAGAAAGTTACCTTGTGCCCATTTGCCATCGACCCCATTCTCCAGAGGCAACTGCTATTCTGATTTCTTTTTTTCTTTTTTAAAAAATATATTTTATTGATTTTTTACAGAGAGGAGGAGAGAGGGATAGAGAGCTAGAAACGTCAATGAGAGAGAAACATCGACCAGCTGCCTCTTGCACACACCCCACCGGAGATGTGCCTGCAACCAAGGTACATGCCCTTGACCGGAATTGAACCCGGAACCTTTCAGTCCGCAGACTGACACTCTATCGATTGAGCCAAAACGGTTTTGGCTGCTATTCTGATTTCTAAAACCCACAGATCGCTTTTGCCTGCTCTTGGCCTTCTTATCAATGGAGTTTCACTGTGTTTATTATTTGCATTTAGCTTCTTTCATTCGACACATTTTGAGACTCATCTTAGCGTTTGCATACTCTTTTGGTGGAAACACAATGGCTCCAGAAGTTCCTTCAGGGAAGAGCATGTGAAACCTGATTTTTTTCCGAATGTCTGGTGTCCTCACAGGTCTGAGTGAACCAGAGGTCCTGTGGGAGTTGAATGAACACACGAGTGCAGAGCCCACGGGGAATGTAGGACGTATGGGCAGATGCGTCCAGAAAGGCCGGCAGGAGCCAGAACGGGCATCAATTTATCCTTCCGGCAAGCTTTCCCGGTGCCAGATTCTGGGCACTTGGGTGAACAGTAGGCAGAATGCCTGCCGTGGTGGGATTCATCCTACAGAGCCTTGCAGAGCACGGTCAGGAGCGTGGGCCTCACCCAGTGACTCTGGGAACCGCTGAAGGGTTTTATTTTATTTTTTAAAAATATATTTTATTGATTTTCTACAGAGAGGAAGGGAGAAGAATAGAGAGTAAGAAACATGGATGGGAGAGAAACATGGACCAGCTGCCTCCTGCACACCCCCTACTGAGGATGTGCCCGCAGCCAAGGTACATGCCCTTGACCGAATTGAACCTGGGACCTTTCAGTCCACAGGCCGATGCTCTATCCACTGAGCCAAACCGGTTAGAGCAACTGAAGGGCTTTAAATAGGGGATGACCGACCAGCTTGCTAGAGAACGAGACTGGGAAAAGGTGAATGAGAAGAAGCAGGGAGCTCAGGAAAGCGACTCTTACCATTGGTTCAGGGGAGAGAGAGTGGCCCGGGCGAGGCTGTGTCTACATGATGAGGAAGAGGCTGAGGATGGGGCGCTATCAATGGCCTCAGTCCTCCATGTTCCAGCAGGAAGTCTGAGGTGGAGGCTCAGCCCCGCCTTTGCCTTTGGCCTGGGAAAAAACAACCAGGTCATCTTTACTCCTCCCCTTCTCCCCATTCATTCTCACTTTGGGAGTGAAGTGCCTCTCCTCGCCACCTTTGCCGGTACGGGAGGGTGGGGGGTTGGGGAGCACAGTCTGACCATCCTCACCACCCTCAGGGAGCACCTCCTTCACACGAAGATGAGTACTTACACCTGGAGGTCCATATCAGGCACCACCCCAACCTCCGCCAGGCCCTGTGGGCCCTGCGTTCGAGAAGGATGAGCACATTCACACCACTGGGGCCAAGCCTTGCCTCACCGGGCAGAGAGCCAGGGGGATGAGCAGAGGGCACATCCGCCCTCCCCAGCTCCTGCGTGGGTTTGGCGTGGAGGTGGAACCCGTCCCTCTGCGGAAACCTCTCTGCCCCTTTCGGGAAGCCCATCGGTGCCCCCTGGACGTCTTTTCTGCTCTGACCCCTGAGATCTCTGGGCCCTTTCCCTTCCCCTCACCCAGGCGCCTTTTCCACCGGGGAAAGCACCTTCATGTGCGGGATCTCTCTCTCTCTTCTGAGCCTTTGCATGGCTGTTCCTCTGCCTGGAAGAGTGTTCCCACCCTTACCCCAGCCCAACCTCGCTAAGTGCAAGAAACATACCCCTAACTGGTCAGGTCTCTTTCCCTGCACCCTCACCGCCTGGGTTTGCACTCTCTGATCTGGTAGGACTTGCCAGTAACTGGTCTGTCTGCCCGGCTAGGACTCCAGGCGGAGAAGGACTTCATCTTGCCTGGCTATCGCCGTGCTCGCCGTGCTCCCCGTGCCCGGTGACGGCCTGGCGCGGAGGATAAGTGCTCAGGAACCGCTGCTGGACAAATGGATGGAGAGTCGTCTGGCCAGGGTGATGCTGAGGTTTCTGACACTGAGCGCTCCCTCGCCGGGAGTGGTGGGGATGGAAGTTCCCAAACGTAAGCCATCCTGGTGAGACCATCCCCGCCTCCCTCCCCATTTGGTTTCCCGTGTCCCACATGGAATGATGCTAATCTGTGAAGTCAATGGGAAGTTCTGAAAAGGATGGTGTGTGACTTCTGAGGTCCTAAAAGACAGCAGCTCGGCTTTTGCCCTCCTCTCCTGAGCCACTCACTCTGGGGGAAGCCAGCCACCACGCCAGAAGGACACTCAGCCCTCCACGGGGAGGCTCTACACAGGGAGGGCCTTCAGGGCCAAGTTCTAAGCTCCTTTTCCTGCCCACTCTCCCCGCTGTCCTTTGCTGAGTAATAATACCTCGTGGGGAAAAATCATTATGCTCCTGGATGCTGAGCACCCGGAATTCCCGCAGGACGCTTTGGGGAGGGTTCACATCTCTGCTCCACTCGGGGTCTTGGGTCTTGGTTGGAAAAACGGAAAGTCTGGGGGTGACTTGACAGCTGGGGGATTGTACTGTCACTACTCTGTCTGGCAGTCGATGCTGGATTTGGGCTGACCTCCTCCACGTGGACTCCTCACGCAGGCCGGGACTCCCCACAGCATCGGACTCTGCTCCCGGGTGAGAACCCCGAGAGGCAGAGGGCAGGAGGTGCCGATTTCCTAAGGCCTGAGACCGGAAAGTGGCCCAGCATCACTTTGCCAGTCAAGAGCCCAGGTTCAAGGGTAGGCTGCCTAAGTCCTCCCTCTGTCTAGGGGGCATGTGAGAGAGCATGGGGGCCGTTATTTAAAATGCCTATAGCAGCCGGAACCGGTTTGGCTCAGTGGATGGAGCATCGGCCTGCGGACTCAAGGGTCCCAGGTTCGATTCCAGTTGGGGGGCATGTACCTTGGTTGCAGGCACATCCCCAGTAGGAGGTGTGCAAGAGGCAGCTGGTCGATGATTCTCTCTCATCGATGTTTCTAGCTCTCTGTCCCTCTCCTTTCCTCTCGGTAAAAAATCAATAAAATAGCTGAAACCGGTTTGGCTCAGTGGATAGAGTATCAGTCTGCGGACTGAAAGTTCCCGGGTTTGATTCCGGTCAAGGGCATGTACATTGGTTGTGGGTACATCCCCAGTAGGGGGTGTGCAGGAGGCAGCTGGTCGATCTTTCTCTCTCTCGATGTTTCTAGCTCTCTATCCCTCTCCCTTCCTCTCTGTAAAAACAATCAATAAAATATATTTTTAAAAATCAATAAAATATATTTAAATAAACATAAATATATATATCAATAGAATATATTTATTTATTTAAATATATATTTTATTGATTTTTATACAGAGAGGAAGGGAGAGAGATAGAGAATTAGAAACATCGATGAGAGAGAGTCATCCATCAGCTGCTTCTTGCACACCCCCTACTGGGGATATGCCCGCAACCAAGGTACATGCCCTTGACCGGAATCGAACCCGGGACCCTCAGTCCCCAAGCCGACGCTCTATCCATTGAGCCAAACCAATCCCGGCAATAGAACATATTTTAAAAAAATAAAATAAAATGCCTATAGCAGCCACCCATGTGTGTGAAGGGCTCAGAAGAACCTGGCCTGCCCTGGGAGGCCACGCCCCGGTGAGCTGGCCTTGTGTGCTCAGAAAAGAAACACAGACGCCACCAGCTTCCTGCGCTACGTGCTCAGGAGGAGCTGCCTTGGGGAGGGCACGTCACAGGGGCTCGGAGAAGGGGCTGGAGTTGTCAGGGTGCTTCCTAGAATCTCCCGGGTGCCAGGCCCGGGGGAACAAAGACAGAGAACTTGAATCAGTGGCCTTACAGGGCGGGGGCGGGGGGCATGGCGTAGAGGTGGGCTGTGTGAAGAAACACCACCACCTGATGTAATAGGTGCCACATGCAGACAGTCCACCCTGCCTCGGGGGCTCAGAGGAGGTTTCCCTGGAAAAGGAAAAGCCGTGTCTGAGCCAGAGGAGAAGGGTGACCCAGGGGTAGGAACAAGCCTGGGCACAGGCAAGGAAACATGAGACAACAGTGTTGGCCAACTGTGAGTGACTCAGAGAGCTGTGGGGTGGACAGAGCTGAGGGGTAAGGCTCCAGGGATGTGCTGGGGTCAGGTTCCAAGAAGCATTACACAGGCAGATCACTTACTGGTGGGAAGTGGGCATGTGGCATGGAAGACAGAGGATGCCCATGGTCCGCTGGCACTGCCATTAGGCCTGGGAGAGATCACAGGCAGGGGGCGGGGGTCAGGAAGGAAGGACAGTGTGGGATGTGGGGTAGGAGATGCCTGTGAGGCGTCCAAGTGGAGATTCCGGTTTGATATGTGTTTGGACAGGTCTGCCTGAGGACCAAGGAGACAGAGGAGCTGCTTGCCGATGGAGAGCCTTGAACGGCAGGGTCAAGGGCCAAGTCTATAATCTTTTCTTTTTAAAAATGTTTTTATTGGCCAAAACTGGTTTGGCTCAGTGGATAGAGCCTCGGCCTGCGGACTGAAGGGTGCCAGGTTCGATTCCAGTCAAGGGCATGTACCTTGGCTGCTGCGGGCACATCCCCGGTTGGGGGTGTGCAGGAGGCAGCTGGTCAATGTCTCTCTCTCATCGATGTTTCTAGCTCTCTATTATATGTCTTCAGTTTCAGGTGGATTCTTCAGAGATGTTAAAATGTAAACAGGAAAAATAAGGCCATAGAAGCAGTGAAACACATGATCTGCGTTTAAAATATAAAGAAACAGGAACCGAGAAGTTAGATAACTTGCCCAAGGCCCACTACGAGCCAGAGCCAGGATCGGAAGCTCAATCCAAAGCCCAAGTTCTTTTTTCTTTTTCTATTAATTTTTCATTGTTGAAAGTAATACACATGTCCCCCATTGACCCCCTTCAGCCCACTCCCACCCCTCCCCAGGCCCTCATGGTCCCAGTGTCTGTGACCATGGGCCATGCCTATATGCAGACAAGGTTCTTGGTTGAAGACTTTCCACACACCCACCCTCACCTGCCTTCCCTCTGAGACAAAGCCCAAATTCTTTTCTTTTCTTTTTTTAAAAAAAATATATTTTATTAAATTTTTTACAAAGAGGAAGGGAGAGGAATAGAGAGCTAGAAACATTGATGAGAAAGAAACATCAATCAGCTGCCTCCTGCACACTCCCCACTGGGGATGTGTCCGCAACCAAGGTACATGCCCTTGACTGGAATCGAACCTGGGACCTTTCAGTCCGCAGGCTGACGCTCTATCTTAAGCCCAAATTCTTAACTATCTTTTGCTGTTGGACAGAAGGTTGTGAGCATGCGTAGTTTTGAGACCAGTGTGGCCTTTGTACTGAGGGTACAAAGTATTTGAGGGGAGCGGGCAAAGTCAGATGGCATATCTTGGAGACACGTCCACAGGGAGAGGGTTCTAGAAGGGGCCTGGGTGCCATGGGGCGGGAGGAGGGGACAGACCCGGTAGAGGTCCTTCATGAATGGGCAGAAGTGGTTGACCTATGCATGTTGGCTGTGAACATAAGGACAACTCCAAAATGCTGAGCCTGGGAACAGCGGTACAGCACAGGAGGGAGGGAGCAGCTACCGCAGACCGGAGGAGAGGGGTGTCCCTGGGCAGTTAGGACTGCACTTCTCATCCCCGCTGGGAAGTGACGCTGGCTGGCACCTGGTGGGCACTCACTAAGTGTGGGTCAAATGAATGGACGAACGAGTTATTGCATGATCTTGGGCAAGTTGTGTAATCTTGCTGTGAGATCTCTGGGTCTCATTGTGTGTGTGTGTGTGTGTGTGTGTGTGTGTGTGTATGACGAGATTGGACTAGAACATGTCGAACAACATGGGCGTACTCTCCGGGAAGGGGTAGGCATGCTTCTTCCCATCCCAGGACCTCCTTGGGTAACCCCAAAACCTGGCCGTGAGATGAGCCCAGGCCCCATAGGAGACCAGTGAATTCAGAATCTGGGAGATGAGGAACAGGCATGGGTGGTTTTTAAAGCTTCTCAGGTGACTGAGGTGCAGCTGATTGAGATCCTTGACCCTGGAGCCTCCAAGTATCCGATTTGAAAACCACTGAGGTCGGTGAGGGCTCAGACCCCTTCCAGGCCTAGGCCTCTCTTTTTTTTCTTTCTTTCTTTCTTTCTTTTTCTCCAAATATTTTAATTGGCTTCAGAGAGGAAGGGAGAGATAGAAACATCAACGATGAGAGAGAATCATTGATCAGCCGCCTCCTGCACACCCCCTACTGGGGATTGAGCCTGCTACCTTCGCATGTGCCCTTGACTGGAATCGAACCTGGGATCCTTCAGTCTGCAGGCTGACGCTCTATCCACTGGGCTACACCATCTAGGGCTTGGCCTCTCTTTTCATGTCCCACCTCCCATCTCCCAGACCAAAACTCCTGACAGCCACGGGAGGGCAGGAAGCGGCCTCACTGCCTCTGAATCAGGATTTCCTTGCCACAATCTAGTGACATTTGGCTGGATCACTCCTGGTGGGGGAGAGCTCCCCTGGTCTCTGCCCACTCGGTGCCAGTAGCCTATCCCCCCAGTCAAAGCAGTCAACAATGGCTCCAGACGGGGCAAATGTCTCATCGGGTGCAAAATCGCCCCCTTGTGCTCCCCTAAGTCTCCTGTCCTCCCACCCCAGGCGCAGACAGAGAGCAGGCAGGGCGGAGGCCGTTGCACAGCGCGTTTAGTGGGGCCTGGCAGGCGGGCAGCCTGAGGGAGGCCCGGCTTCACCGTGTTAGTGGAGGGACAGCGTGCCAGCGGACTGACTGATGTGGTTTTGCTCGAGAGAGAGGCTGTTCTCCAGAATCCTCATTCCCGGACTCCCAATCAGTCACGGGAGGGCCAGGAGGAGCGTCGGGGGCAAACAGCCCCCGCTTTACGGGAACAGGCCGGCGGGTGTGGGTGTGGGAGGGCGAGTGGAGGGGATTCTTTCCTTCTGTAGATATTTTCCTGGCACTGGTGACGGCCTGTCCGATTGGGTGAGGCTGGAGGGGAGGAACTTTCCACGGTGGGCGCCTGGTCCCCGAGGCCTTCTGGCAGTACGATCGTGGGGACATCTGGGTTTCGGAGTCTGGAAGACTGAACCTTTGGGGCTGGAACGAAGGGGCTGGCGGCCTCACACCTCCCCCGCACCCCCTCCCCAAGCTACGTGGACGTTAAGGGCACAAGCTCTTCACAGCTGGAGGCTAGGATCTTCGTAAGTTGCTTTTTGCTTCAAGGAAGTGGAGCCTGAGGGAAGATGGAGGTGGGAGGTCTGGGAAGGGAAGGGAAGGCAGGGAATGGGAGGGAAGGGGAGGGAGGAGAGAAGAGAGAGGAGGGGAAGGGAAAGAGAGGAGGGGAAGGGAAAGAGGGGAGGGGATGGGAGGGGAAGGGGAAGGAAGGGAGGGAACAGGAAGGGAGGAGAAGGGAAGGGAGAGGAGGGAAGGGGAGAGGAAGGGAGGGGAAGGGAGAGGAGGGAAGGGAGAGAAGGGAGAGGAGGGAAGGGGAGGGGAGGAAACTGGGAGGGAAGGGTGGTGGAGAGTCCTGGGCGGGTCAGAGGCGGCGAGGCCGCTTCCAGCCCCCCCGCCTCCCGCACTCACTCCACCACCAGGCTAAGGCCGCCCAGGAGCAGGACCGTCCCAAAGACACAGAGGAGCAGAATCCTGGCTTCCCGGAGATCGTGGCTTCCTGTGGGGAACCCAGGGAACAGGGAAAGATGCTGGGAGCCACACCCCTCAACCCCGGGAGCCTCAGGGCTGAGGGCTGGGAGAGGCGGGCCGGCCGGGGTGGGGGTGAGGACCTGGGAAGCAGCGCTTCTGGGGCCAGCAGAGCACCTCAAAGCCCGCGCAGGTGGAGCAGTTGTACAGGACGGTGCTGCCCCCTGCAGGAGACAGCGGGCCCAGCGCTGGGGCGGGGCGGCCCCACTCCCCCCTCCCGGGCACCGCCTCCCGCCAGCGCCCGCCCTCCGCAGCCCCCGCCCCGCCTCCCTTCCCTTCCCTACTCACAGCAGGCGGGGCTGCACAGCGCTGGGGAGAGGAGGGGCACGGTGAGCGCTCCGCCACACCCCTTTGCCCCGACCCAGCCCCTGGCCCTCCTCCGCCAGTACCTTCCCTGTCGTACTCAGGAAGCCTGGTCTGGTGAAGCCATTGCCAATAGAGGGGCAGCGAGGAGAAGGAGCTTTTGATCTCTGCGGAGGCACAGGGCAGCCATTTTGCCCGGGGCCTCACAGGACAGGTTGACTTCCACCCCTTTCCCGGCACCTCCCACTCCCTCCCTCCGTCTCCACCTGCCCTCCACCCTTCCCTGCCCTCCCAGTCCCTCCTGCCAGTCCCTCCTGCCAGCCCCTCCTCCCAGCCCCCTCCTCCCAGCCCCTCCTCCCAGCCCCTCCTCCCAGCCCCTCCTCCCAGCCCCTCCTCCCAGCCCCTCCTCCCAGCCCCTCCTCCCAGCCCCTCCTCCCAGCCCCTCCTCCCAGCCCCTCCTCCCAGCCCCCTCCTGCCAGCCCCTCCTCCCAGCCCCTCCTCCCAGCCCCTCCTCCCAGCCCCTCCTCCCAGCCCCCTCCTCCCAGCCCCCTCCTGCCAGCCCCTCCTCACTGCCCCTCCTCCCAGCCCCTCCTCCCAGCCCCCTCCTCACTGCCCCCTCCTCCCTGCCCCCTCCTCCCTGCCCCTCCTCCCAGCCCCTCCTCCTGCCCCCTCCTCCCAGCCCCTCCTCCAGCCCCTCCTGCCAGCCCCTCCTGCCAGCCCCTCCTCACTGCCCCCTCCTCCCAGCCCCTCCTCCCAGCCCCTCCTCCCTGCCCTCCTCCCTGCCCCTCCTCCCAGCCCCTCCTGCCCCTGCCCCCTCCTCCCAGCCCCTCCTCCCAGCCCCCTCCTCCCCCTCCCAGCCCCTCCTCCCAGCCCCTCCTGCCCCCTCCTCCCAGCCCCCTCCTCCCAGCCCCCCTCCTCCCACTGCCCCCTCCTCCTCACTGCCCCCTCCTCCCAGCCCCTCCTCCCTGCCCCCTCCTCCCTGCCCCCTCCTCCCTGCCCCCTCCTCCCAGCCCCTCCTCCCTGCCCCTCCTCCCAGCCCCTCCTCCCAGCCCCCTCCTCCCAGCCCCTCCTGCCAGCCCCCTCCTCCCGGCCCCTCCTCCCGGCCCCTCCTCCCAGCCCCTCCTCCCAGCCCCCTCCTTGGCATGGACCCAAGCCCCAGGGCTGTGCCTTCCCTCCCCAGTGACCTCACCCATGACCCTCAGGACCCTGTGCGTCTTCTCCGTGACTTTGTTCATGGACACCTCATCTGTGGGGACGGGCAGGGAGCAGTGATGTCCTCATTAGCCCAGAAGATTCTTTCTGGACTTTCCCACTGTCCACAGACGCCCTCCCAGCGGGAGAGGCCGTGGCGTCCGGGACCCAGCTGAGGGGCGCAGCGGGGGAGCCCCGCGCTGCCCTGCTTGGGTGTGTGTGTGTGTGTGTGTGTGTGTGTGGCTGTCGCTGAGCCGTCCCTGGGTGGCTGGGCTTACCTAGGGCGAAGGTGGAGAAGTTCCAGGAGGCCTCGCAGTCCTTCCACTGGGCCTCTATCCGGCTGCAGAGCCACGCCAGGCGGCCCGACAGGCCGTGCGCTGGGAGGCGGCAGAAGAGACAGGCCTGAGCAGCCCCCAGGAGAGCCACCGCCAGTGCCAGCGTCCACATGAGGCCCGGGAGGCTGCGGGAGAGGGGGGCTCTGTGACCTGGTTCTAGTCCTTTACCCGAAAGTCGCAGAGTTCCAGAACAGCTGGAGGTTCTAGAGCATTCCAGAACAGTACTGCTGCCCTGGGCACCGGGAGGCGGGGATGTGCGGACGGGAGAGGGGCAGAGGAAGGCGGCACTCCCCACCTGGCCCTCAGCAGCCTTGACAAGTGTGTGGTTCCAAAAGCAACTTTATTTTTCTTCTTGTGAGCGATAAATAATAAGCGACTCCCCCAGAGAAGTTGTTCATGAATATCCCTCCCCTCGGGGACGCAGACACCCCATCCTCCCCACAGCCTCCCGGCCCTCCCAACCTCTCCGGCTCCTCTCTGCTCCGGCTCCTCTCTGCTCCGAGCAGCCTTGAGTCTTTCCCCAGCCATCTCCTAGCAACAGGCCCATGGTTGCCTTAACAACCAAGAATTCTATAAAGGTCTCCAAGGACCCGCCAAGCCCAGGAAGATCCCAGCGACTGAAATCCCAACAGGCCCCTCCTGCATACGTGGTGACGTGAACGCACGTGTACGCAGACACATACACACCCCTGGTGGTTAAACTATCCATTTTCACACCCACAGACACACCTGGTGCCCAAACAGTGTGTGAGCAACCCAAGCAGGCCCGGACACGCAGAGACACAGAAAGGCCAGCACGCAGACACCGACGCCCACAACACAGGTGGACGCCCGGATGCCGGGGACTCACACATCAGTCAGACACACACCACACACGCACGTACACAGGGAGGAAGGTGGGCCACGGCCAGCCCCTCCTGCCCATGGCCAGCTCCACCGTCAGTACCAGATGCTCTAAAAACCTGGGGTCTCCAGAGGGATGCTCCACCCCACAGTGAGTGGGGATTCTCCTGGCTCCCTCCTGCCCGGCCTAGGGTGGGCTGCAGCTTTTCTGTCTCCCTCGGTAGGTGCCTGGGGACACAGCAAAGAATGTCCCTCCCCCTATGTTCCTTCTTATGCCATTGGTCAGGCCCGGCCAGGCCACTCCGCTCTAGAAGTCACAGCCCAGGAGGCCACATTAGAGCAATCACCCTCACCGAAACCGGTTTGGCTCAGTGGATAGAACGTTGGCCTGTGGACTGAAAGGTCCCAGGTTCGATTCCGGCCAAGGAATTGAATGTACTTTGGTTGCGGGTACATTCCCAGTAAGGGGTGTGCGAGAGGCAGCCGTTCAGTGATTCTCTCTCGTGGATGTTTTTAACTCTCTATCCTCTCTGTAAAAAAATCAATAAAATATATTTTTTAAAAAAATCCCCCTTCCTTCCAGGCCTGTGTCCCTGCATTGTTCAGAGAAGTGCCCCCACTTTTCAGACCCCTGCATACCAGCTCCAACCAATGAACCCGGAGGCCCCCAGGCTCAGTGAGAATGAGCCAGGGCAGCCGCCACCCTCCCGGGATCAGCACCAGTCCGGCCCCTCCGAACCGCCTGTGAGCCTGCAGTGGGCTTGGGTTGGGGAGCCCTGCCCACATGTGGGCTCCAGTCAGGTGCAATAGGACCTCTGACTCGGCCCCAGAGCAGAGCCAGGAAGGGTCTGCAGGGGAGCCTTCATCCCCTTTGCTGTCTCCTTCCCCCACACACACCCCCCAACCTCGCCCCACAGTCAAACCCAGGGCGGTCCTCCCAGTTCTGAGTTCTCAGTGGCGCACAAAGCGCAGCGATCTGGAGTTGAGCAGGTCCTCGGGGTCAGGGAAGACGGAGTCTAGCCGGAAGCCGTGCTCCAGGGCCACCTGGAGCACCTCCTCCAGGAAGCCCGGGGTGCCCACCACCTCCCGCCGATGCCCGGGCCGCCCGGTCCACAGGGGCTGCAGCCCCAGCTTCCCGTACTCCGCTTCGGGGAGTTCTGTGGGGCGGGGGGCCCACTCCAGACGAAAGTGGGGTCCCCCCTCTGCCCTCTCCTCGGTGGCCACGCCGAACCGGGCCCGCAGGGCGCCCAGGCACTCGGGGTCGGTGCAGAAGAGGTTGGCGCGGAAGGTGTGCACGCGGGCGGAGCTGAGCTCGTAGTGGTGCGGGCCGCGGCGCGCGGAGAAGTGCACCAGGCGGGGGCTGGCCTCCACGTCCGCGTGCAGCAGGGCGGCCGAGCGCGCGGGGCTGCCCTGGGAGGCCTCCAGCTCCCGCAGGGCGTCCAGGAGGGGCTGGATCTGGTAGAAGTCGGCCTCGGCCTTGAGCAGCGCCGTCTCCCCGTAGCCCAGGGGCAGGTCCAGGCGGCCCAGCCGCAGGAAATTGAGGATGTGCCGGAAGGCCTTGCCATCGCGGTCGATGAAGTAGTAGTGGCCGCCTCCCTGCGAGCAGAGGTTGGGCGGGAAGGGGGTGTCGGCCCTGAACATGGCCCCCAGCATGGAGTCCGGGAAGCGGGTCAGGGTCTCCAAAGTGGTGGAGTATAGCGTGCCCCCCACATTCAGGGTCACGGGGCCCCCGAAGGAAGGGGGTGAGGAGGGCACAGGAGGAGGGGAAATTTTGGGGAGTGCTGGAGACACCAGAAGAGAAAAAGGCAGGACCTCCTGGGGGTGTGCAGACTGGGGTCTGAAGGTTCGGACTCAGTGGGAGGCACTGGTTGGAGCCTAAGGCAGCAAGATTCGGGGCTCAACCCCGCTACCTCGGTGGTAGGGGGTGGCTTCCGGGCACAGGGGCGCCCAGAGGCTTAGAGAGCGGATGGAAGGAGCACAGGGAAGCCCAAGAGGAAGGCAAGTTCGGTCCAGACGCATCCAATGTGGGCGGCCAGCGGTTCCGCTCCGTGGGCTGCAGACAGTGGCTTCCGGAGTCCAGCCCGCAGGTGACGGCGAGCACCAGGCCGCCTCGGGAGGGTTCGGCTCCCGAGTCCTCGGGGGATCGCCGTCGCCGTGGGCAGACCCACCGGGGTCCTGGGGGCCAGTCGGAGGCCTGGCCGTGGCCCGGCTCCAGCGCGGGTCCCAGGAGATGGAGGCGGGGCTCCCGGAGCTGACAGCGGAGGTGCCTCGGCTGGCTGCGGGCGAGGATGCGCTAAATCCCGCTGCGACTGTGCGAGGGCTGGATGGAAGCGGCCGCGAATCTCGGATGGAGCTGACCGGTGCCTCAGCTGCTGCCTCAGCCTCTCCGCCCCCAGGAAGTGGCCCGGGCTGCCGCCCTGCTCCTTTAAGGGCAGCCCCGCCCCCTCGGAGGCAGCCCCGCCCCCGGCGCCCGCCCCGCCCCCGCGGGCTGCGGCTCGGGCGGCGGCGGCGGGAGCGGAGCGGCGCCCGGGGGCGCGGGGGGACCGGCTGGGCCGGCGGCGGGGGCGGGTGACTCGTGCTGTCGCCCCGGATGTGGCCGCGCCGCCCGCGGCCCAGGTGTGCGGGGCCTCACGTCCGCAGGCCGGCGCAGGCCCACCCCCGCCGCCGGGAAAGCAGGCGCGGCCCGAGCGCGGGGGCCCGGCTCCCTTCTATTGCTCCGGGAATTCCCGAGGGGGCGGGTGCTGAGCCGCGGCATTCCGGGGATGCCGCCGGGCTGGGGCGGCCGAGCCAGCGTCTGCACCCGGCCGGCCGCCAGCGCCCCTAAGGGAAGCCGGCCACAGCCCACGCGGGCTGCCGCGCCTCTGCCCGACGGGTCCGGCCACGTCGCCGGAGCCCGTGCCCCGCCCCAGGGCCTCCCGGTGCGAGGGCTGAGGCCACGGCTCCCTCTGCCCCCCCCCCACACCCCCCCGGAGTTGTCCCTTGTGTGATTCGACCTCACCAACTCCCATCCACTCGCATCCCAGGAGCCACAGCACCTGACAGCCTAGGGTAGACCGGGTCCAGGTGGCGCCCAATAAAAGCTATGACGCGAAGATCAAAGCACAGAGGCTTTAATGGCAGGGTGAGGGCGGTGGGCGGTGGGTGAGGAAGGGCGGGTCGCAGGCCCTCCCCTGGAAGGCCTGGAATCAAAGCGTGTGCAGGTCCTGAGCGCGCCGGCTCAACTTCTCGGGGTCGTCGGATGCCATAAGGGAGAAGTCGCGGAAGATGTCCAGATACGTCTCGTCTCCTGAGGGGAGGGAGGGAGGGTTGGGAGCCCCGAAGGCTGGGCCCCCAGCTCAGGAGAGGATGCTGGGGACAGTGGGGTGGTCTTGGCAAGAGTGTGGGGGGAGGAAACACCTGAGCTAACAGGGCACAACCCCTGCCTGTTTTCCCCCTCTGTTCTGAGGCCTGGTGTGTCCAGTACGCCCAGTGCATTATTGATAACAGACTTAATCAATGAAGCTGGTCACCAGGGGCCAGAAGCCAGAGTTACAGTGAAGGGCCTGATGGAGCAGGGGTGGGGGTACTTTACCAGCCTGGCCCTGGGCTGCTTCTGCCTCTCTCATCTTTGCCAATCGCAGCCTAAAGAGGAGAAAATGAATGAATGAATGAATGACAGCCATGCCCCCCAATTCCCATTTCCCATCCATTGAGCTGTGTTATTTATTCATCTCTTTGCCCAGGGCCTAGTGATTAAAAGATGCCTGGCAACAATGTTGACAAATACTGACTCTCAGGATGAGCTCACCGTCCTTGGACCCTGCCCACACCCTGCTACTCAGGTTCCCAGTCAGCACTTGGGAGCATCCTGTCTGCTGCCCGTCCAAGAGCCGACCACGCCCCTCCCCAGGCATCTCCGGCATTGAGGTCGTGGAGTTGGCCACTCCCGTGGGAAAGGTGCTAGTCCCGCCCCTTCCGGTATCCTCACAGGGTGACGATGTCAGCGTTGGCTGTTTCCATGGCGATGGTCAGAGGGTCCCTGCCCTCAGAGTCCTGAGCTCCCAGGTCAGCTCCCCGTTTCAGGAACAGGCAGGCCAGTCTAGAGAGAACAGCCAGGGTTAGCCAGCAGCTCATCCCGTCTGGAACCTTCCTCCCCACGGCCGTCATCGCTGCCTGTGCTACCCAGTGTGGCCAAGGATGGTGGCGTGGTGGAGTGGGCCTCGGCCGTGGCTGTCCGCTTGGTTCACGTTCGCCCCGTTCTGGAGGAGAAACTCACAGGCCAGAAGGGAATTCTGCATGGAGAAGCAGAGAAAGCGGAGAGAGGGTGGCAGCTGTAGGGGCAGCTTTAAAGGTTTGTACAGTTCGGAGAGCAGGGCATGGGCTCAGGGGTTTAGGGGTGCAACTAGGTGTCAGGCTCTGCTCTGGCTCTGAAACCTCTCACTACATTACATCCCCAGTGCAACCTCACGGGGGAGCGTACAGATGGGGAAACAGTTACCACGCCCTATGAGGTGGAGGAGGGGTGGGGAAGACGACCAGGTGTCTTAGGGTGGGATGGGAGGCTGGCTGGACGCTCACAGCAGCTGTGGCTTGGATCAGCGGCGTGGCATTCTTCTGACCCGTGTTGACCCAGTTGACGTCAGCTCCGTGGGCGAGGGCATCAGCCATGGTGGGGAGGGATGGAGGGTGCCCAGCAGCTCGGAACAGCAGGGCCCCCGGGTGCAGGCTGCCCAGGTTTTCCGAGGGTGGCTCTGTCAGGGGGAACCGGCTCTGAGCCTGGGGGGAAACCCTCGGCAAAGTCCCCCGATGCTGTCACGGGGGAGGTCACTCCTCAGTTGTGGGGAGGCTCCCAGATTGTGGGGAGCGGTGGTAAGGGGAGGTGTACGTGAGTGTGGATGTGTGTGGGGTCCCCAAGGCTAGAAAGCATCACCACCTCTTCCTGTCCAACCACCCGGACTGGCTGGGGTGTTGTGGGCGAGTTGACTCACTGAAGGTGCCCTCAGCTCTCTTGGCTCCCTCTGCTCCAGCTAAACCCATACCTGCCTCACAGGCCTTCGGAGACCCAGCTCATTCTCGCTGCTGACTTTTCTCACGTGTTGACACCTTACATCGCCCCCCCTGCCCACTCCCACCCCACGCTCCTTCCTGTCCTTCACTGTAACCCCAGACCTCTCACCTTCTAAAACCGGTGCCGATGCGCCTGGCTCCTCAGCGTTCTCAAAGGGAAGGCCTGGGCCTCACACCCTGAACCTCCCCGCCAGGTGTGGCACAGCGCTGAGCACACAGCAGGTGCCCGATGAATGCCCAACCGGCCCTCTACCTGGCTTGGACCGGAAGCTCCCTGGCTGGGGCTTGATGGGAGGCTTTGGGGGCACAGGAGGGTGCCCCCTCGGAGGGCCCCGGCCGCCTCTTCGCCCCCGAATCTCAGGAAGCTTGGTCAGGAACTTCTTCTCCACGTATTTGGCGTGAATCCAGGCCTCTTTCTCCTGCCTGCGGGGGTGAGGAGAAGGAGGCAGTGTTCCCCCCTCCCATTCCAGCCTCCCCTTCCCCCCCGCCCGGCAGAGGGCAGCCAGCCCCTCCCGCCAGCCTCACCGGGAGCAGCTGGGCCCCGGCTTCTTCACGGCCATGGCCTCCACACGGGCCTCGTAGATCTGGTTGATGACTACGTTCCCCAGCTCGCACATAAGCTTCAGGTGCCAAGGCGGAGGCAGGCAATCAGGTAGGGAGGGGGCAGTCTGAGCCCTCGGGCTCCACAGCCCGGTCCGCAGCCCATCCGACCCCCACACTCTTCACAACACCCCCAAATCACCTTCACTAGTTCCGGCTCCCATGAGTCCAGTGTCAGAGACCGGACTTTGGAGAAGTGAACTCCCAGGCTCCTGGAGGGCCAGAGTGGGAGTCAGGCCCTATGTGAGGCAGCAGCCGTGGGAGCGGCTGCTGAGCCTGAGAAGACTTGGAGACAAGCTCTTGCCTGGGCCAGGAGGCAGCAGGGCAGCCGGGGCCCTGTACCTTGACCGGCATCTGGCAGGGTCCTGCCTGTTCACATCCCCTCTTCTCACTCCTCCTGCATTTCATTTTCAGAGCCTCCTCCTCTCTATCACCTCCCTTCACTCTTGGTGCTTTGGCCTAGACAGCTCTTTCTTGCCATTCTCCTGCCGGACTGACTCGGGAGAGGGCTGCATAGACTTGCTAAGGCCTCACAACCTCTTGTCTCTGCTCTTCAGTGGCTCACCCATCCTCAGCAGTCCTGCCCCCACCTCCTCCAGTCAAACCAATAAACTACTGTGGGGCCCCTATCGCCGGCTAGACTGGGAGGCTGGGCCCCCCTGCATCCGCCTGGTGCCCCACAGGCTCAGCCCAGGCGTGTGCCCAGGGACAGCCAGAATGTGAGAGGGCGCCAGGGCAGGCGGAAAGGAGAGCCGTGCGATGGGCTCTGTCTCAGTTCCCCCAGCAGCCAGGAGGAATGGGCCCGGGCTTGGGGCTGTGGGAAGTGACCTGTGGATGCCGGAGCACTCAATGCAGAGGGTGACACCAAGGTTGATGCTAGCCCACTCAGGCGCTGGTTCCCGGCAGTCGCAACACTGGGCGTTGCCATCCACACTCTGCACCTGTGCTGCCACATGCCCCGCTCCGCCGGGCTCCCTTCCCCTGGCTGTCCCGCCGGGGCCCAGGGTGGCAGCAGAGCCCATGACCAGGTGTCCTGCGCCCTGGGGCAGATGGGAAGGAAGAGTGGCCATGGCGTCTAGGGGAAGGGATGTCCCACCTGCCCTGGACCCCCACGTTAAGGTACCTGGCCTGAACCTCGGGAGCTGTCATCCAGGCGAGACTGGCTGAAGGCCGTGGCAATGCTGCTCTGCACGGCACTGACCCACAGCTGTAGGAGGCGCTCCGAGTCAGCCTGCAGGAGGCAGGACCTGGGCAGGAGAGGGGACGGAGAGCAGGGAGGGGTCTGAGGCCTGGAGAGCAAGTGGCAGATGGGCAGGCTGACATTGAGCTAGTATTCCGCTGGTACCAATCACAGGGAAATATTTCTGCACCAAGAGGTTATGTCCTTCTAAATATCCCCTCTCAGCCTATACCCTTCCCCCAGGCTGCCCCACAATCCAGCCACCGAAGGGTGAATGCCTGGGGCTTCATGGGGGGCCTCTAGCCTCTGCTCCAGGGGGGCCTTGGTGAAGATTGAGAGCTAGGAGAGCATCACCTCTGGGGTCAGACTCACTTGCTGGGAGACACCACCTCAAAGCAGAACCGCCTCTCGGAGTCGGGGCAGAGCTTGACCGTGCAGAGACGAAGGTCGTCCACCACCACGGTCACAGGATCCTGGCAGGGGGCGGTGATAGGAGCAGATGTTCAGCCACAGGAAGCAGGGGCTGAGCCCCCCTGGGCCCAGGCCTCCAGCACCCGGGCTACCCACCTTGTACTTCTTCTGATAAACCAGCTGGTTGCTCTGAATAGTAAACCAGCGTCTGCAGGAGGCGGAAGCAGAGTTTGGACATGGGCAGCACCGGGGTGAGGCTGGGGCAGGGACAGCAGAGAGGCTGCGTCCTTGGCCCCGTAAGGATCTTGCTGATAAGAGAGAGACCTGGGCTGACGGTCCCGTGAGATGCTCCAGAGGAGGGCGACAGTTGTGTGGACTGTCTAAGGGGCCCTAATCACATCTTGGACAACCTGATGTGATATATTTATGAAGAAAACTTACAGCAGATGACAGTAAAACGCTTTTTCTAACAAAATAAGACTATTGCTACAATTTGCTGTTGTTGATAGAAGGCAGTATCCTGGGTAAAGGGCTCAGTATCTTGGGGAAGGAGCCCATATAGGATCTGATTTGCACAAAGACCCCACAGGGGCTGGCAGTGGCCCTTGAAGGGGATGGAGACGAGTCAGAGCAGATCAGCATCCTGTTCTGCATTGGCTCCCCATTTCCCTCAGAGTTGAGCCCAAACCCTAAAGATAGGCCCTATCATAATTGACATCCCTATTAATTCCATCGTCTCCTACCACTTCCTCCTTCCTTCCTCTCCCTCTCCTCATGATAGCCTCCTCTGTTCCTCCAGCATCAGGTTTCTCAGGGCCTTGGTGCAGGCTCCCCTCCTGCCTAGAACATCCCTCCCCAGAAGTCCTTGGAGTCTTCACTCAGAAGTCACCTTCTCACCAGGCCTACCCTGACCACTCTATTAAAACCACGCCTTTCCTCAGCTATCCATATCCCTTACTTTGTATTTTTTTCTCCTCTGGCACACTTACCTTCTAACATAATATATTCGAATATAGCATTTACTTAATTATTGTATTATTGCCTGCCTTTGTTGATGGGGTATCAACTTTCTGAAGGCAGGGGTTTTTGTCTTTTTCCTTGCAGTGCTTAGCATACTACAACCACTCAAAAAATACTGAACTGGCCTGGCCAGCGTGGCTCTGTGGTTGAGCATCCACCTATGAACCAGGAGGTTGCAATTGGATTCCCGGTCAGGGCACATGCCCGGGTTGTGGGATCGATCCCCAGCGTAGGGAGTGCAGGAGGCAGCCAATCAATGATTCTCTCTTCTCACTGATGCTTCTGTCTCTCTCCCCCCTTCTCTTTGAAATCAATTTTAAACATTGGGGCAAAAAATTAATCCGATGGGTTTGGCTGATCGGAGTGGCCTCTCCTCACCTGCTCCAGGTCTTAAATGCATTGCTGGCCCTTTTGAAGAGATGTCCTTCCATGACCAGGCCACCAGGCCCCTCCTTGAGGCTTGGCTCTGGCTCCTCCCCGCCCAGCTCCTGAGGGCACAGAAAGGTCAAAAGGCAATTTTTTTATTTTTTATTTTTTTTATTTTATTGATTTTTTACAGAGAGGAAGGGAGAGGGATAGAGAGTTAGAAACGTCGATGAGAGAGAATCATCGACCAGCTGCCTCCTGCACATCCCCCACTGGGGATGTGCCCGCAACCAAGGTACATGCCCTTGACCGGAATCGAACCTGGGACCCTTCAGTCCGCAGACCGACGCTCTACCCACTGAGCCAAACCGGTTTCGGCCAAGAGGCAATTTTGTGAGCAGAGAGCAAGGACCTGTGCCCACCTGCCTCCCTCCAACAGTCCCAGCTCTAACCTACTTATTTATTTATTTATTTACTTTTATTACTGACTTCAGTGAGAGGAAGAGAGAGGCTGACAGAAACATCAATGACAAGAGAGAACCAGATTGGCTGCCTCTTACACGGCCCCCCGCTGGGAATAGAGCCCTGTCTAGGAATAGAACTGTGATCTCCTTGTTCCTGGGTCGATGCCCAACCACTGAGCCACACAGGCTGGGCCCAGCCCTCACCTTTTGTTTCAGCAGCACATGTCTTTGCTCCATGTCCCTCTTCTGTCGAGCTGAATTCAAGACCAGCTGGTGCAACTGGGCATAGAAGGGGCGTCTCAGATGGCCTGAGCCTCCCCCAACTGGGCCAGGAAAGTCATCTCAGAGGCCACGATCCCGTCCCATCTGCCTGTTCCACGGGGCCCTACCTGGGCACCCAGCTCCTTGCGATACTGGGCCAGCCGGCTCAGCTCCTCGTGGCCCTGCTGGAAATGGGCAGCCTGGGCTTCCACTAAACGCAGCACCTGGGGTCAAGGTGGGGAGGGGGCAGGGCTGAGGAAGGGCCCCTAGGTATTTCCCTCTTCCCTCCTGTTCTCCATCAGCAGGCTCCTCCCCACCTTGCCCTTGAAACTCACAAATTCCATGATGTCAAACTTCCTCTTGTCCTCAATCACGTTGATCTGAGGGCCCCAAAACACCTCAGGTCAGTCTTGGAAAGACAGGGCGCCCTCCCAATGCACACCAGGGACTCTCTAGCCTTGAGGTGGCTGAGGCCCTGGAACCCCAAGAGTGGGGACAGGCACCTGCAGGGCATAATCCAGCGCCCGTCCCCGGTACCCGGCTCGAGCAGTCTTCAAAGCAGCCCCTGCCTCTTCTGCCTCCTGGACCCGGCGCCTGGGCACCTCCGCATTGTGGGTCAGAGCGGACTCCAGGCTTTCGGCACCTCGCCAGAAGTCCCGGCGAGCCTCTCGGAAACCCCGCAGACCTCTGGGGGGGGGGGGTAACAAAGAATCACAGACACATCCACCTGCCCTTAACAGAGAAGCCCCGAGAGCAGGCCCAGCCTGCTTTCCTCCCAGCCTGTCCGTTGGCCTCTGTACGGTCAGAACTCCAAGGGGTTCTTGGGGTGGGGGATAGCAATGCGGTCACAGAAACCCTTAGTCTCAGCTTCATTCAGGGAGGCACCTGCGGAAATGGGCCGGGGGGGAGGGGGGGGGACGGACTGGCTTCCCTCCCAACACTCACTCCTTGACCAGGGTTTGGATCTGCTGCTGCAGCGTGTGCTGGGTGGCATCTAGAAGCTCCTGAGGGGAAGCGGACATTGGAAGGTAAAGGTCAGGGCCACAGACAGCCCTGCTCTCCCCCCCTGCCCTACTTACCCCCACTCACCGCATGGCTGTCCAGCTTGTAGCTCAGGCTCTCGGTGAATTTTTCCAGACACTCCTAGGCAGGAAGAGGCAGAGAGAGTAGCAGGCGTGGGGGCGAGGGGAGGACTGTCTCAGGTGGCAGCACCAGCCCTGCTCTGGCCTGGGACCTATAGACCCCAGACCAACACCCCCTCAGCTTCCACAGGATCTCTCCTCATCTCAGACCCCAGCCCACGCTGGCCCGGGCCCTGCACATACCGCCATCATGGGCTCCGGTGGACCCAGGTGGGCCAGGTCGCAAATGCCGGCGATGAAGGCGCGGCCAGCAGCAATGTAGTGGCGCCCGCTTTCCAGGAGGCCATTGCCCAGCTTGAGGAGCTAGGAAGCAACAGGGCAAAGGGGAGTCGTGCCATGCGCCACCATAGCCGTAGCAACTCCCACTGCTGTCCCCCTTCCTCTTCCTTCTCGGGGGCTGTGACTCTTCCTCACAGCCTCATCCAGGCCAGCTCTCAGTTTCTAACACAGACCTGCTGCTTTCTCACCTCTGCTGCTTTACCCCCCCCTGCTCTGTGCCTGGGACAAAACTCCTCCCGGCCTGTCACCCAGGGCATGGTCAGCCTCGCCTCCAAAATGTCTCTTCCTGCCTCAGAGCTCCCCAGAAACGCCCTCCTCACGGACGGTCTGGCTCACCTGTCAGGTAGAGCACTCAGCAGCAGTGCTTCCCCACCTTTTCCTGGCCCTGCCCCGCCTAAGCATCTCTAAATCCTGATGCCCTCCCTATGACACATAATTCTTATTATTCAAAAAGTGAACTATTAACTTGGTCTAAACAAGCTTCCAAAGAACATGGCATCCATGAAAGGAAAAATAAAAGAATGAAAGGACAGTTGAAGTACTGAGGAAGAAATCACTGAGAAATTGTTAAAATAATAATAATATGAAGTGATAGGAAAAAAACAGCAAATAAAGTTTCAAAACATGTAATAGAGAATGAAATGCATAACTATGTCACTATATATTCATATACTGTATATGAGGCCCCAAGAACCATAATGCAAAAAAAATTTCACTGTCAATAACTCATTCTTTTTTTTAAAATATATTTTATTGATTTTTTAAAATATATTTTATTGATTTTGTACAGAGAGGAAGGGAGAGAGATAGAAACATCGATGAGAGAGTCATCGATCAGCTGCCTCTTGCACACCCCCTACTGGGGATATGCCCGCAACCAAGGTACATGCCCTTGACCGGAATCGAACTCGGGACCTTTCAGTCCCCAAGCCTATCCATTGAGCAAACCGGTTTCAGCAATAACTCATTCTTAAAAATCAAATTGCCCCCGTGTGGGGCATGTGCCCCACGCTGGGAACCACTGCTCTGCAGCATTAACAGTCTGGACTTGTCCAATTCTATGCTTATGGGACATTCCCTCATAAATATAAACTGATCAGCAGGCCGGCCAGAGGGTCAGGATGAGGATGGCAGGTTAGGGGGCTCCTGCGGCCCCTTCTGTCTGGTCCCAGTGACAAACCAGGAGGCTTGATAAACAAGGGGACCAGTGACAAGCCCAAGAAGGGTCTCACTAGGAGAGCCAGGCAGCTGAGTCAGAAGCCTAAGTGAGGTCTCCTGACCCCTGGCCCCTGCTCCCTGCAGTACCGCACTGCCCTGAGGTGCCGCCACTTGGCTCTGGCCCGAGTCTCTGTATCTGGCATAGAGCACGTGACTGGGGAGCCTGTCAGCTCATCCCAGTGGGCTTTTTTTTTTTCTTTATTCATTAAGGTATCGCATACTAGTATGTGTCCTTATGCCCTCACTCCCCTGGTGTCTGTGTCCATTGGTTAGGCTTATTTGCATGCATAAAGTCCTTTGGTTGATCTCCCAGTGAACTTTTGTTGAACCGGAAAACACCTTTGTGAGCTACTGAAGGCCTCAGGGGAATGTAGCGTTAGGTGGTTAGCAGGATCAGTAATGGTCAGGAAACTGGTCATGATCAAACCTTATCAGATGTCCCCGTGGGGTGTCTGTGACAAGGGACAAAACCCCATTGTGTGGAGCTGGGGGACTGAGTGTCCAGTTTTTTCCTTAGCCACCCTTCTCCCTCTTATATCTGAGAAAGAAACCTTTGTAAGACTGAACTAGGGACAAATGGGCTCAGCCATACAATAGAACGGTACACAGCAATGCAAAGGAATAAACTAGTCGTAGACGAACAATTGATAATGAACTACTGGTACTACTGATGCACAACAACTTGAATAAACTTCAAGGACATTATTCTAAGAAGCGGGGGGGAAAAGTCAATCTTGGAAGGTCACATACTGTATGATTCCATTCTGGAAATGATGAAAGTCTAGAGACAGAGGCCAGATGGGTGGTCATCATGGATTAGAGAAGCGGGCAGGGAGGGTATCATTACAAAGCCTAATGCAAAAGAGTTCCCTTGTGTGTGGTGATAGGAGTTTTGTATTTTGTGTGTGATGCTGGTTATAAGAATCTATATAGAGGGAAGGATAGGGGGATATAATGGGAGACATCTGTAATATTATCAACAGTAAAAATATATTTAAAAAAGGATATAGCCCTGGCTGGTTTGGCTCAAAGGATAGAGCGTCTGACTGTTGAATGAAGGGTCCCAGGTTCGATTCCAGCCAAGGGCTCAAACCTGGGTTTCAGGCTCAATCCCCAGTGCGGGGCATGTAAGAGGCAGCCAACCCATGATTCTCTCTCCCTCTGCCTTCCTCTCTAAAATCAATAAAATATATTTTTAAAAAAGAATCTATCTACATGATCAAGCGTCATAGAGTTATTCACAAAGCTTTTTTTAAAGAGTACATGCAAAACAGGTGAGGCCCGTAGACAGTTCATTCCAGCACATCGATGTCCATTTCCTGGTTTGGGAGGTACGCACGGTTAGCACACCACAGTTACTTACGTAAGATGCCGCCATTGGGGGCAGCGGGGTGATGGGTGTGTGGGACTTCCCTGTACTGTTTTTGCAACTTCTTATGAATCTGTAATTTACTCAAATAGAATGTTTAACTTTAAAATATATGTATATATTAGCTGGTCACCCACTAACTTTCAGGCCATGGTAGAGGCACTGGTGACTGAGCAAAAACAAAACATACAGGTCCCTTGTGACACTTAGATTCAGATGAAGAAAAGAAAAAAAAATCAGCCGAACCCGGTTTGGCTCAGTGGTAGAGCGTCGGTCTGCGGACTGAAAGGTCCCAGGTTCGATTCCGGTCAAGGGCATGTACATTGGTTTTGCGGGCACATCCCCGGTGGGGGGTATGCAGGAGGCAGCTGGTCGATGTTTCTCTCTCATCGATGTTTCTAGCTCTCTATCTCTCTCTCCCTTCCTCTCTGTAAAAAATCAATAAAATATATTTTTAAAAATCAACAAAAATATCATGACAGTCACATGCCAGGATGACCCCGAACGATTCCCACCTTTGCATAATCCCTTCCCCTTGAGTGTGAGAGAGACCTGGGACTTGCTTCTATCTGGTAGACTATGGCAAGCATGATGGGACGGCACTCCTGGGGTGAGGTTACACCACATGGCGAAGGTGATGGGTCCGCCCCCAGGGGTGATATGAATGGGCACTGTCTTGCCAGCTCACACAAGGGCCTTGAAGAAATAAGCTGCTGTGAAGCAAACTGCCTGTGGACAGGGCCACATGGGAGCTTGGTGGCTTCTAGGACTTGAGGGCCTCAGCCCCCAAACCTGAGAGCTTGGAAGAAAAGCCTGGGCCTCAGAAGAGACCGCAGCCTGTGAGGCCCTGAGCAGAGGATCAGCTAAGCTTCCTGACTCTTGATCCACCAAAACTATGATTAAAAAAAAAAAACACGTATTGTCACTAAATGTGTAACAATTGGTTATACAGCAACAGAAAACTAAAACAGCAAGGACATATGTAATGTCGGGCTGAGCTGAATGCTATAGAGAAGAACAGAGCTACAGAGGACGGGAGTGTATGTATTTGTAGTGGTACACGCATGGGCTGTTTTAGAACAGGCAGCGGGGAGGGCCTCACTGCAATGTGTTTAAGTGGTTCACCGGTTTGTCCTCCAGTCAGTCTGTGGGCTCCGGGGCAGAAAGTCTTGCTTTACCCAACAGCCCAGGGCTGGTACAATGCAGGGCTCAAGAGCTGAAGGGTAAACCCACAAGTGAGACTTTTTCCCCAAGATCCCGTGCTCCTTGAGGGTATAGAACTAACTACCTTTTTGCTTCTGGTTGCCCCTAAATATCTATCCCACATGATTAGCATTCAGTAATCTCTGGGATTCATTCTCTGTCTCTAACTTCCTTCCTGGTCCCACCCTCTTCACTTTCAAAAATCGGACCCTGAGTCACCTTTTCCAGTCGGGTCTCCAATTCCGACACTTCAGCTTCCACCAGCTCAATAGAGGCTCTGGGAAAGGAGGAATGGTGTCAAGGAACAGAGCTTGGATCCATGTAGTCTGTCCACCTTGGCAAGGCCAGGTCAGGGGTTGGGGTTAGAGAGTGGGGGGTACAGACAGACAAAGCTGGTGGGTTAAGAAGGCCCACCCACCAGCCCTCTTTAGCTTGTTCACACCACAGTGTAGGAGCTACTATGCCCAGGCCAGAGCAGGAAGGGTAGAAGGAGGGTGGATGTGGTAAGGGCCAGGAAGTTGCTAACCGCCCAGAGCAGGTGCTGGGGGAGGGGCGGGGGTCCCAGTGAGAGGAAGGATGGAATGACAGCTCTGGGGGTGAGAGACCTCTGGGTTTGATAGCAGAGGTACTACTTTGGCCCACATTCTTCATCTTGTCCCTTTGAGACCTAGTCCCTGCTAGGACATCTGGCCTGGGGAAGGGTGTGCGTGTGTGTGTGTGTGTGTGTGTGTGTGTGTGTGTGTGGTGTGTGTGTGTAGGGGGGTGTCAGGCCACCCCTCCTCTACCCCCCAGACCTGTGCACACTTACCGGAAGCGGGGTGAGTCCTTAAGGCACTCCTCGAAGTCCAGTTTGACTGTCATCTCCGCTGGATCACTTCAGGCCGATGGATCCCGGGACCAGGCGGGTGGGAATGCAAGTGGAGGCCCTCCCTGCCCCCAAAGGGGCCTTGGTGAGGAAGGAGAAGAGCGGTCTCCCTGGGTAGAGCCTGGGAGGGGTGATAATTCTTTCCCCAAGGGGAAGGGGTGTCGTAGGAGGAGCTCTCACCCCACACTTCCAGGCAGTGCTGGGAGGGGCAGAGGCGGGGCCTGGGCTGAGGAGAGGGGCCTGAGATCAGAGAAGCCACAGCCCCGCCTCAGAGATATGCTGTCACCTTCCTACTGGGTCAGATCTCTGCTCCTTTCTCCTTTAGTGGTTGAGAATTGAGAGCCTGGCAGATACGGGTTCAAATCCTGGTTTGGCCACTTAGAGGGTGCATGACCCTGAGCAAGCTCTTTGATTCCTGTTTCCTCACCTGGAAGATGAGGATGGCCACACACACACACACACACACACAGCCCCGCCTCCAGGGTTGTTGTAAGAATTAAAGATGATACCAGTGAACTTATGTTGACCGAATCACACCAATCACTGTCACCCTGCTGCAGCGGGGCCTTCTCAGACTCCGAAGACCTTCTGGACTCCAGTTCCCCACGCTACTCTGAGCTTTCTTCTCTGCTCTGGCTGCTCGTGGGGGTTTCCTGTGTGCGAATCACCCTCCCTCCTCTCCTCTCTTCAGTGACTGAGCAGGTCCCCCTGGGCCCCAAATTCACAGCACCCAGACTGCTGCTCTTCGTCTCTTTATTTTCCACCCCGAGGGTGGTGAGGGCAGGGGAGGGCTGGCCCCCTCCCCATCTCCAGCCGGCTACATTTTCTATCGTGTGGCTTCTCCCTCCGGATCCATCAAAGCCGAGGGGATTCATCTGGAGAGAGGAGGAGGGCTTGGGTGAGTGTCTTCTTACAGCAGGCATGAGATGTGGCCCCTGTGACCCTCAGGCTCCCCGGAACCTATCCTTAGCCCCTCTCCCTCCCTGGCCAGTGCATGCAGCCACTTGCCCCTGCCCAGGCTCATGTCTGCACTCCTTCTGGTTTGAGGAGTTTGGGTTGCTTCTGGTTTTCCTCTCTGAGCTTTGTGGGCTTGGGCAGTTCAGCCCCTTAGGTGCCAGACACTGCTTAGGACCCACTTCTCTGGAAAACAGGGACGAGCCAGGAATGGGGTAGAGGGCAGAGAGAAGTTGGGAGGAGGCTGGGACCGGTAGATGGTGTCAAGCTGGAGGGGGTCCCAACCACTTCTGGTCTTCCCGGCTGCTCTCTGGACACTGTAGGCCTTGCCCACTAGGATGGTTAGGGCCTCAGCACCTGTTGCAGATCTGCTGGCCTAAAGGGAGTGGGTTTTTTTTTGGGGGGGGGGCTTGCCAAGAGCCAGGCCCAGTGGCATGGTGCGCTCACCAGGCTGTAATGGTGTCCCTGTCACTGTCAGGGAGTTCTCGATGGCCTGTGATCCCGAAGGGGGCTTCCCCTGTGGTCCAGCGAACGGACGTCAGTTCCTGTGGAATTCTCACTTGCCCAGCTCAAGCGTGAAGAACCTGGAAGCATCCCCGATCAGGGTTGGAGCACCCATCAGTCCGTCAGCTCCCAGTCCTCCCGCCCCCAGGCTGACCCGGACCCACTGTCACTGTCCGGCTGCTCATCTTCTGAGTCCTCCTTGAGCTCCGGGTGAGGCCAGCACCTCAGGTACCTTCCTTTGCTGTAATACTCCTTCCGCTGCACATCAGCCTCCTTGTCCGCCATGATTTTGGCCGAAGCTGGCGAATGATTTCTGAAGGTCGAGGAATCTGAGGAGTCACCCAAATTCATCTGTCCTACAGCCATCTGGGGTGTCCAGGTCCCTAGGTGCCCACTGTGACCTTCCCACCGCCAGAGGGAAGAAGCTCAAGCCCCAGGTTCTCATCCCACCTCTCTACCTCCTTCTCTTTTAGGAAACCCTTAGTGACCTCTCCATCCCCCGCAGGTCTCACGGGTGTTCTGCTTATCCTCATCAGCCAGACTTTCCTGGGGATTATCCTGATGGGGAACTTATCCCAACTGCCCCTCTGTCTCTCCTGGGGTCACCTCCCAGCATCACCTCTCCCTCAGGCAGCAGGGCCCTTGGCCAATCCATGCACACTGAGGAAGAAGGCTCTGGACTACAATTCCCTTGAGTCCCAGGGGCCCCGCCATAGCTACTAACCCTCAGTTTCTCGGACGTGGTTCCTGGTCACCAGGCCAATCTCATCTTCGGCTCCTCCTGCCAGTCCTCTTGCCTGGCCTCCCTCTATAGGCCTGGACTCTGGGCCCAACATCACACCTCGACCGCCACTGCCCAAACTTTCACTGCCCCCATCGCTCTTCGAGGGCTGCTTTTTCTGAGCGCTGAGGAACTTTCCTTCATCGTAATGTGCCTTGCGGTGCTTCTCAAAACCACCGGCGTCTGTGGGCCGGTTGAAGAACTCAGCTCTCCTGCCATGGTTCACTCCACCTCCCCTCTCCGTGCAGTCCCCACCCCTCGTCTCACGTGTTTTGGAAAAGTTGTCGGAAGGCCCTGAGCTTCTGTTATCAGGATGCTGAAGGACCTTGGGGTAGAAATTGTCCATTGCTGCCAACCTGCAGGGGGGTGAGGGGGAATCTAGTTGGGAGCAGTGACGTGAAAAGACCACGGGGGCAGCTTGGTTGACTCCCCACCTTCGCCTTGGCTGGATGAGGAATGGAGTTCCTCCCATTTAGGGGACCGAAAAGCAGAACTGGCTCAGATTCGAGTTCAGGAGTGGAAGGAGGAAGACACGCATCCTACTGATCTCCCGCAGGACTCTCACCTTTCTTTCTTTTTTTAAATATATATTTTATTGATTTCTTACAGAGAGGAAGGGAGAGGGATAGAAAGTTAGAAACATAGGTGAGAGAGAAATATCCACCAGCTGCCTCCTGCACACTCCCTACTGGGTAGGTGCCCACAACCAAGGTACATGCCCCCTACCGGAATCGAACCTGGGACCCTTGAGTCTGTAGGCCCACGCTCTATCCACTGAGCCAAACCAGTTAGGGCAGGACTCTTACCTTTCAGCCAGTGCCTCAGGACTCACTGGGTAGGAGGGCTCATCACCGTCCTGCGGCCTGCAGAGGGAGGAAGCAGTGCAGAGAGGCGGTAGCATCCAGTCCCTGAGGCCTCTCCGCCTTCTATCCCGCCTTCCCCGCCCTTCCCCTCGGTTGAATAGGTAAGGGAGTCTGGGCTGGAGGATTGGGGCTGACAGTGCAGCACCTGTGGAAGGGAGTGCTAGGCTCATCCACCTTCATAAACCCGTAGTCCTTGTCAGCAGGGTGGTAAGTGGCCATGATATTCATCTCATCCCAGTGTTGAGACTTTTTCCTGCAGTCGGGGAAGGACACAAAGAAGGGGTAGGAAACCTAGTGACCTTCTCCTCACAATCCTCCCTAATTCTTTCAGTCATTCAAAAACTCCTTCTACCCCCTTGCCGTTCCAGAGAAATAGGAGGCTACAGATGAGGGTCACGTACTATGGATGATCACGTACTATGTACCCAGAGTGCCTGCAGCTCTCTTCCAAAGACCTAGAACCTCCCATTTCCCACTCAATGGCCATCACATCTAGTTCTCAAGACTCCGCCCCTTCCCTCCTGGCTCCGCCCCCTCCAGTGTCCAGAACCCTCCCTCCTTGCTCCGTGCAGCCTGCCAAATAAGCTGGGATCCTTACTTTTCCGCACTGGGGGATTTCTGTATCAAGGTGGGGTTGCTGGTTTTTAGGATGCTATGGAGCCGATCCTCAGAGGGTTTGTGGGGGTGCAAAGAAGTTGAACCGGAACGCGAACTGCATCCCGAGTCAGACGTCCCGGATGCACAGGTTCCAGGAACGGGGGTATTAGATCTGCCAGGGTATGTGCCAGTGTGGCCCACAACCTCCCCAGGATGCTGGTTGGGCCTGGAACCATGAGCCGCTACCACTCCGGAGTGACGGAAGGAATCCGGGCTTCTAGTTACTACTCCGGAGCGGCAGGAACCTTGGGACCGGACAACTCCGGAGGGCAGCCTGGAGCCCGCCTCCATCCATGCGCTGCCTCCGGGCACTTCCCTGGCTGCCCCTCCAGGGGGTTCCTGGGTGAGGCTGCCAGGAGCCCCTCCTGACTCCTGCTTTTCCATTGCCCCACCAGGGGGCCCCGCTCAGCTACCCCGCCCCGCCCCACCCCCCCACCCCCGCCCCATATGGCCCCGCCCCGAGGCCCCACCCCGCCGCTTCCGCCCGCGGCTCCGGAGCCAGGACCGGCCCCTCCCCTCTGCCCCGGGGAGTCGCGGTGGGCGGAATGAAGACTATATAGGGGCCTCGGGCTGAGAGTCTCACCCTCGTTGCCCCTCCCTCAAAAATCTTTGTCTCTGGGGCTTGTTCCGGCTTTTCTCCGGTGGGGGGCGGGGGCGAGAAGTCTTGTGACCTCACAGTCATCGGACCTCAGCGCGAGCGCCGTTGCTGGGCTGGGGACTTGATCATAGCTCTGGGGCAATCTTTTGGGGCCGTTAGCACCGTCGTCGCTTGAAATTGTCCGCCGGGGTTTCTTTGGGCTTTTTTATTTATTAGCTTTAAAACCTAAGCATGAATGGAGTTCAAGGTGGGCTTGGCTGGAAACATCCGCAAGCCCCTTTACCCCCAAAAGTCGGCCGCTTTGCCTCTCACGAGAGGTGCGTTATAAAGTGGAAAGTGGAGGGACTGCGATCCTGTCGCAAGACACACCCGGCCTCGGCGGTGTGGAGAGCCGAGGTCTCCGTGGTTAAAGCGACCGGTTCCCGGTCCCTGTTCACACAGCTCCGACGCACGAAGCTGGAGGGCCCCGCCTCCTCTTGCCGTAAAGCGACTACTTCGGGGCGTGGCCTGCCGCGACGGGGGCGGGGCTGCCGGCGCCGCTGTCGCAAAGCTGAAAGTGTTTCAGGCGCCGGCACCCCCCCCCTCCCGTCGTAAAGATGGCTGCGGCCGTCGTTTCTTTCACTGTCGTAAAAACTCCCAGCCCAAGTCTTCCCCGCTCTCGGAGCCACTCCACCACCTCTCCGTGCCGTAAAGCAAGCCTCCGACCCCGTCGTCCTTCTGTTCCCACCGGGTGGCCGTTAGTTCCTTAGCCCTCAGCCCGGGATGCCTCAGTGCCCGGCAGTGCCGTAAAGCACACCAGGCCCCAGCCCCCGGTCCTATTCCTTCAGGGTGTTTGTGCACCGCCGTTGCTACGGTGCCGCCAAACGCGACTGTCGTGCGGCCCCGGCGTCAGCGGCGATGGCGGCGGGGTCGGGTGGGAGTGGGGGGTCCGGGGGAGGCCCCGGGCCGGGGCCCGGTGGGGGTGGAGGCCCCGGCGGGAGCGGCCCAGGCCCGGGGTCTGGCGCGGCTTTGGGCAGCGGCGGGGAGCTGCACCCGCGCACGGGGCGCCTGGTCAGCCTGTCGGCCTGCGGGCGCACGGCGCGGCGGCAGCAGCCGGGCCAGGAGTTTAACCACGGGCTGGTGTTGAGCCGGGAACCCTTGCGCGATGGACGCGTCTTCACCGTCCGCATCGACCGCAAGGTGCGGAGCTGGGGCCGCAAAGCCAAGATGTGGAGGATGGTGGGAGGGACCAGAGGGAGACGGGTAGGTCAGCCAGCGGAACCACATCATTGGGTACCGAGGTGGGACCGACAGGCTCAGACGCCAGGTGACGTGCAGGGAGGGAGCAGGAACCCGAAGCATTCAGCCTGAGGGAGACCAGGAGAGCTTGAATTTCCTCAGGACCCAGGAGCAGGGGAGGGACACGGGCCCTCGCCCGCTAGAACGAGTAGGGAGCCAGCCCGGACAATGTCTGGGAGATGGAGGATGGAGAGATGTCAGAGATGTGATGGGCAGGGGAGAGAGATAACCGAGAAAGAGCAGACCATTGAAGGACAAACTCGGGGTTGCATGGGGAAGATGGATAGGAGAGCTACTCGGAGTGGGAGGTGTGTATGATTTAGGGAAGAGGCCAGGTGCATAGAGACCGACTTTGGGCAGAGAAAAGCCAGAGCCTAGGAGAGAACTGGGCCAGGGAGAAGAGAAGGGAAGAGAATGATATACAAGAGCACAGAATATGGACACGGAGAGCTAGCTGTGAATGTGGGTGGTGGAGGAGCCACGGAGTCCAGTGAAGTTAGAGGCGGCAGGGAGCTGGAGCCAGGAAATTAACCAGCATGGTGGGGAAAGGACAGATCAGACACTGAGCTGGGTACAGAGCAGGGTGGACCAGACCTCCCAGGGACAGAGTCAGAAAACCACTTGTGGGCTGCATCTCTGGGTTAGTGTGTCAAGTGAGAAAAGCCAGTTAAGCCGTCGGCGCGGTGGGGAGAGGAGGACACGGTGGCCTGTGAGTTGTGGTTTCCTAGTGGTGGGAGGCCCACGGGTGGCCCATCCTGAGCTTCTGTCCACCACCCCTATCACAGGTCAACTCCTGGAGTGGCTCCATTGAGATTGGGGTGACGGCACTGGACCCCAGTGTGCTGGACTTCCCGAGCAGCGCCACAGGGCTGAAGGGGGGTTCGTGGGTAGTGTCGGGCTGCTCGGTGCTGAGGGATGGACGCTCTGTGCTGGAGGAGTATGGTCAGGACCTGGACCAGCTTGGCGAAGGGGACCGCGTGGGCGTGGAGCGCACCGCGGCCGGGGAGCTGCGGCTCTGGGTGAATGGGCGGGATTGTGGTGTGGCCGCCACGGGCCTGCCTGCTCGCGTCTGGGCCGTCGTGGACCTTTACGGCAAGTGCACCCAAGTCACTGTGCTGCCCCCGGAGCCCGGCTTCAGCTCCCCCACTCCCGTCCCCACACCTCCCCTCGAGCCCGCCGCTGCCCCCGAAGATCCTGCCTTGGCTGAGCAGAGGACCTCTAGGGATGAAGGTGAGAGCACAGCTAGGGCTGTGGTAGAGGGGAGGGGCCCAGGGGATGGCTGAAGGGAAAAAAACCTAGGACAAGCGAGGTGGGGTGCGGGCAGGGCCACTCAGACCCCTGAGTCTGGTGAAGGGGAGCAGGGGCCGGAGGAGGGGTCTCCTGGCTGTGGGCTCTGCAGCAGGGGCTGAACCCTTATCCCCCTCCCGTCCTGCCTGGTTCCCAGCCTTCATGGTGTCCCCAGCGCAGGCCCGGCCGGAGACGTTTCCTAACAGCCTTGAGTCGCATAATGGTGAGGGCTCCCAGGAGGCCCCGGGAAGGGGAGTGGGAACGAGGTGGGCAAGGGGGCGACCTCAGGAGAGGGGTAGGGCCTCTCTCACGGCGGCTTTCCTTCCGCCCCGCTGCCGCAGACTTTGCTGGCATGGAGCTGTCTGAGGTGGTGGGCAACGCCATTCTGTCGGCCTATAACGGGGGGCTCCTCAACGTGAACCTGAGCTCCCCACCAGCCGGGGAAGCTCTAGGGCCCAGCTGTGCCGCCACCTCACCCGTCCTCACGTCCAACGACGCCCTGCTCTTCCACGAGAAGTGTGGGACGCTCATCAAACTCAGCAACAACAACAAGACGGCAGAGCGGCGCCGGCCCCTGGACGAATTCAACAACGGGGTCGTCATGACCAACCGCCCGCTCCGGGACAACGAGATGTTTGAGGTGCGCAGGAGCCGGGGCCTGGCTGGCACCTCGCCCGCTGGGAGCTGAAGATTGGGCTTGCTCCTCGCTCCGGGAAGGGTGGGGGCTGGGGAAGGACCAGGGGCGGGACTCCCTTCCCTCCATTTACATGCCCGCCTCTCCCTTCCAATACCCCACCCAGATCCGCATCGACAAGCTCGTGGATAAGTGGTCGGGCTCCATTGAGATTGGCGTCACCACCCACAACCCCAACAATTTGGAATACCCAGCCACCATGACCAATCTGCAGTCAGGTACCAGCCGCTGGGGGCTGGGGGCTGGGGGCCTGGGGAACTGAGGTGAAGGAAGCTCATCCCCTGACCAGGCTGTGCTTTCCCCTAGGCACCATCATGATGAGCGGCTGTGGGATTCTCACCAACGGCAAGGGCACCCGCCGGGAGTACTGTGAGTTTAGCCTGGACGAGCTGCAGGTGAGGGGCCAGCCCGGCTGCGTCCCTGCCCGGGCCTTGATCTTTCGCCTAAAGGTTCTAAGCAGGCAGGGCTGCCCGCAGTTAGGCGCTCAGTTTGTAAGTCAGGTGGGTTCCGTTCCTCTTGCTGGTTGGCCGTGTGTGATGGTGGCCTGAGGCCAGAAGCTTACCCTCTTGGGTAGTTGTTCCTTTCCTGCAGAGTCTAAAATGAGCCCGTTAGCGGGGTTTTATAGATTGTTGTGAGGGTTAAGCAAGTTCCTGGCTGTCAAGTGACTTCCGGTGTTACTGGAGGGCTTGCAGGAAGCATCCAGGGCGGTCGGAGGCCCGGGAGGCTTTGGGAGCTGCTCCCCTGGCTCGGGGGCTGCTCCGTGCTCATGGCTCCCATGTCCGGAGCCTGATTGTGGATGAACTCCAGACTGTTCTTTTTTGTTCGTCTTGAATAGGAGGGCGACCACATTGGTCTCACAAGGAAGTCCAACTCTGCCCTCCACTTCTTCATTAACGGCATCGATCAAGGTAAGGGGAAGTCAGAGGGCTGGTGGGCCGGGGCTCCCGGGGAGGGGGGGTCGGGGGGTGGTCTGTACCTCATCCTCCTGCCTCTGGATTCTCCGTCTCTATATTTGACGCTTTCCTTACCCCCCATTCCTGTGCCTTCCTCACCCACAGGCGTGGCCACCCCATTGACGCCCCCAGTGGTGTATGGTGTGGTAGACTTGTATGGGATGGCAGTGAAGGTGACCATCGTCCACAATAACAACCACAGCGACCGCCTGCGCAGGAACAATGCCATCCTGCGGGCGCTGTCCCCTGAGGGTGCCCTCCGCCGAGCTGCTCCCGCTGCCCAGGCCGAACCCGAGCGGCTGCTCTTCCACCCCAACTGTGGGCAGAAGGCAGCCATCACCCACGAGGGACGCACTGCTCTGAGGCCCCAGTATGGCCCAAGGGGTGGGGAGAAGCCTGCAGAAGGGGCTCTAATGGGATTGGGGGAAGGGGTGAGGAAGTGGGAGGTACAGGGAGCCTGGGCTGGGCTGTCCTGGGCAGGAGGGGGAGCCCTCTGAGTTTGCTGTTTACCCGGTTGACTTGGGCATGTCCGGAGTTTGCGTTGGGGGTCTGAGTCCCCGCTTGCTGTGCCCTCAGTGCCACCGATGACTTCAATCATGGCGTGGTGCTGAGCAGCAGAGCCCTGCGGGACGGAGAGGTATTCCAGGTGCGCATCGACAAGATGGTGGACAAATGGGCTGGCTCCATTGAGATTGGTGTCACCACCCACAACCCTGCCTACCTCCAATTGCCCTCCACCATGACCAACTTGCGTTCTGGTGAGCTCCCGAGAGGGGCAGGGCCAGAAGAGGGTCCTAGGGAGGAAGCCCCCTCACAGCCCTGGCGCGTGCTCGCCAGCCCCTTTGCTCCGGTCACACTGGCGGCGGGGCCGGTGGCTGAGGAGTGTCCCGCACAGGGCTGCGGCCGGCGTGAGCACGGCCGTTTTCTCGTCTTCTCTGGGGAAAAGCCGACTGTCAGAGAAAAGGCAGGCCGGGCTAGAGGCTTCGGGGAGCAGCGTGGGGACCGCTCTGTAAAGGAGGGGGGTCCTGGCTCCCCCCTCACTTCTCTGCCGCTCCTTGACCCCCAGGGACCTGGATGATGACCGGGAACGGGGTGATGCACAATGGGACAACCATCTTGGATGAATACGGGCACAACCTGGACCGCCTCAAGGTGGGAGAGCGGACGTGCTGGAGGCCTCGGCAGTGGGGAGCAGGCCGGGGGGGCTGCTGCAGGACCAGCCCAGGCAGGGCCTCTGCCTGACTCCTCACTCCAGCCCCGCTTCTTCCAAGGCAGGGGACACGGTGGGCGTGGTTCGCAGGGAGGACGGGACTCTCCACTTCTTCGTCAACGGCATGACGCAGGGCCCCGCCGCCTGGAATGTGCCCCCGGGCGTCTATGCTGTCGTGGATCTCTACGGCCAGGCTGCCCAGGCCACCATTGTGGACGACGTGGGTGAGGGCCGGGCTGGGCAGGGGCAGGACGGTGGGGTGGCCTCCGGAGGCCCCAGAGACAACTGCATGCCTAACGGGCCATGCCCCCTCTTGCAGAGGTGACCCCGGTCCCTGAGCCTCTCCCTGAGGGGAACAACCAGGCGTCTCCGAGCTCCCCGTCGTCGGGGGCGGGGGGCTCCGACCTCCGCTTCCACCAGCTGCACGGCAGCAACGCGGTCATCACGAATGGGGGCCGCACCGCGCTCCGCCACAACTGCCGCAGCGAGTTCAACGACGCCATTGTAATCTCCAACCGGTCAGTGTCCGGGGGGGCTGCCCCGCCTTCCCGCGCGCGGCCCGGGCAACCCCACAGGGCCTGTCTGATGGCCGCTCTCCCGGGCAGGGCTCTGCGGGACGGCGAGCTGTTTGAGATTGTCATTCAGAAGATGGTGGACCGCTGGTCAGGCTCCATTGAGGCCGGTGAGGGGCAGCTGTGTGTGCCTGTGCCTGTGCCTGTGCCTGTGCCTGTTGGGGGAGGTGCTGCCTGCCAGGGCCTAGGGGCCTGGCTCTGACCTTCCCCTGCCTCCTCACAGGAGTGACTGCTATCCGGCCAGAGGACCTGGAATTCCCCAACACTATGACCGACATTGACTACGATACTTGGATGCTCAGGTTGGCTGCTTGCTTTGGGACCAGCTGGGTGGGTCTGGTGGAGCTGGCTGGGACAAGGAAAGCAGGGTTTCAGGCTGCTCCTGTGATAGACTAGGGCCGTGGTCAGCAAACTGCGGCTCTCAAGCCACATGCGGCTCTTTGGCCCCTTGAGTGTGGCTCTTCCACAAAATACCACGGCCTGGGCGAGTCTATTTTGAAGAAGTGGCGTTAGAAGTTTAAGTTTAAAAAATTCGGCTCTCAAAAGAAATTCCAATCGTTGTCCTGTTGATATTTGGCTCTGTTAACTAATGAGTTTGCCAACCACTGGACTAGGGGATCTGACTGCCTCTTCTCTTTAATTCTGGGAACCCACCCCCCTCCTTCCTCACAGGGTACTAATGCTTTTTTCATGAGCTCCTGGGGATGTAGGAGACAGGATTGGGTCTCAGACCCCAGACTGAGATGCTAATCCAAGGCACTGGAAGGTCTGCCAGGCAGACTGGGCGGGACCTGCATGGGGAGGAAGCTGGGAGGCTGAGCTCCCCCTCTGCCCTCCCGCCAGTGGCACAGCCATCATGCAAGATGGCAACACGATGCGCAACAACTACGGGTGCGACCTCGACGCGCTGGGCACAGGCGCCCGCATCGGCATGATGCGGACCTCCAAGGGCGACCTGCACTACTTCATCAACGGCCAGGACCAGGGCGCCGCCTGCTCGGGCTTGCCTCCGGGTAAAGGTGACTGCTCTGTGGCTTTCGGCCTGCCGCCCCCCGCCTGCGTGCAGGCGTCCAGGCTCTGACTCCTCTCCTCCTCCCAGAGGTGTATGCCGTAGTGGATCTCTACGGCCAGTGCGTCCAAGTGTCCATCACCAATGCCACCGGCCCCATGGACAACAGCCTGGCAACCAGCAACACCGCTACCGAGAAGTCATTCCCCCTGCTCTCCCCAGGTTCAGCCGACAGGGAGGGAGGTGGGCTCTGCTTGCTGCCGGGGCCTGAGAGAGACAGCTTCCGGGTCAGGGAAGCTGCTCAAAGCCAGGCTGGCTGCAGCCGCTACCGGCAAAGGGGAGGGAACAACCCAGGGTGGACAGCAGCCAGGAAGAGGGCAGGGCGATGCCTGGCCTTGCCACCCAGGGGCTAGGACGTCATAAGCTGGGTCTACCAGGTTTGGGGATGAGTCTGAATGTGGTGAAAAGAGGTGTCACAGGTAAAGGGGTGATGTCAGATGGGACCTTTATGTCCACTTCCTGTTTCACCTGAAAGCTTTGCTCTGTGTGCTGTCTGAAGCTCGCTGCCCCAATTCTACTGTGTTCTTTGGCACCATCTCTCCGCAGTGGCCGGCGTGGCTCACCGGTTCCACAGTGTTTGCGGCAAGAATGTCACTCTGGAGGAAGATGGCACAAGGGCGGTGCGGGCAGCTGGCTATGCTCACGGCCTTGTCTTTAGCACCAAGGAGCTCAAGACGGAGGAAGTGTTTGAGGTGGGCTGTGGAGAGAAGACGGAGGAGGCTTCCAGTCCCTTCACACAGGACCAGCCCGCCCCTTCCCCCCCCAGCCCCCTTCTAGTTGCCGCTCCTGCTTTCTCACGCAGGTGAGAGTGGAAGAGCTGGACGAGAAGTGGGCGGGCTCCCTGCGGATAGGGCTAACGACGCTGGCACCAGGCGAGATGGGGCCCGGCGCGGCTGGCGGCCCGGGGGTGCCTCCCTCCCTGCCAGAGCTCCGGACAAAGACCACCTGGATGGTGTCCAGCTGTGAAGTGCGCCGTGACGGGCTGCTCCAGAGGATGAACTACGGCCGGAACCTGGAGAGGCTGGGGGTGAAGCGGCTGGGTCTGGGAACAGGGTGGGGCTGGGAGTTGGGGTGGCAGGGGAGGCGGGCTGAGCCTCTGTCCTCATCTCCCCTTGGTCCTAGGTGGGGAGCCGTGTGGGCCTCCGCCGGGGGGCAGATGACTCGATGCACATCCTGGTGGATGGCGAGGACATGGGGCCTGCAGCCACCGGCATTGCCAAGGTAGACAGACCCCGGTTTGCCTTGAATTCTGGGAGTGGGTTGAGGTCTGCCACTCGTCTCCAGCTTCCCGTTCTGTGTGCCTCCAGACCGTGTGGGCTGTGCTGGATCTCTACGGGCCGGTGCGGAGCGTGTCTGTCGTCAGCTCCACGAGGCTGGAGGAGCCAGAAGGCACCCAGCCCCCCTCCCCCAGCTCCGACATCGGGAGCGAAGGCGACGAGGACGAGGATGAGGAGCACGGCCTGGGAGTAAGGCTGCCGCAGGGCCTTTGGGCACACGGAGGAGCGGTTGGTGGGCCACCGGCCAGCAGATTGTCTCTGGGTTCCCCAGTCCTGTCCAGGGTGGAGAGGAGCTTACACGCACGAGCTCTGAACTCTAGGGGGGGTTGGGCCTCACCTTGGCAACCCTAGCAGCTCAATCTCTCCTCCACACCAGGGCGAGGACCAAGTGGCCATTATGCCTACAGCCCTTGAATTCCTGGAGAACCATGGGAAGAATATCCTCCTGTCCAACGGGAACCGAACAGCCACCCGGGTGGCCAGCTACAACCAGGGCATCGTTGTCATCAGCCAGCCCCTGGTGCCCCAGCTGCTGGTCCAGGTGGGCCTTCCTTTTTGTCCCTCCTGGCCCCCAGCAACTCCTGCTCAGGGTGACCCAGGGCCAACCTTCCCGGAGCAGGGCCTTTCCGGATCGAGGACAGTGAGAGGCATGCCCTTTGAATGACTGTGGTGGGAGGTGCAGGTCGGTGCCCGCTTGGTACCCAGTGAGGGAAGCCGGAGAGGTGCTGGGGAATTCCAGGGAAGGTGCCGGATCCTGTGGGTGGGAGCAGGGAGGGCTTTCCAGAGGAGCCCTTTTGCTGCAAACTAAAAGACGTCACTGTCAGCCAGGGGAAGGGAGCCTCGAGGGACAGGAATCCTTACAGAGTCCACAGCAAGAGCAAGGCTGAGAGAGGAGAGGAAATCACTGAACTTGCAGTTTCTAGTCCCTCCACGCGCTAGAAGGGCAGCATCCCGGGCCGCACTCTGGGCGGTGTGAGCAGCAGGCTGTGCTGGGTGGTGGCCTCTTTCCCAGGAGCCATGACTGGGGAGTAGCCACCTTCTCTCCCAGGTGCGGATAGACTTCCTGAACCGCCAGTGGACGTCTTCCCTGGTCCTGGGAGTCATCACCTGCCCGCCCGAGAGGCTGAACTTCCCTGCGTCTGCCTGTGCCCTTAAACGGGCAGCCTGGCTGCTGCGGGGCCACGGGGTCTTCCACAACGGCCTCAAGGTGGGTGGGGAGCATGGAGGAGGGAGGCCAGGGCTCTGAGGAGGGAGGGGTTGCCAAAAAGAAGGAGCGGGGCCCCGAGCGTGGAGGTGGTTCTGTCACAGACATGAAGCGGGGGCCCTGCAGTGAGTGGACTCACAAGGGCGCGAGTATCATTATCTGGACAGTCTCCGGCTTGCTGCCCCCGTGCTGTAACACTGAGAATGTTGCAGTGGGGGAAGGGGAGGTGGCGTCTGGGGCATTGAAGCAGAGGGTGGAACCCAGACGGTGGGCAAGTGTGGAGGCAGGGCCCGGGGACTGGACCTGAGGCAGCATGAAGGGGGGTGGCTGCTGCTGGTGGGAGTCCGCTCTCGGGAACACAGTGGGTCTCCTTCCCAGATCTGTGAGAAGTTTGGGCCAAATCTGGACACGTGTCCTGAAGGCACCGTCCTGGGACTGCGGCTCGACAGCTCTGGGGGACTGCATCTCCATGTCAATGGGATGGACCAGGGGGTGGCTGTGCCCGATGTCCCCCAGCCCTGCCATGCGCTCGTGGACCTCTATGGGCAGTGTGAGCAGGTCAGTGGCAGTGGAGGCCGGGAGGAGGGATGCCTGGAGACTGCTGTCCAGGTAAAGGGGAAGTTCAAGGAGGAGATCAGGAGGCTCTAGAGCATGTTGACTGGCTGGCCGCCCCTCTGTGCTGCAGGTGACAATTGTGAGCCCTGAACCGGGAGCTGCCAGTTTGAAGAGTACTGGAACCCAAGGGGACATGGAGAAAGCTGACATGGTGGATGGTGAGCCAGCCCAAAGGGACCAGGATCCACCCCACCCCATCCCTCCAGCCCATCTCCCGTGACCTGAGCCACATTTGCTCCCTCAGGGATCAAGGAGAGCGTATGCTGGGGCCCACCGTCTGCTGCCAGCCCTCTCAAGAGCTGCGAGTACCATGCCCTTTGCTCCCGGTTCCAAGAACTGCTGCTGCTTCCTGGTGAGTCCCAGCCCCCTAGGATCTGCCTGGTTCCGTGGACCGGTGCAGGGCCGTGCTGAGAGCCCAGGGACCAGTCAGAGGAGGCTGTGTAGTTGAGACCC